>WUAM01000287.1:73039844-73056507 GCA_024336885.1 Actenoides hombroni
TTATTTCCCCCACTTCCTTCAGGTAGAAGTGAAAAAAACAACCCAAGGAAACATCCCACACTGAGGAGGCATTTCCCGTCTATGGAAGAAAACCAGAGGGATGCTATGTGCACCCCAAATGCGCACATTTAGTGGCAGAGCAAGGACATGTAACTTTCCTTTTTTTTTTTTTTTAAATATATTTTTTCAATACCAAGCTCACCATGGCAATTCATACATACCTACATATAAATATAAAGCCATACCTCTCATTCTAAGTAAGTAGAAGGACACTAGCTCAGAAACTGGGCTTTTCAATCAAGCAGCACTATTTCCTATGAGAGACAAGGCTATGCTAGTTCTTCAAATGCACCAGCTAACATCTATACAAATCATGGGATTTGGCTGAGTACAGTTAAATATATTTGATTACTTCCCTTTTATCTAGTTCTAGGTTTACTGTACTTTTCCTTGGATGCCAAATAAGAAGCCCTTTTCTTCTAAGTGACAGCAGGGAGAAGAATCAGGTTGCTAATTTACCTGAGACCCAGGAGTGTGTAATGATAGATGTGTGCTGGAAACGACAGAGTGGGCTTTCTAATTTTGGGAGGAGGGAAGAGGGAAAGCGTGAGATGCGTTAATCTTTCAAATTGATTGCGCTTTTGCTGATGGACTTTCACAGTCATAATTACACGCACAGCAGGGAACAGATGCAGTGAGGGGAAGATCAACGGGCAGGAAGCTGCGACGTAACGAAATGTGTCATACGGGCAGCAATTAAAATGGAAAAGTCACTGTTCTCCAGACAAACAAGGACACATCGTGCTCGTGGGTACTTACAGGATCTCTCTCAAAGTGAAGGTTTGACTTACCTGTAGTGTTGTAAGAAGTAAGCTCTTCAGCTATAGAGCGCACACGTAGTCCAGGCCAAGTCTGGTTAAATAAGTACAAATCCTTGTGTGGATGTGCAGTGTTGGTCTTCATAGATGACATTTGGGTTCAGGAATCAGAGACCACCCTGGAGAGCCACAGCCTGGGAAATGACTCTATGCTGCTGCTGTCACCAGGCCTGCACATCACCACTGCTTCCAAGGGCGTATATTACTTGGTTCTTTGCACATTAGTAAACGGAGCCTCTCCATCAGAGTCTTCTTGGAGACACAGGAAGGGAAGAGGCAGGTGGGGAAGGAGATGGGAGGATAGATTGCAGGCAGGCACTGAAGGGTCACACTTGTAGTCTAGGCTTGTTTCAAAATGGGTGTGTTATCTGCTCAAGGAAAAGCAAAAGCCCAGCACATGTCCACATTTGCATCACGGCCAGCTAAAATGGGCTTAAAGCACAAGTAGCTTTGAGTGAAAAGTCATTCTCTAGACAGGAGAAGGAGGTAAGCAGACCTGAATCTGAGCCCACATTAAGTTTGAAGTGGAGATGTGCTGTTAGTCTGATTTAGGAAGGGCTTGTCTCCTCCGCTCCCTTCCTTTACCCTCTTTCCAGCATTGGCTGTGGGCTTTCACCAGGAGAGGTATGTTCAGAGCAGCCAAGGCAAGAGGACTGCTAGAGGGTGGGATGAAGTGACTTATCCAAGTCACCCAACAGGAGAGTGCCAGGGGCAGTCTGGGTGATCTAGTGCAAAATTATCTAATATTTAAAAAAATACATGTAAATATTGCCTAGTAAACGATATCATCTTCTTGTTCCTTAGAGAATTCAACATACTAGTTCTTCCCCTGGCTCATTTTTATCTGGTTCAGATATAACGTTGGTTATACACAAAAGCACAAAGATGCCATAATTTCCTGTAGGCATGTTTGTGTGTATTCTACACTTCCAGCAGATCCTGTTTCCCTAAAACATCTACAGAATCCCCAAAGCGGGCAAGCAGCTTTTGTCTTTCTTTGTTGTTTTGCAGAAAGAAATTGTATCGTGACTTTCAAGTTGGAAAAAAAAATTAGAGAAATAACAACATGACCCAACTGCAAAAATATTTTTTTTTTCATGAACTATACCAATGAATTGGAAATGCAAGTAGTAAAATGAATTGCCAAAAGTATCAAATATATGTGTTTTCAATAACTTTTTTTTGTTGTTTTGTTACCTAGTAAAATGTTTTCCTGGAGAAGGGTTGTTAAACCCCTCTGTGCAATATAAAGGTGCAGTGATGTATTGTCTCAGAAGAGGTTTAGTGGAGTTTTGGGGTCCCATTTTTGTACATATTTTCGACACACGCAGTACGTGGTCAATTTGGATTTATAAAATGCCATATATTTCTTTCCAAGCAACGACCTTAACTTTTAAAGAATGTTGCTTATTTAGGAGTGCATGTGTGCGTTTACATTTTGGCAAGGCAGCAAATAACACACGATATTTATGTCATTTGAGAAAAGTATTTTGCACATTTGCCAAACCCCCAGTCCTTTCTAAGAACCTAAAGGTATTTGATCTGCTCTAAAACATAGTCCTGGGAGGAGGATTAGGTGTGCGGGAGTCATGGGCAGAGGGAAGGTCTGTCCAGTCTTTGCAGCGTGAAAGGGCAAGATTTTAAATGAACAAGCCAGATCTTGTTTCAGCTCAAGCTCTTTGTTTCAGTGAAAATCTGTTTCAGGCTTACCTGTGTCTTTACTGCCAAAAACCTGGGCTTTTCCAGTCAGGTTACTAATCCAGGTTGAGCTGCATTGGGTGAAAGTCCAACCACAGCTCATGTATGGTCATGACTGAGCCATATCCTGATCTTACTTCTGCTCCTCTTATCCAGTGGTGTGATGAAGATCAAGATCCATCCTTAGCCACCTGGTATCTGCTGCTTGTTGGGATCAGAGGGCGAAAGCCCCATACCTTGCTCACACCCCAGTTAGCCATAGAGACCTGTTGCACTGAAATCTTTGTGCCAAATCCAACAATATAATGTTTCATTCAGAGAATTTCTCCATTCCCCTCCCCAGCCTTCTCTTTTGCTTTATCTCTTCTTTCTATCTTCAGCCTGTCAGGACTTTCACATACCTGCAGCTGACAGCTAAGAGATCAGGAACTTTGATGTTGTAAGGGATATTTTATCTCAGGTAATTCTCACCAATTCCTACCTTATTGTGTAGGATATCCAAGGACTCCGAGAGTGAGCAATGCCTTTGTCTGGTAAGATCAGAGCAATTTGCAAGCTTTTCTGGGAACAAGGTCCAATAAAGGGACTTTAGAGATATAATCTGTCAACCCTATTGAGCAGCACTGTGACAGCAGCCTTATGATTATTGACAGTTTAAGCATCTCTGAGGACAGAACAAGGCTGGGGGGTATGTAGTTATTTGTAGTCAGACTTTGTTTCCCGAGGAAGCAAAGGAAACCCTTTATACCCAAATTCACCAAGTTTTTACCAAGTTTCTCCCTCACACAAACAACTGACTTTACGGGGAGCTGCTGCTTTTTGCTAGAAGGTTGGGAATAAAAAAAAACCCGACACCCTTTAAGGTGCAACCTCCTGTTCACAAAGGTGACCTGATTTTGTGGCACTGACTTCAAAGGGTTGAGCCAGTGCCACCAGGTTGGAGCCCACAGCCCCTGAGCAAAGAGTGGATGGCCACCCCCATGTCCCAGACTCTCTGGTGACTTTGTCACCTGTGCTGGGCGGCTTTGGCATCATGGGCAGTTGCAGCTGTGAGTGCTGAACCCACTACAAAACATCTGGAAATGTGCAGGTAATCCCTTCCCAGCCCCTCCACTATGCCTGCCGAAAATGTTTTTCCTGATGGCAGAAGAGAATCACCCTGCAAAGAGCTGTGCAAAGTTGTGCCTACCTGGCAGAGGCACCAGCAGCAGTGAGCAGGGCAGGCAAACATCTCACTGTCTGGCCAGAGAGAAGGGGCTGGGAGCAGCTAGACCAGCAGAGGATAGGATGCCATAACCACTGGCAGAGGTTAAGGCTTTGCCCCACGATTGCACGGGTGCAAATGTCACGATTTCAGTGCCTCTCCCCGCACTGTGGTTGGTCCGGGGAAAGCAGATGGCAGGAGGCAGGCAGAAAGCAACTTGTGGGTGGTATAAGAGGGGAATCCTGCCAGCCCACATTGGGCACGGATCTCAGGTCCTGCCACCAAGCCAGTCGTGGCCTCGGGAGCAAGGCACTGGCTGTGCCTTTGAGCACCTACCTGACAGGAGGCTTGTGCAGCAGCTCCAGCATCTTTCCTCAGTAATGAATTCTGACTTGTTTTCCCAAGACACCTCATAATGACTCAGTTTGAATTTAATGATGCAATCCTGAAGGGAATCATTAGCTCCCCAGCTAGGAGGGTCCAGCTCCAGCCCACGTGGCTGCAGACCGCGGCGTTGTTTCGTGCAGCTTTACGTAGCCCAGCTTGGTGTGTGCCAGCTCTCGGGTGTACATTCTTTCTAGGGATACTTCACCCCATCCCGTTACGGCTCGTGCCAGTGTTTCCCTCCTGGTCATCAGGTGTGGGATGGAAAGGCCGATCTGTTTTCGATTAGGTGTGAGCAAATGTGGTGGTGTTACCACGCTGCTGAGCTGATGGGGGGTTTTGCAGTTCAGTTCCTCTTATCAGTCCCTGGTATGGTCTTCCCTTGCTGCAGCTCAAGGACCAGATGGAGAAGGGACTGGGGAGAGTTCTGCAGAGCAAACACCTCCTCTGCTGCCTGCAGAGAGAAAATCTGACCAAATGTGTGTATGAAGGAAGGAAAAAAACCCCAACAAAACAAACAACTTTTCAAGCCATCACTGGCATCGTGTCTATATTGGGAGACATACAAGAGGTTCATCACCACATGAGATCCAGCCCCAAATTAAAGTACCTCTCCCAGCAGCAGCTTTTCCCACAATAGTCTGAAACAAATTGTGTGGGGGCTGCTGAAATGACATTATTTTGCACCTTCCAATTCACTATGCACTCCAGACTTCATAATCCTATTGAGGTAGAAGCCTGGCAGCGACAGCTTTACCGAGAGTTACACGCTGATGTCATTTGTGCATTTGTTCATTGGCGTTTGATTTTCCAGCTTGTGCTGCGACTTCAGCACAGGGTGTTAAATGATTTACTGCAGAGAGACCGTGGCGAGGCCAAGAATAAAACCCAGGTATCGTTAGTCCCAAGATACTGTGACAACCAACTAGCGTTAGAAAACACGCCCTGCCACAGCCTCACACTTTTATTTGTCAACAAAACAAGGTTTGTTTTGTTTTATTCTTAGCGAGACACTGTTTCACTGGAGACCACTTGAAATGAGATTTATCTTCCTTGGAATAGCTACAGACTCTTGCATTCGTAATTCATTCCCCTCCCATTTCTAATCTCATTTCTATTGAATGTATTGTTTTTCTTTCCATTATTTATAAAGTGAGATCATTAAAATGAATATTGGAACTTGACAGGTTTGGGGCAGGAAGAAACTTCACTGCAGATGAATCCCAAATATAACACCTCTGATTGCTGCAGAGCCTTTCTCAGCTAAAAGGCAGAAAAAGAGCTATTTCTTGGGCCATTTACTCATGCTTCTGTTTTGACATTTTGGGGACAAAGGGGAAAAAAAATTCTCACTCCTGGAGTCTACAGCAGTTTCTGCAAAAGGCAACCCTGCTACCATGACAGCGTTTACCTGTGTGAGGGCTTCAGGAGATGGAACTGCTGGGCTGGAATCTTCTGCTTACACCAATGCAACTAAGAGGGAATCTTCAGCCTATGAGTCTGACTTGCTGTTCCTCGGGTGCAGAAGAACCCTGACTGCTGCAAGGGTTGCAGGGTTGGGATCTGCAGCTCCCCTGACTCAGCTAAATCCAGAGAGTAATTACATTTTGCCTAAAAATAAACAGAGTTACTCCTGTCCATCCCTCAGTTGTTATTTCAGTGTTTTGTCTCTCCATGGGTCCAAACCTTCCCTGCCCTCGTGAAGTCCCTCAGAGCACGAGGTGGGGTTTGGGAGGCATCTGTGGGTGGTAAGCCCCCAGTTTGTCTTTGGGGGGGTTGTCCCCATTTTGCTCCCAACCCAAACAGTGACAAATCTCCTTCCACTCCTTAAAGAGCAGCTGCTTTTCACCCTGAGTGGGCTGGTGATCAGAGATGGGTGAAGTGACTCCTGATGGAAAGAATCTGGAAGTCCTCGAGAGTGCTCTGTTAATGCAGGTTATTATCTGACCCTTGGTAATACAGCAATAGGTACCAGATGCAAAGAAGAGATTTGGGAAGAAGGGGTTTGGGGACCTCCTTTCCCTCATTAAACTCATATTTAGGGAACTAAAAAAAATAAGAAGAAGAAGAAAAAGGAAAAAAAAAAGAGCAAATTCTGACAGCGAGTAAATCCACTGCAAACTATAACTGTACCCCGGATTAACAATGGTGTAAATCAGACTAAGATTTGGCTGCAAATCCCAAGTCTCTCCTCTTTCCTGAGAGACACAAACGTGAAGGCCTAAGCATCTACAGTCATGTATTGCATAAAATATTTCCTGGCTAGGAAAATCTCATGGGACGATGATCAGGAACAAGATGGTGCAAATAATTAGCTTAATTGAAAGTAGAGGCACACTACTAAAAATAAAGAGATGAAAGCGGTTTTGCTTTTGCCAGTTTTAATGCGAGCAATATTAGTAGCAGCTGCATTTCAACCCATTTTGCAGATAACTCTGAGAGGGGTATTCTGAAACCTAAACAGTTTAATTGCATAGGCTACCCTTTAATTTAGGGTGGTGAGAATGATATGAAGGACTCATTAAGTTGGGGCATTAACCATGGCAGAAAAGAGAGTAGTGTCTTTGTTGCAGAAGACCCCGCTACCCTCCAGTCGCTACAGTAACTCGCTCCTGGGAACCCTGGCAGGACGGGGTGGGTAGATGGAGACACGTTGAGATAGAGGGAAGCAAATGAAAACTAATTGGGACAGTGCTCTGCAGATTGTATGTCACTGCAGACAGTTATTTAATAACTCTCCAATTATTGCTGCCAGCTGGGGCATATTAAGAAGTCAAGCCAAAATCCCCAGGGCACGGCTGCTACCCCGGCCCCGCGCCTCCTGCCCTGGGACGCGGTGGAGAGGGCACTCCGGGGACAGGCTGCAGAGTGCCAGGCAGCCTGGGAGGGAGGGTTCCCCTTTTCCCAAGGGATCATGGTGCTTCCCTCACCCTTCTTGCCTATAGCTTAAAATATGAGGTGGTATAAAGCCATTTTTGGGTTCTCCTTCCCCTGGGACGCGAGATGACTCGGCAAGCGGTTCCATCAGTGCAAGCGTAATTAAGTGTGGCATTACGGGCAGTTCATTTAGCAGCAGCACTGGTTTCAGCAAACCACCCCTCCCCGCTGGCTCTGGAGCTGACTCAGCTCTTGCAGCTCTAGGTTTATATATAAAAACTCTGTGCTCTAAACCATCTCGCCCTCCTTCTCCTCTCAGCAGTTGACTTGGTGCTTTGAAAGGTTTCCTTTCTTGGATTTCACCATCCCCTCCACCAACCTGCTGGAAGTGCTCCACATCACCCGAGTCATCAGTTTACTGTGGGCTATGGAGTCCAGGAGTTTGTGCACAAATCACAGGGTGACCAGCAGACCAGAGTCCACAGCTGGTGGCCAATGGCTGCTAATACCAGAATGGACCAAAAGAACGGGCTAGATGCACTTGAAGCTTGGAGCAAGAGTCCACTGGTCACCATGAGGTGTTGAAGCAGCCAAAGGGACACTAGTGCACCCTGGGTGCTGCTAGATGCTTCTGCAGTGAGCCTTGCCTCCTTAGGGGCTGTCATCTAAGCTCTGGAGACCAGAGTCCTGCGATTACACGGCCTTCCCATCTTTCTAAACACAACCTCAAATCCAACAACCACCGCCACCTCTCTTAGAACTACAGAAGAAAGCTTGACATCATGGACCTTAAGTGCTCAAAAGCCCAGCTGGAAAATGTGATATCAAAACACATCATCTGAGACCTGATGCCCTTGGCTGTCACCAACACCACAGCTTCACACAAGGCAGGTAACACCAGCCCAATGGGGACAACTGGCAGGTCAGCCCTCAAGTCTCTGGACGTCAATCCCAAGGTGAATGTGAAGATGGAGTAACTTTGCCCTTATCCCCCAACAAAACAAAGCCTTTTTAATGACTCCTTCCCCCAGCTCAGGATTGGGTCCATAAAACAGAAACCGTACTTGATACCAAATGAAAAACATTACTCACAGACTGTAATTTCTTTCTGCAAATACTGGAGGAGAATATTTCATTTGGCAAACAATTGAGCCTTACAGCTCTTAATGTGATTAGGGACAGGTTCTGCAACACATTTGTAACTCCAGGTGATTTTGCTATATCTTTTTGGACTGTGACCAGACATAAAAATGCCCTTTTGCTAGATTTGGATCCAACTAAAATTGAGGAGAATCAGATGTCGGCAAGTCCTTTCCAGTTTGATCTTTACCCAGGGGTATCACAACATGCTTCAGCTATGGGCTGCGCTGAGCATCTTTGCAGTCTCGGGCTCTTTTTTGCATTAAGCACATATCTCCTCTGATGAATGGTTATTTTTCTGTAGCACATTCTCTGTAAATGAGCATGTGTTACTCCTCTGAATTACTGTGATCTACTTACGGGGTGGGAGAGAGCACAAATACTTCCATTGGCTCTATGGACACCACTTCCTTTTAATCTTCCTAAATGGCCGCAGAAGGTGCCAACCTTGCTTAAAAGGAGCTGAGACCAGGTGCCCCCTCCATTTAGGAATGTCCAACTTTCAATCTCAAAAGCAAAAAGCCCCAGCGTTTTGCAGGATCAGGTCCTTTAGGGGAAACGTTCTGATCTTACACTCTCTCTCTGCCTTGGCTACCAAAGGTGGATCTGCAAACAAATTGAATTAAGAGCAAAATCTACAGAGGAAGGAGTTGGGAGGACAGCCCCAGCAAGAAAAGCTGAATTGTTCTGTACATGCAGCTGAGAAACAAAAACAAGCTTGACCTTTAAACTATTGATAAGAAGAAAAACTGTAGTGTCTTGTTGATGAGGACTCACGTGCTGGCTTCGGTCAGGCTGGCTGTCCATTGCCTTCCCCATGCCTTGCTGGCAGCTTCTTGTGGGAGTAACATCCATTGCTCAGCCAGAAACCGGATCAACCCCTTAGCCTCAACTGGGATCGTCGTAACATGATACTATAGAATATTTATGGCAAGTTGTGAAGCACTAAACACAAAAAAAGTGGGGAAAAGAAAAACAAAATTTGCATTCTAACAGATTTATCGCTTTGTAAGAGGAGGGAAATTGAACTAAGGACAAAACCACATCATTTTACCAAGCAGGTAGGTCAAAGAAGAGTTCAGCAATGGGATAACCAGACCAGGGCTGCGCACATTAAAGCCTCGGTCCCCCTAAAAGGCCATCACAGCCAAGACGATGCAAAGGAATACGCTTGAAGTGTTTTACGATGTCGTTGATCTTTCTGACCCAGATAGCTCTGCTTTAGGAACACCAAGGGAAAGAAAGCTGGTTTGGGACACCTGAGGTGTGTACTTCCTTGGGTGGTAGTGGCAGCCTGGACATCTGATAACCCGGGGCTCTTACCTCCCTCAGGAGCGGGCAGAAGGTGGTCTCATGGCAGGAATTTGGAGTCAGCAGCATTCAACTCGGAGAGGAGACATCTGGTTTTGAATGAGGGCAGCCAAGCGCTGGAACACGGCAGGAAGGAATGTGGTGGATGCCTCAGCCCTTGCTGTCTTCAAAGCAAAGAGTGAATTTCTCTTCTGAAGAGACGTGATCCAGTGCTGGCTACCAAGGTGGGGGAAGTGGCTCAGTCAGTTACACTGGGCCCATGGGGCTGGAGGTGGCCAGAGAGAAACGATTGAAACCTGTAAGTGTCCAGCTTGCACTGTGGGACTGTAAAGTTTCACCGAACAGGTCATATACATGGCTAAAATTACACACGTGTGTGGAGATGCATGTGCAAGCCAGAGCCAGGGAGGGCTACAGAATTCCTGGCACCAGCAGCAGGCAAAGGTGAGCCCAGAAGCACTTCATTACATCTAAATAAACCAAACATCTCAGGACTTTGTGTGCTTTGCCGGAATTTTCCTTTTTTTTTTTTTTTTTGTTTAATGCTTGGGGAAAAAAATTAAGGGCAAAAAAACATCTCCGCCCTTTGCTGGACTTTCACAATCCAGGCACGAGGCCAGACTGCAAAGCAGGACTGTCCAGGGGTGCGGTTTGGTGCTGTGGCTGTGCCAAGACAATGGCCACTGTGACCCCAAGGGCCAGGCCAGATCCTTCACCAGCATCATCCCATGGCACCGCCATCAACCCAGCCTCACAAAGAGCTGCTTCGCCCACCTAAGCCAGCAGAAACACCCCCCCTTGCACGCACAGGGCTGGATTGCTGGTCCTTTAGGTCGCTCAGCCAGCTCCGCCTGCATCAGATGGGTGATGGATCCTTCAGCAGAGCAGCCCCTCTGCTGCATTTTATGGATCAGCAAACTCCAACTATGGTAACTGCAACGATGGCCATCAGCAAGGCCAGGCACGAGCTGTGCCTGCAGGGCCCTCCCAGCCCCATCCCTTCATCCTTATTCCCTCCTGCCAGCACCAAGACTTGCCCAGCCACACAATAAGCTGAAAATCCATCTATTTTTTTGTGTGTGTGCAGGATCCTCTTTCAGCTGGATCTGAACTTTCCCAAGATGGTTTGCCACCTGGGCACTAGGAGCCGTCACACGCAGAGGGTTTCCTAGAACACAGGTACAGGATCAGTTTCAGATAAAATGCTGCCTTTTTTTTTTTTTTCATTCCTATCCCCCTCCTTTTTTTTTTTTTTTTTAAATAAAGCAAGCATTTGTGTTAGCTTTCTATACCATACACAGGCATCAGGGCACTCAGCTGGGAGGCAAGAGACGCGGGTCTGATACCTCCCTCCCTTTCAGCTTCTGTTGGAATTATATCTGAGTGCAACGGGCATGAGGAAAAAATAAAATAAATTTTCAAAAGATCATGATTCAGTAGATCAGAAAGAGCCACAGAAATAAGCCAGATCCTGTGACCTTATAGTCGTTCCCAGGAAGCGTTAGCTGGAAAAAGCCTGAGGCAGCTGCAGTGGCCAGTTCACCTCTGTTACTGGGGCTGAATTCCCTCAGATCCCTTCAACACACTCAGAGAACCTTTGAACTACTCTCCACAGCACCTGATTTCAGCTACCTATGTCCTGGGACAGACTGGTTAAAGTCTTATGGTTAAAAATAGCAATGGAGTGAATCTGGGCAAAGTTTTCAACCGGAATATGAATATCTCGGAAGGAAAACAAAACCTCCTCTTCTTCTGGTTCCCACTTTCAAAGGTGACAACTTTGTGACAAATTCTTAACTGCTGTAAATCACGTAGCTCTACATAAGCCAAGAAATCAGCAACTATAGTTCAGGATACTGAACCGGTTCTAACGAGAAAAGTATCTTTTGTTCATCCAGTGCCATAAAAATAGTTATATAAACCCCTCAAATGATCTGCTTTAGCATTTTTTCAATAGTTTTTGATTGCAGTGGGCACGAAGCTAGGTTATCTTTACTGCCAAGAATGAAAAAATTTCAACTTTTTCAAATATTTGCAAAACCAGATGCCCCTGTAAACATTTTTAGTCTGCTTAAAAAAAAAAAAAAGCTTATTTCTGGAAAAAGAAACAAACCCGACACATTTTGCATAGAAAACATACCAGATGTAACAAACATTTGAGGCACTGCACAAGGACCGCAGGCTCCCCAGCTTTGCCTGCAGGCAGGACATGGTTTGGACTCAGGGGACACGGAGGAGAGGTGCTGAGTTCAGAGGGAATCCCGCAGGGTGCTCAGCACCCTCAGCTCACTCAAGCAGCGACTGTGGGGAGCACTGGAGACTAATAATGCCTATTGGGAGAGTCTGTCCCAGGGGGAACGAGGAACATCTGAAGGACCTGACCACACTGAGATATATGCACCAGCTGCCACATCTTTAATCACACTGGACAGGTTTTATTGCCCTGGCGATTGAAAGGTTATTTGCTGCGAGCCTGTGGAGGAAGATAAAAATGACACAGTATCAGAGCCGTGTCCCACCCCCTGGGCCTCTGCTGTGAGACCTTCCTGATGTTTTTCAGAGAGATTTGCTTCCTAAGGACAAAACCACACAGACATTTTCGATGCGGGAAGAGAAAGGAACCAAAGACCCCTAAAGGTGGAGGCCCATGGCTCTGTGTCAAAACGCTGCGACAGAACCGGCTCCCAGCACAATTAGTTTGCAATCAGCAGGGTCACTAAATTTTCTCTGAGTGGGTGAGTGGGTGAGTGCACACACGCACCCCGTGGGGAGGGAGAGCAGAGGAAGGCAGGGGCAGCTCTCCTTGCACTAAGCAATTGCAATTTGGCAATTCAAATTTTAATGCCCGAAAGGTATCGCTAAGGGAGGAGGTCAGCACAACAGGCTAATCAGCGGTCTCCTTTTATTGCCTTCAGAGCCCTACTTCACTTCTCAGTGGCTTGCAATTAGAAGAAATAATTACCGTGGCCACTGAACCTGCAAAATCTAAATAGAGAGCAAGAGGTGTCTGCTCCCCACCAGCACGGGGGTTCCTGGAGCCTTCCCCCGGTACGAGGAAGGCGACGCAGGGTGAGGATGGAGGTTGCGTGCAGCCTCTCGCAGGAGACAGGCTTCAAGGAGGTGTTTTATGAGCTTTTTCCACAGCGTGGACCCTCTGAGAAGCTTCCAGGTGCACTTTCCCGTTGCTCTCTCAGTTCTCCGACCGCAAGGGCGTGCACGTGGGCGACAAGTAGCAAAGGGGGCTGCTAACCTGAGAAATTCTTCCTCTGACTCGGTCATTCGCCAGAGCCCGAAGAAAAACTGCTGGAGGTCACGAGGGAATCCCCAGATAATGCAAATAACAGCACAAGCAGAGAGCTGCAAGCGCTGCAGATTCCTCTTGCAGGATGTCCACAGATTCCTCTTGCAGGGTGTCCACGGGTAGCCACCACCCACTTGCCCTGGGGTGCTAAATGCTGCCCAAACCCTTCCACCTGCCCTCCTCTGTTCATTGCCAGCTTCTGTCTTGCAGGACCATTCATTAATAAGCTTTGCTTCACTGACATGGCACTTAAAGGGACACTGTCGTGTAGTATCTGTTTTCAATCACAGCTTTGGGAAGAATAAGGCTTTATATACCTTGAGACCCCAGGAGGAATGGGTCGGTGATGATGATGTTCCTTTAAATAGCAGCAGATGTCAAGACCTGGAGGAACCATTTTTCTTCCAAAGGAAGCAGTGATCAAAAAAAAAAAAAAAGAAAAGAAAAAAAGAAGATACTTTTCATTGAGCAAAAACTGCATTTTCTCCCATCATGTTGAGCAAATGCAAGTGAAGAGCTCAGGACACCACCTCCCATCACTGAGCAAACCTGAGCTGGCCATGATGGCTGCTTCATGGAACATCCCCAGCTGCACAGCCACCAGCTCCTTGAGCACCATAACCCTCGTTTTAGCCAAGGGTCTTCATTCCAAGACACCTTCAACCAGGACACAGCCAAACCTGCCTTCTCCAGGTCTTCTTAGCAGTGGACATATGGGCACTTTCCCTGACATTAACACAAATTTTAGCTCAAGCTAAATGCTTCTGTGGAGAAAAGCCTTTAGAGAACCCTGGCTTAGAGCAATTGGGCACTGATTTCCCAGTACTATGGACCTGATTTTGTTTTACCTTATGGTCCAAACCAGGTTGCAGCGCCGAGACCTTTGCATGGCCAGAGCTGTGGGTTCACAGAATGGTCTGGGTTGGAAGGTACCTCAAAGACTATCTGGTTCCAAGCACTCTGCCACGGGCTGGGACACCTCCCACTAGATCAGGTTGCTCCAAGCCCTGTCCACCCTGGGCATAAATGCTTCCAGGGAGAGGGAATCCACAGCTTCTCTGGGTTCCTTGGCTTAACAGAAGCAGGCAGCGGATTTTTCTCTAGCACATCGGTGTAGATGGGTTTAGATCAACCTGAGCATCTGAAAATGGGCAAAATAGCTCAGTAGAAAGGAAAATAAAGCAGATCACAGCCTGAGTTATTAATGTCTTATTTCTGCCCCCAAGAGAAAGCCACTACCTTCATCTCCTGGCGAGCGAAGCAGAGAGTGTGAAACCTCAAAGAAACCAGAGACAAAGCCCCTGCTCTGAAGCCAAAGTTTTGAGTTCATTTAAGTAACCCTGTGCTTGAATTATCTGCTCCTGGAGCCCAGGACACAGAGCCTGGGCTTTGCTTACAGCTGCCTTCAACACTTCACAGCCCCATCCCGGGACACCCATCTGGTCCAAGCCATTTCTGACTCCTTGCTAGCAGGAACAGGGTACAGTCTGTGTTCTTCCCCCCCTGCCCCCATCACAGTACTATAATCAAAATGCTTTTTGTTTTGATGGCACTTAATTTTCAGTCTATGACTCCTAACTTACCCTTCTGGGATTGGATTTCGAACCCAATCCCATCTTGGAAACCACTAATTTTCTTCGTACCGTTTTCGCTGTGGTAGAAGCCTGCTTTTAAAAGACTTGGGCACACCAACAACAATGCAACAGATTTCATCCCTAGTGGCTCCCAACCCCAGATCTAATTTCAACTCAAGTACAACCCTAAAACTTGACCCTCTATTCAGCCTCAAACCCCAAACCTTTCCATGGGATCTGGGTGGAAAGTTACTGACCCTGTATCTGAGCCAATTTTCAAACACACAAATAACTTGCCTGATGAAATTTTTGTAGGGAAAAAAAAATATATATGTATACATGCACACACATGCATACACACACACACACCCCCACCCCTGTATATACCAGAAGGGATTAAATCCTCATGTTGCAAGAATTTAATTTAAAAAAGCTAAGACATTGTAGGAATGCAAAAATATCACCTCAGCCTGGTAACCTTTGGCTTCGGCGTGCACTTCCACAGCTAACAAACGGGAATGTTTCCTTTCCAGCGCTGGGAGGACCGGTGCCACTCAGGAATGCCTGGCTTCAGCCCAGTTAGAAAAGGAAACCAGCAACCCTTTACTAGTGGGGCCTCCGCGGGCTCCCGGAGTCAGCCTCTCATCCCACGGGCTTGTTACAATTCCCACTTTCTTCGTCACGCTGCGAGAGCCCCATTTCCAAAGGTGCTGCTAAGAAGGACGGGAGGAGGGTCTTTGGAAAATACCATTATATTTTTTCCCACTAGAAATCCAGATTATTATTATTAATTTATTTTTTCTTTGGCGTTTATCTCGGGAGATAATACACAACTTGCACCCATATGCTGAACTCCGGGGTGTTAGAAGGAGAACCGTCCCCGCTGCTGTCACCTCTCCGGTGTCAATGACATCAGGAAGAACACACTGGGGTCTCCAGACAAGTCCATGCAAACCGGAGAGAAATGGTCCTGGGGAAATGTTCAGTACCTGCACAGGGGCAGGTATAAGTTCATTTCACACCAAAGGTTAAGCGTTTAATAGGGCCCTGTGTATTAGCAGAATTCCTGGCACGTCCGAGCCTCGTTTAAAAGGTGGATGGGAAACGCTTTGCCTCTTGGTCTGATCTCAAGTTAATCATGACAACCAAGGGACTGACCTACAGGAAACAATCCTCTAGGTACTGACGTTACCCAAATAAAGCTGGCAGTTTCTCTGGTTTACTGGCTGTGTTTTTCCCCCCAGCAGGCTTAATTTATGGTAATTACTAGGAACTATGGATTAAATTAATAAAAAGGAAATTATTAAGGTTTCCTGACCTGGAGGCCAAAGGTAAGTAAAGAGAAGCAAACTGCTCTAGATGGGAACACTTCCCTGCTGCTTTTGGGGCCAGTGGAGAAGGTCTTCAGAACAGCAAGAGAAAGGGTAGGTTTTTGGGGAGAAGCTGTCTCACCTCGGATGCTGGGATGCCAGGGAGGACCACGATAGCCTGGGGAGCCCTGAGCCATTGGGGCACATCGATTCCCTCCAGAGTAGTGGGCTGGTGCCGCCTTCTTGTCTGAGCTACATACAGTGTATGTAACACAGAGTCATACGCTTTATGTTAGCAAAGAGATCTCTGTCGGATGGGAAGAGACTATAAAATTAATACAATGCAGAAATCCAGCTTAATTCAAACTACACCAAAGTCCAGAGTCCTGTTCTAAATCCAGCTCTGCCAGCTGACCAGAAGTAATTCTCTCCTGCCCGGGTTAGAGCACATTTATTACTGCTTAGAATTCTTACATACATCCCATACTTCAAATCAGCATTTTGAATACTCTTCTGCTGTTACCAAGTCAGACTATTTGTACTTGCCAGACCTGGCCCTGCCGTCTCTGGGTGTGAATAAGAACCGTGTTCACCAAAGGCAGCGCAGCGTGTACCGACGGTGGGGGTGGAGGGGATGGCTCCTGCTCTGCTTTCCCACCAAGGTCAGTGCACAAACAAAGACACCACGTTTTGCTCTCAGGAACGATCCTTGAGCTCATCAGCTCTCGCTCCTGCCGAGGCCCTCTGTGCATACAGAGTTTCTGCAACCAGTGCTTTCAGCTTCATTACCTCCGGTATCTGTTCTGTGTCCAGCGTGAAGTGTATCAATGGCACAGCCTGAAATGCATCTTGCCCTCCACAGCCAACTTTGGGCTCTGCAAACAGCCTCATCCAACATGTCCCGGGCCCTACCAAGAATTTTCATGATTTTTTAATACCACACATATCTATCTGAGGGGAAAAAAAAAAAGAAATAATAATAATTA
>WUAM01000287.1:73063486-73091929 GCA_024336885.1 Actenoides hombroni
CAGAAGGTCTCCCCTCAGCCTCCTTTGCTCCAGGCTGAACAAGCCCAGGTCCCTCAGCTGCTCCTCACCACACTTGTTCTCTAGACCCCTCCCTGGCTTTGTTGCTCCAGAACCTCGATGTCTTTCTGGGTAATGCACAGTTAAATGAGAGGGGAGTTTGGGTGAAGAAAGACTGTGCCCAAGGAGGTCAGGTGAAGTGACCATGGTCCGGCAGCATCTCATCCAAGAAGCCCCAGATTCATTTAAAATGGGGCTTCAGGGCATTTCATGCAATATTTGCATTCTGCAGGTCCATGGACAACCATGAAAGCAGCAGGGACAGGGAACCAAGGGAGCCACCCAGGGGAAAGGGTTTTTGGTTATGAGTTGTTTTGTTGTTGTTGTTCTGGGGATTTTAGTTGTTTGGGGTTTTTTTGTCTGTGCATGGAACAGTGGCGTTACTTCTTTTCTTCCAAATCTCAAAGTGGCAAATGCTCAACTACGACAGCAAAAGAAAGACAGAGCACTGCTCACAGGAAGAGCCCTCCTGGGTAGGAACCAGCCCTGGGAGACTCAACCCTGAAAGAAGCTACTTTGTCCTCCAAGGTCTGCTCTCCTCCCACACACTCGCATCCTCCACTCGGCTTTCACCTTGGCAGCCTCCAGAAGACCCCAGCTAAGCTCATTTCATTCCCATTGGGTCAGAGCACAAGCTTCCCAAAAATGTAATTGCCTGGAAAACCCAATATTCCTGCAGCTGGGTCTCCAGGAGGGGTTTTCACACACCCTCTAGTTTTGCAGCAGGGAAGCAGGACCCGGGACTGGAGGGGGTGGTTACGCAGCATCTCTTCCTACTCAATTAACACAGCGAGCCCGGAGGAAAGCTCACCATCTGCAGAGTCCGTGAGTCACCTCGGGACTCGGGCAGTTTACTGTATATATTAGTCAACAGAAACAAACAACACAAATCCCTAGGCATTAAAAAGCCTTTTCAATTTACTTTGGGTTTGGTTTTTGTGTTTTTTTTTTTTACCCTTCCTCCCCCAAAATTTGGCTCCTCATCTCTTAATTATAATTTTCTGGAGATTTTTAAAATATTTAATTGTGGTTTCTATAAACACGAGGATAAATTGCTACATCTAAATATTGGTTCTCAACAGTTACTAATGCCTCTCAGGGGGCTGCTTTTATTTTATTAAGACAGAAAAAACATAAGCTGTAAAAGATTTTCTTGGTCCCTCTCGCTCGCCATGGAGGGGAGTGGGGTTTGAAAAGATTTCTTGTAATCGCCACCGAATGTTTCCTAGCTGATGGCTTTTGACAGTGTTATTAAGTAAACTAAAGGGGAAGATTCATTTCCAAGATGATACATTGTAAAGTCATGAGAAATAAAAGCTGAAGCTTTTATTCCAGAAAATGAAGAGGCAGTAAATGCAATTGAAGACACCAAGACAGACACTCTACCACCCACCAGTTCCCCTTTTAAAGCTTCCAAGCTGACTGGCAGACGGAGCCGTAATGAGAAAAGTTTTGGGGCTTGGGTTTGGATGAGCCACACGACGTGTGTGAGCATCCCCGAGGCTTATCCGGACTGTAGGAGCTTCTTGGATCTAACTCTTGGGTTGCAAGATTTACAAGGACATGCCAGGGTATCGCATATTCACAGCTTCTTGTCGGGTTAAAGAAAATTGCCCCCTGAGCGTTGCCTGTTCCAGTATCACCCTGCCACAGCTCAAACACCACTGCCAATTCTACCACTCCCCCGACAACTATCAGAGGAAACTGTTTCTGTACCGTGCATGGTTTGCAGCCGGTCTCCTGAGACCATGAGTGGGAACCCAGCTGAGATGTGGGTGCAAGGTACTCCCTCTTTGATCATCCCCTCCCCTCTTGCTGTAGAGCACAGCTCTGTGCATGGCCCCACTCTGAACCAGCCTGAGGAACTGCTCTCGCTTCAAAATAACCCCACAAAACCAGCCCAAGTTCCATGGTTTTGCTTTTTAACGCCAGATCCATTCCCTCATTGTGGCCACAATGCTGGGCACAACTGAGGGACAGAGGCAGCAGCTTGGGAACGGGAGCAGAGAGAGGAGGTGGAGGCATCAGCACGATGAGCTGAAACTATCACCAAACCGGACGAGAAACAGCCAGCCAAAATGGAGAGGGACCTGGAGCAGAAGCCCCGTGTGTGAGAGGGTGCCCTGGGGTCTTTAAGTGGGAACACCCATCAAACCCAAAGCTTCATGAGCAGGAAAAACACGGACACTCTGGGCAAGCAAACTGAGCTGCCACGTCAGGGCACAGAGGCTGCTCACCCACAGACCCCATCCACAGAGCACTAACAGTTACCTCCTCCTCTGTGAAGCAGGTCAGGGAAATAGTTATTTGTTTTTTGATTGTTTTGGGGGTTTGCTGGTTGGGGTTTTTGGGGGGGTTGGTGGTTTTTTAAAATTTTTTTTTAAAGCAACATTTTGCATTTGTCTCTTGTGCAAAGGCTACACCTGACCTCTCCTGTAATGAGACTGGCCCAAAGAAATCACAGCCCTTGCTGGGACAACAAAACGTACACGGCGAGGCAAAGCCCGGCGACAGAGCCGACAGCAAAGCTGGTTTTGCCCCATTACAAGCAGAGCTGCAGCCCCGAGCTACCCTGCTTCGTCCACCAGCCCCTGGTGTGCCAAACGCTCTCCAAACAGACACAAGGAGATGTGGTTCCCACCCAGACCAGCTTCCAGGCTCCATCTGGACAGAACACAAGGAAAGCACAAACCATGTACGCAGCGATATTAACCATGAATTCACAGACACAGCCTAATAATAGAGCCCAGAAACTGCTCCCAGGTTACTCATCTTGCATGTCAAGCCAGTCCTCATGGTTTCCATAGGCAGAGGGGAGAGGTGGGTGTCTTTCTTGGTTGCTGAACAGTGCTGCACGCTGATGTGCAGTAAATAAAGATGAAATGGAAATAATCCAACCCATTTCTCTTTGAGGAGAGTTCAAGGAAAATATTGCAGCTAGAGACTATAAGCAGACCCAATAAATCTGTGTGTCCCCCCCCCCTTCCCCTTTTGTTATTAGGGTGTGCCTAAGACTTTGCAGCATCAACTTTAGGTCTTAATTATAGATTCTCGCTGCGAGCTCAAGGGACACTTTAAAATCCTTCAAATATACCATAGGAAGTTGCAGCATGTGGGCAGAACACGCTGCAAAGCTGTGGATCGGGCTGGCTGAAACACATTGTCATGGTCCCGGGATTTTTCCTTTATCTTAAGCCTCAGATTCCTCTGCTGTTGTATTCTCTCCTGTGGGTTTCGTATCCAGTGAAGGCAGAGGGGGTTTAATAGACTGCATCCAGCTGCCCTCAAATACTTGTATCCAAAGGACTGCTTGACTTTGACTCAAAAATGGAGGAAGTGGGGCTGCATTATAAGGAAAAGCTTATTGCTTGAGCTACTGCTTAAGACATTATTGTCTGAGCGTGCTTCCTACCCAGCACTCGCTTCAGACGACTGAACTTGACCTATCCACCCATCATAAATTAAATTCTTTGATCTCATCTGTAACAACACAGAGCCCTAATAACAATAGATCAAACCGCGGCGGGACAATATGCTTATTCTTTACCAACTAGATTTTAATTAGTAAACAGCGCAGGGGAAGAATCCACCTTTGCAGAACAAAAAGGGAAAGAAAAAGCCTTTAGTACTTGAAAGAAATCGCTGATAAAGAGCAGAGGCATCTTTCAGAGCCCTACATCCTTGTTCTGCTCATCTGAAAAACCACATCATCCCCAAACCATTAAAACCGGGATGGATTTCACATTGTGAGAAATGCCCATGAAAGCAAACATCAAAAGGAGCTGGGGAGGAGGAAGCAGATCAGGTGGGAAAGAAAGAGCACGATGCCTTTTATCAACCCTTCCTACAGAAACATCTCTGTGATGATCTGCCTGCATCCTCCTTCGGGCTGCAGCTCGTACAGTAAACCCGACCGCAGCCGAGTCAGGCTCCCGTACCTCGCCAGGGCGTCTAATCTTTGCAAAGCAGCTGGGAGAAACCGCACGGCTCCCGTGGTCTTGTTTATTTTTCTTTTGTTTGTTTGCAGAGGGTGGATTTATTATTGCAGAGATGTTCACCGGTTCCTGCTTTGCGCTACATAGCATCAGCCGGCCTGGCGTTTCCAGGCGAGCTGATCCGCTGCTCGGCAGCGGGGCTTCTTCCAGGTAAACGTAAGGACTTCACGTGAAGATTTCCTATCAGCAGTGGCACTTGTCAAGGCAGGGCTTTTTTTTGTGGCAGTGCATCTCAGGTCACTTCATCATGCAATCACAGGATCGTTTCATAGGAAAGAACTTTAAGATCATCAAGTCCAACTGTTAAACAAGCACTGCCACGTCCACCCCTAAACCACGTCCCTCAGCACCACATTTAACTCCATTCACCACCACTCTTTGGGCCCAGTTTTTTCACCCAGTGAAGAGTAAGCTCATCCAAGCCATGAGCTTCTCCAGAAGGATGCTGTGGGAAACGGTGTCAAAGGTGGAAAGCCAATGCAGGAGCAAATTCTAAGTAAAGCTTCCTTTGCCGGAGCACTCACAACATCTCCCCTCCCTGGTGTTTCACAACAGCTCGCCTGGTCCCTCGGTGAAATGCCAACGTGCACCTCTCCTCTCTCCCTAGCCCACTGCTTTAAGAAAACAACTGGCAGGCATTTTGCAGACCATAAGGTGAAGAAAGTATCCCTGGGGAAAAGGAACATGAACCGATGTAGAGGGTGTGCTGGTTTCGGGCCGGTTTCCTTCGGCAAGCAAACTAAAGCCCCAACACGGCTTATTAAAACCTGCCTGACACAGGAAGAGGACAAGCCAAAACCAATCCAAGCCACTTATGTGGTGTTACCACGTCCCAAGCAAACAAACCCAGCCTGCCGTAAACCACAAGCCCATGGACAGGGATACTTCACTGAGCCTCCCTGGGCTTTAAACTCCTTGAGTTTCACCTTTGCCGTTGCCTGTCGTGCCAGCAATACCCTCACCGAGGCTTAGAAAATACCACGATTCTCCACGTATTCCCAGCCTGGTTTGATATTAAACCAAATACCTGCAGAGCCAAGGTACTGGGATTTCATTGGCTATAGGTGTCTGGTTGTAAACAGCCAGCTACCACCTTAAAAAATGGTAACAATCCAATTTTTAAACAATAATTCAATTTAAAAAAAAAAAAACCAAAAAAGGGCAACTTGCAAGCAGTGAATAAATAAACCAACTGAAAACTCTTTTCTTCCAGCTGGATGTCAGTGTACTTGAGCTATTTTACTAACTGGTCATACCAAAAACCCCACTGAAAGGCAGCCCCTCTGCAGGGCATGGCTGTGGGAAAAGCCAAGAAAAACCCAGATTTCAGCAGAAATGATGGGATGAGTTTCATGCAAGAAAAAAAATCTTAATAAGCAAACTGGAATTTAGCCTGGATACTGAGGCAAACAGTAGGGCTTTTATCAAATGTCATGCGACCCTTCATAGCTACATGTGGACAAGCTGGCCTCATTTTTATCTGTCAGCTGCTGGTCTCCAGCACAGAAGACACAAAGTGTGATACCCCACAGGTCCCACCTCTGCTACATGTGCTGTGGGTTGGGAACCGGTGCCCGTGCAGGCTCCACGTGCAGTTCTCAAACCAGAAACATTTAGAATTCCTTTCTGTGTTTTAAATGTCCACTCATGGAAAGATATTTCATTTTTACAAGGCAGATCGTATGCAGACCCATGACAGATTTCATTAAGAGAACAATGACAGCTGAGAATACGACCGTGGCTGTTTCTTTAGATGAGTTTTCAGTTGTTCCCTTAGAAGTTGAAAAACAAACAACTATAGTAATTTTTTTCCATTGAAGTCTCTGCGAGCACTGACACGGGATGAAATCCTGCCCACACCGGATCAAGTAACTGGCAAACAAGTCAAGGCTTGCGTGACACAATCACATACATGTAAGCCTTAGGATGCAGAAAAAGCACAAAGCCCTGGGCCAGTTGCGCAGCCACAACACCCAGGAATAACACGAAACTAAAACCAGCAAACCCCACCCAGAGCATGGGCAGGACCCAGCCTTTGGTTTGCTCACAACTGGAAGGACAAAAAGGGGAAATCCACCACCTCACAGATTTTAAAACCACAGTCGCAACTCGCGTCCATTACTGACTGATACAGCCACAGCTGCCGGGCGGTTTTGAGAACCAGCAGTTGACATCTGGAAGGGGACAGACTCGCTTCTCCTTCCGTCGCCACCACGGACGGTGCCGAAGCCAGGCAGCAGAAGTCAATTTTGCTCTTCAGTGAAATAACAAACAGTTTTGCCACCTACCACTACTCGCCGCCTCGTCAAAGCCTTCTGTGTTGTGTGTGGTCCGGAGTTGGGTCATGCAACCAGCCAAAGCCCTTTAACTCCATTTCCAGTTCACATCACTCTAATAGGCCCTCAGCTGGCCCGAGAAATTCCCAAACATCTCTTTCTACAAACAAGGAATTGGGTTTCTTTTGTCTTGCAATCAGGGGAGACAAATTCTCCCCTTAACCACAGTTTAATTTATTCCTTTTGGTTGCTGTTGCCTCCACCTACTGCAGCTGTCTAGACTGGGGTGGTGGTGGGTTGCTTGGTCTTTTTTTTTTTTTCCCTTTTTCTTTTTAGTTTGGGATTTTTGGAAGCTGCCTTTGCTTCTTTCCGAAACAAGTTTATTTTTAGTGTCACTTTTTCCACTGGCAAGATATTATGGCTGAGAGAGCTGCTCTCAGAGGAACTGCTCTGCTTTCAGCATGAAAATGAAAAAAATCTGCCTGGTTGGAGGGCAGGCACAAGGGAAGGCAGCTGAGGTAACAGCGAGATGGTCCAGGCGTTGCTGGCAGCATGTGCTGCCATTGGGAAGAGCAGAAGTCCCAAGCCTGCTTAACCAAGGAAGGTTATAGCATCTTCTGACAGCCTCTTGGGCGAATATCCTCCTTGCCTGGACCTCCATATGGGAGGATATCAACAGGACTTGCACCTGCCCAAGCCATGGCACTCTCGACTCTTCTCCCGTTGGCTCCCAAGGGCAAGTATACACTTGTCAATGAGCCACCTGAGAGCTTTAAACAATGGCTAAACTTGCCACATGAACCTTGAACCAGCACTAAACACCGCTCAGGTGCTTTCTCAGGAAAGGCAGACACAACTTAAGTTGGGTTTTTTTGTTGTTGTTTGTTTGGGGGTTTTTTTCCCTTTGCTGTTTACCACCCCACAACCTCCTGGCTGCCTTCTTGCCATGCTGACCTTGCTTGTTCCTGCTCTTTCAGGACAGTACTTAACCCATTCTTTCTCCAAAACATGGGACCCTTCTGATCTGCCTGCAATTTTGCTGTTGTGTGTTTTCAGAAAGCTTCATTTAAGAAAGGGATGGCGGAGTTCAGCCTTGAGTTCCCTTCTCAGCTGCAGAGTTTAATCCCACTGCAATAGTAGTCTGCTTAATTACCACTAGTTTACTACCTTGCAATGAGTAAGGGCACAAAAATCCAACACTACTTTTGTAAAAGAAGAGGTGGACTTGAAATAATTGGATAAAAATAAGACTGGTCTCTTATTTTTTTTCAGTGCCACTTTTCTGCATTCACAGCCCCCAGAGCAAGGCTTTCCTTGCTCTGGACATCAGCTCAGCTTCACTGATGAGCATGACGCAGCCCAAATACAGCAATAGCGAGAGGGGAGAAGGGAAAAAAGTAGTATATTTTAAAGTAAACCCTGCAGACTTGGGAGCGCAGAGGTGGGGGAGGGCATTAAAACACACACACACAAAAAACCCAGAATTAAGCAAGCGAGACCATTCCAGTTGAGCTGTTTCAGCCATTGTCTTACAACAACTTTAAACCCAATTGCTTCTTTTTAATGAGGTATTTTCTTCCTCTTAACCACCCAAATCTAATCCATGATGTTAGTCCAGCTCAGAGAAGTTAAAATCAGAACATTGGGGCCTTTCTTAATCCTCTTAACTTGCCAAAGGTTTTCTGATCACACACCTCTTCCTTCCTACTTAAAACTGGTTTTTTTCCACCACCCTTTGTCTTCTGTTTACAGCTGTGAAAAATTAGGATCCAAGCAGTAAAATCTCTACATAACAAATGAACATTTAGAGATGGCTCGCATGTTTCGTTGAAGAAAACCAGGCATATTTTCTTAATTATTTCATCAAATCATATGTATCTAACAGTTCCCTGGGCTCAGATAGTCAGCATTTCTTGAAGGACATACTTTAATCCACAATCTCTGGTTCTACTGAATAATTACCTTCAAAAGATAAATCCCATCTCGTGCTATGGTCACTTTGCACCTCTCACATGATGTGGGAGGTCAATAAAGCTATTGTGGTGGGACAGGATCTCATGTGGAAGGCAGGAATCCTTGTCTGGTAGCACTTACAGGGCTTCCTGCCTTCTGAAGTGCAGCATCTCAGGAGAGGACACAGGGCTTGACCACTGCTATGCTCTGGTCATTCCAGGGTGATGTCAGGGCTAACCTGACTTCTCATATGAAGAAGCTGGAAAAGCTCTGATCCAGCACTGATTGATTTCAGGGCTCACAACCAGATGCATATAAGTATATCCGAGATCTACCATCTCCCTAAACTTGGATCTTCATTAGATCATGGCTAGACGAGTACAGAAGACTGTCACTATTTGGTAGCTGAAGGATACCCTACCACAAAGACAAGATTGCCATACTGGAGTGAAAATTGCACATCGAGCTCTAAGAAGAACTCCTTGACCTTCATGAAGTTTGATGACCAGAGAGGACAGCAGGTGACCTCAGCGATTTTCCAAGCCTAGCCTCTTCCAGATGTCCCTTCAAATTTACAAAGTGTCAGAACTGCTGGCTGAGCACTCCTGCTGGGCTCCTGCAGTCATTTCATGCTGCAAGACTGCACTGAAGAAACCAGGCATGCATTAGAAACCTTTCCTATCACATCAGCAGTACTTGCTGACAGCATTTGCTGCTTTCAGAACGAACTGCGTGATAGAGAATAGGAAGGGTGCTGAGGAATTCAAGAGCCATGAGTAAGCACTTGTCCGAGGGACAGTCCCCGTCATGTCCTAGTCCAAGTTATGTTTAAAAACAAAAACAAGAGACTTTCTTCCTTCCCCTCACAGCATCGGTCTTCTCAGAGCTATGGGTCTTACTGAACGGGCCACTGAGTTGAGACAAACTAGGAGCCAAGCAAAGGGCTTGAACCAGAGCACGACCTGGCACCTATCCCAAGTTCCTTTCGAGTTTGGTTAACATTCCCCACCCATCATTTTTCATGTGCATGTGCCACATCACTTCCTGGTTCTGATTTGCCTGCTATTTGCCCCACGGGTAGGGTGTTACCCATCAAGACTTAAAAACCATCAAGTAACCCCTCCTCCCCCTCCTCATAAACCCCACACCCATCTCTGAGGGATCCAAGCATCCCTAGCAGGAAGGAGTCCAAGAATTCTTTATGCACATAAGAATGTCCCCTTGCCACATCATAATCCTGTTTGCTACCAGTGCCACACACTGATGGTCTAGGTCAAACTCCAGATGTTAATAAACCTCAGTAACAACTGCTCAGAGAAAATGCAGATAATCTGTCTCATACCTGCTATTAGAAAAAAACCCAATCCAACAAAATAGACAACAAAACGTGCAACAAAAACAAAGCAAAGCAAAGCAAAACCATCTTGGTTGCTTTTAACCTTTGTTCCTAAAAGCTAATTTTAGCTCTACAGCTGGAGCTTCAAGGCAGAGAGATGCACATCTGGTGTCATCTGCCAACCTCCAGAGCAGTTCTCCCCTCCTTTACTGAAAGTAGCCGTCTCAGATGGCTTGGGATGTGAAAACGTAGAGGGTTAATTAACAGGGGATTCAAGATGCTTCGTTGTGCTCACTCAGCTTTGGACAAACTCAGATGCTGGTGACCTCACCGTGCTCAGGTGCTGTCAAACAGCTTCCTTCTGTTTCCCCCAGCACTCAGAAAGCATTGGGGTTGCTCTGTTATAAAAGCATTAATAGTTGGCTTGCTGTCACCACTTGTTACACCGACTTTGCTACTCCCGTCAGTAACATAAATGTGCTACACTCAGAAGAATCCATGAGCAACGGGCAGAAGAGAGCTGCCTGGGATGCCAGCCATGCTATCTATAGGTGCTTTGCTTCTGTCTTTGAATCATCCTCATTACCATATATGCCCTTCAAAAAAACAGTTTCCAGGCAGATGTTTATATTTTGCCATTGGATTGGCTGGGGTTCTGAGAGGATCAGATATGGTCGCATTCTGCTGCTAGTGCAGATAATGCAAATCCCCAAAAGATAAGCGAGGTCGATTATCTGCACAGGAATTACACGCCAAGCACAGAGGTTTGCATTAACCCAGGAATCAGAGCTGCACGGGCTAAACTCCCCATTAGCCTCAGCAACTGGCAGCGTTATCGATCGGTGTTATTTCAGTCTTCGCTCGCTTCCAGTCACGAGTGGTTCGCGTTATTGGTTTGCAGGAACGTGTTGTTTATCAAACTCGCGGCTCCGTTGCACACGCTGTATTAACACGTGGCACCGGGGGCCCGCTGGCTGCTCCAGGAATGAGAGCTGGGCTGCAGAACACAAGTTAACAATTTTGGATGCACGTTCCTGTGTGGGAATCATCAAATACGTGAAGCACAGCATACACTTCACTACAGCTCTTTGTTTCCATGGTGTGCAGAATAATTATGGCTAAGGAGCCTCTTCTGTGCAGTGGGAGCTTCACCGGGCACCTGGAGGTGAAGTGAGCAGTTCACAGCACCACCAGCTTTGGTGACCTTTCACAGTGTATCGACACAAGGATCCAGAATTGCCATTAGCTTTTTTGGAGATATTTTTAAAGCTTTTCAGGACAGATAACGGGGCTCTGGCAAAGTGCTTCTGCACGTTACCTGTGTCCCTCCAGGGAAGGTGGCTAAGACTGAATTTGTGAAGCTGCACACACCCCCTGACATCTGAACAACACACTCACACAGGCTTTCTCTACCTACCACCACTGAGCTGACATCCCTAACTCCTCATCCCCAAAGTTACACGTTACACAAATATATACAATGAGCACCCAGCAGGCCATGCCATGGCAATGCTGCCCTGCTCTGACACTTGGTCTTTCACCTGATTTCCCCTAAAACAAAAAAACATGCATAGATCACAGAATCCCAGCATGGTAGGGGGTGGAAGGGACCTATGGACGGCATCTGGTCCAATCCCCTGCTCCATCCAGCAGGATCACCCAGAGCAGGGGGCCCAGGATCCCATTGTCCAGGCGGGTTTGGAATCTCTCCAGAGGAGGAGACTCCACAACCTCTCTGGGAAGCCTGGGCCAGGCTTTGCCACCCTCACACCAAAGAAGTTTTTCTTCATGTTGAGATGGAACCTCCTGGGCCCTTGTCCTGTCACTGGGCACCACTGAAGAGAGACTGGCCCCATCCTCTTGACCGCCAATGTCTGCCTTGTGCTCTTCAATCCATCTTGCCAAACCCTCCCATGACATATTGGGTTTTAAATGACAAAGCTGTGAGAGGCACTTACTTATTATGCTATTTACAGGGAGGAAACTTATAAAACACGTTAAAAACTCTACAAGGAGAGCAAGTTTTTCAAAAAAATTCAGGAACACAAGCTGAGTTTTGCCAGAATTTGGTTGCTTCACACAAGAAACACAGTCTCTGCAGGACTTCGTACCAGTGAGAAAGGAACAGCTGGGAGATGAGGAGTGGTACTTGTCTCTAGGGCAATCAGGACTTTCTCCAAGCTTTATTTTTTAATTTGGTGTCCATGCATGGTCCGTTTAGGTGAAACAGGCTTATCCTAAAGAGGGTGGTCAGATGCTGGAGCCTGCAACATCTTCAATTGCAAGGAGAAAAAAAGCAGTTGGAGAAGAGGGAGAGAGGATGTGTGAAACCCTGAATTGGGTGGTTGTTACCCCAGCATTCTTCAAGAAATTGCCGTGGTCTGTATCATGTGGGTAGTTTGGAGCTGTTGTGCAGTAAATATTTTTCTGCAAGCACTTTTCATGCTTGAGTTTTAGGTTTTCAGAGGGATTTTTTTTATTTAAAAAAAAAAAAAGTTAAAAAAAAAGTTGTGTTTTTTTTTGAAGGAAGATCAACGACTTAATGAAAAAAGTCTGAAATGCAAGAGCAAGGCTATCGCTTCAAGAGTGCTTCCAGATTTACATAAATAACATTCCTGCTGCATAAACATCTTGGCAAAGCCAGAGCATCTAACCCCCTCCTACTCTATTGGCCTCCACTAAATTCTGCAGAATATTAAAACCCCTTGATGGTAACATGTTCTCGGCCAGAAACAAATCATTAGTTTGGATGAGGGCATCAAACTGCATCTGCTCTGTTCCCTGAAGTTCCAAGTGCAAGAGATTTAGGAGGGAGGGGAGAGGATTTCTTTGATAGAGGGATGTAGAAAAACGGCAATTGATATAATTTTAAAGCAGATACAGATATGAGGGGATGCGTCTTTTATAGACAAAGACACGTGGGAATGGTTTGGTATAATTAAAAGTGGAGATGGGCTCAAGCTGTGGAGTTTGGAGGTGGATCTGAACCCTTAAGATTTTCAGGTCAGAGCTTTAGTTCTGCCCACTGCGCACAGCCAAGTTGGTCCACAGATCAATTTTATCAAGAATCAGGAAGGGATAAATCCAGGCTCATCTCTGAGCAAAAAGATGAAGGAAAAAAACTCATGAGAGGGAAGCTATGAAATAGTGCAGAGAACCCTACTTGGCTGGAAGAAAGCTGCAGCAAGGGAGCTGCCCTCCACTCTGCGGGGCCCGTTCAGCCCCTGGCATTGAGCAAGATGAGCTTCAGGAGCAATCCAACATGCAGCAACAAGCAACTCTTATGGTTGTCCTTCTCATGGTCCTGGCTGTCCCTCTCATTGCCAAAGCTCCCTGCGAGAGGGTGGCAAAGACGAGCAGTATGGATGAAGCTGTTGCCAGTTTTTAAATTCACTTCTGGGTTTTCTTGCACTGAAGGAATTATTTTGGGGTCAGTTCTACGCTTTCAAGACAGCACTGCACGGCAAAGCCACCCAAAACAACTCCTGCCCACCTTCCTACCAGAGGAGGAAATCTCTTTGACCAGGAACATGAATGAAAATTAGAGACAGTTGAGGGTCCCTTTTCTTTCCAACCCAGCCTCTCAGGCTTTTTGCCCCCCAGAACCTGTTAGCTTTCTGCTTCCTCAGAGGTTCTTCTTTAAGCCCACATGAACATCCTGCGTGGATCTGCAGGGACAAATGATTTCTTGAAACATACTGGTCTTAATCAAACCTAATCTTTCATGACAGGACAGAACATCCTGGACAGATATTAGATTTAGCCCAGCTACTCCGAGCAGCACTGTTATGTCAAAATTATGCAACCTAGGCTTTGATAGGCTTTGGGGATTTTCTCAATGGTTCCTCATGAGCCTGTTGGTGCCCCTCACATTTCAATGACCACAATATGAACATTAAATGTATTTCCTTTCCCACAGCTGGATACTGTCCCATCTGTTCTGAGACAGCCAAAGTGTCAAGTAAGCCAGACAAGGCAGACAATTTTTCATGCAAATCTGTTGACTTTAGGATTTTTAAATATATGTCTTTTTAATAACGCACAGATTATCTCACACAAAAAAAAAGGGGAAAAAAAAAAAGGTCATTTTCAAAAGCTCCTCCAGCAGTCCTTGGCATCATTAGCTAACATTGCAATGAACATATATTATTCTCAGAAGAAAAACCTGGCAAAAGGACAGAAAGAAATGCCATGTATAGTCAAGCTAACCATTTAGCCTGGGATGTAGAATCTGACAGCTCTTGGTCTGGATGCTTGAGAGGGCTGATCATAAACCCCTAAACAACCGCACCCTCCAACCTCTCCCCAGCTGTGCAGCACAGGTGGAAAGGGGAAAACCAGATTCAAAGTGTTGCTCCAGCTCCAGGCTAGGGGATCAGGGTCTTGTCACAGGCCCTGGGCTCATTTTCTGGCACTTTCAGCATCCCTCTGCCCTCTCGTGCCAGGGTGGGCAAAACAAGACAACCTTTCAGGTCACACCACATGGTGTGGGAATCGGTAGCACCCAAAGAGAATCAGGCCTCAAAACAAACTACACAAAGCCAAGGAAACAACCTGTGAAACCAAGCAAACCAGCTCAGTATAAGCGTAGAGCTCACAATTCATTTAATTCTGAAAAAGCAGCCAATCTCACAGCCTAGGACCAGCCTCTGCTCGGCACGCACTGTGACTCATTTACTCACCAGATCTCTTGGAGCAAGGTACGGATTTGAACAAATGAAGTGCCTTGTGACTATGAAACACTGCACCACAATGACACAGAAGAGTCTTTCTCGCCTCTTGGTTGTCAAACCACCATTTAAATCCCCTTGCTTTTTAATGAGACACTCCACAATAAAACAGACCGGAAGAAGAAGCTGGCAAAGCATCCTGCAACGAAAGCCAGAGATGTTAATTGCCTTCCTGACATACTTCATATGAAACATTTGCCATTGGTTAGGGATGAAGACCCTCCACCTGGCAGGAGAGGATGTTACCAGCAGCAGGTTGTCCACAGTAGCTTCCAGCCTCTGGATTTTGTGCCCCTTTCCTGGGAGACCCTGCTCTGGTTGGCATCCAGAACACATCTGGTTGGCATCCAGAACACATCTGGTCTTACCTGGGGTTTGATGAAGGACCAAACCAAGGAGAAACAGGTACCTACCTCAGACAGACTTGTACCTCTCGTTCCTTTAATACGTATGTGGACATTTGACTAATCCAGGTTCAGTTCATTTCTCCATATTTAAGGGCTAATTTAACAGGGCCCAGGATAATGCTGAGAAGCTCACACAGCAGGACACATCCATCCTCTGCAACAACAGGAGGAAGAGGGAACTGGCTGAACTGAAGACCTCCAACTCCTGCTAGCAGGTTCCCATGGGACAGCTCTGCAATCAGAGAAGGTGCCTGCCCTTCTAGCAGCAAAATAACCACAAAAGAGGCAGTCACGGGCTAGCAAGCAAGCATCATGCAGATCCAAGGCACTGTCTTAGAAAGTGGGCCATTCCCCCTTCCCTAACACATCTTTATCCTGGGAATGGAGGGACCATAGTTCTCTGGTCATCTCAGGAACTTTGACATGTCCTCCAATACCTTCCTTCAAAAAACAGAACACCCCAACAAAGAGCTTATTTTCTAAAACTCTGCTTTAAAGGAGAGCTGAGTTTCTAAACCCAAAATGTGTGATGCAGAACAGCTGACTTTATGTAAGACTTGTTATTAGAAACAGTTCATTGCTGAGCTGTGATTTCATGAGATGCACCTCGTTAGAGCGCAGGCACACGCACCACGTACGTACATGCACAACAGCCTGGTTAAGAAGTGCAGACTTTGCTGCCTCGAAGTGCCTAAGGCAGATCCTGACTCAGAGATTCCTCCATGATATTTTTCCATGGGAGGAAGCACGAGTTATTTTGCAGAGGGTCTGAACCGACTCGATGCCAGTTTCTTGCTGGTAAATACCAATTCCAACCTCACTTGCAGTCTCCAACAGATGTTTCTGCTTTTCAGAGTAATAGAAATTTTATGGACCATTTTCTCCTCCTTCTCCTGTTCCCTAGGAGGGAGCAGCAGACCCAAAATGCCCTTAGAAACACAGTGGCCTCCTCCTAGAACACACTTCAGAGCAGAATCTCCAGCAGGTCAGGGTGACAGAGTCAAACCACTCAGTTGTGGATTAGGTTCACTTGGAGAACCAGACATCATCTGCAACTGAAGAGCTCAACAGAAGTTTCACTTGTCCAACAGCATTTGCTGGAGAAGCTCAAATGCCTCCTGAAGGGTGAGCCAGTGGCTCCCAAGCTGGGCAGTGAGCCCAGGGGTACGCACAAAAGTGGGTGAAAATGATTTGCAGCGTTATTTCTATGCCCTTGTTTGGGGTTGGCATTCATTACAGTTGGAGAAACTGAGGCACATGAAGTCACTGGCTGGAGGACCCACTGAGTCTAAGCAGAGCTGGGACTGAACCCATAAGTATGAGTTACTGATGTGCCGCTTGTGAGACAGAAGAGCTGGAACACAAACAGCACGATGGGACAGAGAGAGGGAAAGCCTTTGCCAACATAGACAAAGTATGGAATATAAAGTGTCCAATGTGCATCCTGAGAAGCCACGTTTTCCCTCAGCACTGTCGTGTCTCTGGGCTCACCCTGCAAACACCGGCGTCTGCCCCGACTGCTCAACTAAACCCTGCGTGTTTTAACGCTCCGTAAGCAAAAGCCAAACAAAAGTTGGGGAATCCCATTGACTCACACCTGTTTTAATTATTATTATTTTTTTTTAAGGGCCCAGGACTTAGTGAATGAGAATATTATCCCGTGGGGACTGAGAACACAATGGAAACAGGAAACTTTTAAAAAGCATTTCTGTAGAGATATTATCTCACCGCTGTAGGACACAAGATTTGCTTAATTGCAGCCAAGGAAGTTTTAGATTACGCTTTGCAATGTCTGCACGAAAGTCTCAGCTATCACGGGGAAGGCTCCTTGCATGGCCATTTCTTTTAAGATATGTGCCTTTCCCCGAACACGTTAACTGGAGGGGATTTGGTGATAATGTGAGTAGGTTCAGAATACTTCAAAGGCTTAAATTAGATTCAGGGCATCACAACCCACGATAAAGAATATAAAATTGCTTTTTTAGCAGATGACATCCTGCTTTCTCTCAGTGAAACACAAGCCTCTATTCAATGTCTTGGAGAAGTTTGAGAGGCTAACAATCCTGTTTCTGGCTCTTTTTGTGTGCATAAATATGACCAAGACAGAGGCAATGCCTCCAGGCACCTCCCCAGCAAAATCCCTCTTAATTTTCCGTGCCAATAGTCCCTAGAAGGATTCTAATCCACAAGAAGCCAAATCTCTCTTCAGTTAAATAAACTTATAACAGTAAGTCTCCAATCCTTTTATGTGACACACATCATGATTTTCAAAGATGGTCTAACTCCCCATTATCTATGCTTGATTAAGTCTACTTACTGAAAACGGCTACCCTTCTGAGTACTTCATTTTCTGCAGGGTCCCCCAGTACTTGAACCTTTAACAGTACTTGAACCTAATTCCACTCTCCATCCCCCCTCCAAAAAAAGATAAAAAAGGGGAGAAAATTGAGGAGAATATTCATCAGTTATATAGAGTCCTAGATGGGAGCAAATTAATCCTAATTGGCATCTAAGAATCCAAGCTCCACATGCTGCAGGAGCAACAGAAATCGATTCACTGCAGCTTTGTCTCCAGTGTCCCAAGTTATTCCTTCTTACACTTCATATTCCTACTTCTGTTACCTCCGGTGTTCTTGGATCACATGGCCAGGTCACTGTGGTTTTCTTAGAGCTGTGTGTGAACCGACCATCTTCAGCATCCCAAGCTGATCAGTTTATGATGGTTGAGGTGACCATCTATGACCACTCAAGGTCCTCCAGCCTCATCTGTGATGGAATCGTTACAGCTGGGTCTCCATTATTCACTCACCAATTCTACTGAAATCTGCTAAGGATGTAGTACCTTTGGGACCTCCATCCCTTTCTTAGTGGGTTCAACCATACTAGGAAGAACTGATGGACAGAAACAAGCCCATTCGAAATTGTTTCATTTTAAGGGAAACTCAGATTGTCTCCTCAGTTCTGCTCTAGAACAGCAATGTGCTGTTTTCTGACAAAGGGCAACAATGAATGAATAACCAGATTTCTGTATACTAGGGGCTTCTCCAGTGGACCAAGAAGATACTGGCCATACCTACAGGGAAGCTGTGCTGAAAGGTGTTCAAGCTAATCATCAAAACCCTATGTTAACTTGTGACAACAGAACTGATTCTAACAGTGAAAGATACCAACTCAAACCTTTGGAGCCAAGACATGTTGTTAACTGAACAACCCCCAACTAAGCAACCCAACTTCCTTGGACTTCTGCTCATTCAGGAAGGATTCAAGGTTATCAAAAGAGCAGTGAGATGGTTGGTTCAAGAGCACAAACCTTATGCACGTAGATCACAAGCATAAGCTCCCCAAATCTCCAAGGCAATCACACCATACCTCTAGACACGATTCAGATTTCAGAACTAACAACAAAAAAAAAGAAAAAGAGAAAAAAAGAGAAAGAAAGAGAGAAAGAGAACAACAGAGAAAGTGAAGAGATGCTTGTGTTTACTTTGTTTTGAAGAAGAAAGCAATGCTTGCCATTTGTATCCAGTGAGGGCTTCTGGATCTATTATTACATCTGTTCTACCAGATTTCCTTGCAACAGTTCCTCTTATTTCCCCAGAACAATAAAAACCATGAACAGCACGCCAAGTGGCGAGTGTCCCATGACCTTCTCCAGCTACTCAGTTTGAAGCTACTGAGAGGTTTCAACAGCTACTATGAAATGATGGAACCAATTATTTCCATGTGCTAACTGTCAAGGTATCAAAAGAAGAACCATCTTTCAAGTAACATTAGAAGAGTAAATAAGGATTCATTTTTCAGCCTCATTACTTCTTTCCTGATCCTGGAATAGCAAGCTCAAGCGTTTCTACAGCTTCTTCTGCAGACATGTGTTAACTTCTGTACCTTTGAACGTACCCTTCACACCACAGTGAGGCTTTGATGCTCCCACAGAGACCTTAAAGCATTGCCAGGGTTATCCAGCAGTGGTTGTCTAGAATGTTGCAGTGGCTATCCACATGTTAGCTGTGTCCAAAAAGGCATGCTCCCCTTCCCAGGGGCTGGAGCTCCCAGCTTCCTTTCAGAAGGTGGCATCACCAGACCCCAGCACTGGTGCTTCTGCTACTGAGCACCCCTTTAAATAAATCTCTGAACATCTGGAAAAGAGTTTCCCATTTCTTTTCTATAAGAACACAGTCCACTAGGTTTACTGTTAGTGAAGTTGACTTTCATTGGCACTACAGCCCAAGCCTCACATTCACTTTAAGCTTGTTCTCATGCTACCTGCTGACGAGTCAGGCTGATCTATCTCCTCCTGGGCTCCCCCCTTCAGCCAGCACCAGCTCTTTCACACTCAGCCCCCAAAAATCAAGTCTAGTGCCTACCAGCCACGTGGGTAATATGGGGTTTAGTGCTGGCACGAGAGACTAAGTGGAAATCCATAACTGGGATGAAGAGGAGAAGTGAGACCTTGCCTTTTGGCAGCATCTTGCCTTTTTGCCAACTCAAACTGTTCACAAAATACCACCTGAGGGACTGAAGTCACCGGCTGCTTTCTGCAAACTCAACCTTCTGCAAAGTTATGCAAACAAGAAAAGAGTTTGAATGGAGATGTAAGAAGCCAGTTCATTTTTCCAAGCCTCAAAATAAACAAAAAATGTGTTTATTTTTCTTCACACTTCAAGCCAAGATCCAAAAAGGATCCTCTTTCATCCAGTTAATCCATCCTCATTGCTAATATGAGGAGATATGTCCCACAGGGACGGCTGCTCTCAATCGCCACACGCAGCCAGTTTAGTAATATTGCCTCTTTTTTTTAAACTATATCAGAAATACCTGGGCATTCCTATGGTGACCTGAGCAGTTCTGCTGCCCTGGCTCATGGTTGCATGGCTTCCATCAAAATTCCCAGTGGCTTTAGACCAGAAAGAAGAGAGAAAACTATTCTTTCTCACTCCTGACTACCACTGACCAAAAGTTACCGGCTTATTCAGTATCAAGAAAGTCAGTTCTCATTGTTTCAGTGGATAACAATCCTGTTCACTTGCTACATCAACATCCTACAAGTTTGTGTTTAAGAACAGAGGGTTTTCTATAATACTGATCGTTGAAATGTCTCAACACTTGAGTGTGCAACAGCAGACCTATTATTAATATAATCTTCATTTAGTGCTACAATCACAAGTGGTAATGAAAATGTATCAGAGCAATTGTTCATCTGCAAGTCATATGTATTTTTTTTCCAAAATAAATGAAGCATACTGTGCTCTCCCTCTCTACGTTTCAGCTTCCTCTGCCACAACCCCCACAACCAACCTCAAACAAGGAAGAACAAGCCATAATGCAGAACAAAACCAAAATAAGATTGAAACCCGATAAGGCCACATTCTCAGGGAGAAGCCATGTGTGAGATATTTTTGCTTAATTATTTCAAGAAATGTATGGCCCCTTGGCTGTCACCAAGGTTGGCCTTGTCAGGCTAATATCGCGACGAACTATTGTGCAGGCAATCACTAGATGCTTCAAGTATTTGAGACCCAGATAATCGGCTCACGTTTCATATTCTTTTTCCAACTTCTCCACTGGGACAGAGCCCTTACTGGTTTGCATCATGCCCTTTTGCTGCTCTTACAGGTGTTAGATGTCCAGTGGCAGAGAGGTGGGACCTTGTCGGTTTGCACACGCTCACATTGCTACTGTCACTGGTCCAAAAGCAAGTACAAATGCTTTGCAGTCTCACCAGGCCTACAGAAGATGCAGTATGAAGTCTGATTGCAGATAAAGTAGGGATTGTAGGTTATGGGTAAAGAGGTAACTCGGCAGGAGGGCATTCCAGTGCCTGGGTTTCAGGCCGTCATGCCTCAGTGCCTTGTCCATCTGGTTGAAAAGACAGGTGCTTTCAGTCCTAAATTATACAGGATATTGAAAAAGCACCCACTGGTGATATTAAAAAGGGAGCTGTTTGCTTTCCAAAGAGATCAGCTTTGAGATGAACTAGTTTTTAATAACTAGAGGGAATAATGACATGATTTTTCCTCCGTTACACAGTGGAATACATAACAGACATTGTTTAAGCAACATGCTGTATGATTTAACTCAGCTCTCATCATAGCTTCAGGAGTCTTCCTATGGAGAATGCAAAGGGAAGTCCAGCTCAAACATGCCACAACACCTCATTGTATAGGAAGTCTCCAACCAACTTGGTAAGTGCATTAGCAATAGCACAAAAAAACCATCCTCATCCCAAGTCAAGGCTCATTAATGAGCTTTAATGTTTCTAGGTGAAGCAAATTAGAAAGGTAAGGGGTAGGGGAAATCATGGCATTACTGAACTTAAGGGCAAAAGACACGTGATCATTAAATGAGACTGCTGTTCATGCACCTGCATTAAGAGCAGAGAGCACTCACCTCTTGGCAAACCTGGCAAGTGGCATTTGGATTCAAAAATAAAGTTAAATCATGTCTATAGAGTTTAAAAATCCATTCAGGGACAGGCTTGCTCTGCAGAGGATCAAAACTCCCGCAGTAAGAAGACAACTGCTGAAAGACAATCTAACAACACACAAAAAAATACCTGAAAACAGAAAGATTGGTTTCCAGCCACTGACCTGCTCCATTCCTGCACAAACAACTGCGGGAAGGGAGGAGAACAGGGTAGCTGGGGCAGAGCTCCCTCCATCCCCACCAGCACACACATAAATTACAGCACATATTTCAGCTCCAGGAGCAAGGGGACGTTACCATCTACAGCAGTAATGGCACAGAGATGCCAGCACAGCATGAACCTACCAGGGATCTGGGCGTGTTCGATTTCTTGCTCACCCAAAATAGTCCTGGTCACCAGAGACTGGTCCATTAGTGTGTACCCAGATTTATGCTGGTAACAGAGTGTTATGTGGCACTGTCTGGTTTTCATTCTCTTGGCTCTCACAGCATTGCTGTCCTAACTTTCCAAACTTCTGTGTAGAGACACCAGATGAAACTTTGTTTCTAGTACGCACAGAAACAGGATAAACAAAGGCACGCTCAGCTCTTTGCATAAATAGGCAAAGCCCAACTTAATAAGGTTCAAACTTTACCCCATGAGAAAACAGAATTGCTAGGTGACAGCTTGAGTTAGGGAAAATATGCATGAAAACTAGAAATATGGCATCTATTAAGCTGGCAAACAAAGCCATTTTTGGGTAGAAATGGGAGTTTGATAAGAAAGAGTGTACAAGTAGTAGTTTGGGTGTTTCCCTGCTGTTAGAATCACAGTAGACTTTATTATCACTTCCTACTTTAGAGGTGTTTTCAGTGAAGTCAAAGGTGGCATAGCTCAGAAAGCTGCCTTAAGATGTTCAAGTTTGTCAGAAAAATAATATCAACATGCCTTCCCTGCTGCATCTTTTTCATAGTAAGTGATAACACCATATACTTGCATTTATTACAAGGGTACGATAAACTACATCACAAAAAAATGACTTCTGTTGCAAAGCCCTAACTCCCTGATGTATTGCTAGGAGAAGGTTGATAGTAGTGCTGAGCATCACAAAGTACCAATCACTTCATAGCAGATAAGGAGAAGCTGCCCAGGGTAACGGAGAGGATGAAATCCCACAAGAGAAAACTGACAAACTTCAGGTGCGCCCAGAAATCATAGAACGTTTGGGGTTGGAAGAGACCTTTAGAGATCATCTATTCCAACCTCTGACAGCTCTTTTTGATGGAGAAATATAACAGCAGAATGAAGCTTCAGATGGCTATCCACATAGATCCATCGTAAGGAAAAAGAAAAGGAACCCAGAGTGGTGCTGTCTGCAAAAGCTTGTTCCAGACAGCCCATTTTGGGGAGGAAACATGCCTTGGGAAGGGAAGCGGGGGAGTCAACAGTGTTTACAAACAGTATGTGAAGAGGTAGCTTGGAACTGGAGCGGTGTGGAATGTCCCTTGAGGAAAGGAAGTGGGGGGGGGCGGGTGGAATGAAGAAGTTTGGTAATTTAACTTCCTGGAATAATGCTTTTTAAATCTCTCTTAACAAGGCATGGATTTTTTTATTTTTTTTTTCTTCCTTGCAAAATGTGAAAATAATTCCTCTGACAGTAAAAGGAATATGAATACTCAACTCAGTCCTACTACGAAGCGCTCACTACGGCAGCTCCATAGCAGCTGCCTGTATGGCTGCACGCACTTGAAAACAAAGCCAAACACAGCTGCCCTGGGTAAAAACTGCATCCTGTGTTGTATTTTCAAACTAAACATTTCAAGAGGTTGCACTGTTGTGGATGTATTTCATTTCCTTTGCACCACGGTAGCAATACTGGCTCTCCCAACCCATAGAAACAAGAAATCAGTCTGTATCTGTATTTTGTTAAAACAGCGTCCCTGGTTTAACATAGGGATGGGCTGTAGAGCTCATCCTATGGGGTTATAAAATAATAATACATGGATCTTGTAGTTAAGCAAAGAGAAAAAGCATCTCTCAACTAACAAGACCGAAGCTTATCGACCTGGGTAACCAATCCAGAAAGTTTTGTCAGCTCAGTCAGCCCTGCCTGCATAAGAACATCCCTCCTGCAAGCACAAGGTAAGACCTCGCAAGTTCATGAGCAAAAGGAAAATCCTCCATTATATACCGGAAAATTCAAGATGTCCAATACTCAGTCTGTTTCCTTTCCCATATAAAGTCTAAAATTCTTCTATGCTGAAGCTGCTTTATTATTCTCATGTTATTTGTACTACTAGCACCTGGAATAGAGATATGATGATTATTTTTGTTGGGTTTTTTTTGAGACTTCTTCATCCCTTAAATTGTGACTTTCAAACTTCTTAAATCACACAAATATTCCTTTTAAAATGTTTATCTGAGATAAAGACTGATCAGTGGTTTCTTCACTTTGTTTTTAAGGTTCCTTTAAGCTACGTACCCCCTTGTCTACCACTACACGATCAGCTCAAGTGGCCATCCAGACAGTGGACTGGACATCCAGGCACTTATGTTCCAAGCTCCATTACTTGTTACATGTACACGTACTTTTCTTGTTTATATCTCAGAAGATGATTTTTCACCCCAAAGTACGTTCAGTTTGTTTATGAGAAACTGCTTCAGGCTGCATGAATTTCCCCGTGGAAGTTCAGAAGAGGTCCTGCCCTCCTCTATAGCCTGCTGAACTGCAAGGGCTTAGAGATGAAATTACCCAAACCCTTCCCATTAAACTTTAACTGAATCAAAACAAAACAGAGGCAATAGTGCTTGAAGGAGCAGATGGAGCCTCTGGCCTCTAGAAAATATCTTAACCTAGCAACTATAGTGGCTGCCTGTATCTGACGGAGGGAAAAACAAACACAAAGAGGCAGGCATACTCACCAGCAGAAGATGTAGATGCAGGAGAAACACCTGTATTGCTCCTGTACTTTCCATCCAAGCACATTGTTCATTGCTCACTTGAATGGCAGCCAGCTCCCAAAATAGCTATTAAGGCCACCTCCATCAAGCCCTGTTTCTGCCCCTTTCTCCAAGAGCTGCACCACCTGTTTCTGGCTGAAACTGCTTGTTCAGAGGCTGGAAGACCCTGCTTAACTCTGGATGTTATTAATTTGTCAGGTTTTTTTCCTTTAGTATTGATGTGCTCTTACCAAATTGTGAGAAGAACTGAAGTGTTGGCCCTTCCCCTCCTCAGTCACTGAGGATGAGACATTGTGAACAGTCCACATTCATAAAAGTGAACACAAAGGTGATTGATGTCACCAGTAGTGCAAAATCCTTCAGGGTACTCAAAACTAGACACTACTAGAAAGCGTTGCAAAATTTAGGTCGGACATTGGGAAAAATTTTTTCACTGAAAGGGTTGTCAAGTCCTGGCCCAGTCTGCCCAGAGAGGTTGTGGAGTCTCCTCTGGAGAGATCCCAAACCCACCTGGACAATGGGATCCTGAGCCCCCTGCTCTGGGTGACCCTGCTGGATGGAGCAGGGGGGTGGCACTAGATCATCTCCAGAGGGCCCTTCCAACCCCACCATGCTGGGATTCTTTGCATTATTGTTGTGCCCAGCTTTGGATTTATTTTTTTTCGGAGAGGATTTTGGTAGAACCTGTACCTGTGTGTGCTCCTGGAGCATCCTTTCTGGTGTGGCTCTGGGGTTTGTCTTTCTCCCATCAGCACTGGGTACAACAGTACTGAGACCACGTTCAGCACGAGGTGAGCCACAGAGTTTTACCCAGTGCCTGAAGAACACCAGGAGTCATCCCACTGTGTTTCAGAGCAAAGTGACTCCTTTGAGTAAACCCCCGAAAGGAAGGTTTTGAGACACCAGTGACCAGTGACACCAGTTGGTTGCCTTCCAGGGCCTGTTCTCAGTAGAGCAGAGCCAAAAACAGGCAGTAGCTTATTTTACCTTGGCTGTTCAGGTATTTGCTTAGCACTATCTCGCATGAGTATGTCGAAATGGCCAAATGTCCAGTTGTTGATGCAAACCAAAGGTCAGCTGCTCAAAACAAGATCCCGAGCTTCCCAGAAGTCTGTTCACACTCCCCCTTTCCCCAGAAGACTTCACACAGGAGCTGGGGAAGCACGGTGTTCAGAGCCAGTGCCAGTCAGGTGAGAAAACACTGACGTTTATTTCAGAGCATTGGTTTTAGATTTCGGTTGGAAATTACAACAGGCTGGCCCATGTGTACCCAAAAGCACGTGCAAGGTTCCTCGGTGAGCTGGATGTGGCAGCGTTGGCTTTGCCACGTGTCGTGGATCAAGGTCCATCGTTTGCTTTTCCTCTTCCCTTGTGAAATGCAAACCCAGGTGGATGGTCACTGATGGCCTCAGGGTAACCCCCACGGGTGGGTGCTGATGGAACAGCCTTGGCTCTGGAATTTGAGCTGGTTGTTTGAACTGAAGAGTCATATGGCATGTAGGTGCTCTGCATTTCGTAGGGTAAATATTGTTGGCATCCAAGAAAAAAACAGGATAACGTAACGTCCCCCTTTGTAATCCCCCAGCATAGGAAAGGGGTGTTAAGGAAATGCTTTCTTCTCTCCAGTGTCTTCATAAATTCAATTTCTTAGGTAACTAAGTGGTATCTTTGGGGTAATGTAAATTAAAATACATCAGGACTTTAGGTAGAATCGTGAGCTTAATGAGCTGGTCCTGGCAGCGTGATCAGTGCAGCTTTTGTGGTGCAGAAAGTCCCAACAAATTAGGAGTGAAAAGAAAAAAAACCAGCTGGGCGTGAATGGCCTGAGAGTTGGGGGCTTTTTCTTCCAGCTGCTGCTACACCTGCCAAATAAAGGTTAATACTCTGATAGGAGACCTGTAGTGTTTCCACTGAGAGTGCTTCCTTCAGCATCCCAACACAGAAAACAGGGACGTGTTGGGGCTGCTCGAGAAGGGTTTGCTGTAAGCTTGGCTGTGAAGCTGCGTGTTGGGAAAACCTCTCCAGCCTCCTTTGCCTCCAGAGTCACAGCCATGGCCACCTGGGCTGCTCCAGGCCTGAGCTTCCACAGTTTTCATTTTCAGCTAAAATATTTCCTTTGGAGTTACCATCTTCTTTTTTATCAGATTTCTTCTACATAAAAATCAGAAGGAGCTATGGAGGTGGCCCCATAGCCAGCTAAGGTGTGACTCAGCAGCAGGAGAAAGCAGCCAAATCCTCTCCCCATCACAGGGTCCTAGGCACAGAGAAGTTGTGGCTGCCCTGTCTTTGGCAGGGTTTCACAGCTGGCTTTCAGGTGGTATCTGCAGGGAAAAATTCTCTCCCAAGTTTCACCAGTGCTGAGATGGTGGAGAGTGCTGGAGGTCCTCCCTCGGTGATGCTCCCTTGGTGCCTGTTGCTGGCTGCAGCCGTTGGGTTCAGGCACGCCGCTCGCGTCTCGCAGCCCGGTGGAGTTCAGATGTGGTGTGTTGAGGAACACGAGGTCAGGGACCAGGAAACAAAACGCTCCTGTCTTCCAAACAGAGCACTTTCAGGTTAGTTGGCCTCAGTGGATGTCCTCTGCTGAAGCTTTGTTTTTGCTCCTTCAAAAGCTGAAGTGCACAGATAACACCTTCAGAAACCAGCCTAACGGTTCCTGACTCATTCCAAGGCTGATTTCTTTGGAAACACTAAACCTGATGGAGTCGAGGCTTGTGAAGCCAACAGGGAATGTCTCAGGGCTCTCTGGAAGCAATTCCAAGTGCTCTCCAAGATCACAGGAGGATATCAAGAAGAACTTGTACCCCCATCTTCCTAGAACTTTGTGCTATGCACAAGTTTAAAACCAAAGTGATTCTGTGAACAAAACTGTAAGAAGTTAAACACATTTTCCAGTCTGGTGCCTTTAGAGAGAGATAACTCTGCGAAGATGTGTGGTTTGGGAAGCCCATGATCATCATCTTCAACAAGAAATGGTGGCAGGACATTCAGATCTCTCATCTCTCAACTCAGCAATGTGCTCCTGCAACTTAAGGATGCAAAAAAAGGGTCTTCTGAGAATATGACCCAAGGAAATTCTGTGTATTTATGAGCGGGAGGATTTCCAAAGCAGAGCTTTTAGTCACAGTAATGGGACATCACCTAGAGTGGTGGTGCTCCCTTCTGCTGCCTTTAGTTTAATGTAGAAAATGCCATGCTGGAAATACTTTCACAGAAGAGCTACGAGAGTGATTTAAAATGCAGACAACCGGCCTAGGGTTACCACTTGATAAGGTCAGTCTATCAGTTTATAGAAGATGGGTTTCAGAGGTGCACTGGTGGTTATCTGTGAATACTCGTTTCTCCCTGTCTGCGTAGTGTTTGGTGGGATTTCTTTAGGGCCATGGTAGAAACTTGGACACAAAGTCTTGAATTCAGAGGAGCAGCCTTGGTGGTGTCTGAAATGAGACCTTGTTTCATTTCTCAGTCTTCCAGCCTTGAAACCAGCCAGTGTCAAAGCCTGACCCAAGTGCTGCTGATGTTCAGGTGGAAAAGGGAATGCCAGAAGGTCCTGAAGTGGTGATAATCTCCCTGATGAACCTTGGGGCTAAACTTCAGAAGGATCTTCTCAGGCTGTTCAGATAAGATCTACCTACTGGTGTGTTGAGAGATGGTGACAAAGGAAAGCTCTTTGAAGTTCTCAGGAGGTGGCCAGACTCTGGAACAGAAGACCATGGGGCAGGAGAGACTGGGCACTAGGAAGCCTCCCAGGTCCCAGGAGACCACCTGCCAGGCCTCCAGCACTGTGCAGAGTTGTCATCTTTGTGGCTCCCTTGTCCTGATAACCCCCTGGGATAACCTTGGCTCTTTTTAAGTGCTCTTATTTCGCCTTCATTTGACAGCAATTAACTGCTGGGTTTCTGAGGCTACTGAGCATTTCCAGGGGGCTCAGGAGAAGCCAACTCCTTCCACTTGCTCCACCACCAGCTCTCTGCAGAGACCTTGGTGTAGTGGTCTAAAACCAGCCCAACCCCCTCCCATTGTGTCCCTGGGGCCGGGCTGTGCTCGCTCCCTGCCTGGCTTGCAAGTGCCACACAGCAGTGGGACTGTTTCTCAAGAATTCAGTCAGAAACAGGGAATTTTCTCCAGAAATATCATGTGCCAAACACCCTCGTTGGAGATCTAGGAAAGGTTTATTCCTCTGCATCCGACCCTAACAATTCTCTGATGATCTGCGGCCTGGGTGGGAAGGAAGGCTGCCAGTTACGAGCAGTGTCCCCCAGGGCTCAGTGCTGGGGCTGCTCCTGTTTAACACCTTCATCAGTGATCTGGGGCAGGGGACAGAGTGC
>WUAM01000287.1:73092029-73117702 GCA_024336885.1 Actenoides hombroni
GACCCTGCTGGATGGAGCAGGGGGGTGGCACTAGATCATCTCCAGAGGGCCCTTCCAACCCCTGCCATGATGGGATTATGAGCAGCCCCAAAGTGATTGCTGCCTCTTCTAGATGAAATTTTGTTTACTAACCAGCTTACAAGATCAGGGAGCATCCTCACAGGACAGGGCTTTTCCACCAGATTTTGCTATTATAAGTACTTGCATGGTCTGAAGTCCACACAGACTAACTCACTCAACCCTCTGACACATTCTGTTGCATTTTTTTCCCCAATAACATCTATGAATTCAAAACAACTCAGTTTTAGAAACTATTAGCCACATAGTCAGGCAGTCTGGTTCTTGGCTTTCTACTTAACAGTATTTTAGAAAGCAACATGGATTGTTCCAGAGGTGCTCTCCTGGAATTTAAGTGCCATGTACAGAGCTCCACTGCTTTTCAAATGAGAGTTTAAAAAAAGATAACGTAGACATTTTTTTCCCCCCATTACAAGGTCATTAAACTGTATTAAGCCACTGCCTGACATGAAGGATTACAGCTTTAGAGTCTGGCAAGAGACTGATTTTAAACTAAAAAAACCAAACAAACAACAAAACAACCAAACAAAGAACCAAACAAGGTCCATCCTAGACTTTGGACACTGCCAGAAACCCCCAGTCCTGCTAGGGGCACCCCATGTTCAGCAGCTGTGATCTCTAACGGAGCCCCTCACGGCAGGGCACGTTCATCTACAGTTTCCAGGAATGTATTTACACATTCAGCATTTGATTCCAGATCTTCTTTCCTACCTGCTGCCCATTTTCGGGCAATGAGAGTGTTATTTACCTTGGCTTTCTTCAAGGCTTTTGCCACATCTCCTTGCTCCTTCTCAGAGTGTTGCTCTGCTCCCATCTCCATTCCTGCCTCCACCTTGTCCAATGAGGACATCCCATCTTTTAATATTTCTGGGTTCTGGTAAAGGAAAACCACATACCCTAAGATGCTACCTAGCAATACAGCTAATTTAGTGATAACGGAGATGGCACACGTGAGGAAGGAGAGGGCCAGGAGGTGCCATTCACCAGCCAAATGCTCAGACTGACAAACAGCTGCTGGTTCAGAAGGAAACTTTGAAAGTTTTAGAGGGGTCTCTTTTCTTCCCCCCCCAGCACCTAGATAAACCCATACAAACCCAGAAGCAGAGCTCATTGCACATACCTGCCACCCCCAGAAAAGCTGGGATCCCACTACCAAATACACCACTGGGATTCTTCTCTGTGCAGTTCCACATCCTTTGGGACTGATTTCCTTTGACAGTTAGAAGACCCCAATGCACAATATGGATCATGGGGCTTCACTTTCACAAAGTTATTAATTTCCCAGTAAACAGAATATGACTTGTGCTTAGTCCCAACCATCCCTCTGTCCTCCCTGACTCTCATCCACCCACATTCAATGTCTCTTCACAGGAGACAATCTGTAAACACTAAGTCAAACCAGTCAATATCAAGATAATTAGACACTCGCTGTTGGCCAACTGTTCTTAGGAGAATGAGACAAGCTTAGCTCACATTTGCCAGATATGCTAAGTGCAGAATACTATTAGGATGAGACATTTCACTGGGGGTGGGGTGGGGGATATCTTTTCGAGATCCTCCTAAGCACAATTACTTCTTAGCAGCCCAGACAGGCGGGTTCTATCTTAACATACCAGCACCTTGATTTCAGCAGCTGGATGAAGCATGCACAGCCCTGATTTACTTCTATGGTTTGGAGGATCATGATGGAAATATGTCGGATGCATTACTAACATTCATCTGTACCTCAGTGCGTTTACAATGACACTGTGTTCTTTTTGCCTCTATAATCCTACTTTTTTTGTTTGTTTGTTTCCCCCCTTGTTTCGTTCAGTGGAGAAGCTCAAAACAGTTTGCCCCTATGGGAGTATCTGCTTCAGCATGAGTGATCCAGGTGCATCTGCTCATGAGAATCCTTTTCTCAGTGCTAGAACAATTCCTCCGTCCTCCCACCCCAAGGTACCAAACCTTGTCATGCATTTTCCTTACATTTATCACCAGTGAAGGAGATGCACAAATTCCCTGCCTGCTTCCTGCTTTCAGTTTAAAATCAAGCAACTGGCAAGTAAAATCCTTCTTGGTCTTTCAAGCTGTCTACAATATCCAGGAAGTCTCTCTACCTTCCAGCACTGATGCTGGGCCTCTCTTATAAGGACTCAGTCCGTGTGTTATGACTGAATGTAGATATCAAACTCAGCAGAAGGTATCTGAAATGAGGAACCAGAAGTCATCTTCCCTGCTTTGCAAAAGGCAGGAGTCACCCTTCCCAATGTCACCTCCTCCCAAAGCACCTGTCAGACGTGCAAGCTGTCTGCTGTTTCCTAATCTTTCCCTCTCCTCATGGCATTTTTGGGTGTTTCAATACTTCCAATTCCTGAGCCTTCCTAAATATTCTTGTATTTGATGGTGACACAGCTCAGACAACACACTCCGCTCCCAAAGCGACGAAGTTTAAACCACTTAATGATAACTTGACCACAGCTCTCAGTCTCCCTCTTTCCTTGTCTGTAGCCCTTACTGTTGCCTACAGAAAAAAGTTACCAGAAATCTTGACCTTGAGTCATATCTTGATCATTACTCATCCATAATCACATTACACCTGGACTACCAAAATAGCCATTTTAAATATTCCAGAAACTCCCCAGCTCACGTAAGTACTCAGGGTCTGGAATGCTTTGGCCAGAAACATCTCGTTTTCCAGGAAATGGATGATATCATCCCATTATCTGTCAGCTGCCCTGCACTGACCATCATCCCCAGCTTCACAGCTCTCTGCTGATTTACTCCCTTATCCACCCATTTGACTCCAACACGAGCAGATGCGAGAAGTTCTGACAGCTCAGATGAAATTCTGCCGTTGTCGACTATTAAGCTGAAGCAATCAAAATGTGCCCCTACAGATGGACTTTGCTTTCCTCAGAGCAGAGGAAGGGTGAGCACCGACCTTCTCGGGGACACCGAAAAGGTTGTGGTCTCCCAGCGTGTTTGACTGACTGTGCGAATCTATCCACGTTAGAATTCCAACAGATTAATTGCAACACGAACGTGTTGCATGAACAGCTGTGAGTCAGAGTCATGGTGCTGCTGAGCTAACATCAGGCAAGGTTCGGGGAGAGAAAGTTACAATCTGGGGACCCTTTCTTTACCCCAAACCTATTAAAGCCAAACTAATAGGAGGAATCTCTTTCCCTACAAATCTTGCCTAAATTGCCTACAAGATTGTGACTGTACTGCACCGAACATGGTTTTGGAGGAGGCCTGGGACATGCAATGGAAAGCCTGTAACACACTTAGCAGACATGTCTTAGTGACTGTGCATTTTGCAAAGCTCCCCTTTTCACCCCACCGTGGCCCGGACAGCGATTTGCCGATACAAGTCACAGGCATTTATTTTCCAGTATGTGAACCCTCTACAGAGCTGATGCATCTGAGAAGCTTCTGCCAAGAAGAGCTTTGCAAAGGCACAACTCACTTCCGAAAATCCATTTGTGAGAAAGGCAAGGACATGGGAACACATCAGCCAGAGCAGGAAATGGGTTTCTGACTTTTTATCTCACAGGCTTACAGCTTTTTTTGGGAATAACTAACTAAACAGAGGTTATGCACACTAAATTCAGCACAACTAAAGCCCAGCGTTACTCACAAAAAAAGTTCTGGGCTTTACTTACTTAGTAATAGCAGTGGCATCTGGATTCTTGCAAATACACAAAATGACAGGGAAGAGTGGGGAAGCCTGTACATTTTTTTTCACTTGTGGGTTTCCCCCCAGCTACAGATGTGTGTGTGTGTAGAGAAAAGCATGTCCTGTGATTAGGATAAGGAAGCACTGCATGCTCAGGCAATAGAAGAGATCCTGGTCTCTGGTTTTAGCAGGATCACAGATTAAATTAAAATAGAGCAAAACACCACAGGAGCCGTGAGAAATAAAAAACAAACAACAAACAAACAGGAAGCATCACCAGGCAACCAAATTGGGTTAGCGGGGCTGCTGCACCCACCCCACTGCCATCCTTCCAGAGAGGCTGTGCAGGGCAGGAGGAAAGTCTTGGGAAAACCTCAGGGAAGGACCAGAACGGGGTAACTCATCCCAAACCATCTGCTGCCAGCACAGAGGCATCAAGCACACCGAGTGACATCAGCCCCGGCCAGCTAACCGCACGCATCCCGAACATCTCCGGCGCACAGCGACACAGGGCAGTGTGTTTACAGGAGAGTTGCCTTCAACGTCCTGGTTAAGATGACTGCACAACAGCCAGCAACAGACAGCTGACTACCACCCTCTCTCACACCACACCTAAGGCTCGTGTTAGAGCAATCTACCCAGCAGCTGGATTACGGAGAAACAGTTTAATTATTTCTGGGTGTATCGCATCCTTCAAGTCTTTTGTTTCACCCTTTTGGAACAAATTCCTTATTTATGCTCCTACTGTCCACAGCTTATCTGGAAAGCTCCCCTGCCACTTGGAGCCAGCTGGTGTGACTGTGAGCAAAACATAATGACTCCTATTCTGGATCAGCTTTTACAGTCCCACCCTGGAGGTCTTTCTCCTTTATCTCCAACTCTTCCTTACTTCTTTTCAACATCTGGGTAGCTCTCCTGAGGCTCCAGAAATAAGTGCACACCATACATCCTGTTTCTCCACCCCCCATGACATGCTGTAATGAATACAGAAAACACATGCTCCGGTGTAATTTGTTATCTCATGCAGAGCCATTAGCATCGGCTTCCTCCCCTAGATGGAGTCAAGTCAAGCTCATAGACATGCTTTCCAGGTTGTACATGCCACATGTCTCCTTGCTCCTCCTCTCCCTCTCCTCCCATTAGGGACTATCCTTCCTGCTTATCTAGCTCAAGTTAAAAAAGAGCCAAGCTTAGAAGATCTCTAGAGATACTGATCTGCCTATCCTGTAATGCGAAGCAGCTTATTAGAGCCATTTGAAGAACTCAAAAGCCATATAAAACCAGCACAGATTTCACTCATCCCCCCCCAGCACTACAGCACCTTGCGATTCCTAGCAATAAAAAGGTAACGGCACTGATGGGACATAGTTTGGAAGCTCTCCAGCCTGTCTCTGCAGAGGAACGGATTACCCAAGGCTCTCGTAGTTTACACCAAACATTGCAGGCATAAGGCATGGTGGAGAAGGATGGAAATAACCTGCTCTCTAAACTCAAGGGACAGCTTCATTGTGAGCCCATCAGATTCCTATACTCTACACAAGGAAACTGAGCTTTGACGCACTGGTCAATATGCTTCCTGTCTTCTTTGTATTTGCCAAAAGCTACAGAAACTGCTAATCTCTTCCAGTTCCAGCTAGAGTGGCTGCCTCTTTCACGCAGACAGTACAGGCTCAATGTTTTCAGCTCTTGAGGTCACTAGATGAAGACAGTGGCTGATGCAGACAACGATGCAAGAGTTTCCAAAGCTGGGCAATTCTTTGGCTCTTGTGAGTTGGTTTTATTCACAACAAAGAAAAAAACCTTCCAAATACAGGGAAGCTCCTGGTGAAATCAGAGTGGCTGACAACTTCTTACCTCTCTCTTCTCTCAGACCCAAGTCAGGAACCCACCAGTGGCAACAGAAAGACCCCCTGACTTCACTGGGCTTTGGCATAAAGCCTCAGTACAGAGAACTGATGAAGATTTGGAAGCCTGGAGGAAGCTGACAGATCCCAGAACATGACAAAGCACTTAAGAGCGTTTGCATACAAATGCTGTTTGCTTGCTTATTGCTTCACTTGCTGCTCTTGTCTTTTTAACACACCCTTTAATTCTGCAAAAACACAAAAAGAGTGGATGCAAATAACTGCCTGAAGTGAACTCAGGCAGGCAACAACCCAATAATCACTGTAGCTGTATTAAAAAGTAATAATAATTTAAAAAAAAAATAATAAAAAAAAGTATTAGAAACCCTCAGTAAGAACTGGTGGTTTGAGAGGAAAACCCTGAGGACTGAAGCAACTGTTGTAAATACACAGCCCTAAGTTACAGGAGCCAGAAGGTAGAACTCAGAAGGCAAACATTCAAATTAAAACAGACTGCTAATTAAGAGCATCCTTCATTACAGAGATGATACATCTTTACAGACTAAGCAGGCATGCACATTTGCGTCCTCACCCACAAACTAGCAAGCTGCAGTGAAATACTCGCCCAGCCTCCAGTCTCAACCCATTCATTTCTCACCCTTCCTGACCCTAATGGCCATTACACATCTAGTCTGTTTAGTCTAGAAAAGTCAGGGTCAGGCTTTGCGGGGAGAGCCATGAGAAAGGAGCAGCCGTGGCAGGGCCCAATGACATCGTCCCCAGTGCCCAGCATGGGTGAAGACCACGGAGTGGCTGCCAGCAGAATCCCAGCACCGATTCCCAGGCCTCCAATGGGGCTCCTCGTTCTGTTCAGCAGCATGAGAGCTGCAAAACCAACTTGCTCCAAAAATGCCAAAAGTGACCTTGTCTAAGGATTATCTGCAAAATCTCTCCCACTCCTTGTATTCTTAATGAAAAAAAAAGATTATTTTCAATAGTAGAAATGTCAGGGTTTTGGCCAGATAAGCTACAAAGGCCGAGTGCTGAGTTTCATGGCTGCAGACTGGTATATAATTAGGGACGAGTACAGAAACATCTTGTCAGATTTTAACCCTGGAGAAATAAACTCAAACATTGACTTAGGAAAAAAGTATTTCTCAAGTCACGGCCTCATATTACTCCCATTATTTGCCTTTCTATTGCCACCTGTTATTTTGAGAACTGTTTAACTACGAGACATGCATAACCCAGTGTTAGATAAACGTACACAACATTATTTCTCTATTACTAAAAATGTCTTTTAATAACAGCTAATCCAGTGTACAGAAACTTGATTTACTAAAAGAACTAACTCTGAACTCAGAGAGATTTTTCCAAACTTCAGAGAATTACCTTACTGTTCACCACTGGGTCTCAGACCTCCATAACTCATGTCCAAACCCAGGTAGACATCTTTTAGGTTGCTCTTTAAAATTTCTGTTTCAAGACAAGGCAACCAATCAAAAGGGAAAACAAACAAGCAAACAAAGACTTGCGACACCATCCCGAGTTGCATTAGCTGAAGAAAACCTGCTGGGATCAGCTATAGTTCAGCAGAATGAGGTATGGAGAACGAAGTTTTGAGTCGGGCTGCTGATGCTGGGTGATGGCAGCACACAAACACCAGCACTGGAATAGGCAGCACAGTACCATAGTTAAGGTTATTTATGTAACAATTGTATCTTGCCCAACTAAAATGACAATGTGCCAGTTGTTTTCTCCTGCACCGAATTACTCCTCCAAAGGTAAGCACAGCCCAAGCCTACTCCTAAACTCATCCCCATCTTCACTGCTTGATAACTAGAACTCAGTTTGATACGCTGATATTTTTAAGCTACATTATTTAACCCTGTAGAAGATGAAAAATGCAGAAAGAGCATTTCATTTCTAGCCTTCAAGAGGAGGTGTTTGCTTTTGGATGGGAAAGGTGAAGAAGCCAGCAGGGCTCAAACTCTCAAGAGGCTGTGCACACGCAGACCCTGCACTGTGAAGAGGTTTCCCTCTGCTCACACTGACGGGTGCTTTTTGTGCATCTTGCTGAGGGACTTTGGAAGAAAAAAAAACCCAACAAAAACCCCAAAACCTGTTTGGACTTAAAGTCTTACACTGAGGAAAACAGGGTTGGTTTTTTTTCAGCAGAAGGAATCAGTATCTTTGCTGTACAACTTCTCTTTGCTTGCACAGTAAGAAGTTCCAATACCCGTGTGCAGACCATGCAGCCTCTTTGGAGCAAGACCAGGATGATTTACCCTCAATTCAGAACAGTGCTTGCAAATCAGACTGCAACTGAAACGTTTTTCACTTTTGACAAGGGCAACCAGAGCTTCTTTTGGCATAAAAAGCCGAGTGATGCAAGCAGTTTTATTCACGCAGATGCACCTGTTCTGTGTTCCTGACGTAGCTGTGAAACTGCTGCTCTTGTTTTCAGCACCACTCACCTTTTTCACGTCATGCCTAGAACAAACCTTTTGCTCCTGAAACCCATGCAGCACGAGAGAACGGACAGTTTCATCTCTGTATCTGTTGGAGACTTTTGCTCTTCTGAGTTATGCTGTCTCGAGGGAAAAACAGAAAGTCTTTTGAGTACCATGATCACCATTTAACACACTATCAAAAATGAAGGCTGAATGTACCAATTCTTTCTTAGGACATCAGAAATTTTGTAAAGGGACAGAGAAATAAGTCATTGCATTCAGCCAGTTCTTCTCTCACCTCCAAATAAAGAAGATTTCTGCTGACATTTCCCACCCCCCCAATTATCTAACTTGAATTTTTCCTTGTATAGTAGAGGTTCTTACTATTACAGCTAGCGAGGAGTCGGATCACACAGCCTACCCCCAGGAATGAGTAATGGTCTCATTTTCCATCTGCGATACAGCACAACAGCCAAGGGCAAGCCACTGACACTGGAGTATTTGGACCGGGAGGTTTGGTTTTGCTGTCTGCTCTTGTCAAGGGCCCACTGTTGAAAGGCTCCAAATAGGACTTTTATAAAACTGTCTTTTCAAGGTTCAATAGAAATTCAAATGAATTTAATTCCTTTGTGATGAATTTCTGAGTCATCTTTTCCAAGGGAGGGGAGAGGAAATATAATCAGAAAAGGGGGCTAGTCCTATTCTAAGAGGGAGCAGATCTACACTAGTCATCCTTTATCTTGTCATCTTCCTGACCACAGCGTTGTGAAAAGCCCACAAGCAGGAAAAGCAACAATCATCAGTGCAATACTGTGCTCTTTATATCATTAAGTCCCGCAATGAGGAGGAAGGGAAACCGTAGCATCTTTGACCCTGCCTTTGTCACTCACACCACGCCTTCTGGAAGGGACAGTACACAAAACATTATGCAAAACCAAGTAACTCCCGGTTGCTTAGGAAGAAATAACCACACTAAGGCAGAGAACTTTCTTTTCAATGTGTCCTTGTTGACTGAGCTGACAAGACCTGAAAGAATTTGCCACAAGACTACAGCTGTCCTTTGGTGGGAGGTACATCAGATGGGACACCAAACAGTCCTGCTCCTTGCTCCCATAAGCTTCTTCACCATGGTACATCATAGCTTCTCAGCCCAGAAAGTTGGTTGCGTGAAGAGATGGGTGTGAGGTTGAGGGAAGGTTCTACCAATATGCCATCAGCATGCAGCTTGGGTGAAGTCACAACCTCAAAAACTCAGGTGATGCTGCTGCTCTGTGCTGAAACAGGGGCTCTCTTCACAGATTTTAAATCATTTTCCTTGAAGAAACATTTTCTGGGAATCTGCCTGTCTGGGAGCTGGCTATCATCACATCAGATACTGGAAAAGCATAGGGCTTCTTGGGAAAATTTAAAAAAACAAAACCAAAACCAAACAAAAACCTAAAACCCAAACACAGCCTTTTCCCAGTAACTGAAAAGAAGGCAGATTTGAATTTCTGCACATTTCCTTTACTTTCCATCTAAAGGAGTATTTAGATGCAAGGGTGTCAAGCAATATGAATCATCTTTAAAATATTCAGTTTAATTAGACAAGGATAAAGAGGTTTAAACAATGTCACTGAAATCTAATTCTCTGTATTAACTTCTGTCATAAAGCAGAAGAGGGAAATCAGTAAAAGTGAAAAAGCGATGGCTTCGTTAAGCTTATTTGTTACAGCCACTGCTCTTGAACAAAGTGATTTTTATGGCCGTGAACCTCCACAAGAGCAGAAGTCAAGGTCACGATAGCAATACATCATTCTGGGGGAAGAAATGTACTGTAACCTCCCATCTGTGCACCGCAGGAATAAAAGGCAGCTGTGAGTAGCTACTTTGAGAGTAAAGGCTACTTAAAAAACATGACGTTATCTACGCTGCGGTATGTTCCGGTCAGATGGATGAGTCAAGAGAACTTCACTGAGAGGCAGATCACCTCCTCTTTTTCCAAGAAGTCACACTACAGAGATCAGCAGCAAGCTGTGGAGCCGTATCTAGACTTCATTTACACTCCCTAATAAAAACATAAGTTTCTTAAGAATATACAAACCACATATTTAGGATTTCGGTGCAAAGTAGATTTTTTTTGTTGTTGCAGAATAGTTGACTTTGCTGATGCTGTAATATATTTGAGAAAAAAGAGATGGGAGAGGACATGGACAAGGACGGGAAAGGAGAGATGAAGATTGTGAAAGAATAATGCACAGCTTCTTTTGGAGAGACAGAAAAGAGAATGCACTTAAATGCTGTCCCCATTCAAGATCAGTACAGCTTTACACTTCAATGAGAATGTTTCTTCCAGCACCAGCTCTGAGTATGGTTCTTATGCAAGGAAAAATTTTATGGGCAAACAATTAGAGCAACCTCCAAAGTTTCTGTCTACAGGGGTACGTTTACTTGGAGCATTTCATCTTCTCTTGAGCAGAGGCTGGAGTGGAAGAAATCCCCAAACACCTAAACCCAAAGTCCATACGTTTTCAATATTCTTCTCTGGGAAACCAAGTGGCGTTGCTTCTTCTTGACTTCACAAACGAGAATCCTCTAAAGATTTGGTTTTATAATGCCTTGTCAGAAGCAAACAGCCTCAGAGAAGAATTGGTGGGGCTATACCATGCAAGTGTTTGAGAAGGCGCATGGCATCATAGATGACAGCAACTGATGTGGGGAGTGACACAAACTCTTGAAGTCTGATTGTAAAGAGGAAATCTGCATAGTAATCATCTACTACCCCCATGATTATACAAGAAAATGGTATCATCAGCAAGATGAAAGACTGCACAGAGACAGCAACGTTCATTACTCTCCTGGCTGAAACCAGAAGGACTCAATCTGGAAACAAAAGCCTCAGCTTCTCTTCAGTAAGAGAATGAAACACAGCAGCGGCTGAACAGCGAAGGCTTTTGGTTTGCCATTGTATGGACCTTAAAAGTGCATTCAGACTTTTTCCTGAAGATAAACTTCCATCCAGCTACCAGGAGAGATTATTTGGCTTAAATAGATGGATGTCTGAACTTCCCTTCTGGTCTCCCACGACCCATTGAAGAAATGAGACCTATCCACATGGATGTCAACATTCCCATAATACTTTTGGCTATTGCAGTCAAGACCACACCAACTTTTGAGCTCCAGAACAGCGTTCCTGTCTGCACAACAGCTCTGTCCCCAGCAGAAAGGCCTGGGGGGTTCAGATGGCAGTTCTGCTAGAGGAAAGAGCTATTCCTCCTTGCTGGCGAGGCAGGGTTGCTGACCGAGCCACGGGCACAGACTCTTTGTAGTGCAAAGTACAAAGCATTGCGCAGTCCAGATGGAGCTCGTAACAATGACAACCAAATTCTCACTGGAGGGATCCAGTTTTGCATGGCATAATTCACTACAAGTGAAAACTAGGCAAGCCAAGAGGAAGATATAATCTAATTATTTCTGGTTTCCCCGGCCTGAAGGTGAGAGGGAAATTTAAAAGCAAACAATGCCGCGTTGCTCAACAGTGGAATGCTGCAATATAAAGAAGTGAAAATTAAAGCACTGCAAAAAACATGTCAATTTTCATTAGATATGGCTCTAACATACATTAATATTTCTGACAAGCCAAGAATGTCAGATTTCTAAGCACAATATGAATCACAGTAGAATTAAGAACAGCTGAGCCTGCACAACAGATTATATAAGTATTTATGAAGCACAGGAAACACTCAAAGCCAGCAAGTTCTGCTGTATATACGACTGTGACTAATAACTGTTATACTACATGTACCCGATAAAAAAAGCCACTTTATATTGACAGGGTAACTACAACTTAACTAAGTACTAGATAAGACATTGAACATCTGGGCAAGATGTAATGGCCATTAAAAATGACCTTTAAAATAAGGAGTCTGCTCTCATTAAAAGCTGTTCCCTTATCAAGGAAGGCCAATGAATTGCAAAAGCAACTCAAATGCAAACTTTTCCTTTGCTTAAAATGGGAGTCTTCGAAAATTTTAAGCCAAATATCTTAAAGGGAAAAATAATCAGTGTTGTACCTAAGCTTGGAAGAAGAAAACACAGAATTAGAGTGTGTTTTTTTTACATATATCACAAAAATACTGAATTAGCAGCAGAGGTTATCTGAAGCTATTTACCAGATAAGATTGAAATTGCCCATATCTGGACCATCTTCAAAGAAATCTGTTTTGGAATTGTTTCAATTGTTTTCTAATATTGGTTGATAACAACTGATGAGATTCTTGAAGAAAGCCACTTAATTTAATTTACTTTGGCATGAACAAATTAAAAGCAGAGTTACAGGATGTAGTACTTATAAGCAGATATGTCACTGTAAGATTTTGTTGAGCCCTTCGTTAGTTTGATCCATTAAAATAGTAACTGGTTGTGATAAGAAGTTTGCTAAGCATTTTTGCATCTCGAAACACCACAAGATAAATCAGAGATGTGGGATGAGACACTGGGACTGAAATAAATGAAAATGTGGGTTTAAGGTAGTTTGGTTTTACAAAACTTTATGAAAACTATTGATTCTTTGGCCAAGCAGATTAAAATGAAATAAAACCAAAGCACACAGGAGTGACCCGCTGTGGAGGACAAGTTGTGAAGAGGAAAAGATCAGCACTGATATCGAAAACTAGAGCTGGAAGTAGGCAGGTGCCTGTGAATACAAACAGCACCAGAGCTCTAGGTAAGGTGCTCAGGGAATCAGAAGAGGCCTGAATTATTTTTTTCCAGGTAGATTACAGATAAGTAGGGACAAAATGATGTAGTGTTGGGGGACATGGCTTAGGGGTGAACTTTGTAGAGTAGGGTTAATGGGTGGACTCAGTGATCCCAAGGGTCTTTTCCAACCTGAATGATACTATGAAAAAACCTCACGAGCATCAGTCATTGGTTCACATGTGCAAGAGACATACAGGTGAGCTCCATCCAGCTGGGTACCTTCTTGGGATGACTTTTCAAGGTCAGCCGGGGAGGTTGTGTAACAGTTTTGTTACGCTCGTTCTCCATGGCACAATTTTACAAACCTGTAATCACAGCAGTATAAGGTGGGAAGGCGAGTGCAAATCCCCATCCTTAATTGCTTTGCCTGGATCAGAGTGGGAACTTTAACTCAAGTCTTCCTCTCTTCAGGAGGGTGCCTGAACCATCAGAAAACAAAGTGATTTTTTTTTTTTTTTTCCTGGCTCACTAATCATTAAATAGCTCACACAAAGTAGAAAAGGAACAGACTCAAATACTCATGCAGATTATTTTATATTAAGGACGTTCAAACTTCTGAGCCTAACAACTCACATACCAAACATTTCTGCAAGATCAAAAGCCACATTTTCTGTTCTCTCTCTCACACAATCCCACATCTCAACTTCATCTTCCTACCAAACATCCCGGTCACTTCATTTTCAGACTGACTGTTCTCTAAAAACTATTTGGTTTTGCATCCTAACAGCAATATTAAAAATCATTATGAGATGAGCAATATCCAGATAGTTACAGGATGGACCTCAAGTTGAGTGGCTTGAGACAGGCATAGCTTGGAAGTCACATTTCAATAACCTTTGTCCTGCAGCTGGGCAGCCTCTGAGGTTTAAAAATGAAGCACTAGGTGAAGCTGAATCTAAATGTATATTATCCCATGCAAATGCTGTAGTCGGATAGCAACAGATGAGAACCTAAAAATCCCACAGGACTGGCTTGTAGCTGAACAGGACACACACAAGAAACTTCCCTCAGCCTCACTTTGGGCTCAGACATCTCAGTGACAAGGGCAGCTCCAACTGCTGCAGCCGCCAAGATGCTGCTCAAATTCACAACCCAGGATTTTAAACACACCATGAATGCAGAGGGCTGGCTGCAAGCAAGCATACAGCACGTAAGAGCCTGCTGACATACAGAAATTACACTGACGTATATAAAGTTTCATCTGTAATGGCTTTAAAATTAATTAACCTTTAAAATAAAACGAGTTTGCATTCTGTTGCAGATCTGCTTTAGCTAATCTGCTGCATTAAGAGAATAAGCAGGTATGTTCAGTTGCTCAAGAAACAAAACGGACAAACTGAACTGTTTCTCACCAACTCAGGACTAGGTATCAAAGCATTTAAGCAACTCAGGATTTAATCAAAACAAGTCATGTTCTTGGGAGGTGGGGTGTGGGGGGAGAAATTTTTCTACTGTTTCTTTATAAATTTGGCCCCAAATACAGAATCTTTCTTAGCGCTCCTTCACAAAGTGCTTTGCAAATACTTTCCAAAAATACTCTTCTAATTAGGCCATAACACAAGGAGGAGGGCTGCAAGCAGGCCATCCAAATCAATTATTTGCTCCTTCACACTAGATTTAATGTTGAGTAACCACCACCTTCGGTGGAGTTACAACGGTCCAAGTCAGAAATGAGGACAGAATTAAGTGCAATACTTCCATTAACTCTTAGTTACTTGTGACAGCACAGGAGGAGATGATCTGATACATTTGGAGAGCATTAAGACCGCAAATAAACTCTATTTGCAAGTCAGAACGGAAGAGTTACGGCCAATTTTGTGGTATTTAACAAAAAGTAGATGCTCTTTCTGTACATCAGCTGTTTTCAGACTGAAGTTTTCTCTTAAAAGTATTTACCCTTGTATAATCTACTGCCAAAAAGCTTGCTTTTCATTCACCTTTCCCAGACCTTTTAGGGATATTTCATGGATCCTGAGGAGTCTCCAAAACACTGCAGCAGATCAAGTCAAAGCCTGGGAAATACTCCCTGTTGGCAGCACCCATCACTCTCAGACACCCTTGCTATAAAGTCTACACAAAGTCCCTGATACAGAAAAACCTGGCAAGTTTAGAGAAGGCGTAGAAAGGCTTTTGGAACTTTTATGAGCACCCTCTGAAGATGTGTCAGACATCCTTCTTGCAAACACAAAGACAAGCCTTAACAGCATTCAGAACTTACCTGGGACCTCACAAACAGCAGTCAGCAACACTACAGATCCCAGATGTGGAGGAAACAGCTGGAGTTCCAGTGTCTTCACGAGACAGCTGGAGATTTCCCCATAAAAGTCAACGCAGCTTTCCATCCCAACTTTTTGCCATTCCAGCTGCACGTTGTGGATCCCTGGGGAATGCACTGGCTGTGGAATTGCTGGTAGCATGGTTTCATAAGGCAACATATATATCTGGTTTGCTTCTTATTGTCATGGGATTAAATCACATGTTGAGCTTTACTTTGGCCAATAACATAAGTCAAGAAGTAGAATCATACAGAAGATGTGTGATGCGCCAGTGATACAGGAACAGAACAAACTTTAGCCTTGCAATACTCCTCCAGTTTCTAAGAAAGGTATAAAACTTTGAGGTTGGTGGTAGCCCCAACCAAAGCAGGGAGGAGAGACTAGCATAAAGAGAATTTAAATTTAAACACCTCAGTCCAGGGTGTTCAGGGAAAGATGTGGCAGAGCCTGTTCTTTGCTCATTTTCATCAGCTCTGGTTTTTTTGCTTTCAGAAGTACGAAAGGGGTTTTTTTACCATAGTGTATAACAAGAGTGTTTTGCCATATAAAATAAGTACACTTCCTTATCACACATATCAATATGTGGAAAGACTGTATATTCTAAACATGTCATTTGTCAACAGCTTGTAAATCAGGGTTGTTGTTTTGGTTTTTTTTTAAGTAGTAACATTAGTCATTAATTGTTTTAAACTTAACAAGTGAACACTCCAACAGGAAAGATGATACATAAACAGGAACAAAGTCTTTAACACAGCATTCAGTACATTCACCAGTCGAAATCTGGCCAGTCTGTTAGTAACCATCAACAGTTCTAAACACAACTGTTGACTGTACAGCGTTTGTACTCCCAGGGATGTTTGTATAGCTTGCTACTGAGGAATGGAAAACATCTTTTTTTTTTCCTACTACCCTTTAGCAGTAATGTCTTTAAATCTACTCTCCTTCCTCTCCAAAGTTCTAGGGTCCAAAACCTTATGGCAACTTCCCGTTGTACATTCCTCTCATGACTGAAATCGAATGCCTCCCGCTCCCGCTTGCATACCAGGAATATTCATATTCATCCCCCTTATTTAACTTTTATTAGTAGTATATGGACACCAGATTCAACTGCAAAATGAGCTCTACTTGGTCCCGTTTTGTACCTTAGTCAGTACAGGAACTTAAGGGGGAAAGGTGAACTTTTCAGAAAACCCTGAAGTGGGTGCACTGGAATCTGAGCAGAGAAAATTCAGCTACTCATATCTAAAGAGCAGTTGTTCCCCCTTCTGAAATCCAGCTCTAGAGAGTTTTATTTTTGTATTTACTGCTAAAAATAAATCACATTACAATCCATGAGACATCTGAACTCTTATTTGCGGGGACAAATCTGAGTACCAAACGCATTACCAGAATCATGTGCACTGGAGGAGGAAAAAAGGAGGAGAAGAGACGGACAAACATTGAGCGAAAACGTGTAAAGTGGTATTATGTTATTAAAACATTACATTAGAAATAAACAGAACATAAACCAAACAAAAGGTTTTACCCAGGTGTAACTTTTTCTTTTTTTTTTTAAATCTGAATTGACCCAAAGCAAAAACTTACATTGCAAAGGAAGAACAAAATACATTATGATATTGGTAACACAGCGTTGCATGGAAGCTACACTTGGGGGCAGGTCGCAAGTTGCTCTTGTCACAATGTCATTGGGGAGGGGGGGGTGTCTCGACAGATTTAACTGAGAAACTTTGGATTCAATTTTTTCCATCTAGCCCAGGTCCACCCTGGAAAACATGCTACATATTCTCTTTTGCCTCTGGGTATTTATCTGATCAGTTTGTCCAGATGTGTTTTCCTATGACTGCCAACTAGAGCCAGCAAACTGAATTTTCCACGCTATCCCGAGGAAGCCAGAGTTATTTCAAGCATGAGTGATAATGAATTAAAAAAAAAAAAAAGAAAAACCAAACAAAAACCAAACCAAAACCACAAACCCAAAACAAAAAAAACACTCAAGAGCTTTTCAAACTAACAAGTATTGTCTATTATGTAAATAGTTTAGAAATATGGTAATTAAATAATCTAAAAAACACTCTTACTCTGCTGTACATTTATAAACATAAATATTTACAAAAACTTTCTGCTTTGTTTTAAAGGATGAGGTTTGCAGTTTGTTAATGATCAGAGTCTTTTACTCATATTGATTCTTTGGTGTATTTGCCAATTTTTTTTAAGGTTTATTAAAAGTGTTCAACTGTGAATTTTAAGGTAATGGAACTAGGCTACATAACAAGTCCATATTATGCACATCTCCTTCCACATTCTAGTCCGAAAGAAAAACAAAGTTCAGATTGTTCTTCAAAAGTATTTGTGCACAATATTTAACATAGTTACAAAAGACCAAAATCCCCATTATTGAAATCTGGGTAGGATTATCAGTGAATAATCATACTTCACTCGCACTCGAGCACATGTATAACTTGAGATAGCAAACAGGACTATCAGTAGGTTCAAGGACACACACGTGCTGCAGTGCTTTGCTGACTCAAGGTCAGAGAAACCAGCTACAAGAGATGGCTTAGCATTGTAAAAAAGAGCGAGGGCTTCCCTCCGCCTTGGGGAGTGAGGCTGGGATGAAAACTAATTTAAAAGAAAGGCTTTTTACTGGCCTGAAATGTATGTGTGTTCCCTTTACATGTCAGTTACTTAAAAGAAATAACCAAAAAACAAACCTCAAACAATAAATAATGGAATTACACATTTCTTCATTAAATAGCATTCTTGTTGCCAACAAAGTCTTCCATAAGTTTCTTCAGTCACAGCAACAGACAGAACAAATAATTTGCCTTAATATAGATTGCAACTAAAATATACTCTAGATTACCTTAGAAAATATTAACTGTAAAAATTCAGTGGGGAAGGACATTGGTTTAGACCAACTTACAAGTGTAGTGAACAATACTAAGTATTTAAAAAAAAAAAAAGAGGGAGGAAAAAAAAAGAAAAAGTATTTTTAGGGTTCTGCTCTCATGTCACAAAACTGAAGATTCATGCTTAAAACCTGCCAGTCAACTCTTAACCTCTGTGCTGTCTGAGTACTGAGGAGACTCAAGATCCCGACGGCTGACCTTCCCTGCTTCGCTAGCAGCCCACGGACAGCATCAGGCACCCGAGCGCGCTCAACGCGCACACCCCACCCCTGCTCTCAGGTTGTCCCTGCTGCAATGCCACCCCCCTTCCACACAACCTGGAGGAAGCACTGTAAAGCTCTGCTGCCTGGAGGTGACCACTGCGCGTGCCGCGTGCTGTTAAAGTTGGACAGCCTTGCTCGCTCCCGCTGCTGAGACATGAACTTTTTGGTCACTGCTCAAGCAGGCTGGACTTGAATAGATACAGCTTGAAGATAAAAAGGTTCAGCGTCCCATTACCGATCCTCTGAGCCATGAATCTCCAAAACTACTTGTTGTTTGGAAACCTGATGCAATGCCAGGCACAATAGGGAGAGATAATCCTCCTTGCTTGCCATAGTTTCAGTGCAGCCATTAGCAGTGATAAGGTTCGTGCTCAAGGAACTGCAGTCCAGGGTTATAAGGTATTAAAAGGAACTAGCACAGTTAAATAATATGAGTATACCTGCTTCACCTTGCTTTTCATATTTTTAATAGTAAGTATTTTGAAAGTGACAGTGTTAAACTTAAAAGCCACCACTGTTCCTTTCATCTCCCTGCTTCCATTGGCGTGACTGGTACAAAAGCACTCCTGATATTAGAGAGGCTCTTTAGGAGCCAGTAGGATGGCAAAACAAAAGCAGAGGACACTGGCAAGAACCTTATGATGACTCCATAATCCCTTGAAAATAAAGAGAGTGAAACAACAGCACATTTTGCCCCAATCTTTTTTTGATAGCAAGGACTTTTGTTTTTTTCTTCTCATGATCAGAAACAAAGCTCTTTAACAGATCTTTTTAACAGCTAGCATGAAAACCACACTCAGTAGCTGAAACTCTCCTTCCAGTTGCTGCTTTCAGATTAATTGCAAAATTTAGATGTCCAATATGAATGGGGCTTTTCTTGTTAGTGCACATTTAAAATGCATCTTACTAACTTACGTGCACCTCCACTCTCTATTCTGAAACAAGCTGAATTTCAGAGCAATAATAATAATAATAAAAAATCCAACCATCACTGCTTTTAAAACAAAAGCACTTGGCCAATTTCTACTTTTTTTTTTTTCCCCTAAAGTGGGCAATTCGGCTGAGAACCCGTAGACAGTATTTCAACTGAAAGTGAAATAAAGCAGGTTATACATTCATGAAATTCAGGGTATAAGAAAGAACAGCAACTGCCGCATCGCTTTCGTAACGTCACGTCAACATCGCAGCGAGGCAGCCGTTCCTCTTCTCACCAATAATGCACTGAGACTAAATGAGGAATGGTGTGTGTGGGGGGAAATCACACAGAAAGGAAAAAATACATCAGAAAGCTTATTGCACAGGAGGCACTGTATGAGAAACAGAATACATTGGCTTAAAAAAAAAACCAAAATAAAATCTAAGTTTGTTTACTCTTAAGTTAATGTAAAAAAATACAGAGGCTGTGCCTCTTTGTAGTGTACTGTCACTGTTAAAAAGAGACTTAGAAACAGCCGCCCATTTAACAGGGAATGTCAGGAAAGGAGAGGGCCTGAATTTTATGGGCATCCCAACTACAGTAATTAGGAAAAGATTAAAAAAAAAAAAAAAAAGCCAATGTATAGACCCTCAAACTGAATAGGGGTAACTGCATTTGTTCTTTAATTTCCAAATTAAACTCATACAGTATCCTAGAACATGTTACCAACTCTTCCCTCTATCCTGCAAAAACACAGACCCTGGCAGAGACAAGAGTCCCAACAGACACCAGGGCTCTGAAGGTCCTTCTATTGGCATCCTTCTGCAGGACTGGTGCCTTGATTTCTGAACTTTTAATTTCTTGAATAATTGCTCAGCACGCCAATTCAAACCAAGCACTTCCCTTGAGAGGCTACCTTCCAGCTCCACTGCAAGTCTGCACACTTCATGTGAAAAGAAACAAACAAAAAAAACCCAACAGCAATTTGTAAAATGCAACATTGTGTAGAAAGCTTGGACCTTGTAAACTTGGACCAAGAAACCAAAAATTAAGACCTTCTAGCGTGTGGTATAAAAAACCCAAGGAAGTGTATACCTGCCTTCTGACTTCACAGAAAAATCAGAATTTGCATAGGATATACTTTGTGCAAGGCAACAAGCCTCTTCAGTATCTGGAATAGAACTAATCTTGCTCAGAGTTCTTCTCTTCATGGATATCAGATATCATCAAATTTGTGTTTTAAGTAGTCTTTCATGACCTTGGCAATGGGTAGTTCATCAAGTAGTTTTAGGTTTTGAAGGCCTATACACTGACGGATTTTAATTCGGCATAGATCTTGCAAGTTTCTGGGCTGTCCTGAAAAGACAAAAGGAACACATAAAAGGAAAATGATCATATTTTAAACATACTTTAAGAGATCATTTACTCAGTACAATCACAGATGTTTGCTGTTTTCTAAGAGGCACGGGGAAGGGACAAATTACAAGAGAAACAGGGTGGAAGTTAACACCTTTCTAATGAACAGCAATTCAACGAAATCAAGGGATGGATCCTAAAAACATTTTTACATGCATTAATTGTACTGATGCCAGTGTAAAGTGACATTATCCATGTGAGGATTCCCACGAGGTAGCAACATACGCTTAAGTGTGGCACAACAGCATAACTCCTCCATTTAACTTTCCATGGATTTATTTTTTTTTCTATCCTTGTAACACCCGAGGGAAAAAACCACCTCAGACTCGCTTCTTTTCAACCATTAAGACAAAAACATCCACATTCAGCTGCTAACAGGACTAGGCAGTTTCCTTAGAGAGCGAGGAGTTTTAGAAGTTATTTAAGGATTGCGTGGCAGAGTTAAAAATCATTTTTTCCTTCCTAACGAAAGGATGAAGCCTTTAGGCTTTGGATGCAGCCACAAACCTCGCCGAACAGAAAGAGATGAAAATCTGAGTTAAGCACTATCCAGAGGAAAAGCTTCGCTGGCACCACATGAACTTCAGAATTTCTGGCACAGATTTTCCAAAATAATTGGTTCACCTTTCAAGCTCATTCCGAACAAGGAACTATTCAAACACCTTGAAAACCCCCACGCAACGTTAAGTAAGAAAGGTTAATCTAGCCTTGCATCTGAACTCAGCCAGCAATGGATCCCAAAGAAGAAAGAAAAAGAGCAGAACGACAGCCATTGAGAAACCCTGTCCCAATATATCCTTCCAGCTTTCAGCACCAGTTCCTTTGGGCCTTCCCAGACCAGAGATGGCACACAGCTCTAGGTCTTTAATAGCTGTGAATGGCCTGCCCTTTGTAAATCCATCTAATGTTTTTTGAACCCATTCATACTTTCAGTATCCAAAACATCCTGTGGCAACAAATTTCACAACATAATTAGGCGTTGGCTGGAAAACTACAAAGTGCTTTTATTTATTTTAGATCTACTTCCCGATCGCTCCGTTGCGTGCCTACCATTCTTTGAGATATATAAAAAAACCCCAACAAATAATTGTTCTCACGCCAGTCATGATGTTACATACCTTTCTATTAACCTCCGCCCTCCACTCACGCTCAGTACCTCGTTCCAAAGCTGAAGACTCTATTTAATAACCTCCCACCATGGGAACCACTTCAAACCTTTGACCAAACTAACTGCCTGCCTTTGTGGGGTTTTTTCCCCCCCCCCCTCATCCTCCTCTATCTTTCTTGAAATTATCCCTATAACACACTGAGGCTTTGCTAAACGATATTTTGACCATCAACTTAACTGTGCCATGGCCTGGAAGAAAAAAAAAAAGAAAGAAAAACAAGTTTACACAGTTATGGCACCCGATGGCTGTCGAGTCAAAATACTCAGCACCACGAACAATGTAGGTGCTTATGCTGGTATCAAGATAATCTTTCACCAATAGGGCAATTTACCACAGGCTTTTATTGTCTGTATAACTGTTAATGGTAAAAGACAGCGCTTGCTTTCGCAAAGAAAGGCACGGCGATTTTCTTGAGCTGACTGCTTGAATCAATCCTTCCTTTAAAAGGCAGTACAAAACAACAAAGCGACTTTAAATAACTCAGATGGACGTTTCCAATTAGCTTTCCTGAGCTGCCACCGATTAAGCAGGACATTTTTGAGAGCAGAAATGCCTTCCGTACGGCGCTCGACACGGACGGGTTTTACGGTGGGCAGTAGGATGCTGTCAGCTCACCAGGCACAAACCTGTTGGGAAGAGATGGGAGGGTTTTTCTCACCCCAGCCAGCCCCAGGGCTGCCTCTGGAGCCCATCCCTTCTTCCCTCCTCCTCCTCCTCCTCCTAGTTCAGCAACAAACCTTCTATCAGTTAAACAGACATTGACATTATGAGTTTATTAGACTTCCCTGGTAAGCACAGAGTAAAGAGATTATGAAACTATTTCCTGTTTTCTACTCTGGGCATTTTGTACATGGTTTCAGTTGCCCTTTCTAGCAAGTCCCTCCTTTCTTTCCCCCTGCATGGGTTCTTCTATAGAAATGGGCTGACAGACAGGTATACACTGGGATTTATCTTAAGCACTAAAATTATCTGAGGTAAGCTAGCAGAAGTAATGCAAGAAAATAGTCTCAGCCTGCTTTTAAAGAAATTAGATTTGAAATTAAACAACAGGAAAATTTGAGTTTCCTTCATATAAGTTTAAAATACTTTTATTATACTTATCACTACAGTATCTAATGTCAATTTATTTTTAATTATACCCTTCGGCCATGACTTAGAATACAGATGATTAGTTACTTTTTTTTCTTCCACCTGAAGGAATTAAGTTATACAACTCGGACAACAGCTGAATGCTTAAGCTTCAGGGAAAGAAAAGTTACTTTTGGTAAGAAACCAAGCAGAGGAATCTTCACCTTGGTAACAAAATAGTTCTGATGCTTTAAATGTAAATGCAAACAGGGTTCAGAAAGGATGTACCTTTTCAAAAGTTAACTGCAGCAAGCAGCATCAGGGGGTACAGAGTAGTAGAGATCTATGTGTGTGTTTTCTGTAGCAGAGTACACAATAATACAGCTATGAGCCACTGATTTCTGGTTTCAGAAATGAATGCCTTTTAATTAACATCCTACGGGGTTTTTGAGAACAAAATGGAACAGACAACTTAAAATACCCAGAAGAAATTGGTCATCAGTTAATTCAAAAAGACCCGATTATCAAATGTATGACATTTTCCCCCGATAAGCCTAAAAATATTTCCTGGGAATGTGTTAACAATGGACATTTCCAGTGTTAAGCACCAGTTGCTACATCTAGTGGCTGTTAGTGTCTTAGGTCACGCCTTGCAAATTCCAGGGCTATTAATGCATTTGTGATTTATTAGAAACGGTGTCTAGAACACTTACTCATTCTTGGTTGCATCTGAATGAAAAAGAAAAAAAATAAAGGATTACAGACTGATGTCAGTGAACCTTGGTTTGGCAAATGAAAAATGTTATTAGTAATTTGGCAAAGTAAGACAAGTTAAATGATGAATAAAGTTCTGTTTAAAAATGATTAGGAAGTAGCAGCTTTGGTTATATCCCGCAGCCCAAGTTTGGAAAGTTATTTAGGCAAATAGGCAAGAAAAGAAGAGAATTAAAAGAGAAAGAAAGAAACAAACAAAAGAAAGCCCACAAACATAAAAGGTAAGATTGACCTAATTAACACTATCATGCAAAACAGAGACATAAAACTACAGATCACCTTAGAAAAAACAACCCAACACATCCCTGACCTGGTCTCAAAGGGACACCTTGCTGGTGGCAGTGCTGTTATTCCGGAGCAGTCAGGATATTGTTAGGCTGTTACACAACCAGAGTTACCATCAGGGTGGCAAACACCTGCTGCTGTTGTAGAGCTGAACGTTCACCTCAACAAGCTGATTTATTTTGCAAGCTTTGCGGTGATAATCAAATAAATGAGAAGTGTTAATTACAGGGGAAAAAAAAAACCAACAGAAGTATAGCTCATCTTTTGTCTTCCGCAGCTCGGGCTACGTCCTGCAATGGAAAGCAGAGGTCCCCACCAAACACACTTGTGTGTAGTTTCCCAAACATGACACAAATGTTTCTTCTGAAGAGATCTAAAATATAGGGTTATAAAATAAAGAGGAATTGCTTTGCTATTTTTTTTCCCCTCTCTAGAGGCAGCAGACTTCAGTATATATAGCAGTTAATTTTCTAATTCAGTTCTTCAAATGCTAACAAAGCAACTTCCTGAGCTATTTTCCCCCTTAAATCATTAATAATTATTTTACTTAAATAATGAAATAAGCCTTTTAAATTATTATTAATAGATTGGCCTTCTCTGGTAAAGCAAGGGGGAAAAAACCCCGTGTTTTAACAGCAAGAAAGTATTACGGTTAATCCTGGATTTCTACCCAATACTCCATTTCTTTCCTCTTTGCAGTTTTGAGATTTTTCTGCTAGTCTATCTGGGAGTTTGCTGCTCTATCCCAGAGACAGACAAAACTTCCATTTAGAATTTACCACCTAGAGAAAGAATCGTATGTGATCCTTACAACTACTCCCCACCTTATTTAGACCCGAGCCTGCCTGTTTTTCCTACGCAGACCATGCTCCCCCCAAAAATAAACCACTAACCCAACAGGTCTATATTTAAGGATCATTAAAGTGTTAATATTAGATCCAGTACCTCTGGCAACACTGATGTTTAGAAACGTTCACCCAGTTTTAAGCACAAAGTGTTGTAAAGGTGGAAAGGGGGAATCCCTGCTGGTTTCCTGCGCTGAAGATACAGAAGCACCTGCGCAAAGCAAAAATCATGAACTGACCTGTTCTGTTACCCAGGACATAACTTCAGAGAGAGCAACTGAAATTAATACACTTGCAGGCTGTGAGCTGATCCTCTCTGATGTATTGTTCTACCTACTACAAAAAAAAAAAAATACTTTTAAAAGCAAACAATCAGTGTCATTGGTTTGAAGTGGGTAGGCAGTTTCTGAAGAAGTATAAAAAAAAAGGAAAATAACAGAAATAGCATCAGTGCCACATTTCAGAAGCTGCCCACGGTTTTCTCTGCAATATTAATACATTTCACTAGAAAAAAAAAAAAAGCTCAGTGGTATTTCTCAAACTAAGCCTCTGCCTCCCCTGGGCATTGTGAAAGGCTGAAGACAGTAGCAAGAAACCATTTGGTACTTTCTCTTCAGCTACAAAGAAAACTTAAAAGCAAAAGTTTTGTGAAAAGGAAACTTAAAAACAAAAGTTTTGTGAAACATTAAAAAAGTTGAAACCAGGCTGGCAGCAGCTCAGGTCCTCCAGGGTATCAGAAGTATTTATATCTGCAGCTAACTATTAAATCCATCCCTTAATTCACAACCGTGAAGGAACCCAGCTACTATCAGCAATGACATTTAGTTACGATTTTGTTGGCTTTTTTTGGGGGGGGGGGGGGGGGAAAAAAAGATAGTTGCAATTAATAGGAACAAAACACCACACAGGTGAGAAACACATTGATGGGGGTGACAACAAACAACGGAATGTGCCAAAACGGCGGAGTTCGTTGCGA
>WUAM01000287.1:73117802-73140648 GCA_024336885.1 Actenoides hombroni
GGCAACGAACCAAGCAAACAAACCAAATAACATTTAGTAACAATTTTTATGCCTTTTTTTGCGTGCGTCGGGATGAAAAAAAGATAGTTGAACTTAACTGGAAACTAACACCCACCAGCTGAGAAAGCCATTGATGAGGATGCACAAACAAATGGGATGCTACTGAAAGGATGCAGTCACCTAGCAAGTGGCTGTTGCTGAGCTGAACGGGGATTCAGCTGTTCACTGCAACAGGAATAGGTCTGAGTTTAGAAAATACTTTTCCTTGTGCTCTGGAAAAAAAAAACCAAACCAATAGCAGGAGAAATAGAGAGGATATTTGAGTTTCCAGCATTCAAAACGCCAGAAAAATCTAGTATCAAGAATCTATAGTTCTGGAATATTAATATAAAGACATGCAGGGCTGAATTCAGAGAGAAAGAATTACAGAGTCTTCACTGAGAATGTGAACAAACTCCTTGAACCGGTGCCTTAAAAGCACAAATAGAGCTTTTAATTCTTTAACTCATTATGATACTAAGTTCTTTCAAGAGGCCCAGTTTAGTTCTGTGTTTAGTATGCCTCTGTTAGAATACCTGAGCTTGAAGTAGGTTTTCATTGCTCTTTCAAAAATAATTCTCTACAATGAGCTCTAGATGTCTATCAAATGTCAGTGTATCTGGCAAAGAAAATACCTACCATGGAGAAGTGTATTTTGGACTGAAAACATACATGGAAAAGCAGAATGCCAGTAAAACTCAATGTTAAGTATAACGGGTGTATTTAGCAATGAAATTAAGATTTGAATATGCTTGTGTAAGATTTTTCTTTAAAATATTTTGTAAAGTTTCTATAAAATCATTCTTATGGAAACTGCTATGGAAATTCAGCTAAGAATTTCGATACCATAATGGTTATCTGGTTTTAGGAGACAGTCAAGTGCTCTGAACATAAAGACAGGCTTAAGATACACTGTTACACTATTTTTACAGCATAGGTGTGCAAATGGGAGTGTGAGCTGGCTCGACCTTACACACCATACATAAAAATACACATTTTCATTTTTGATTTTTCCTTTTTCTTTTTTTTTTTTACATATGCCTCTTCAAAAAAAACTCTTCCAAAATATACATCTGTATATCACTATACAAAAATGATTCAACTGCTTAATATAAACAGTCAGCTGCACTCTGAGTCAATAGCTACATTTTTTAATATCACACTAAGCACTTCTGAGTTGAGAGTTAAACAATTAATTGAAAGATACCTTCCCTATTTCTAGAAAGAAAAAAATGGGGCTATGCCTTTACAAAGGTATCAAAAACCATATTGGTCTTTAACAAAGAGGTGCCTGCAATCTGCAGAAAGCAATCACAATTCAGATGGTACTGGTTTATCACTGATCCAGCTAAAACAACAAGTATAAAATAAGCCTCTTCCCCTAGTTTCCAGATGCCAAGCAGACCACGTTCCTTAGTGCAAGAGTTCCAGCAGCACCCAAGGAAGCAAGCAGTCAAAGCTTGCAATTCCAGTAAACTTCTGGGTTATAACATGAAGATCCTGTTTCCTTTGCAATTATCCATGTAATAAAGTACATAGAAATCTACTTAATTCACTATGACACTCTGTACTCATAGAATTTTAAACTATGCAGAGGCCCTTTTTAAAAGGTTCTTCCAGAAAAAAAAAAAAATTAAAATAAAATAGTCCTACTAAAAAGTTATCTTTATTTAGCAAAGGGATAGAGGCAAAGACCATATAAGGATTTCCTTAACAGGACATTTGTCTTAAGTTTTTCTGCACATTTACAGTGCTATATAAATCTAAAACAGAAAATCACATTCTCTACTCAAAGCCAAAGATTTGCCCTTTGAAAAATTTTAAAAAGAAGGGAAGGCAGATGAAATACTTGTAGTTTAATTCATGTGCTGACCTTTAGATCTTGTTCCAGATCTGAAATCAGTTCCCTGGTACCTGTTAACACACATGCCACCCTACACTGCTGTGCCCATATCCATTTACTTTGCTATTTGACACAGACGAGCAACTTGCACAGCTCGTCACAGACTCTCTTGTCTGCTACCTTGTCTGAACAGTGATTGCATTAAATGAGAGCTATGGGGAAAGGGTTCAAGCTTTTTTTTTTAATTCCCCTTTTTGAGATCATAATTGATTTTCTAGTATCTTCAAAGTTTATTTAAACCTTTAAGTATTTTTCTAATACTTGCATTTTTCCTACCTCCAGCACTGTAAGTTTTAGTATTATCAAATCCCATTCAACTGCAGCCTCAACATAAACTGCTCCATCCAGGATTGTAATTGCAGATGTTAATTCTGTAGATATATATGCTACCAAAAAAAAAAAAGCCTACAGGTATCTCTAGATATTATATATGTGCATCTCTATTTCAATTTTGCATTAGCGTGTTCCAAGGTTAACCCACCGACGCTGCCGAAGAGACAGGTTCAGATCTCACAAAACTGAAGCATTATCCTAAAGTGCTTCAAAACAACTACTGGATGATCTCAGGGACTATGGTGGCTGCCAATGGATGGTGGGTTTGGAGTTAGAAAGTGTAATATGGATAAGGAAAAGGAAGGTGGTTAATAAAATCATTGAGCAATTTTCATCTCCAGTGTTGTTTTTTCACATGGAGAATTTACTGTAAAAAGGAGAGGGGAGGGGGAAGAAAAATAAAAAGATGAGTAACTTTCTAAACACCAAGTCAACGACAGACTCATGATGAAAAACTTTGCTCTTTCTAACTTCCAGTTTTGTGCTTAAATACTGAGACACAACTACAGAATAACTTCCTTCCTCTCGGAATTATTCTAGGAGCAAAAGAAGCTCTACCTGTAACCAGGAAGAATATCAGGCTTCCAGGGTCAAAACCCAAAACCCAGCATCTTCTTGCAGACTCACAGGGCCAATACTGAGTATTTCTGAGAGCTTGGTTTCTTGCCTGTTATTCATAACCAGGGACCTGGGCAAAGGCTGTGATTATTACCAATTACAATACCTACCAAAACAAAAAAATTCACATACGATGTTTTCTGAGGAACTGAAACTGTACAAATACATTTGCTGAGTATTAAAACAACAAAACAAAAACCAACTACTTACATCTTACACTTAAGACTGCTAAATAGTACCCCATTTATGTGAAGCATGCATCTGCTTTTACCTGAAAACGGATTGGTGTCAAAAATTTTCAGGATTCACTATCCATCTTTAAACTTAAAATTTTTAATCTACTGCAAAAGTAAAAAATAATTCCTGTTTTACTATCAAATACACTCTCCAAAACTTTGGATGCACATAGAAAACTTAGAGCTATGGATTTCTATATTAAGCACTTAGTATATCATTCAAATAAACAAACTTAGCCACGCGACCAAGCCACTGTTACCAACCTCCAGATACAATTTCAGGAAAACTTCTACTAGAAGAATTCTCTAACAATTTTGGCTGGGTTTTTTTTTTTCTTCTAGTAAATACATATTGCAATAGGCTCAGAAACAAGATTCTTCCCCACTGCTACAGCGTGAGATCTCAACACAGTCTGATCTAATCGGGAACTCCGCGACTCAAATCCCAGCTTGCTCTTTACCCATTTCATCTCTCCTACACCATCTTATTAAAGTGATTATTCATGAAAACTGTGGAAGACAGTGTTTGGATATTTATAATAAGGTCAGCAGAGTCTGTTTCTAGCTGTTTGTAAACATATATTCATAATAATTTTGCTCAGAAGCACAAAGCTGAAGTGTTTTTGTCAGCACTAGTCGTCCCTGCTTTCCCAGTTCTCCCTCCATCAGCACAAAACTGGGATAGTTCCAACACTGTTACATTAGCCACAAATTTAAGCTACTACATTTTTTGGTAGCAGAATTTACTTCTCACTTAACATTAAACCCTTAAGGTATGGAATCTGCAAACCAAAAGTAAGCTATAGTACCAGCTTCCAAATGTTTGTATTATTCTTCTTCAGACACTGAGAAAACACTGAAGCAGTTTTAGTCTTCATGCTTACCAATAACATCCCAAGAGTGAAAAATTGCAAATCTGGATGTTATATCATCTACCAATATAAAAATAGAGAGAGACTCCCAAAAAGGAGACCAGCAAGAAGTGTGTTTGAATGAGAAGGTGAAGGCAAATTAAAACAAGATGTATTAGTTGCTTGTATTTCTTATGATCGACTTCTACCTTTCCAAAAATTCTGGTTAGATTTCAGATAAAAGTAAAAACACCACCACAAATCATGAAGACAAAAATGAAATTCCGAATGCTTATTTGTGCCAACTACTCCCAACAGATCTCAGCTGATTCACCCCCAGCCCACACTAAATTTCAGCTTCTTTGCAGAGTATATAGGGTGCTTAATTCTCATTAAAAACTACCACATCCGAAATAAAATAAAAGGAACTGTAGGGAGAAAAAAGGATATATGAAATACCACATCCTCTACAGAGCAAAGATGACCTTAATAGGATGATAATTTATCAGGCCATCTTAACATGTTTGCATTAGCAAATTCCTGCTAATTGCTAATCAGCAATTCCTAAATGCTTTAGGCAATATTATAATTATGAACCACTATTACAGCATTTGACGTTGAATAAGAGAGGAAGAGAAAACTGTCAGTAGATCTAGTACACCAAAAACTGAGAATCAAAAGTGACTGGAATATTAGGAGCCTAATACTCTTCCTAAATATCAGAAGTCATGATGAGTTAAAATCTCTTTCCAGTTTCCAAGACATCAACAATATCAAATCCAAGCTACACGGCACATGAAAGCCCTTCCAGTTGCAGGAATGAACTATGTCATTTTGTTGCCCGATGTAGGGGAGAAAGGGAGAGGGGATGTGGGGAGAACACAAAGCAGCAAAAGCTCTTTTCTGCCCCAGTCGTAGTGCCTGATGAAAAAGCCAGCAACTGCAGAGTACTTGCATGGCAATTAAAAACAAAACAAGCAAAAGACGCTGAAAAAAAAAATCCAAACCACAAACAAAAAACCCTAAACAAACAACAAACCAAACCCCAAACCCCCAAACAACTTATGTGCTAAGGCCATTAATAAAAGGAGGCTTTACAGTTCACTTTTTAAAACAAATGCTTCCTGTAGATATTTAAACAAAACTAATTTAAACAAAATATAGTTAACATCAGCACTTTGCCAAGCAAGAGATTCCCAGTATTACAATCCCTACACCTTCCCAGAAATTTTCTAGTGCATTTAAATAGCATCAAGGGGCAGAGAGGAAGCATATTTTGTTTTTTTTTTTTCTGGGGCTAAATTCAAAGAAGGCTTTTAGAGGACACTGTGTCCTGTGATTAACTTCTCTTACATACATACTTGTCACTTCTTGTAAGAAATCCAGACAGGGTCGGCTACTTCCAGAAATACTTATTGAAACAGCCAGTGGGGTCTGTCCTTCATAGTTCCTTGTGTTAGTGTCTGCTCCGTAATTATACAACATTTGTGCACAAAGCACATCATCTCTAAGAGCAGACAAGTGTAAGGGTGTCTGTCCATCTTCCAAGCGACCCAAGTTTGTATCCGCCCCTCTCTGAAGGAACATTCGGCAGTACGAGTGATTGCTTTTGATCACAGCGTATCGTAACAGGAAACCGTTCTGAATGTCGATGTTGGCATTGTGATCCAGGAGGATTTTCACACAGCTTGACCTCTCCCGGATAATGGCCAGCTGAAGCGGTGTAGTACCTTTATCACTGAGCGGATCAACCTCAGCCTTGAACTCCAACAGGAGCCTGACAAACGAGTCTCTGCCATAGTGGGCTGCTACATGGAGGGGAGTCCACCCATCGTTGCTTTTTGCATTAATAATGTCACTTCTATATTCAGATTCCAGCATCAAACGGGCAATCCTCGCTCGGCCATGCATGGCTGCATAATGCAGAGCAGTGAAGCCTCCAATTAAGTCCTTAACTGTGGGATCAGCTGAAGTTAAAATAAAATTAAAAAATAATTAGAAGGCATTATAGTAATCCAGTGCTGCAAAAAATAAAAATAAAAAAAAAAATTCAAATGGTTGAATGTTAGTCTTTTCAGGCATAGCACGACAGGGTATTTTTGTACTTCACGCTAATTCTTGCTTTCACAAACACGCCATTTTTAAGAAAAAGTGAAATTATATTTAAGAAATAGTTACACTAAAAGAAGAATTTCGGTTTCAAATACACGTTTCCATTTGACAAATAGTTTTCCACATCTTCTTAGCACTCTGAGGCTAATTACTCAAATCTCTCTGTCCATCCAGTTTTCCTCCAGCTCTACAATATTACATTTCTTTCTCAATGTTCCACTTTTTTATTTTCCCTTGTGTTGCTTCTTGGTCTTAAAAAGAAGCATGTGTAGAAACATCTGCTGTCCCAAATTGCGGATGTTTTGTGGTCTGGCAGCATTGTATTGTTTTTAGGGTGTAATACTGTATTAGGTAAAATGTTTCTCTGTGGTCTGCAGGATTTCCAAAGCATGTAGGATATATGTTGTTTTAGATTATCTTGATAAAGTCTGTTTTTATAGATGATGAATCTGGTCTGAATTTATAGCTTTACAAAAATTTAAGATTTGACAAGAATGTAAGTATCCACTTCTGGAAAGAGCCAGGAAAAATGTTAGTGCAGAATACAAGTGATTACACAGATTCCGACCCCCAACATAGCCCAAAAACACCATTTGATTTTTGAAGTTAAACTCTAAAATAATCAAATCACTTCACTTAATTTCATTTCTTCAGGACACCCAAACTTGTCAAGCAAGTGAAGTGAATTGCCACAGGAAAGGTGCCTGCCTCGTTACCAGTTCTCAGGGAGCGAACAAGCCAGGCAGGGAGTTTCTCTTCCCACCATCCATAGATGCTGCCTGCTGGGCGCTCAAAGGTACAAACCATAGTTTGGAAGCTGAAGGCACTTTCCTAAGTCTCCCAGCTGGCAAGGAGAGGTACTACCTGCACAAGGTACTAGCCTTTAGCTGGTATGTTTTCAGTACCAGCGGGTATCTTTTGAAATGACTGCTGCTGTCTGTCCTTCACAGCTGCTCGTGGTGTTGCCTGCTCTGTAATCACACAATGTTTGTGCACAAAGCACATCAACTCGAACAGCAGACAAGCTTTAAAGGTGTCTGTCCATCTTCCATAACCTTTACAGCCCTGTCCTTGCATCCTGGCACATGGAATTTTTTGTAATTTCCTCAACGATACATACTGTGATTTAAAGAAAAGTAGCAGTGGTCAGGGTAGGGGGGGGGAAGTAAAGAATAATAGGATGCTGTGACCACACAGGCTTAAAACAACCTTGGCTGAAGGCTACCAACACCCAATGCTCACACACGTTGCTCAAGAGGAGCACTTGCTCTCCTGTACCACGTAGAGAGGGCAGAGTTTTCTGCTCTGCCTCCATCACACTCAAACAGGAGAGGGGGAGAGGGTGGGGAGACACCAAGCTGCATCTCAAAATTCAGACCTGCTGTAAGTTAGGTTCACAATACAATACAAACTGCAAGCTAGTTTAGTCTAAACACATAAAGGTGCTAATGCAAAACAACAGGAATAAGCTTCCCAATACGGACTTCCCGTGACCATATCTAGATAACACTCAAGAGATGGACTTCATACCAAAGTAAAAGAGCTGGCAAGAAAGAGTACAGAATACAGCTGCAAAGGCTATCCAGCAACGTTATGGATTTTCCTAAAATGTGAAGACTGAGGGGAGGAAAAACAAACAACCAAAATCCAACACAGAGACTAAACCAGCCTGGAGACACAGAGAAATAAAACGTGAGAACTGCCTCTAGTGTATCAAATAGGAACACAGAACTAATGAGAGGAAGATTAAGGGAAGTTTAGCCCCTTAGTAACGACAGCCTTTCTAGTCTTCTGTGAAAGGTTTCAGTGCTCTGTAAAGTTACACTAACCTGAGTCAAAGCAATTGATGGAGCATGCACAGGTCTGCAGGAAAACAGTCAGTGACTGAATAGGTGGCTCCTAACCTGCACTATGATGATGTCCAAAATACAGCAAACAATCTGTACAACCCACAACGTCACTAAAGACAAAGATACTATTTCAAAGTGGTGTTTGCTGCTCTTTCTTTGCACTGCTCAGCCTATTCTAGATTACCTCCCGACTGGTGATAAATATGGTGAGTAGCATAAGCATGGGACTTTAGATGCAGAGGGATGGTACGTTCTGAGAGGTAGAATTAAGGAGAAAGATGGACACACAGGAAAGGAGAGATCAGCAGCCAGGGCTATTGACCACCAAAAAAAGTTAGTTTTGTTTTTTTTTTTAAAAAAGAAAAACAATTCATGTTGTGCCTTCTCTTTTCCATGCTGCATAGGGCATGCAAAAAGTGAATCATTTCTACGCTCCAAAGCAAGGTGCAGGATACTGCCACCAAACCTGTTTAATCTGTGCTATTTCCCATTTCAATCAGATATGCCCCAGCTCTTGTGTGTGCATGTATACACATTGTTATACAAGTTGCTGTAATCCAAACCCAACAATTTACTTGCAACATAAGGATGCCTTTTGCCTTCAGTTTTAAGTACCTTTCCATGCCTTCCCTACTCTCCAGAATTTCATTACTTTTGACCACTGAAATCACCAAAAAAAACACCAAACCAAAAATATTGTCACACATAGAAGTGTCTCAACAATAGGAAAAAGCACCTCTCAGTCGGGCAACTGAGCAACACAAATAACTAACCTTCCAAAAGTAAACCCAGTAGCAGAACCTCATGATAAAAATACTGTAATTCCTGTCAAGATTATGGGTTTCTAGGGAGCTAATACTACCAGTCTCCCACTTGATTAGGGAAACAATTTTAAGGGGATCAAATCGCCTGTTGCTATTCAGTCTATGTTTTGCTGCCATCTCCTGGAAAACTTCTGAACTTCACAAGAAGTTTTTAGCAGAAGTGTGACCTGCATGATGGTCCATATAATTTCCATTCCTTCAATCCCCGTGTTTGGAAAAGTAATGCTACAAAGCTGATGTTGCCTTAAGAACTTGGGTTGCTGTGGGGAGTTTTATTTATTTGTTTTAAAGGCTTTAGTATTGGTATGCTGCTGTAAAAGTAGCTCTCTCCCCCAGGGGCACAAGCAAGGCAGCAATGAATTGGGGATGATTCTCAGCTTACCTTTCAAAATATTCAGAGGGGAAAAAGAAATAAAAATAAAGGTACCTGGTACAAGCATATTTAACTAGGAAGAGATGAAGCCAGCACCTACCAGCATTTCTTTCTCTTGCCTCCATCCTGATTATCAAACAACTATGTATTTTCAAGCTTCCCATTAATTTGGGGAGAGCAGGATTTAGAAACGTGAACAGCTGCATTTTGTCACTTCTCAAGTTCCTAAATACAAGGGATAATACAATGGCATAAGCCTTGGACTGCTTATCAAGAGTGCCAAATGACTGCAATCAGGCTCACTTGAGACTGAAAATTTACAACACTGAATGATACTCAGATTATTTTATTTCATGTTAAAAGTTTGGCACTTAAGCCAGCCATTTAAACTCTACTGTGGGTGAAACTCTTTTCTAATACTGTAACTTAGAGGATATAGATTCCTAAATAAGAGTCTAATATTTGAGAGTTTCATTTTCCAGCTCAGTGAGAGAGGTTCCCCTTCCTTCTTGACGCTTCCACCAGGTCTCTCTATCACAGTCTGATTTGGGAAGCCAAGCAAGCAATGCTTTTGGCTTCATAAAGTCTTTCTATTATTTCAAACTTACTCCCCCCTGCAACTAGGGCTTAATTCTGACCACAAGGTTTAGAAACACGACTACGTACAGCTTCTGTTTTGAATTTTCTAGCCCAACATTGATAGAAAAGACCTCCAGGAAAGCATTACTGCTCAGACACAGAAACACTTTATGAGCTGGTTTAGGGGGATGAGCATTTGGCATTCTCTAGTTTCTCCCAGATTCTACGGGACCATACTAAAATTTAGATATCTTGCAGGAGCCAAGACTAAAAATAAATAAATACATCTGGTTTTCTGCTTCTTTTGGTTATTCTTCAATTTCTAGGAGCTTTATTGAATAATCTCTTCACTTAATATGAGTAACCAGAAACTGTCCTGCTCAATTAGTATTGAGAAGGTATTGCCAAGGGACAGCTAATAACTACACACTTTCAAGACTTCAGCTCGTTTAACATTAACAGTGGTGGTTGGGGATTAATTAAACATAGTTCTTGTTCAGCAGTGGATTGGCTGTCTCAACATCTCATTTTGAAAATAACAAAAATTACACTAAAGGGGGAAAAAAAAGGCTTGTTATGCAAAAATCCAAGATTACTGAAAACCACCCTCCCTAGTTTTGTGTTGCTTTCCTGTTGACCTTTGTGACTCTAGATTGTTTCTATGGATGAAAGAGTTGGCTCTTAGAACCTTCACTTTATTAAAAAGAGACAAATACACTAAGAAAGTAAAATACACGTTTTTTTACAAAAACTAAGTTCCTCCACAGTTCTGATCAACTTTCTGCATTTCATCACTTGATAAAGAATATTTATGGTCTCACCTAATACCTCTATTTAGCTGGTATTTCTGCTGGCTTCATCCTTTAGTCTGCACTGGGTTTTTTTTTTTGTTTGGGTTTTATTTTGTGGGTTGGGGTTTTTTTGTTCGTTTTAAATTTTTATTTGCTTGGTTTTTGTTTTGCCTTTTTTTTTTAGTTCCCTTCACATTTACACATCTTTACACATTCCTCATCTGTCTGTGTCTCCTTGCTCAGCAGATAAAAACCTTCCTCGTGTTCCACCACCTCCACTCAAATCAGCCAATCTGCACACACACTGCTGTCCTCTGACTCTTTTCTTTGCTGGTGAGCAATGATAGAAGAGGAAAAAAAGAGGCAGAAGCAGGAGGCGGCCAGGTCATGACTCCCATAAGAAGCTACCTTTTACTTCCAGGTCAGTGACCAGACTCCTCCTCAGCCTTGATCAGCCAAACTCCATCTCCATCCCACTGCCGTGCAAGACTACGTCAGTAGTCTTCCAGCATCTCAGATGTGAGGAACAACTCTACCCTCAGCAACAGCCCAGTGTGGCTCTCATTCCTGTAGTATGAAGGTATTTCCAGCTCTGCTACCCTTCAGCATCCCTCTAGACAGCCACAACTATCCTCAGTTGTCACTTCCTTCCCACCAATATCTTCGTTCTCTTTCCTCCAGAAGTCCATCCACTCCTGCTCACTAATTTCTTTATTGAACTATGTATTAGTGATGCTCTGCTTACTGTAAGACTCACACATGAAAATTACTCTTTCTTTCACCCCAGTATCATTTTGGTTCACAGGGATTAAGCGCCAAGATCAAAATTATCCACTTCTTGAGAGGGAGAAAGGTGGAGACTGTGAAGGAAGGTAGACAAACCTCTTGCTAATGAGGCAAGCATGATTAACTCAGCTTTTAGGAGTCAGCTCATCCACTGCTTAATAGCTCATTTGCAACATTCTTATGTTTTAAATACTCATTATCTTTTATGCCTCCGTTTTGAGGGAAAACAAGGCAAGGCAGAAAACAGTGCCAATTTTCTGAAGCGAGGTTCAGCTACAGGAAAGCTGCTGTAGATGACTAACCCTCACACTATTTGTTACTCAACTTTCTAGTCCTGGTGATTAAACGCTATACTGCTTCCAGCACAAGGGTGGTTCAGTACAGGCAGTTTTCACGAGGCATCAAGATTCAGCTGGTGCTTCACATAGAAAAGAGTAACAACAAAAATAAAAACAAAACACTGCGTCAGCAGCTATTTAATATCAAAACCTATACCATGAAAATGCACAGGAATAAGGCTTTTTTATTCTTTTTGTATCATCTTCAAGTTTACAGAGTTAAAAACAATGTATTTGTGAGACTTATAAATCAAGCTTACAGTTGGAATTATCAAATTGAAGGCTTGAGATTATTCATATATATTACTTTTTAAAAGTAGAATTTAAGGATAATTATTAGTGCAATTTAGTAGCTTTTTTTCCCCTCCTTCCAAAAAGGACACAAGTGTTTGCCAATATTATATGGTTAGAGTCTGTAGTAGGTCTATCAAAGGGGTCCAGTTGTTCAGGCTGTATTTCGCTACTGCTCTTAATGAACAGACCACTAATTGTGCAAATACCACAGCCTATTAATGCCATTTAGTTTTTAAGGGTGATCCATACATCTGACAAATACTGCAACACACATAAGGGGCCCATATGGCCTCAGACATGTGAAGCAACAGAAAGAGAATTTCAGTTTTCTTGGGACTGAAAACATCTCAGTTCACAATTCATTTGATAAAAACAGCGCTAGCTTGGAGAATGCTGCTCACTAATCAGAATGTGGAGAACATTCAAATGATTTCTATTTTTCCTCTCCAGTGTCACAATGAAAGATTAAAACTATCCATTTCTAAAAACTTTAGGCGGCCTTGAAAGAAGATACAGCAGAAAGAAATTCTGACTGTACCATTTGAGGGGTAATAATCCTCATCTGAGAGAGTATCTCACAAACCAACAAAACTCAAATCAGTTCTTGAAATAAAGCTTCACTACAGATGGATGCAGGAGAGGTGTAAACTCCACTGGACTGACACTAAAGTCCTTGCACAAAGAGTACTGTTCTCAGAAAAGTTCAGCAGACTCTGTTAAAGCCCATATGGAAACTCAAGTCTTTAAATGTGACTTGGTAACTTGCTTAACAATTCTGAAACACATTTCCCTAGGATTTCTATTCAAGGACCTGCCTTCCTCTAATAATAACAGAAAAGCCTATAGTGAGTGCTGTGAGTGCATTTAATTTTATAACGAGTCCTTCTGCCCTATTTTCATAATGCTTATTCATTCTTCTAACAATTCCTAGGCGGTTCTGGGTTAAAAAAAGGTATTAAGATATAAAGCTCATCTATTACCTCATCCACAGAGCATGCATCAAAAGGAAAGAGATGAAGTACTAGCCCCCAAAAAAATAAATCCAGAAATAGTCTGGTACCTAACCAGCGCTGGAAAGCCCTACAATGGAAACTGGGATAGAAAGCTGAGAGATGCGTATCAAGATTTTTCTTTCTAGTCAACTCACCTCCATGTTCAAGAAAAACACGGACACATCTCTCTTTCCCTCTAGCTGCAGAGAAATGAAGCAAGGTCCAGCCGTTGGCATCTCGCCCGTTTGGAGAGTACCCTTGCTCCAGCATCTTGCGCACGGTGTGAACATCGCCAGCAGCGACTGCAGCCTGAATCTGCAACTCTTCCTGTAGCTCAGGGTTTCTCCGACAGTGATGGTGTAACATCCTAGCTGAATCTGGCTTTTACAGAAGCGTCATGAGGTCACGATAGTCACCTTGAATCAATAGAAAGCATGAATAAATTAGGATTGGGACCAGCAAAGAGGCATCTAGGAAAAAAAAAAAAAAAAAAAGGAAAAAAAAAGTCATTATTCATGAAAAGCAATGCTGAGATTTACTCTTTATGCAGAGCAAAGTCATCTTACATGTAGGAGAAAAGCCAAACAATCTCACTCTTGCTAGCAAAAATCATAGTACATGGTTCACATCACTGAACTGCAAAAGAAATGCACACTTACACATTATAAATAGTAAACATTTTCTTCAGAAATGACAGCAAACAGCAGTCCATAGTTAAGGCACCTGAGCAACAAGTAAGATAAAAAAAACATCTCCAGAACCTCCATTCAGTGAAAAAAAAAATAAATCACAACATGGTTAATATTACAAACTCCAGACTTACTGGTTAAATAGATGATCTAAACCGTTGCATGAAACAGCACCACATTGCTACAGCAACTGAACTGTGATACTCTTTTTTATTTTTCCTAGAAATGTAAATGTATCACCTCTAAGCCTCAGTGAAATATTTTCATCTTACTAACATATTACTAATATTTCACCTTTTCCTGTGACCTACTGCACATGAGTATTGGTGACACTAATATTCAGACTGAAAAAGAAGAAAGAGAATGAAAGTTTTCTCCCTCCTCCCCACTCCCCCCCCCCTTTTTTTTTTTTAAATTAGAGGTGACTGTCTGTATTTTGGCTTCTGGACTTCTTTATTAGTACATAAAGACTGAAAAGAACCTCTGTATTCCACAAATTAAACACAAGGATGAGAATATACGAGACCTGAAAACACATAAGTGCAGTGAATGTAGCTTTGTCAAACACCATGAGAACATCTACCAGAATAATTCAATTTATAATTACCTTGATACAGGATAGGAGAGCTGGGCCAAAAGGTGATATATCTAAAACAGCCATTGTAAAGGAGCCTAGATACAAGTGTACACTGGGAAAGACAGAAGCACTATACCCCATGCTCTCTCTGAGAGGTACTCATCTGCAGTTCTAATTGCTACCCAGTAGGGGACAGAAAAAAAATGCAGGTTTTTAGGGGTTCTTTCCCAGTACACAAAGTCTGGTGTTTATGTTTTCACATACATTGTGTATCATATCCCATTAACAGGAATTCCTAGAATGGAAAGGAATATAATAAAAGCAGAGTATGAACAATAGGAGCCTCAGAAAATATTCAAAAGCTGTTGCAAAGAATATTAACACAGAACTAGGAGACAAAAAAAAAATAAAAGAAAAATGTATTTAAACCCCTGTGAAGTTAATCAAGGTTTAAGTACAAGGAAAAGTTCTAAAGACTAAAATGAATTTTAAGCAAAGCTTAAAATTGACAGTGACCTTGTTTTGTTAGGATGTCAACCCACATCATCACCTAAACCTTCTGGTACATAAATGTCATAAGGATTTCCAGATCCTCATGATTCATAGGTCATTCAAAAGACATTGCAATCAACTCCCCATACCCCACTGGGCACTTGTTTTCCTGTGATCCAGATATGCACAAAGACAAGAGAAAAGTGAAAACATCAATCACTGACATATTTCCAGATAAAGGCACAGCTTTCTTTTCACTCCCTCTTCTATAACCCAGTTGTACCCAGTGCAAATAAGTTATTTATCTGCTTCTTGGAGAGATATAAACTGGTAATTAACAGGTTGCTACAATGACCCTACTTCCACTGTGAATATGGAAATTGCATACAGCAAATGCCTGCCTTTGACATTTACAAATGCTTCAACTTACCCTGTATGGCAACACTCGCTACTTCAGCACCGGGTTATGAAAGAAGACTTTCTAGCTCAATAGGTTATACATGGCTTAGGTACTGGCTTTGTTTTGTTTTATGGTATGAACTCCATTATCTGACACTGTTAGAAAAGGGGATTTACAAACTGGCAAGTGCTAACTCAATAGCTGAGCTTTTGCAGCATATTCCAAAAATCAAACTTGGTTAATCTGATGACAATGGAAGTATTTCTATTGACTCTAATAAGCTTTTGCTAAGCTCTCCTCTAAACTCCAATTAGTACTTCAGAACATGCTCACCTATAAGACAGTGAGCTTGACTTCATTCTGCATCACACCACTAATAGTACTGTGATGGAATTCTAACTACAGGAACAAGATCTTTCTTTGAATTTACAGGTGAAAACTGAGTGTAGATTCTAACAGTGTGAGTCAGGGGAGACCCTTAAAAAAAAATAAAAAAATCAGTGTGCCCTTTTAACTCTTTCTGAATATGTACAAAACTAAAACATAAAAACTCTTCTCTCAAACTGAGCACATCTGATCAAAAGTTAATGTAAACAAACTTTCTACTGGCAATTTTACAGTCCCTTCTTGTAAAGGACTAATACTTGCAAGATCTCATGTCATCCTTAAAATTAAGGTCAAAATAGTTGCTCAGAATGCTACAGAAAGAGATGACTAAACAGATGAAGTGAAATGGGATTTCTCATGTAAAGGGCCAGCAGTATCCCCCCTGCAACTATCTATGAAGACAGTTGGTTACGAAAAAGCAAAGCTCTTTATATCACACTTCTCAGCTGGTGGGTATATTTGTAATGCAGCATTATAAAAAGTTGGCTCTGGCCCCATATGTTGCATGTGACTGGCAGAGCTTATTCAAATTAGCTAGTACTAAAGTACATAAGTACTCAAACATACAAAGCAGAAGATGAAGTCAGGCATAAGCGATTCCTTTTATCACTTGCACAGTTTCTGTAAATATCTACTCTTCAATCTCACCCTATGGCAAGCAATGAAATTCAAAACACAAGAATACTTAACTGTAACGTTAAAGGTTTCAGGATAGTTCTAGGGACACGCTAGCTTTGAAAACATTTTCACTTCTGCTCCATAGATCATTAAAATTCCTGTTTGCAACTCCCCATTTACAGCATCAATCTTTGGAGAAGGCACTGAGGACTACTGCAAGTCATTAGCCATTTGGCATTTAATATTTAATGTTTTGCCACTGTAATCACTCTCATTCACAACACAGGATACACTCGGATTGCCACATACTGGCTTTCTCCATGCAAGTAAAAAGGATGACATGAAGCAGAGGGGGAATGTACCTGTACATTCTTGGTTATAATGACTGTATACTGCCATGAAAATGGAGGACAACAACAGCTACTTAATTGATTTTGCAAGTACAACAGGATAAATTTGGTATGTTCCTCACCTTATAAGAGGTTGCTACTCTTTGATGGTTGTCCCACTCTTCATTGTCTTCACTATTCATAATCTTGGGTGCCCATGTGTGTCAAACAACCTGCTACCCCTTAAAAAAACCAAAACAAAATACATTTATTAGTCGAAAGAGTCAAAGTGAGAAGTTTACTTACTTTTACCTTGTAACTGTGCTAGAATGCTACATTTTAATGCAGTTATGCCAGAAAAGGCCCTGAAATGTGTTGTCTTTCATTTTCAGACAGTCCTCCAGAGGTTGAGGTGAGTTTGCTTCTGCCAGATGAGGAAAAGGCTACAGAGAATACTTCATGGGAGACAAGAGAAATGAGAGACGTGCTTCATTTCTGGAGTAAACCTTGAAGAAATGGTCTTAACTCTTCTCTAAGGATGACATATATCTGCTCCCACCACAGAACAAGAATGGATGCAAAGGTTACAGGAGATATTTCTGCCCGACTGCTCAACATCTCCCTGTGGGAGTCAGATGTCAGGAAAAACTTTCAGGATCCATTTAGTTCCTCTCAACCCATTTTTGTGGGGTTTTTTTGTGTGTTTTTTTCGTCTTTTGTGTTTAGTTTTTGTGTTAAGTTTTTTTTTTGTTTGGCTGTTGTTGGTTTGGTTTGGCTTTGGTTTGGTTTTTTTGTTTGTTTTTGTGGTTTGTTTGGTTGCTGTTTATGGTTTGTTGTTGTTTTGGTTTCTTTTTTTTGATTGTTTGGGGTTTTTTTGTTTTACATCTCCATACCACTTAAACATCCCTATCTAAAGAATAAAACTTGGTAACAGAGTCTACAGACTTTGCTGTCCTTCAGCTGGACTTGTAGTGCCACCAGTCATCTGTTCCTCACATGATGGATCAGGATAACGTTCACAAAATGATACCTTCACAACACAAGCAATACTACCACCTCAAAAATCTTCACCCTCTTCTTCACGTATCAAACCAACCCATCCTTTTAGTACCAAAGTTTACTGAACACATTACAAACCCTATCCAGCTTCCTCCTTCCGACCAGCCCTCCTTATCCTCCTTCTCTGTCACCTGCAGTTAACAGGATTAGTTCCAACATTTGGCCATTTCTCCCAGCTCTGCTGAGAGCCCCTGCTCATCAATGTTATCTCATTAATCCTTTAAACACCTCTATCTGACCTTTGGTTCACTTTGGCTGCAAGCTTCTGGCAACAGGACCCCTCCCCATGTGTAAGCACTGCAATAATAGAATAAATAATCAAAGTATTAATTACTTCATTGGATTGGAGATCACACAAGACCTACTGTGACTTGTCCCTTCTACAAATGAATTGCACCAGAGCAACTATATCAACGGTACAGCTTTTAGCTTAAGTTAAAATTTCTGTCACTTAATGCAACAGAAAATCTTGCCTTCCCAATGATAGCTCAGAAAAGGAGGATGAAAAAAGCTCTCTTCATCCCTCTTATGCACATTTTCCAAGAGCTTTGCTTCCCAAGATAAAACATACAAGGTCTGCAGATATGCTTTCAGCCCTGCACAAAATTGCACTGCTGTGACCTAATTTGATCACATTTCTAGCCTTGTTTTTTTTGCATAGATGATCAGTTGTTAGTTCACCTTTTTTTTTTTTAATTTTGCATGATTTTCGCTTTAAAACCCACACATTTTTTATTAGCTGATGCAAATTAGAATTGCACTGACTTCACAGACTACAGACAAGGTAACAGATTGCTCCACTAAAAAAGTAACAAGCTTTTTTCCCCCCAAAGGAAAATTAGCTGCATATGGCAAGAGTAAGATCTGCAACTTTAATAAAAAGAAGTCATATTCAGTGAAAGTAAATCACTTACTCACTGACTTAATGTTTGCTTAAAATACTAATAATTGTAGTAGAAGTAGCACACCAACTAAAAAAAAAGAAGATAAACATCTTCATTATCTATTGATAATGTCTCATGTTGTCAAAGAGATCTTAGACTTTTCTACATCGATGTGTCACTTCATTGAAGTCATCGCAAACATCATGTGGCAAATTAATTCCAACATATGTATATACTTACTTTACAGAAAGTTCAAGGTTGGTACTGAAAACAAGACCTTCTAACAGGGTATTCTGCTCATTCAGATGGCCTGACAGACCGACCTGAGATTACACATCCAAGGACCACAATTTACTGACATTAGCCTAACTCTATACAGCACAAGAAGTGTAACATTACACATGACATTTAATATCTAGCATAGATCTAATCAGCATAGATCCTAGTTGTCTGTGGTTGAAGTATTCCAAGACATTTAAATCAAATAAAAAAAAAAGAGAGAGAGAGCCCTGTGGGATAAGGATAACCACGTAAGTATTTGTTATTCACACAACACACTTCTCCCACCCATTTCAAAACTCCAACAAGCTAAATGTGTTCTCACTCAAGTGGCATTTTTAAAATGGTCAGAGTGTACGTGACAAAGAAGCTAAACACAACCATCATCTTCATATGTCATCTTCCTATGTCACTCAGCTTCCTATTTTCAGGAGCTCTTCAGACAAGAGAGAAACGAGAACACAAATAATAACTGTTTGCCTATCACAAAGTTTGCAAATAACATGTGAAATACTAAAATTTCACAGAGCTTTATAATCCTGAAGAGATTTTCTGCTAAATGCTCTATGCTACACTCCAGGCGAGGTATCCAAGTGGCTGCGATGAAAATCACCAAGCAACACACGTGAATTGCTGGGTCTGAATGCAATGAGTTAACAGTTCATGAATCCAAAACATCACAGAGGAACTGCTACTTCAAAGGAAAAGAGCCTTCACTCTTCATAAGCCATCATTAAAAGTTACATATTTCTCATCAGAGCTTCTGTAATGTCATCTTGTAGCTTGGACATACCAAATGTAAAAGAATTAAAAAGAGTTAATCTGAAAGTCCTCCATCAACCTCAGGTGTTTAAAGCACTCTCTGATGCTGACTGGTCTTGTTAGATCCTAATAAGCAGCTGTTGTGTTGCTACATTCTGCAGGTGGCTGAAACTGAAGTACAGAGGTATCCTTTTACCAACTGTTACCCATTTCACAGAGAGGTTCTGAAGTCTGATTTTTAGGCCCGATGGAGAAGTAGTGAAATCAGCTCAAGCAACTTCATGTCTGCAAACTGAGGAGCCAAAGAGGAGACCTCACCTTCAGAAAGCACCGGTAACACATCAGCTGTTAACCGTCCTCAAAATTCCCACCTGTCTTGGCAACTTGAACCACGAGCAGAGCCCAGCAAAGAAAATGCTGCAAAATCCTTCCAACCCAAGGACCTCAATGCTAGTGCTAAATCAAGGCCTGAGGGAGCTTTTTCAGGAGAGAACGCTGCATTAGGTTCACGCGGCCACAACTCTCCTCCCTCGAGGTGTGAGCTGACCAACTGCAGGGAGCTGGTGCTCTGCAGCGTACTCAGAGATCCTCCTGTACCAAGCTCAAAGCACAATCACTCTTCTAACTCGGTACTGCTGTTACCGAGTTTTAAACAACAAAAGTCAGATGAAAGCTCAGCCTTGGAAGTAAGTCATAATTCGTAGCGAGTGTTAATGTATAAGATTTACATATTTTAACATGACTTGCTATCATTAAAGAACCCAAACACCAATATTTTCATAGAATGACAGAAGCAAGAGACAATGGCTAGTTCAAACCACATTAAAAGAGTCACTGCAGCACTAATGCTCAAAGCACAACTGAGGAACAAAATGAGTGCTGCTTACAGACTATATTTCTTTCAACCACCTCTGGAAGACTTGTATTTGCCCTGTATTTCTTTTTAATATAGCCTAAAAGAATCCAAATGGACAAAATTCATTGGATGACTCCAGTGGATAAAGCAAGTTCTTCACCGCAAGAATAACACTCTGCAAGCGAATGCTGGGACAACAGAAAACAGCCTCTCAGCACATCTCCTTTAAGGGTTCAGAAATCACAATAAGGCCAAACAAAATCAAAACAGTATATAGCCTGAAGATTCAAAAAGAATGGATGTGCAACTTTATCTCCAGGACTAGCTATACTTGCAATATGCTGCACTTCTTCCAGAGCTCAAGAGCAGAACTTTAGCGTTTCATTTATCTCTGTTCCTTGTTTGGACCATGTGCAAATTTCTGCCAGAAGCTAATTCCCTGATTCCTGTGAACTCAATTCCAGTCTGTGCATCTGAATCAAACTCTGCTGCACTGGCATTTCGCGTTAGGAAGGAGCTTCATAAATCAACTGAAAACTTACGTTTCCTTCCATGAATAAATCCCAAAGATCTTATGATTTGTCAGCACCACGAGATGTCCTGTTGGAGTAGCTCCATTAAGGCAAGCCCTGATATTAGATGCACCCAATGGCTTGCAAAAAGGATATTATCATAAACCAATCTTCAGATGAAACAAGTGAGCTCTAACTGCCCTGGTAAGTTTGTACTAATGCACATCAGTCTCACCTATTAGCATAAAAGTCCCTCCTGCAGTCACACTGGGCATGTCCACAGGTTCCACTATTACTCATGGTTTTCCAGTAAGCCATCAAAATAACATGGAATATTTCTTCCCTGTGCTTTCAAAATGAATCTCAGGATTTGTTGCACTCGTGTTCCAGAGAGGGGGTTTCCATTTAATCTCTGAGGTGCAACAGCCCCTTTTTATCACCTGCTAAAGACACCTGTATGAGACAAACAATCCACCCTCGGCCGAGACTGTGGGCAACAGGCACTGCTCCTTCCCCTGCAACTGATGCTAAAAAATAATGTATTGCTGACAATGAAAAACACTTTGGTACAGTCAATGATATCTCTGAAAACACAACAAAGACCAGAAAAACCTACATAATGTATTGGCCAAAATAACACAAACTCATCTACATTTGAAACACGTTAGAATGGATTCAAGACACATTCTGCATTAAAAGGACACACAGAAACTCCATTCTTTGGAGCAGACGAACAGTAGGATGCAGAAAAAAGCTGACTGACATCATTCACCCCCCCCACTCTCTCTCCTTCTAGAGCCCATCTCTTCATCTTGCCACATAAAACAAGCAATTCTCCCTAGGTACAGCTCTCCCCCAAAACCAAACCTTCCTCCTACCGGCAGGATTCAGTTTTTGATGACTCCTTTCATTTTTTCCCTTCAGCACTTAATAACATTATCTCCTTCTGTGATCTCAACACAAAAAGTAAGTACTTGTAAATAAACAACATCCAATTAAATGAATTTCCATTTCTGCAGCTCCATTATAATACAAAAAAGTGTGACCTGCACAGAAGTTGGGTATGACTAAACCAACTACCATGACATACTCCACTAGAGATTTTTGAATCAGAGCAGAAACAAATCCAGAGCTGCAGCCATAAATTTGTGAAAAGGCTTTAAGAAAAGACCTTTTAACTACCCAGAGTGAAGTAATTTAAAGTGACATTCCTGAGATGAGGAGACGCAGAAAAACTTTAACTAGAAATCTACAATCAAAATAACGTTCTCAGATGAAATTCAGAAAATGACAAAAGCATTACAAGAAGAAAAAAGAACCATCCTTCAAATGGGCTTCAGAGGTTTCAAACTTTTAAAGCTCAAGAGCAAGTAGGTTTTAAGAGAACACCCCCCAAAAAAAAAATATCTAATGCTACCTATTTAAATCCACCAAAACCAACAAGTGGCCCCAATCCCACATGTCTAGAATAATTCTGAGAGTCTAAATGATTTATCACCTTTCTGGGTATTTTTTTTTTTTTGAGTGCTGTTTCTTCTCTTCTGTCTTATTTTGTTCTTTGGAGTCACATTTTTTAATTCTCCTTTAAGGCAGCTTAAACCTAAAAAATAAAAGTACAACTGAGCCACACAATAACATGAGAGAGAGAAATGTAGAACAAAAACAGTTAATGCCAAAGCTATAGGAGGTCGAAATGGGAAGAGCCTTACAAAATTAGGAAGGAAAGGGTTATTTACCTAAGCCAGGATCTCAGCTCGAAAAGAAGGGCACTCTCTGGGGCTGCTGAGGAGCTGGAGGGACAATAACGGCAGGACCACTACCCTGTCAAGGCAGCTCCTCCAGGGGATTGAAGTAAGAGATAAGTACTAAAGAATGGGACAGGAAGTAACCCAGAAAGCAGAGCTGCTGGGAAATCAAAATCGCTCCCTTGCAGGAGTTCATGCTTCAGGAACCGTCAAGCGCGCACACACACACACACAGAGGAAAAAAAAAACACCGAAAAGAGAATTTCATGCACATGCCTTCACCTAACAAGTAACCACCACCTGGGAATTAGAACTACATTAAAACAAAGAACAACATG
>WUAM01000287.1:73140748-73162055 GCA_024336885.1 Actenoides hombroni
GGAGCCGGGCCCAGGGGCCCTCGGGCGGGATAGGCGGGTGACGGGGGTCTGGCCTGGCCTAGGAGGGCGAAGGAGCCGCGCCGTCTGAGGGGTCGGGAGGGGAAGGGCGGCGCGGAAGGCCTCGGCCAGGCCTCGGGCCAGCGGGAGGGAGTGCGGGAGGCTGCTGGGGCCTTCAGGAGAACGGGGAGGGGCAGAGGGCCTGGGCTTGCAGGCCGGGAGGGCTGTTTTACGGCAGTGGTCACACGTGTCCGTGGTCTCTTCTCTGTTCCCTGTCAGACCGGAGCGTGGCTTTTAGCGAGGCCTTTCTACTGGTAACGCAGCGCTGGCATGTCTGAAACGCCAGTGGGACAAGGGGCTTAGTCAGGTCGGACTGGGTCCGTCTAGTCCCGTCTCTAGGGGCGGCAGATGCTCGCGAAAGAGGTGGTAAAGCATCTGGCGTGTTCGGGTGCCAGAGTTCACAGTCAGGGATTGGACAGCTCGCAGCAGAGTTTATTTGCACTCTTTGGAAGGAAATGACCTTATTTTAGAGGCGTTGGTGGTATTTCAGCACTGAGTGGAAGCATGTTCTTTCTTGAGAGATGAGCCTACGAAGTCATTACAGGTACAAGTAGTCCAGAGTATATTTTGTTTCTCAAATGATTCAACCACTGTATTGTAAGGAGATCCAGACCCTTCAGAGTCATACCCAAAGTCATGGACTATGATTTCGTTTTGGTTTATCCGATTTAATTTTTTAATGAAAAGAGGTTTTTTTGGATAGTTTTTCTCCCAGTTGCTACTCATGCAGTTAACATTTCATATTATATCACAGATTTTCCTAGATTGGGAAAGACCTTTAAGATCATCTAGTCTAACAGGGAAATAACAGGAAAAGACTAATCTAGGGACTCGACAACAGCTTTCTCTAATCTCCTCTAATGTCTTGTGAGTAATGGTGTGTCATTATAAACCGTTTGTATTAGTAAAAGTGAAAGTAGAATGTGGTATCAGCAACGTTAGTCCAGTCAAATTAAGTATCCCACCTTTGTAGAAATAGACATATTTTGTAACTATGATTTAGGATCTTCTGGAGGCATTTGCAACCCCTTAAACTTCACTGCTTGATTTACGATGGTCCTTAAACCTTACAGGCTTCAGCTGCCATCCGACTTTTCATCTCCAGTTCTTTGTTTCCTTTTCCATCAAGTTTCTTCTCTCATTCTGATTTGCAGCTGCACGTGACTGTGGTTTTGATTTTAAAGCCTAACTAAAGTAGTAGTGAAAATAATGTGTAACAAAATATTTAGCTTTTTTTTTTTTTTTTTGGTCTATATATAGTTTTCCTTTCTGTCTTTTGCCTGATCAGTCTATATATAAGGTTTTTAGAGCTGTTTCCTATTGTTTATGCAGGAGTCTGGCACTGTGAAGCATTACCTTAATTGGTTTTTAGATGCTGCCATGAATAACTCAAATAAATAATACAAGTAAGTGTTGGAGTTTGTCATTTCTTATGACATACATTCTTATGTATGAATATGATTGTTTTTCTTTACTCTTCAGCTTTGAGCCATTCACTGTGCTCTCATACTATGTTTGAAACAAATTTAGTCATTGTCTGACATTTTCCCCCTCTTTGAAGTAAATTTCTTCAAAATAAGCCCCCTCACATTTCATTTCCTTTAATGACTTCTATTCAAGAACTGTTGTCATGTGCGAGTGAGACATCCAGATGTTTTTGTGAAGTGTTCTGCAAATTAGTGGTATAATATAAATGTGTTGGGGAAGGCTCAGGGAAAGCACAACCAGCACCACGTGGAGAAGGTAGAATCTCATAGGGCCTGTCCTAGAGGACTTCTGAATCTCTTCTGCCTTAACAACCTTGCTGTATGGCAAGAATTTGTGCATGAGAGATCGGTTCGTTTACCATGTAGGGCGATAGTTCAAGTTGATCCTGAACACAGGAGGAGATGTGTTGAGATAATTTTACTTTATTAGGTTTTCATTTAGAAGGAAATAAAACTCAAGGTAGAAACAGTAGCTATATAAAATATTCAGAGTGATTTCTGAAGAACTTTTACGAGGTTTCAGGTCATAAATTTCCACCTCAAGCAGAATCTGCAAGCAAAGAAGGAGTTTATTGTCTGAAGTATCAGATTTCAGGTTTATTCCTAACATCTAAAACGCGGAATATGGGAAAGAATGGGGGAAGGATTCTTAGCTCTATCTGCTGAGGATTAGGTGAGGAACATACTGTATTATTTTGGAGTTGTCAGGTCAGCCATTGCTGAATGTGTCTTTAAAACCACACCAGAGTGAATTGTAGATCACTCCCTGCAGGCAACTTCTTCTCTAGTTTGAGATTCTCTTTTGGAGGAAATACTGCCCAGTGGCGAAAGAAGTGAGGAGTCTGGGTAGTGTATCTTGGTCTACCCCTAATCCCTTGTACCTTTGGGAAACCATTTTGACAATTTTTTAACTTCAGATGCAGTTAAAAAATCAAATTGTTAAACTGAAGGTGCAGTTCTCGATGTTTGATAGTGTTAAAAACTTGGGAAGGTTATAAAATAAAATTACAAAAGCCTCATATACGGAATTTTATAGTTTCATTTTTTTTCTAGTATTCTGCTAAAAACCAGTAATAATTTAAAATATTTGGTGTAATAATAAATGCAGGTGTAGTTCATATATAGATGAGATGGGAAGATCTTTAGAATTTTTACTGGTTGGGAGACTGAGCTTTTTTTCTTCTATTGGTATGAAAGGGGAAATGTAACATTTAAATAAAAGCCAAGTCCAGGCAGATGGCTTCAGGAGTCCACCTGGAAGCCTACCTGGCTGGTTATCCCAGACTTAAAGATGGGGATGCAAAAAGAAAATTCCTATAAACGACAGAAGTCCTGCTCCTAACTTCACAGTAAATGATGAAGTTTGGTTTTTTTGTTTTGGTTTGTTGTTTGTTTGGGGTTTTTTTGTGTTTGTTTTGTGTGTGGTTTTTTGTTGTTTTGTTTGAGTTTCTTTGTTTTTTTCTTCTCTTTTTATTGCAAGATTTCTGGTTAGAGAACATGTTAAAACTGTCTTAAAGATAAATTTTACAGACTATCATCACTCTTATTATAGGGTTAAAAAAAAACAACCTGATTTTTCTCAAGTATAGCCTTTTTGTTTTCTGAGGAGACAAAATATCTATCTGGCCGCTTACATAATGGTTAGAAAATTGGGAGTGCTTAGGTGTTCATACTTTAAACAGAATTATAGTAGCTCCTCTTTTTAAGCTATAGTGAGTGTTCCAGCGTTGTGATTGAAAGATATATTCCATATATATGGAAAGACATTTTTTATATACCCTTCCTGAAAATGGTTAAGTTATTTTTGTTGTCTCTTAATGAGTTTTACACTTGCGTTTTTTCATTTTAAAATTCTTAGTCACTGGGCCCGTGAGACCAGCCCTGGGCCACTGCTGGTCCTTGGCATTATCTGAAAACCTGTTTTGGGTTTCAAGATATAGCTGCTCAGAGTAAGAGTTCTGCACATGTAGTTACGAAGGAATTCTTTGATCCTCCTTACTAAATTAAGAGCTCTGTTCTCCCCTCCTGTATCTTCTGCTACTCGCCTTAGTGAGGAATTAGTGGAGCGATAAACTTTTCCAGTTCAGGGGAAAATTTGGAGTTGAAACTTTGTGCCTCTTTTTGGAGGAATCTGTCACAAAAGAAACGAGGTTTTAGTAGTTTCAGCAATGTAGAGAAAGACTTGATCCAAGTTCTCCTATCTTTCATGAGTAGTCCCTAGTAATCATCATCGTTGGGTTTGTTTCAGCAAATTAATGTGGTATCAGTAGTATAATACTGGGACTGTAAACGTAGTAATTCTTGTGTCATTTTAATGTCTCACTGGGACAGTTTTGTGCAACTCAGTCTTGCTGTTTTTAAACAGTGAATTTTTATTTTCAAAATATGTTTAATAATGGTAGTATTAACTCTCAATATGTGTAGGGGTTTGGGTTTTTGTACCTTTCTAGTTATCTGTTAAGTTCAGTAACATCAAAATATTTATTTCTAGGTAACTTAGAAGAGAAATGCCTGATAGAGCTTCTCTTTCTCTTACTGGATAAAAACAACTTTGAAGTTGCTCTGCAGTGACCATGAATAACCAGTGAGGACACACAGCATCTTTTGTAATATTGAATGTTCTCATGATGAAGGTCTCTCTTCTGCAGCAGATGTATAAGGATGTCCTGGTAGGCATTCCACTACCAAAGGAAAGTCATCATTACACCTCCTTACTTAATCTGTGTATTGAGCAGTCACCAGAAAGAGATGAATCATGTAATCAGATTCATCTGCCATCTACTAATGGTGCTATTAGGAGCCATCAGGACTCTGATAGATCAGATGCACCTGTCCCTACAGCAGATGATCTATCAAATAGCTTTGCAAACTTGAACTCCTCATTCTGTCCACGAGAAGTGATGCTGCTGCAGTTAACTTTGATCAAGATGATGGTTGCTAAAGCGGAGTCCCAGGAAATTGAGTTCAGTACCAAACAGAAGTACTGTGAAATCTTTGCTCTTCTTCTGAAAGAGGCAAAAATTGACTCAAAATTGGTAAGCTTTTAGAAACTTTTGAAAGATTTTTGTGAAAGGAGGGGTGGGGCGCAGGGAGAGAAAGGAACACATCTTAGATACCTTTTCTATGTGTCTGCAGGTTTCTCTGCTTGGTAGTAATGATCAGCTGCTGTCTCACATGGCTTCAAAAAGTTTAGCATCTCTTGTGTATTTCCAGCTGAAGGAAGAGGTGAGTATGGTATAGCTTCACAGCTTGAAAGAAATGACTTGGTGAATGTGTGCCTCCAAGTTGTTCCATTTGACTCTAGAGCCAAGTTTTTATCGTGTTTATATGGCACAAGAGAAGTCACTATATGACTACTATAAAGTCTAAAAGTACTTCCAAAGAGGTTCCTTTCATAAGTAGGCCCAGAGAGTAACATCAGCACTGCTCCTCTCCTCCATCTGCTGCCTGCATGTCTGCTCTGGCTTTCTGAAAGGCACAGCTGCAGTCTGCTGGTGTTCGACATATAGATGCTGTTTACTCCCCTCAAAATGCCCCGTGGTTCTGTTGAACTCTGTTTAGCTCCAGTCTCAGGAGCAATGTGAAGGTTATACAAGATAATACCGTGTGATAGTTCTCCCATAAAATGAGTGACTTTGGGTTCTGAGTGGTGGATAGGAAAGAGATGTAATCAAAATTCCAAGAGAGTATTTCAGGAGCGTTAGGAGGAGCATGAAGTAAGGAAAGGAAGGAGCTCAGATGTATTAACAGTTTGTAATATGAGATAGAATGTCTTTATTTATAAAAATCTTGAATTTTATGAAACTATTTTAAGGTAATATATATCTAGATGACAAGAAATATTCTCTTTAAGGTTGCAGTACGCTTAAACCAAACTAGACTATCAATATTTTTCCAGTTACTTGATATCTGTTAGGTGATACAGTAGATAAAAATATGTAATAACCTATTGAAAATTAATCAAATGTTTTTCTGTATTTTCTTGTTGGAATATTCCATTTACTTGAGTTTTGGTTGTTGGGTTTTTTTGTGGGTTTTTTTTTTCCACTTGCTGTGTATTTGATGACTATATGTTGTAACCTCCATAGCAGCATCTCTTAACAGATTTCTCTCATAAATAATGTTCGTAATATCACTTGCAAAGTTGTCTGGGAATTATTAATTCGGGTATGGTCTGTCTACAGTATTACCTGATTTGGGGTAGATCACATGATATTAGGAGGTTTGATTTTTCCCGTTCTGAAAAACACAGATAGTTCTATTACATGTGACCTCTTGTTTGGAAAGAGGTCTGCATGCTTAAAAGGCACCAGACAGACATACTGTTTCTAGGTGGATTTTGTCTATGCCTGCATTTGGATATTTTTAACATAGAAATTTAAATGATTGGTTTATGATTTAATTAGCACAGTGATCATAAAAGCATACGTGATTTTTTTCTTTTTTTTTAATGCATTTTCTTAGGACTCATTAAATGTCACCTGGCTCACCTTTACTTTGAAGACTCTTTCAGGATTCCCTGTGCATACCCAGGTAGCAGAATGTCTGTGGACTCTTACAGCTATTATCAAGGATATACTGACAGATGAAGTTTTAACCAAAGCAGGTACGGTAGCAGTTTTATGATGTTATCCATACAGGAGTGCCCACTAGGGGGAGGAATGTTCCTTGTAATCTCATCTGGAGCAGCTTGTGTAAAGAACACCTCTATTTTCTTCGTTAGAAAGAGGGTAACAAAGTACTTTAAAAAATGTAGTGGTTTAAACACACTTAAAAAAAAAAAAATGTTCACGGTCATCTGTTTTCTCCTTATTTGATGATTTGCCTGATGGTGTAACACTCTGACACCATGGTGTTTTTGTTGCTGTAGGTATTCTGAAGAAGCTCTTGGGTCCTCTGGATGCTGTGCTTGAAGGATTTTCTAATTCCATTCTGTTCCACCATTTCGACAGTCACCACTATACTTCACCTTATTCTGAAGCTACAAACAGTTTGATCAGTTTTATAGATCTGCATGAAGCACTTTTGGCTTCCAGAATTGAATTGGAACTACCACTCAGATGCCAGAGAGTGTTGTTTTTGAAAGTTTCTTGTGTCCTGAACCTCATTAGCTCATCAATTCACTATTTAATCAAGAAGAAACTCATTATGCTCCTTAAAAAATGTGTCCTTTACACATCTAGAGAAGATGCTAAAAGTGGATCCCTGTTGTTACAAACCCCATCTTTCTCTGAGGATATGCTTGCACTGAGTAATGCTGTTCTGCAGGTTGTGAATTTGACTTGGCTTAATCAGATCCCACTCAGGGAAAGGGCCAGCTACTTTGGAGGCAGCAAAGCTGCTCCAGGAGATGATACTCAAGGCGGTTCTGACCAAACTGTTCTCAGAGCCTTAAGTCTGGTTGTGCTTAAAGCACTGGAATTCAAGTTCCAGAACTCTGCTACAGAGGCTGAAATCAAAGGTAATGATTTCTTTTAATTTTGTTCATTAAGCAGCAAGAGTTTTAAAGCTTTCAGATTTTGTTGTCACACCTTACTAAGGCTGTAAATAAAATTCAGCTGAATTACTGGTTGTGAGAGGGAGAAAAGAGAAGAGCCACCTAGGAAACCTGCCATCACCATGTCCTGCCTAATTAACTCTTGTATTTTATCCTGTCCTTAGCCCAGCAGTATGGGGGCCTTGAAAGAGCTGCACTTGGGATTAGAAAACTTTTAGTGTTAAGAACATGTGTTAATATTTGTAATAGTTGAGCCAGCTTGGGAACACCAGGCTCTTCTCCAGTGGAAGAGAGCCCACAGAACGAGCATCTACTCTCTTTAGGCTGGAGATCAAAAAGGGACTGCAGGTAACACTCTCCTGTTTTCTAATGTGGAGGTAGAACTTTAAGTATGAAGGTAGTAGGCATTACTGTCGGGCAAATAATGTAATAGGGCAAAACCAGCGGTGGTAGAAAAGGTAAAAATGAGGCTATAAAGTAAGAAACAGGAAAGTTGTGAGACTCAGCAGAGTATAATGGTTGTGTTCTTTACCCAGACTTATAGGTCTAGTCCTTTGAATTAGTAGATGTGAGGCATAGTTTTCATACCAGCTTATTTGAGTGTGTTTGTTCTGCTGAACAGATTAATTAGATCAGGAGAAGAGCAGATCTGTCTCTTGTGCTCGGGCTATGCTGCTAGGTAGGCAGTGGGGTGGCAAGGGAATGCTGTGTGACTTGCCTTCCTGATGGGAGAGGACACCTCGTCGTGTCATGCTGGTAGCCAGTTAGTAGCCTTCTCCTATGCCATAATGAAGTGATGAGGTGAGGCTTTTTGCCTGAGAAACACATGTGGAATCCCATCTTCCCACTCTACCTTTTTTACGTCCAAGAGGCACGTGAAGCCACGTGAAGGTGGATGTGCAGGCTCTGTGATCAGAGCAGCTGCTGGCCCTGGTTACAGGCTTCATGGCAAACATGGAAAGGCAGTTCCTGGTCAAATACAAGCGAGAATGGGTGTTCCTTATTGTCAGCCAATCGATGATGTGGCAAAAAGTGGAAAAAAAAATTCATATTTCTTTTTAAATGAGCAAAATTTTACAGTATTTTGAATGTATCGAGGCATTTGATACAAGTTCTAGATGTAAATGTTGGTTTGCTTTTCATATTTCTACATTATATAGTAAGCATAAAATCAATCTTTAATTCACCTAACTGCCTAAAAGAGTGGTGGACTTCTGTAAGACAGCTTCTGACACTCTTTCCACATTTTGAAAGCTATTATATTCGTGATGCCAGTTGCATTCTTAGGGGGTTTTTTAAGCATTTGTAGAGAATATTTTACTTCTAATCCACCTTCTGAAAGATGTATAGAGACTGTCTATGAACAAGTGAATAGAAAAAATGTAGGTTAAATCCATTTTAGATGTCTCTATGAAAATTATTTCTCAAAGAAAAAAATTCTCCTTTCTTTTCCAGATTCATGACACAAAAATGAGCTCTTTAATTAGATTCAAATACCCCCACTGTCAAGAGGAATTTCAGGTTGAAAGGAATGGTGCTTCTATTTTAGTGACATTAAGTGGTTAAAACAAGCACCAAAATGCTTTAATATGCTAACTTCCCTTCCGGGAAGCTCGTTGATCTTATCTTTTTTTTTTTTTAATAACATGAATTACAGTGGCTTAACTTTAATTCATTTCAATTCTGAGAGTAATTTCCAGATAGCTTTGATTTATAGAGAGGAATTTAAGTCTGAATAGTAACTATTAATAAGAAAGATAATTTGCCGTTCCTATTATTTGCTGAGAGGAAAAGCAAATCTTAAATATTAAGAAAAACCACATAATGATGTGGTAAGTAAAATCGATTCCCATGTTGCAGGAAATTTTTCAAGAACAGTAATCCCTGTTTTATATAAATGATGCAGCTGTGCTCTTCAAGCCATACTGCACTTCCAGCAGCAGTAGAGTTTTTCACTTAAGGAGTAACTTTGGGGTAAAGATGTACATCACTATATCTTTTTTTTCCTGAACACTGAATGTATGCTGTGCTACATGAGGAATTGGTACGTGATACTTAGGACTGAAGCAAAGCCCATGTACTATCAAAGCACTGTAGTTGTATTATTATTTCATATGGGAAGAGCTCTCTGAGGTGAAATCTCAGCAAATTGCTCGTATTGGATTGTTACGTTTGTGGCATTGACTTAATTACAATTCACCTTTCTTCAGTGTGTGATGTACCAATGAAGCTGCCTAACTGGGGAGCTAAGGGAAAGTCTAAATTCTATCTGTGTAGATATTACCACGTTCTTGTAGGTCTCCTGATATATGTAACTTCTGGGGGGTGTAATCTTGTTCGTTAGTCTGCAAGCTTAGGTGATAGGATTCACCCGGTTGTACCTAAAACTTCATAGGTCACCTTTGATTATTCTTCACTGAACTCAAAGGAAATGAAGAATGCTGTTTGAATAAATGGTGTCCTTAAATTTTCATCTGTCTTTGGAGGGGCAGTACCTAATGAGTAAATTAATTTTCTGCAGGTTACTCAAAATTGTTGACATTCGCATCTAAACATTGGTATGTTTATGGTCAACAGAGAAGCCATTCACTTTGAAATCAAGGTTAGGGAATTGCTTATGTTTTTCTGCAGAATATTTTTTGATTTCTTTGGTACCAAGAAGTGAGAACTACTCTATAAAAACTGATGCTGTGTTAAGTAAGTTGAGCTAAGGAATGATAAATGCATTCAAGAACTGTTATTCACCATTAATATAAAAAATAAAACTTGGATGTTTTCTAACAAAAAAATGTATAGCAAAAATCACGGGTTTTTGTGTTTGTTTGTTTTTGTTTTTTTTTTTTCCCCAGGAGAATTTCAGAGTTTCATGTCTCAGCTGCTGATATTCTGGAGGAGTCATCTGAAGTCTTCCCCACAGTCTCACCCAGTTGTACATCACTGTGAATGGCTCTCCCTGATTTTCATGGAGCAAGATGATGATATGTGGGAAGCTGCTAAAGCTTTATTACTCATTTATTTAAAACTTGATAGGTCAGTGTACATTTCATTTAATAGAACTATGAAGAATTGTAATCTAATGAGGTTGTTGTGATATACGTAACATTTCCATTGATCACTTTTGTACAGAGAAAAATTACTTTTAATAACTAAAAAAACCAAACAGAGCTCAGGACAATGTAATAATACATGGTGCAAGAGCAGTTAAGTTTGGTGATAATTTGATCAAGTGTTTTTTTGCATAGAAGGGAGGGAGTTGTGCAATAGTTTCCTATCAAATACTTTATCATGTACTGTAATTCAGAGTAATTGATTTTACAATCTAAACTAGTGCTTAGACACAGATAAAAGGCAAGAGTGTTTTCTATCAACACTGACAGTTTGACAAGAATGGGATATTATAATTGAACTTCAAGAATTCAGGGGCTATTGGCAAAGTAGCCCTCTAAGGATTGGACCCATGTTAATTCTAGCCAGTTGATAAAACCAGTTATTGCTAACAAATGTGTTCTTCATTAATTTGTCCTGAGCATTCACTGCTTCATTGTTGTTTAAGTTGTCATATTACCCAGGTTTAGAAGAGGTTCCTCAAGCTTCAGATTTGAAGAGACTTCAAGTAGTCTCTTAGATACACACGATTCTTCTTGGACACCTAAACAAAAGTAGGCCACTCTTTTCCAAGGTGTGTAGCATCCTGAAGGTTAATCCCCGTTCATATTTACAAACTTATAGTAACAATTCACATATTGTAAGTAACATTATTTACTCCATACTGTTTCCTACAGAGGAGTGCTGTTAAAGAGGCCCTACTGCCTACTTCAAGTGCTTTGGCTTCCTAAACTGTCCGATCTCCTAGCCCCACCTGTTTCCTTCTTCCTCACTCTAATATCAAAACTTCTTTTTAAGGCTTTACATTTTAAAAAAAGGCAATATCATTTTGTGGGCATAACTGTTCTTAAAAGAACCTGTAAACTTCTATCAAATTTAATCCATTTTATTCCTTACTTTCCAGGTTACGGCATGATGCTGCTGACCGCTTAAGCCAAGAAGAGGAGGAAATCTGGAACTTCCTTACACATGGAAGTGGATATAATCCTCACTGTATCTTCTTATTTTTTCTAGAAAAACTTGCATTTGATTCCACAGTACTTCTAGATTTTTTGATTTCATCAGAAACTTGCTTCCTGGAGTACTTGGTAAGGTACTTAAAGCTTCTTGGAAAAGACTGGCATCAGTTTGTAGATGTCTGTAACCATTTTGATACCAAACATCGCCCTTTTCAATCAGTTTCTTCAGTCAAGCCACCCCATCGAGAAAAACAAAGCTGTGTGACTGATGAGAGTTTGCAAAATGCTTGTTGTGAACCAGAACCACAGACTCTGAGATCTTTGGCTGCTTCTCACAATGACTTCATGTTTACAGCAGAGCAAGGTGATAATGAAGTTGCAGAGTCTAACCAGTCTAACTCATTGATATACAGTGATAGTGCATCTCTGCTGGGTTCTCCTCAAAGCCTTGTTAACTATGACAGCTCTGAAGACTCTGAAGTAGAATCAGATGGAAAAGAGCACTTGGCAAACACAAAGAAGGTGCCTCTAAATAATGAGGGTGAGAGGGGATTGAGGGAAACTTGTTGCAGCTACAGAGATGATAAATGGAATAAGTTCAAGTCTGAAGCGTTGCCTCTGAAACAAGAAGGATCTAATACCTCTTCCTCTTTGACTTGTGTGGCATTTTCAGCTAACATCATTCCCTCAAGAATAATGCTTTACAGATCAACAAAATGTTTGGAAGAACTGCAGGAAGCTATTTCAAGGTTGCAGAGAAGAAATCTTTTTCCATATAACCCATCTGCATTGTTGAAACTGCTGAGACACATTGAGAAGATCAGTAAGGATGTGAATCCACAATAATCCAAAGAAGTGTTCTAGCTTTTTTGTTTTGTTTTTTAAAACTAATACACTAAGGAATGTTTCCTTCTAAAGTTCATGCCTCTTGCATCTGTCAGTGTATTTAACCTCAAACAGGATAAACGTGGTTTTGGTTGACACCTTAAAAATCTGCAATTACATTCAGTGATAGGATCCGTGACCTCAGGGTCCTAGGCTTACTCATGGTATGTATGTCAGGGTACAGCATATAAAGATTAATTGTTAGGTATGCAAAATTTTGTAATAAATGACTAATGGGAAAACATACCAACAATATATAATACTTATTGTCAGTTATACCTAATGCATGATGTCATTGCCAGATTGGTAGTGATTTATGGTCTACAGTGCAGTGTTAACACAATGCTTGACTGCTTAGAGGTTGAGCTAAATAAAATATTTTAACTGGGGACAGTTTTGATGTTCATTCTGTGTTTGCTTTGCTCTAAGTGGACATGCAGATGTGCTACCACAATCCAAATAATCCCTACCACACTTTTCTTGGCTGAAGTGCTGTGTCTAGGATGTACTTTTGCTGTTTGCCTGATTTAATCAGCAGTGTTATCATTTCATGGAATATTGAATTTAGGTTTTCTTGCTACTTTATGGTATATTCCCTTAGTTAAAAGTAGATGTATATATTGCCTATTTCTAAAATGTATTAGTAGAGCATTATATTGAAAATCAAGCTGAGATAATGAAGAAGTGAACTTCTCGCAGAAATCATTGCATCCATTATGTATTTTACATAAATATAAAATATATACTTAATAAATTTGTTAAATCAGAACCAGATAATTAGAAATAAGCCTCTACAGTGCAGTGAGGTGGATACTGAATTTAAATTCTTATACTTAACACCTTTTATTACACCTAATTTGAATAACCTGAAAAGTAAGTGTCTAAGACTGCCTGGGGAGAGTTAGTTCAGAACAGGATCCAAACCAGTGTGTGCACTTAGCAGGAAGCCACCTCATGTTCCTACACTTAATGCGTAGCTTGTAATGATCTTACAAGGGTTAGGCAATGGGAAAGTACTGACAACAGACACTACTGTAAAAGTCTCAGACCTTATCAGAACTTTTAAGAAGCAATTTTCCTTTTAGGATCATCTCTTGAAGGTAAGTGCTCTGTTCTGATTGAGAACCAAGGAAGTTTTATCTTCCTTTTAAATATCTCTTTAGTGTTAAAATAGATACTGAGTTAAGATGAACAGTCTCTGAAGCAGGTGACTTTGACCCACAAATCTCTGTGGCCATCTTCAGATTAGTTCTGAACTGGTGAATCAACACTATTACAAGAGGAAGAAAACTAGGTAAAACTTATGGGGTAATTCAGCAGGAAATTACAGTGTTCTCCAGGGACACTTGAATGGTGTGGATTCTTGGGCAGGAAGGGTTGAACCTTGGTCTTACTCTCTCATTTGACAGTTAGATAGGAAGAAGTGATCCCCTTCACTGGCATGTCAGAGATAGGAATATTCTGTGTGTTCGTTGTGCTTTGGTGTCTTCCTGAGATAACTTTTTGTGAACAGAAGTGGGTGAGAATGTCAGTGAATGGAAACTTTTCCATTTGTTCTTGTAGTTACTTTAGTTAAAAACCAACCTCTGAGTTGTCCAGGGCAGAAGAATCCCTGGTTTCTCTTTACTGTTTGGACTTGGTTATGCTCTAGATGCTGAGTTCTGATTTTCTGCAAGGACTAAAATGCTTCTGGGCATGTTCAAAGAGGCAACTCTAGACAACTTGAGAACTTTTCAGTTCAAACAAGGAGAGTGCCTTTGGCAAGGCAGTTGAGCAAGAGTTGCTCAAGATGACAGTTTTAAAGGTAGGTAGGTGCTTTATTTCAGTGAAATCCTTTCCATTATCCCCCATTCTAATCTAACCTTTGCTGTCTACTCTGAGTAACTTCATTGTTTTCACTGAATACTGTATTCAGCATTTCTTGGTCTACTCTTTGCCAGTTGGAAGTATCTAAATTACAACAGTATTTCTCAGACACTGCTAAGATAAGCTGGGTGGGAAAGGGAGAATGGGGAGATAATTTTGGCTTTATTAGTCTCCTTTGTCAGTGATTACTGGAACTCTAAAAAGTTTTTGAGGTAAAAGTTTAGGCATCTCAGAACAGTGTGTAGAATTCAGCAAGAAGTGTAGGAGCTGTATCTTTTTTTTTTTAATACAGCAAATCCAATTGTGGTCCAACTGTATTTAGTTATTACAGGCATGAGGTTGATTGTGTGCCCAGTTGGTTATTAGTAGTGATTGTTCCCACATGTTTCACTTTTTCAGAAAGCCATTGTTTTAATTCTCAGAATGTTTTAGTGGTAAAAATGGGTGACTGTGGTTTGTATCTGGCAACGAGATACCTTAATGTGTTGATATTTTACCATTTCTAAACTGTAGGACCTGAGATGGAGTGAAACTGATGTGAGTCAACTTTTTTTTTTGTTATTGCACTCAAAATGAGTGTGTGCAGTGAAGGTAGCAGTTCTATGACTATACCCAAAAACAAGAAAACACCTTGCAAAGCAATTTGTATGTTAATGCATTGAGGAGTATATAAGGTGGGATGGGTGGAGTTGGTTTGGGGTTTTTTTTTTGGCTCAATATTTTATTTCTTTTTATCCCCTCCCCCCATCAGAAATTTTTAGGCAGAGCTGTTTTTTCATTTGCTAGAGCAAATCACCTATAGAACCTATTACTAATGTTAAGTAAGAACTTAGAAAAGTAGGTCAGTTATTAGGAGGTTGTTGTGCCTAACCTTTGCATGTTGATATCTAACAACTCTTCTCGTATTATTTCAAAGCAAGACACAGAACAAATCAGGTGATCTGTCTGGAGACAGTTTTCTGTCTGAGGACTTATCCTGAAAGGTCCACGGTCTCCATTCTTGTCTGCGCAGTTGTTTTGAGGAGTTTGCCTTCAACATCAATAGAATAAATTGTGCTTTAATGAGGTAAGCAGTTAGCACTAGAAGTGGCTTACATGATGTGCTTTTGAAAAAGAGTATTTTTGAACTTGAATATTTGGGGAGCTTGGTAGCAATTACAGCTGAATCCAGGTGGTTCCATGCTTCTCGTTCTTCAAACAGGATTTCCTCCAATATTTTTATGTCTGCTTTCCGTTCTAGTTTTAAGACTTGTAATGCAAGTTTTAATCCTGTAATACAAGAGTAAAAACCAGCCTTGAGGTTTTCTATACTTACAATACTCTTGTAAAGCTGGAAGTAAGGAGCCTTGGTTGTCCCCTGGTTTCTCACTGCAGGATAGATAAAGATCAATGCTCTAAAAGTCTTCTAGCAATGTAATCAGACATTTGCAGCATTGTCTTACGTGTAAGTGTTACAAATTGTTACGGTTTGTTCTCATACAGTTGTTAAACCAGTGCTTCCAGCTCCAAAGATCAACAAGGTATCTTTTTTAAATCCTATATTATTTGAACTGTTAGAAATTAATTAAAAAACCCCAAACCCTCTCTGAATTAATTGGTTGGACTAATTCTTTAATCTCTAGTGTTGCAGCGAGATGTTGTTGTGTATTAGTCCCTGGCACCTTAAGATAGTAGTAGAACACAGGGGTGTTACTTGAGTGAATAAGTAGTGCTGTATTGGGCTGAGTTATAGAAGTCAATCCTTAGTTACCATTCTTCCTAAAACTTTGAGAGTAGCAAGCAAGTTATAACATACTGCTTACTATACTGACCAAACTGTAACCACAGAATCCCAGCATGGTCGGGGTTGGAAGGGACCTCAGGAGATCATCTTGTCCAAACCACTGCTCCAACAAGGTCACCCAGAGCAGATTGCCCAGGATTGCAGTGTCCAGGCTGGTTTGGAATCTCTTCAGAGGAGACTCCACAGCTTTTCTGGGCAGCATGGGACAGGGCTTTATCACTTTCAAAGTAAAGAAGTTTCTCCTTGTGTTCAGGTAGAACCTCTTAAGTTCTAAGATCGTGCTCGTTGCCCCATGTGCTGTCACTGGGCACCACTGAAAAGGGTCTGGCCCCATTCTCTTGCTCCGTACCATTTAGATATTGACAAGATCTCTCAATCTCCTCCATGCTAAACAGCTCCAGGTCTCTCAGCCTTTCCTCTTCAGAGAGTTTCCAGTCCCCTCATCAGCTTTGTAGCCTCTGCTGGACTCTCTCCAATAGTGCCTTGTCTCTCTTGAACTGGGGAGCCCAGAACTGGACACAGTGCTTCAGATGTGGCTTCGATAGGGCAGAGTAGAGGGGGAAGAGAACTGCTCTCAACTTGCTGGACACACTCTTCGTGCACCTCAGGACACCACTGGCCTTCTTGGCAATGAGAGCACATTGCTGGCTCATGGTGAGCTTGCCCACCAGGACTCCCAGGTACTTCTCCGTGGAGCTGCTTTCTTGGAGGTCAACCCCTCACCTCTACTGGTGTGGGGGGGGGGGTTATTCCTCCCCACGTGCAGGACCCTACACGTGCCCTTGGTGAACTTCATGAAGTTCCTCTCCACCAAACTCTCCAGCCTGTCCAGGTCTTGCTGAACTGCAGCAGCCTCCTGGTGTGTCAGCCAGTCCTCCCAGTTTTGCATCATCAGCAAACTTGCTGAGGGTACACTCTGTCCCAGATGAATTCTGCACAAGATTGAATGTACATCTCTGTGCCTCTGGATATGAGAGTGTTCTTAACTGCTGTCCTGGAGGCTTATTGATACCCTGTGTGTTCAGTATTTAAATGAAATGCAGCCAAGGGTTTGTAACACCCTGAAAGAGGTAATGTAATTGTGGTATTTATATCACTCAACAGTTAAGCGTGCGAGAGAAATTGGTTAGAAAGCAGCCCCCAGGTGATGTCAGTGTCTTCTCTTGGAGCCTTTTTTCTAAGGCCTATTTATTTGAAGCCTATTGATAATCTGTTCTCTGCAGTTTAGTGAAGTGATGGTGGCTTGGGTTAGCAGTGGAGAGTTTAAGTGTTCCTCCACTGCTCTCCACTATCTTTATCCTTCTGGTATTAATGCTGGCGTCCCCTTTTTATCCAATTGTCATCTTCCTTCTTGTTACTAAGGCCCAGATTTTCAAAGTATTGAGTTTTCTATTTCTTATTAAAATTCAGGGGAACCATGTTCTGAAAGAACAATTTGAAAAGATTAATAATTTTCAAGATTTCAGTTTGAGTTCAAATTGCATGTATTGCTGATTCAGTCCTGCAGTGGCATTCTGTAGGATAAGGATTTATTACCTTAATGCTTGCTTTGTTCAAAATCATCAGGTATCTGTGTTGTCAATTATGACAGCACTATAATTAATTAGAAATCAACCTCTGCTTACTTAACCAATTCGTAATCCATACAGGGTTTTATTACTTCTGAGTAAGAAAGATCTTGAGAAAGCTTTTCAAGAGATTGTAAATGGACTTCTTCAGCCCCTTTATGCAGGGTGAGATTGGTCTATTAGAAGATACAAATTCCTGTGAAGATGAGGAGCTTTGCTTTTAAACTACAAATTGCAGGTTTATGAGGCAGTATATTTAGAACATTTATCTGTTGACTCCCCAAATGAACTGTAATTCTGTTGTATAAAAGAAAACAAAAGAAAGCCATAGGTTTTGAGGGTGTTGTGTTTTCTGTGGTTGGTTGTTTTGTTTTGTTTTTCTTCTTCCCCCTGCAGGTGCAATCATACACAGCAGCTGAACCTAGAATGTTAAGATTTAACCCAAAGATTTGCCAAGAGGGTTTTTCTCTGCTAAGAAAGTTAGCTATTAATAGAATCTTTCTTATCTAACTACTTAGAAGGTCAGGTGAAAGCTCACATCCAATGTGTGGATTCACTGTAATTTAATATATGTATTTATCTGGCTGGAAAATGGACAGAAGTGAATTTTGTGATTGTTTTTTTGTTTGTTTGCTTGTTTGTTGTTTTGTCTTCAGTGAAAAAAATCAGAGCAAAACTTATTTCACATATCACTGGAAATTATGTATAATTATTTGTGTCAAATACATGACTCCATTATCTAGATATGTTTAATTGTTGTATGACTGAGTAGGTGTTATGCTGCAAGTAAGGAGTAATACCACATTATTTTTCTCATTGACATACAGATTAAGGCGGTGGTTTTTTGTTTAGTTTTCTTTTTTTTTCATCATTCAGATTTCAGATACCTGAAGGAGAAATACTATGAAAGTGCAGCGATAGTTGAAAGGTCAGTGGGCAGTTTGGATCAAGAGGATATGGTTAGCTTGTTATTTACCATGCAGTATCTTTTCATTTTGTAGTAGTCTGTGTAGGTGTTGAGGGCAACTTAACAAGTGCTTCTCAAAGTAGGTAAAAACCTTTTTTCCCATTTTCTTATTTGTAGCAGCCCCACGTTTGCACCCATCAACCAAACGTGGTTTTTGCAATTTAGTGTACCAGTGAAGAAATCGTGAATTGAGGCGTAAGAAAAAGGTGTTTCTGCCAATTACCCTGTTACATTACTGGCATGGTATTAGCCAAGTGATGTATGAATCAGCTTGCTCTAGGCTTTCCTGATTGGCACGGCTTAAACGTTCTGCTTGGTTCATACTGGTGTCTCAGATGTGGGAAGGGGAGGGGGGGGTTGGTGGTGTAATTTAAAGCAACGCTAAAGCCGTAATGCTACCTTGCAGATATAATCCGTGTTTAATATTTCTCTAGTCCATCAGTTTATTGCATAGTGCTCCCAGTTTTATGGAAGGACTGAAGACTTGCAATAGCTACGAAACGTAAAAGGAAAACAAAAAAGCTATATGAACAAAACCAAACTTTTTTTCCTGAAAGGGAAATAAATGAGCACAATCCAGATATTGCTCAGGTCACATCTTTTATTGCAGTCTTACGGATTATGATTGAAGTTTCAATACACTCAGAAGGAGTTGTGGAAATTAAGGCCAGCGGGGGAAACCTTTCAGCATTGTTTACATAGACACTGTCTGTAGGTGAGGAAGTCTGAGCCCCAAACTGCTGAAGACTGGGGGTATCACCAGTTACTATTTTGTGTTTGTTCTGTCCCTGAGCTCTTCTGTTAGCTTCCTTCAGAGACTGTATGCTGTGCGGGGTGAAACTTGGGTTCAACTTTCACGTGTCTGTTCCCATTTCATGGGTTGCTATTTGCTGACTGCAGGCAGGAAAAAAGGGCTAATAAAAGGTTCTCTGCTCCTGGCTTGGCAGTGAAGTTCTCTCCTTCCTTCTTTCCTTCCAAACAATGTTAAGGTGTCTTGCCCATCAGAATGCTAAGTAATGCCAAGGCTGTTAATAGGTTATTTGAAGTTGCTTGAAACTGGGGAGACCTGCTGAAGGAAGGACTTTCAACCTTATTCCTTAGTCATGGAATTAATAAATAAATAAATCCCATAGGATTAAGTAATATTCACAACGTTTGCTACCTCTAATCAAACATGCACTCAAGGTGTATTTCCCTCAGCTTTAGGAGTTTAAAATACTCCACTTCCATGTCTTTGGAGGAAAAAGAACACATTCTGTAAAACATTTAGTTGATTGAGGCTGCTCAATAGGAGCAGAAACCTTTCTCTAACTTGACTTGAAAACTCACATTTCACCTAATAATTCATCTCAAAAGAACTATCAGTGTGAAGTGAGGCATTTGGCATTTCCTTTTCCAGGCCATCAGCAGACGCAGCATCCTCCGGCGCATGTAAGAGTGGTAGAGGTTGAGACTCATTCTCATTGTGGCAACAAAATGCCACGTGACTTCAAACATTTCTTCATCTCCTGTGTTGAAACAAGCACAAGGGAAGGCACTTGGCATTACTACTCCCGAGTTTTACCGAGTAGCTACCTACAGCTTCAGGATTGCCCTCAGTCAGAAATCTTGAACTGCAGCTTTGCTGGGTGGGTCTCTGAAGAATTTGAAAGAGTTGTGTAGATGGGGCGTGTTTACCTTTGACAAAATAGTGAGTGTAATGCTTCTTCCCTGCTAATGTGCTTATGTTCGTTTTCACTGCAGCATCATAAAGGTAGGAATGTCTTTTTCTTTCCATTTTTTTTCCCTGTTCTGGGTTTGCTGGGGTTTTTTTTCCTCCATCAGACCGTAGTCTCAATTGTTGGCATCCGCTGGTCTCTAACATTGTCTTTTTTGTAAGAGAAAATAAAAGTAACTCCTATGATAGTCTTTGGATTAAAGAGTGGAATAGGTGTTAATGAGATTTCTTATGTTGCCACTAAGTATTCCAGCCTGTGAGAACTGCTGCTTATTTTAGAGAAAAGTAGTGCAGGTCACAGTAGTAGTTTTGCTTTTCTGCTTCTTGTATCATTATTCTGTGAAGTGCTTGTAAGAGCATTTCTTTCTGAACTGGAAGGAAAATTTATTAACAGGAAAAAACTGCTAGCTAATGATGTAGATGTGATTATGTGGAAAAAAAATATGAATTTTAAGTTGCTGAAAAAAGCTAGTTGTGATTTAGTTCTGTAAAACGCTGAGGAAAAAAACATTGTGAGAAATTAATTGTTTTATAAGACTTACCTGTTGAAGATCTAAGGAAACTAGTGCTATAAATAACACATTCAAACAACCTGCCAGAAGGGGGTTTGTCATAGTAATGGTGTAACATTCAGATAGAGGAACCCTGTTCATTTTTTCCACTTACTTTTTGTAATGTATTCCTATTTTTAGCTAGCTTCCTAGCTTGGGTCACATCTTCAGCTGAGGTGCCACTGTTGATGAAGAGGCTGTGCTGGTACATACTGAGCTGAAAAATCTCTCTCGTATCTTTCTTTGTTAGGATGTGAAAAGGATGCCAAACAGTGGCTGAAATAATGAAATACCACTTGTGTTCTGGTTCCTCCTCTAGCTGGCTTTGTGGGTGGAGAATATTTGGGCAGGTTAAACTGCAAAGAAGGGGATAACCCACAGGAGACAATTGGGAACAGTGGAGCATGACAGACTTGGTTTAATTGCTGGTTCAGGGTTCTGTAGGGATTGTTAAAGTCAGTGGACAAGCTTGAGCCACCGTTTCAGGAAGCTGCAAACAGGACAGTTTCCCAGAGTGCGAACGCACCAGCCCTGTCCCTTTCCCTGCCTACCAAGGGCTAAATTAAAACCTTGAGTCATCCACTGTGCAGGTGGAGAAGCCAACAACCTTTGCCTCTGCACCCTCAGGTCCTCTCTCTAGTTCCTCTGTCTTCACATGTCTTGTGGTACTGTTGTGCTTCTAATAACATGCTTTTCCCAGCCACTGTGTACCCATACCCTCCTGAATGTTTATAAATACCTAAAGGTCAGAAGGATGGAGCCAGGCTCTTCTCTGTGATGTCCAATGGTAGGACAAGGGGCAACGGGTGCAAGCTGGAGCATAAGAGGTTCTGCAGAAACATAAGGAAAAACTTTTTCACTGTGA
>WUAM01000287.1:73162155-73190579 GCA_024336885.1 Actenoides hombroni
GAGGGGGGGGGGGGGGGCGGGGGAAGAAAAAAAAGTATCAGGGTTCTTAGGTTCCTTTTTGGGGGGGGACTTGCTTCTGGAAAGCTGGGTCTGTCTGACAAGGGTTTTAGTTTGTGCATACACAAACAGATGGAAAGGATCTAGTAGCATTTCTGCAAATGGTGTGACTTGAAAAGATTGGGTTAGTTTCTCCTGGAAAAAACATCTTAAGTCTATTTTACATTTTTCTTCGTTGTATAATAACAGACTTACTTGTAGGCTCCTGCTGCATAGTGCTTAATGAAAACAGGATGAGAACAGGAAACTACTTTTCTGTTTGCTGGTAATCATAAGGGAACAAAAATGCTTACTCTTGCTCACGTTGTTACCCATGCTGTCATTTCGGGATGCTAGCACATGTACAGAAATCAGTTCAGAAGCAGGAATTGTGGCATACAAAGCAAATGAGAGTGGGTCACAGCTTGAATGTGGGGTGCTGGGCAAGATTTGAGCTCTAATACGCTGATGAGAGCGGGCCACTGAAGGATTTTGAGTGGTAATAACGTATATGTAAAAGTTTCAAAACCTCCTGCATGTGATAGAAAACTGGAAAAGCATTCAAGAGTCTTATTTTTCACAAATACATGAGAGCTTGCCCATACCTAGACATTTTATTATTTAACTATTCCAGTTGTACCCAAAACCTCATACAAATTGCAGATCCTCGCGTGGACGTGGCTCTTCCCCTTTGGATACTGAAAGGAACAGTACCAGTGTAAAACTCTTTCCTAATGTCCTGTGTATTTGGGTTTTGACTAGCATAATTACAATGACAAAAATTCACATGATTGTTGCTTAACCTCTTTTAGCATTGATTAGTTTAAGGAATGTTAAAAGGACAACTACAAAACTTAGAGTTGAGTATCGAGGTTGTTTTCAGTATGAGTCAATATGATAATGATTTGGTGATGTCCTCTGTTGGGCATAAACCCAGCTGATAGAGATGTTTCTCTGAAGCCTGAGTTGAGTCAAGTCCCCTGATAAAACTGATATCTGTCACGTATTTCTGCTGTTTTGTGGATCAGTTAACTTTGTTTTACAAGTGACAACAAGATTTCCTGCTATTGATAAAAGACCTGCCTACCGTGGATGCACGTCTCTGGTAATACACAGCCAAAGACTGAAATGAAAACTTGCTTGGCAGAGTGAGAATGAAGCAAACAGGTTTCTCCTGTACAATTCTGTGAACCTCGCTCTGCTCTTTGTCAGTGAATTTAATCGGATATAATTCTCAAAGTGACAATTGAGGAGCAGAGTTACTCCAAGCTAGTAGTCAGTTTTATGAGCATTATGAATTTTTTGAAAGCCTGCAATCTACAGGATCATTTTTCTGAATCACAAGGAAAATCTGATGAGGCAGATCTAAACCATACTTAAGCTATTAGTGCTCCTAGTTAAGCAACACCAGGGTGTGGAAAGCCCTTTGCACGAAACCTTCCCTGCCTTAAAAGACTTACCAGCCTTTAACATCCCCCGCTGAATTCTTTTTTGTTAGAGTCAGCTCAAGAGAAAAGAGTCCTGAAGTTCAATCAGAAAATCCTTTTGCATGGCTGTTGTTCAGTGCCCTCCCAGGTGGCCAAGCTCAGAGCTTAAAAGGCACTTGGGTAAAATTTGGTGAATCTGGATGAGTTTCACTTTAGGTTTTGCACACCAAATTCATAAGGAAGCTTGGCTGAATGCAAAATGAGGTAGTGCTCTGGCAGCCTTGCACGTGTCATGAATTCATCTGAAGCACTGAGTGTCTGTTGCCAAGCATGTTCAATATGTACTTGTAGGGCTGGGGACTAATGGCACGGTCTTCTCAGGTGCTCTGGGCAGAATCAGCCCGTGTGTGAAGCCTGTTCTGGGCCACGGTGTTGTTTTTCCTAGCATCTCTTGGTTAACTCAGAGTCAGCTATTACTTGAGGGTTCCACTCCTTCCGTTGGCTCTCCTAATTTCCACTGTGTACCTTTGAACTTTTCTTCATGTGCCGTGACTGTTCTGAAGTGTTATTTTTAAATCACCTGAGGAAAGATGCTTTAAAATTGAAAAGTAAAACAATTATTTATATATTATAATTCTTCCAAAGGCATGAGACATATTATCTTGTCTAGCCACTGCCATTCCCTGTCCTCATCTTTAGTTTGTTTGTTTTTCTTATAAAATGCTGTCTGAGTCGTGGAACATCTCATTTTCTCACCTGGGATGTCAGCCTCCAGGTAATGTAGGGCTTAGAAAGGAGGGGCTGCTTTTACCAGACAGGTTCTCATCATCTTCTCTCATATAGCACCTCGTTAATGTTTGCCAAAGACCACAGTCTCTTTTTTTGTACATCTCTCAATCCATCAGTACCGTGTTCTTAAGGCTTTCTCTCCTCCTTTCTAGCAAATCTGGGTTTTCTGGGAGGCTGTTTCTTGCTCTCTTCCAGCATACCTCTTGTTCTATGAAATGTTCTCACCAGGTTTCAGGCCACGTGCCCGTCCCTGTGATCACGACCTTTCTTAGCATGTGAAGCCCCGCAGTGTTTTCCAACTGATCTTGACAAGCTGCTTTGGGAAAGGTCAGGATTGTTCCTGCCAAGGGGAAGAGTGGAAAGGAAGAAGTTTTCCATCACCTGTAGAGGTGGGAGTGGGAACGCTCCTGCTGAGTCTCCAGCCGCACCCAGCCCCAGAAACAATACCTCCCACGCAGTCTCTGCAGTCATTACCCCGCTGATTGCTGGCTCCAAATCACAGCATCCTGCTCTGACATACACAAGCAACAACATTGTTTGCTAAGACACACGAGAACTTTTTTCCCCTTTGCTGATGTAACAGATCGGTGGTGCAAACCTGGAAGCTTTATCTCCTTTGAATATCCATTTAAGCCCCAGAAAGCTTAAATCAAATGAAATGCTGGCACGCCTAGTCAGAGATTGGGGCTTAGAGTTAATTCAGAGCTCTGCAGCAAAACACAAACTAATCCTGTAGTTGTCCTTGAAGTTTCGTAGGGCTGCCCTGCTTGCAACGATCGCTGTTGAGAGAGATCAGAAGACATCAACCCAGCAACTGAAACAAGTCACTGTTGGTGCTCACAGCATTCACAGTGAGTGTTCAGATCACACGGTTGAAAGACCTTCTAGAGATAGGGAACTGTGTGATGTTCTTAGTCCAGTGTGAATATTCTCAAGAGATTGATACAGCAGGAAAGGTTGGTGTTAGCCAACACGAATTTTTAGGGAATTTATTACATTTGCTGTGACTGTTCTCTTGATCAGTCTGGAAAAATCACTGCTCTAATCACAGTCAAGATATCTGTATTGTGATAATGTAAAATAATTTACTATTTTTTGCTATTGGCCAAAGCTTAAGTATTTAAATATTAATAATTCAGAGATAATTAACATGTGACAACCCTTAATGTAGAGTGTGAGGGCATGTTTGTGAAGATTGTGGTACGCAGTGAGTTGTATCAGTTCTGGCTCGGGACAAATACATATAAAAAATATAATGCTTTGTTCTTCTGTTTTCATTTTAATTTTGCAGCTGGCGATTTTCATTCTACCTTACAACCTCCATTGCTGGATTTATATGTCTCTATGATGTAAGTTTTTATTTTGAAGATTTTATATTCTTAAGTTTTTAATGAAACAAGGATCGATTTCTAGATCTTCTTGAAGCCCATTGGAAAAACTCACTGGTTTCAGTGGCTCGTTGAGTTCAGATCTTGATCTCAATAATAGGCTGCAGTATGCGCTGAGGTTTTACTTAATCTTTAAATTACCTTTTGAACTTTTATGATAAAATAATTTGAGTAAAGTGTATTTTTTTAAGACAAGCTTAAGATGTCACGCAGATGGTTTTACAAGCATGCCTTGTTAACACCTACAAATGCATCACGAGGCCGTGTTTCTCTCAAAGGAGGCCATAAACCTCTTTTGGCAGCACTTCTGGGGGTCACAACAATGGTGCATTCCATGTCTCTTTATTGAGGTGTTGCTGCCGAGTCAGAAGTTGGGAATAACAGAGAGAGTGCTGCTTGTAACTCTGTGAGCGCTGCCTGGGGCGTCATTAATGCTTCTCCTGAGCAGCAGAATCCTTCTCAGCGTGTCCGCGTTCGTCTGGCTCTTCTCCCCAAACACTGTTTGTCATCGGGAACCAGTGGTGTGTGTCGCTGGTAAACACAGCAAAATCTGATCACTGTGGCAACATATCTTGAGTAATTGCGGTAATAAAACACACACCCACTGCTTCGGATGGTGAAATGGTGAACTGGAACGTTTCAGGTGTCCTGAAAAGAAGCCAAAAAACCTGGGACCACTATAATAAATCTGAGATGCAAGATCCCTTTAGAAATCGGTGGAGATCAGTTACTGAGACGATAGCTTCTTAGTCTGCTTCACTTAGAGAAATTTCAAGTGCTGAAGATTTGAGTTAAGACTACTTGTTGTTGCTCGGCTGCTCAGTCTCTGAATCATCTGTCTCCCCCAGAAGCCTTGGTTTTACGACATCTGGCAGACGTGGGTTGGCTATCCATTTCAGGTGAGCCTTTTGGCACCGGGCCGCCGGCCTGGGGCCATTCCAGGTATTTCCCCATCTGCAGAAGCGCTTCTCCCTCCCAATGGGCACCACCTCCAGAGGTGCAGCACCCAAAGCTTTTTGCCCTTCTGTTGGTACCTTCTGCTGACTCTTGCAGGACTTCTCTGTGATCTGCCTGTGCTGCAGCTCAGCCCTCCAGGCAGACGGCTCCGATTTCCACCCGTACCAGGTTGCTGGTTGCTCACGGGAGATGCTATCTGGGTTACAGGTTTCAGCGCAGAAGCCCAGAGCTTGCACCAGGCCTGATGGTGCTTGGCGTTAAGCAGAGGGTTATCCCCAGTGCTCTCTGCCTGCTGGGCCCTGTTGCTCTGTGGTGCAGGTGGAGGGAGCACTGCAGCGATTTGGTTTGGCACGATGCGAGTCTCTTCCTCTGGGGATTGCTGCTCGATGCTCTGGTTGTTCCCAAGGGTCACAACACTCTAGTTTCTTCCTAACCTGTTTTGCTACCAGTTCCATAACAGATGACTCCAAGCAAACTGCCTACTTGCCCACCTGCCAGAGGTTCTTAAGTGCCCCCCACTCCTGTTGTTATAAATCTGTGGCCCATCACACTGCCTTCCTATTCCTATCCTATGCAGTGGCCACAAATAAGAAGAATCCTGCCTCCCAGCTGAGCTTTCCCGGCCTCTTACTGCTGGGACCTGATACCCGAGCCTGCTTCCTACCACCTGGGAAATGTGTGGGACCAAGGGAGCAGCCAAGCTCAGCATCTAGCCCTAAGCAGATGCAGAGGATTTTAGCATAAATAGCTGACATCTTAGTCACGGGATGTGTGAATGTTTCAAATGTTAATTGTTTATTTGCAGTTGTCTGTAATTAAATGCAGAATGGATGTACTTCTCTGACAAAAACATACCAAAAAAAAAAAAAAGCATTACAAATTCAGAAGTGGGAGGGGAAGTGCAGAAAAGGAGAGTTTGGTCTGAGTAAAGGTTAAAGTATTTGGCTCCCAGAACATCTTTCTTAATGAAGCCCAGAACAGGGATTTAGTTTAATTTTTTTTAAGCGGGACTCAACAGAGGAGCAAAAGGAGTGAGGAAAGGAAAAAAGAAGTAATTTCACTTGGCATTCACTTCTTGCTATTCTGAGTTAACTGTGGTTTTCTTCGTTACAGACTCTGCTGCCGTCCCAGTATTGGTACTACATGGCTGAAATTGCTTTTTACTGGTCTCTCTTGTTTACGCTCGGGATCGACAACAGAAGGAAGGCAAGTGGTTGTGCTCATTCCCAGCTAAACCTGGGTTTACAAGGAGTAGCAGTGTCCTGACACTGGATTTGGTGCAGCCACTTGAGGGCAGCATCAGTCTGTCCCTCTGTCCCTGGCACACCCGCACACCTCCCCGCTGCCAGGGCATCTCTGCGCCTGACAGCCCTGGCTTGTCACCTCACCCGCACAAACACCCTCCAAGGGCTGGACGTTCTTGGCTCCCCCTTTTTTTTTTTTCTTCCCTTTTTTTTTTTTTTCTTTTTTCTTCTCTCCTTCACAGGATTTTCTGGCTCATGTCATTCATCACTTGGAAGCCATTACGCTGATGAGCGGCTCTTGGTGTGGCAATTATGTGCGTGTCGGAACGCTGGTGATATTTGTGCACGACGTTGCCGATTTCTGGCTCGAGGTAACCCTGCCCTCCATCCTTTTGTTTTCCTTCTTAATAGGGAGGTTTTGGAGTAGTTTATTTTTTGGTTGTTGCCCGGGTTCAGTGACACTTTAATCTTTTTGCCATAAGTTTCATGCGATCCCTTCCTATCTCCACAGAGACACAGCTTCATAAATTGTAAGATAAAAAAGAGCTTCTAGACAATTTAAGCTGATGCTCTGTTACAGAATCCATTATGAGAAAAGAGCAGAAGAGAAGTTCTGCAGTACAGAATGAGGACTGGAAATACATCTGCCTCCCTGGCTTATTCTCCCTGTTAAAATCAGACCAAGTTGGCTAGCCTGTGAATAGCTTGTCATGATAGCAATTCTCAAGCAAATTTAACAGGCAGAATTTTGGCTACTTCTCCAAACCGGCTTAATTTTGTCAGAATTAACAGTCCTGTGTTGACCCAAGGGGTACATCTACATTATACACTCAAGCTGTCCCTGAACAAGGTATCAGAGGTATCTACTGGCAGAGAAAAAGTTTATTCCCCTGGACTGAAGGGGAAGTTCCTTCCCTGAACTGAATATCAATGTTTAGAAATGCTTAAGATTAAGAAGAGTCCTATTCTGTACACAGCACTGTGGGCCTAGGAATTTGCTGTGGGATTTCTTGGATCCAAATGCACAGAGTGTTTGCTTCTACAGAGTTACCCAGAGTTTAGAACACCAGGATTGAGAGCATAGTTCCATCACCTCTTGGTGGCAGTGCCAGCGTAAGCAGGCCTTGTAGGCTGCTGTCTGCTCATTTCTGACCCTGATACTCTCTCAGATGTATTGGAACAGGTAATTGTGGGGTTGTGCAGTTGGGATTGGTCCAGATTAAATGCATACAAACAGGTTTTGTTTTTTTTTTTCTGGGTTGCTTTTAATCCTGAACTGCTTTGTGGTCCAATTAGCTGTGTGGCCTTACAAACAGTTGAGCTGACAACTGGTAGGTCAGTACTCAGGTGGAAACTGAACCCGGATACCAGACTAACTCAATTCAGCCCTGCCACTCAAAAGTTCATCAAAGTGGTGTTTAAAACTTGGACTTGGCACTTGGAGCTTTGTCCAGACTAGAGAACGGCTGATTTCATTCAACAGCACACAGGGTGGCTCCTCAATGAAGCATGGAGGGACGGAGTTCAGCTAGGGGAGAAGCAACAATTATAACCTTCATTAGCAGGACAGAGACCAAGGCTAGGATCTCCAGCTCTCAAAAGGAGAAATCAGAAGCTGAATCAGCAGGGAGAAGGGTCAGTAACATGTATGCACCAGAATGCCAGTGTGTTAAGGTGTCACTGCCGTTCCTGAGCATGCAGATGTGGCCGGCAGCTTCTCTTTGATTCAGCCCCTTTTGAATCTGCTACAGGAATGAGGGATTACCTCTGTTTTGAAGAGCACTTTGTGTTTTCATGCCACTGTTATATTTTGATCGGAGAGCTGTTCTTTAGGCCTTTGATGCAGAGTCCCTTCCTGTAAGATGAAAGGAGAAATATAAACAGAGAATCCGTTTTGATGCTGCTTTATTAGGTATCAGAAAAATGATTGCTTTACATGTCACAGGGAGGAAATTTTTTTTCTTGCTTAGGTGGAAGATGAGTCTTTGTTTATGGAAATGCAGAAAGGAAGTTATTTTGGAGAATATTTGTAATATGTTTGATGGTCTTTGTTCAATGCAGGCAGCCAAAATGTTTAATTACGCTCGCTGGGAGAAAACCTGCAACGTACTCTTTATCATCTTTTCTATCGCATTCTTCATCACAAGAATCATCCTGTTCCCCTTCTGGTAAGCAATATTTAATGTGGTCGTGGGCTTTTATGTCGTTCCCATTTCCACTGCGAGGTTATTGGTTACAATGGGGAAAGGAAAGGAATGGATTGTGCTTTCAAGAGCAGAAGCAGAACTTTCATTTCTGTTGGCTACTAAAAGCCAGCAAGAAGGGTTGACAAAATCTGTCATTTTCTTCAAAAATTTAAGTAAAAAATACGTTTTTAAATGAACCTCTGGAAACTATGCTGACCTAAATAAAGCCTTTTGTGTATTCTTTCACTTCTTTTTGTAAATAGTAGTTAAATGCTATGAGCATTTTCAAGGGGATTGAGCTACTTAACTAGGAGAAATAATTTTCCCTTTTGTTCCACCCCTCCTGCTGTAGCTGCAAAGTCAGAGTGCAGTGTAATTCCTTTATGATTGTAGTTTTTTGTAGAGCCTTCTTTTTGCTCCTGATGAGTAGCTCTTGAGTAATGCCTCACCTCACTCACATGAGGAGCATTCAGAACAGTTAAGGTGAACCAATTAATTCATGAAGTCAATGCAAATAAATCATAACTTGCTAAATACTCGCATGACTTTGGAGTGCTATGATTTAATCTGCTTTGGAGTATCCACTCGGGTGCTTAGTGCTTAATGCTTAACATGTTTAGTTTCTAAAAAGTGTTTAATGTGTTTCACATTCACGGTTTCGTTGACTTGCTGTAGTTTGCCTTCATGCCCCTCCCTGCATGTGGACAAACCCTTCGAGACTTAAGCTGGTTAAATTAATAATTCTGAACACTGATTAACACAAGGTTTTCATTTCCTGTAGTATTTTCTTTTCAGAAATGCTTATATGTCTTTTATTGTTATTTTTTGGTTAACTCTACAAGTGTTCTCCAATCCTTTTGCTTCACTGAGTTTCTTGTTCTTGAGTTCTTGAGCTTGGAAGCGAAACATGATGAGATTAAAGGGACTCAAAGCCCCAAATAATATAGAAGTAGTGGGGTCTGAAGATGGACAAAGCATATATTAATTAACAAAAAGCCCTGCTGCAAAGCCTGTAGGATTTTCTCTGGAGTGTGGATTTCAGATTAGATAGAATTTACATTTGAAAAATAGCATAGACAAGCACTGAGTCACATAGTATCTAGACCACACAGAGCTGAAGATTTAAAAAACTGGCATTTTTTTGCTAACCTTCTTTAGAATACTTTCATGCAAGATGCAAATTTCTCATCTTCTGAAGTTTGTATTTCAATAGAGATGTATAATCTAGTTAAGAACGCGCTTGCTAATTAATCTGTCATCTTTGCAGAGCTTTTTAATAGTTTGTGGGAATAATTAATCAGTTTGGAATGTGAAATTAGAAGTAACTGTAAGTAGCATAGAGAAGAAATCTTGCACCATAACAGTGACCTTTTTTTTTTTTCCTTAAGGATTCTTCGTGCCACATTGTACCAGCCTACATACTACTCCACGACTCCCGTCCTAGCGTATTTTATATTCAATGGGCAGCTATTGCTCCTTCAAGGCTTGCATTTGTACTGGGGCTACTTAATTTTCAAGATTTTGAAAAGGTTCATTTTCTTAAAGGTAAGCGATTTTGTGCGTCCGCGGAAAGCTGGGTGAAGTGTCAACCAGTTGCTAATACCTCCAGGAGATTTACTTGGAATTTCTTATCGTTTCCCTGAACTTCCATGTCAGCATTTCTGACGGGGATCTACTGAGTACAGAGATGTTCAAATGTGCTTTCTACCTCTCATTGTCATACCTCAGGGTCATAGATCAGAATACCAGGACTTCATCTGGAATCCTTTTTTGCCTGTATCTGTTGGTTTGCTCTGATCAAGGAGAAATGAGCTCTCCCAAACACTGAAGATGCTGCAGAACTCTTTAGAAATTCCTGTGTTCCAAGTGAGAGCAATCTTTGTAAGAACATATGAAAAAAGGGGAGGAGAAATGAGTCATGAGATCTTTTAAATACTATAGAAAACTTGTAGTCAGAAGTTCTTCAGGTTTGTCTAAATCTGAGGTCAGCTATACTTGAACACTGGTTTGAGATGAAGAAAACTATATGAAGGTGATCTGGTATTATGTTATGACATAAATACTGATTTATTCAACTGGAGTAGAGAAATGGTGCAAATCTGGTGCTTCTATAATCTGCTTATACCTTGTAGAGAAAACTCATGTGGCAAAAAACTATAAAGAAAACTCTGCTGCCGTTTAGGTCTCGTCCCATGGCCTGAGGCAGTAACATTTTCACAAGGTCTCTTGTCATGAAGTGTGCAGTGTAGATAAAACATTTAGCAAAAAGCATTTAGAAAAAGACTTTAGAGAACATCTCTTCGTATTTGGCATAATCATTTGTAGGTATGTTTTTCTAGTTAAGGTGAGACTTAAGCTGTGCTATTGAAAAATGGTATTTCTTTGAGGATCAAGATGCAAAAAATTAATTGACCTGACTGTCTAATCTGAAGCAGTTAATTCAGTGAAGCTTCTTGAAATAGAAATATTCCTTTCTGACCATATTTAATTGTTATTTGACTCATAACAGAAACCATCCTATAATTACTGGACTCTTTCAAATCTTTTTCAAATAGACAGCTGATATCATAAGGACACCCAGTGTCTTCCCTAGCAGAAAAACTGCAGTTACACACTCAACCCTTGCTAGACAGCAGGCCTCTGTACATAGGGGACAAATCTGCACAAGTGTCTTAACTTGTTCTGCTATGAAAACATACTGATGTGGTCCCTTAGACACTGAAAAGCTTGCATTGCTTGCTTGTCACCTCTGTTAGATTGATTGCAAAATTATTTCTGGCCTGGCTCATTGAGTGTTAAAGTGTTTTTCTTCTTGTTTTCTGTTTTTGGTTTCTGTCCTTGTCTGCTGTTCTCTCACAACTCTTCTGATGAGCTTAAGAAGGCCATCCCACTGCCTTGCAGCTGAGGATCAGAAAGGCTTTGGCCTGGTTCTCCATCTACACTGGTTGAGGTTAGGGGAATACAATGCAAGGAGGGCTTCCAATACACTGCTGAAGGGGACAGTATTAGGCCAGCTATATAAGGCCATTCTGCCCTGCTTGCTCGTATGCCTTTGTAAGGGGGAGAAATGTTTTATTTTGAGATAAGAGCTTTTTTGTATGAGTCATGGCTGAAAAAAAAACAGGAAAGCATCAAGCCTGCATCCTTACCATGGATTTTTGATTCCTTATACAGCTCTCTAAGAAGCCAGTTTCCAAATACCATTTTTACAGTGGTAGCAGCAGCAGCCCGAGCCCTTTTCAGTGTGCATGACTTCAGCTGGCTTGCATGTGCAGCCTGTTTTCCGTAGCAGTGGCAAACTTGGCTGTGAAAGCAGCCAGTGTCTCCAGAGCTGTGAAGGCGACGTTGAATAGCGTGGTCTCTGCAAGGCAGCGCTTTCGTACCAACATATTTGTTCTAGGCCTACTCCACGCAAATAACTGCTGCTATTTTAGTGAAATACCAGTCAACCATCATCCTCCTGTTAGAAGGGTTTTGTTTCTCTGCCCAAGACTTAAGTTTTCATTCAGAAGACAGGGAAGTTTTGACAGTTGTCTTCAAGCAACCGTTAGCTACAACAGATGGAAAAATTGAAGTCGTGGTGTAACGGGGAATAGGGCCCAATGTTGTTGTTTAACTGAAGGGAGCTCTGAGCATAGCAAGAGTGTAAGGAATTTTTTTCAGTGCCCTCTGTGCTTTGAACCATCCTGGGTTGTTGGGGTCACCTGTGAAAACGACTCTAGTGCATCAGTTAACAGCTCCTAGCATCCATCCAGGGGCAGGTGTCTCCTCTGACTGTTATCTTTCCAGGCCATTTCATCACACTGCCTGAGAGTCAGTGGGCTTGAATGTGTTTATTCACAGTGGGAAGTGCTGATGTCCCTTGTTGAAGGACAGGTTAAAGGACCTGTGGCCAGCCCAGCTCTAAACCTTGGCACTCAGAGGTGAAAGGTGGGACTCGGTGAAAAATGGAAACAGGAAGGCCCAAGTCTCAAGGATGTCACGTACCCACCGAGTCCCCTTTGCTGTTATTGAAAGGGTCACACAGAGCTGTGTCACAGCTTGCTTGGAGTGGTGGTTCTAGATTCAATACTCCTATCTGCAGGAGGCTTTGTTAAAGGCAGGAATTGGTACAGAAATGCCATCGAGCATTGCAGCCTCACAAGCTGGTAGCTTCTTCCATGTTTTACTCTTCCTGCTTAGAAAGAGATGGCTTTTGTTTGAGACTGGATGGTCAGAAGCTCTTCATCTCAGATGTCACCTCCCCTCTGCACTAACAAAGGGGCTAATTATCCTCAGTCCTCTGGGATAAATGTGCTGCCTGACATGCTTCAGCAAAATGAGCTTGGACTAAAAATCTTGTGATTCCCCTCTTTCCAAACACTGCAGCTAGAGATGAATAAAAATGAGGAAAAAGGAAAGAAGGGAGATGATGTTGCTCTATCCCTCTGTGTCCTGTTTGCTTGGGCATGAGAGTCTCTGGCACTGGAGCTGGTAGCACAGAACAGCACTGGTCTCCAGGCTCCTGGAACTTGTGCCACCTTTCCCCTGGCCCAGTCTTCCAGAAGTGCCCTCCCAAGGGGGATCTCTGCACTGACAAGCTCCTTTGTACCTTAAGAAGCTTTTTATTTTCTATGGAGGTAAACTTGGGGGGACGGGAGTATATACATATTTTCAATCAGAGTTTTTTCTGACTTCTGGAAAATATACCCCCAAAGGAACCCAGATGTCCTTTCTGTGACACTTTGTGACCATGGGTGTGAGTAAGGTATACACACGTGAGAAAAGCCTTTCAAAGTCAGACCTGTAGCCGTGTAGCTCAGCTCAGTTCTGCTGCGAGAGGCAGAGGGACATTCTTCACTGTAATTTCTTTTCAAGTTTGGTCAGGCAATTGCAATGTTAGCTGCTGGCTGCCATCTTGATGTCCAAGGCCTTTTGTTGCTAGGAAACTCCCTGTGTTTCTGTAATATTGTTCAATTACATGGTGAAATTACCCACTTGTATCAAGTTTCAAGCACCACTGAAACATGTCTAGTCATCATGTCTGCACATATGAGAATATTTTAGGAAAATTGAAAAAACATCTCGAGAAGTATGTACATGTGCACTGATTTCAAATATCTCGCCAGGAAAATCCCATGGAGATAAAACATTTTATTTCCAAGGTCAGAAAAAGGGAGCGAATGACAGCAGCTTATAGCCACATGATTATGGCAAATTAAGATGTAAAATACATGTTAAAACCATTACACTCTGAGTTAAGGTTTTGAGACTACAGCACTTTAAATCTTGAAAAATATGTGGAAGTTGTAGGAAATGGGCATGATGTCCACATGACTCAGATACTTCAAGGCTGATGCAAAGTCCATCAGTGGCAGGTTTTTAACAGACTGTGATGCCACCAGGACTGGGTTTTCTTTCTCTTTTAATTGTTTTGTGACTTGACTGCCTTCAAGTAAGGCAATGAACTTCTGTCTAATGGTTTTTAGGAGTTATCAGCTGCGGTTTCATTTGATTCACCGTGGTTCTTTTCTCTTCCTGAAACAGAAAAGACCCTGCAATGCTGTGGAGTGGGCTTTTGGACTTGTCACTCTTGAAATATAAAATAATACTAAAAAAATAAATAAATCAGCTGGTGCCACCTTTGTGCATTCAGTATTCCTTTGGTGTGTTGTACTCAGTAAGCAGGCGTGTTAGAGGTTTTGGTTGGGCATATCCTTGTCTGTGGTTTGTTCATTCTTCATTTAGTCCAAATTCCCAAGGGAACAGTGAGAGTTAGCATTCTAGGAATGACTAATGACAGAGTAGGGGTAGCTGAAAACGATAAAAAAATAACTATTTGGGGGTTGAAATGAGAGATGTGAAACACTTGTTCTGCTATTTCTGCTGTTTCCAGCAATTATTCTTCTATTTCACATTTTGTTCTGTGTGAGGATTGCCCTCGTACTGAGAAATCTCTGTTGGTTCAAGTTAACTTCCTGTCCTTCATTCTTTCTTGTATACTGGTAACTGGGATGCCAATAGAGTCCTTGCCATGAGAAGTGGTTAGCCATAGAAAAACTCCTGAAATCTGTTACTCCCTTTTCTGTATCAGAAGAGGATGTGCTACTCAAACTGTGTCCCTAAAGGTGCCACTGTGGTCTCGAATACTTGGTGTGGTTTAATATTAATGTGTAGGCAAGGCCTGAAAGTCCTGTGGAACACAGGCATAACACCCCCTTATAAAACATCACTACACACAGTGAAGAGTGATGGTTCTTTACACCTGTAGAGGTGCTGGCCTATGTTGATTTCTAGCTTTCTTGTGAATTTATGTCTTTGGAGACTTGCTATAACCCTTGGAGTAAGTTTCTAAATTCAGTTCCACAGTTCCCAGAGGCTGTGCTACCTGCTCCTGACCAGATGGCCTTGAGCTGAGTTTGGTGTGAGGTCATTCCGACTCACCTCTGCTCCTGCAGAACTTTCCTTCCCTGGGATCCTTTTATTATTATACCTCTTAATTATTTTTGGTGTGCTCGGTCTGTGGTTGCATCAAACAGAACTTTTATTTTTAATAATTTGATATGTATTTTGTAACCACGTGGGTCCTCACTGAACTGTGCAATAGTTAATCCTAAACAGGAATCTGATTTTTTTTTTTTCAAGCTACAGGAAAAAAGCTCAATGTAACACGGAAGTTGAACGGTCTCCAAAGAGATTACATTTTACATCTCTTTTGTGGCAAATAGAATTGGATCCAGTGTTCACGTGTTGAGCCGTGCACTGGTCACACCGTAGGCGAGCTGAGCCTGATCCCCCCCCCAGGTAATAAACTCTGACTTTGAACTTGAACCGTGAAGGGTCTTCACGGGACTCTGACCACGCACACCAGGGCTGCCCTTCCATACCCTGTGCAATTACCAGGATGTGAAAAAGCAGCATGAAATTAAATACTATATTCAGTTCTGGCATGCACAGCAGTTTATTGGACTCCTAAAATGCCAGAGTTTCAGCTGATTTCTTTCTTTTTTCTTCTTTCTGATGCGGTAAAAAACCCCTAACTTCAAGACATATATAATTAGGAAATGAAATTTAATGAGAATTAACACATTCAGTGGGAAGCTGTTCATTTCAGAAAAATGCCATTCTGCAGGAGTTAAACAGAGGACAGGGTTTAGTTTTCTAAACTAGTGGCACGTAAGTTTTGTTTTCTTTTACTGAAGTATTTTGTTAAGCCTATACTGTGCCAATGGCTGTCAGGGTGCTGATAAAACAGCCCAAGAGGTGTGTGTGTCTTAATTCCAAGTAGTCATTTTAAAAGCAGTAATGTATTTTAGAGGATAACGATCAGCTAGCTAATTACAGATTCATGACTGTGGGCCTGGGAAGTGTGGAAAAGCTTTCACTGGAGATTTTGTGGTTACTTTCTAGACTGGGAAGGGCTGGTACACACTGGTGTCCTGCTTCGGAGTTTCAGTTCTGCGAGTGAAGGTTTAGCACAAACACAAGACAGACTGAACTGGATTAGTGGGGGTTACCTTCTCCTCTGCCCCCCCAAAAGGAAAAGGGCTTATGGAGAAGCTGAATTTGTTGGTTCTCAACAGGTAAATATCGACAGCAGATTTTCTTACAAGCTTATTAGGGGAACAAAATAGGACAAATGAAAGCTTTCCCTCTTAGAGATGAAAACCAGCCTATCTGGGAACCTTCCCAGTTGATTCAAATTATTGCCTCTGGGACATGAGCTTTTTTACTAGCCTGGAGATGGGAGCTAGCCAGCCAGGTCAGCAGCGTGAAGGCTCGTGCCCTAGTAAAGGGAAATTACTTCCTGTTATGACTTTCTTTCATCTGCATATTTCCCATTCTGCTACAGCAATCTAGTTAAGCCCAAAGCCTGGCTACATGTCTCACTTTCTGCTGCCAAATTCATCTGAGGGAGGAGGGGTAAGAAGCAGGCAGAAGAAAGAGAAAAGAGTACAAGGTTTGCTTGCTGGTATTTACCACAATAGGAGAAAAGCCACCATGTTCATGCTGGGCAGCTCTGGAGCTCCTTTATCTGGGGTTTGAAGTCAAGGCTGGGCTCAGTGATGTGTTATCAGAGTGTGTAGCCCAACAGAGTCTGTGAAAGAGGAAAAGCCACCAGTTCTTGTCTGCTGAACAGATGTTCTGTGCCTGTCCAAGAGCGTTGTCTGGTCTCCTTTGCCTCAACCAGCTCATTTTCCTGGCACTGTCAGTTAAAAGGCAGGTTGCTATTTACATCTTCACTTCTTACTCCAGCTTACAAAAGGGGTCAGCATCTGAGCAGTAACTTCCAGGGAGGTATGTTATACTATCTGCTAAAATACACTTAGCAGGTTTCACAACAGCAATGATGTTCTGTGCTGGAATTTTGGGCTTGGGATTTGGGTTTGGTTTTTTTTTTGTTTTTTTGTTTGTTTTTGTTTTTAAATAAACTCTGTTTAGAATGCCCATAACTCCACAACCCCTTTCAGCTGTATATTGTATACAAATCAGGTTACATTCAGAATCACATGAGGACTTTTATGACCGTTATGGAGGAATGAACTAATGAGAAACTGAAGTAAATCATTTCAGAGCATTTGCCTGGAATAGGCTTGTGAAGGTGCGCTGGGGTGGGAGCATCGGGACCCTTCCACAGCCCTGTGGTGCACACACAAGACTGTACAAGAACAGCCTTCATCCTCTGGCCACTCAGATTTCTTGTGTGTGGATGCTCCCGTTGCCTTTCCTATGTCAGCTGTGCCATAAATGGGGCTGTGCAGGTCTCTTGAGTGCTGCAGTAAGTCTGCTGTTCCCAAAGATGCTGAGTTTGTCTTCAGTGGGAGCTGCAGATGACCACTGCTGCAAAGAATGGCAAATCAAAACTATATGGAATCCTGAAAGCAAAGCTTCCAGCCCTGGCCAGGCAAGCAGAGTCTGTGGTGTTGATACTGGACCAGGTTCTCAGCTGGTAGGAAACTCAATGGCTTTGTGTTAGTTTTCACCAGCAATGGATCTGGCCGAACAAGCACCCTTGCTCCTCTCTCCGTGTCTGGCACAAGGCAGCTCTACTTTCAGTAAATACCTGATCTAAATTATTCCTTTTATGTGAAAATTCCTCATTCAGATAAAAGATAAATGTCAGTAAGGTTTTTTGCTTCAAAATTAATTGATTTAGAGGGACATTTGCTGATAGTTTTTTTTTCTGGCTTCCCTTCTTAACTGCTCATATCTTTTAATTTTCTAGAAGGATATTCATGAAATGTTCCATTTGTTGCTAGTTTTAGGTGTCTATGCACCTATATAAAAACTATATATATATATAATACTGTACGTATGTATTTAGTTTTTCAGTTGCCAAAAATTAATTCACAGGGCCAACCTTAGGCCTTCTACAGAACTTTTGATGCCTTCATTTATGATGTTTAATATATGCTGCAGGGGTTTGACTTGTGACTTTGTTATGAGGTGAGTAATTCTCATTTTCAGAGGGCTTCACAGTACTGTAATTTCCTGAGTCAATTTAAAAAAAAAAAAAAGCTTGAAATAAAGCTAGTTAATGATAAATTAATTGAGAAAGGAAATTGACCTATCTTGTATTTAAAGAAAATATATTTCCCTAGGAGGGAGTGCTCCATAATCTTTATCACATGCGAAGAAGGGAAGAGATCTTAAAAGGAGCTTCCTCTCCTCTGTAACACAGTTCTGGTAACTCTTGCCCACACACAGCACATTGCAGAGTTCACCTCACCAGGAAGCAAACAACCCGACCTGATCAGTCCATCCGTCTAACTGAGCAGCGATGGGGGTGAAGCATCTGAGGGTAGGGTTTGTCTCGCGTAGCTGAACCTGTACCTAGCTCAAGTGCAAGGACCTCTCTGTGCTCATTAGTGTCCCCAGTGGGCAATTTGTGTCCAACGCTGTCACCCCGGAGGTGGAGGGGCAGGTCACCCTCTGGGGAGACCCATTTCTGTCTCCCTTGGTTACAGAGCAGTCCTAGGTAACAATCTCAGTAGATACTCGACTTTCAGAATGCTGACCTTCAGTGAAATAAAACCTTCACCGAGTGACTTAAGCACACAAGTCTCAGGGGACTTCTCATGCTGTTTAAGAAACTTTGTGCATTAGGTGGTGCTTAAAGTATCCTATATCCAGCCTCGATACCACAGTGTTTAGAAATGCTGTATTGCAATGGCTCTAGGTATTCTGACAGAAAGGTGTAATGAAAAGACATGATGTGTTAGGTATGCGACTTGAAAATTAGAGTGGTAATGTTGAAGTGTGGAGACAACCTTCAGATACATCCCAGAAGGCTCGAACGCCTCCTCACGCTGAAAAGGGAGACGTGAGCACCTTGGTGGCCACAGGAGGTAGAAGTGCCCGTCGTTTACGTGGCTGTACACTCTGTGGTTTCAGGGTGGTTTAATGGTGCCGTAAGGCTTCTGGAGGAAGAGCCTTCAGCAGCTGTGTTGGGTCAAAACATTCATCTTAAGCGCAGTGTCCTACCTTACTGAGAAAAGTGTTGAGTGTCTGATCAGCTGTTCTGTAGCCAGAAAAGCATTTCTGAGGAATGAAAGTGCATGTTCTGATAAAAGTTCATCCCGCTGAACTCCTTGGCTTAACGCAAGTTCTGTCCTAGGGTAAAAAAAAGTTCACTATAGAGAACAGCATCAAGTGCCTATTACATTGTTCTTTGTTTCTTTGCCAGCTGTGGATTTAAAACCGGAATAATTCAGAAAGCAGTGGGACATTATGACTCACTCGGTACCTCCTGGGCTTTTGACATTATCGTAAAGCCGCATACACTTGAGTGCAAGGTTGAGTTAGTGGATTTCAATAACCCAGCCTGCAGACTTTATTGAAACCGCAGAGTACCCGATGAGCTGTAAACAATGATTGATTTCTTCTGACCAGTCAGGGCATTACAGCTCCAGTTACAGGTGTGTTACGTTGAGTGACAACTCAAGTGATAATTTTCTGAGGTTAAATTTACTCTTTCGCTCAAAATCGTGGACGTGCTCTAATAGTAACACCTACTTTTATATGACTTTTCCTCAGTATTTGTGGAATTAGTGTAACTTTGAATTTGTTTTTCACGCGTCGTCTTTGAGTTCCCTCTGAAAACTCCCAGTGGAAAGCTGGAGGAATGGGTATTACATAGAAGAGAGATTAAGTAAGAGATGTCCAATACAATTAATCTAGAAAGTCTACATCTTCATTTAAGAACTGCAGAAAGCAGAGTCCAGCAGCACATCTTTCATGGAAGACCAACCTTATTTATGTTGCATAGTGTGTGTATAAGCTGAAAAGGGGAATATATTTTTCCAATAAAATCTTCCAGGCTGGAAATACAGAACATTTTACTTGAATCCAAATGTATGTTGCTTAGTCTCCATAGGAAAGTAAAGGCGTATTAAGTCATATGTCAGCTGAGTTGAATTATTGATGTTGAATTAAACATGTTGAACTGGGAGATTCATCAAATTTATAGTATTATTTGCTAGAAAAGTACCCCCTTCTATCTCTTTGGACTGTTTTTTTATTATCTCTCTTGTTTATTATCTCTTTTATTTGAGTCAGTGGTTGCTGACCGGACTAATAGCTTTCATCTTGGTACTGCAAGCTGTTTCCATATGTGCAGGTGCTGTGGAATTTATTGTCTTTACATTGAAAAATCAAGAGCTAGTCAATATGTTTGTAGATATTTAAAGGAGAATACTCTTAAGGTAGAATTAAGGTATAAGATTTTAGGGCATTCTCATTTTAATATAAGATACAGGAAATTTCAACTGAGGGATAAGAAGAAACATTTGAAAATCTAAATTTCACAAAATCAGGAAATATTACAGAATCAGCTGTCAGTTGCTTTCATGTATCTGTACCTGGTAGAAGAAATTCAGTTAACTTTGTGGGCATAAATTAGGCTTAACCTAAAAGATAATTGGTTTTAGTCTTGTGCAGGCAGGGACAAAATTGGGATCTCCTTATGCTGTTGAGAAATCTTGAGTCAGTGTTGGTCCCACCAGATGACCTGGGCCCACTACGTCTCTGACCCCACCCATGCACACAGTTACACCAGTGAGAAAGAGCTTGAACTGGTAGGGACTGGTCTTCCCTGTTTCATGTGTAGTAAGGCACAGCAAGCCTACAACCTTCTCTCTAGCCGAAAAAACCAATGAGCACACAACCCCTCAGCACTGTGCTCCCAAACTCCCACCATGAGTCTGTGGAGTAACGCTGCTCTCTGGCCTTCCTGACACCAACTGCAGTTCTTGCGCAGCTCTTGAATACTCACCTCTGTCAGCAAGAACCAGAGAGAAGCTGGATGGGAAGCTGATGCGTGGAAACAAGTGTGGCAACTGCACTTTACTGCAGAAACATCCTCTGCTTGGTTATCTGTCCAGATTCTTGTTCTCTGTGCTGCCTCGGCGGCAGTTTCTGTTTCGGAGCGTGTCAGGGTGGTACCAGCTCACGCCGAGACCTCTCCTTGCCAGTCTGCAGGGAGCCACGCTGGCTAGCAAGTGCCCTTCTCCTTCTCAGGAAGCAGAAGGCACGTTGCTAAGCCTTCCTCGTGTTCATAGAATCGATCCACGTTGCTGCAGTAGATTTTTGCTGCTTTTATAATTCTTGGCACTGCCTTTCCCTCTGCTCTTACACTTTCTGCTTCAGCTGCTGCGTAGCAGGGAAGAAGCCGTGGCTGCATTGTGGCCTCTGGGTTATGTGTGAACAGAGATGCCATGTGCCCACTCAAGGGCAGCAGGAGAGAAGGGTGGTGTCTGCCCAGTCCCACTTCACCAGTCAGCTTCAGATGGTATCACCAGCACGCGGGGACAGGAAACCCATGCTTCCCTCTGCTTCCAGCATAGCTGTGTCCTCCTGATGCTCTCATCAGCTCTAGCAGAAAGAGGGCAGCACCAGGAGCTCGTCGAGAGGGAAGTGATTTCTGAGTGTTTTATTGAGACAAACTTGCCCAATTAGGAGTGAATTCTCAGGTTAGATGGGCATTTGACCGCTGCTTTTCCGCTGACAAGAGATGGGGAAGTGGCCTATGAGGTTTGCTCATCTCTTAATTTCACCAAGTCTTTTTCCTCAGTGAAGTCTTTCAGAAGGTGCTTTACTGTTCGCCTAATAAGATGTGGTGCTGACGACTCGAATGATACCCCTTCTAACAGCAGTGAAATGCAAGAAGCCAAAACTACCTTAACAAATACGGTTCATTTAGCTAAAAGAGGCAGACTGAGCAGCAGGTGGAAGGGTTAAACAAAAGGAGAAAAGATTATAAAAGTTTGCGGCTTTGGCTTCACTACAAATGGCTCTCTTGCAGACTTTATAGCATTAGTGTTGCTTCTCATAAACCTTGAAACCATTCATCCATTTAGAAAGATTAAATTGGGTAGTCATCCAGAACATAAAATATACACATCCATTTTGTCTGTTACCCTAAACCATCTGAAGGATAATAAATGGAGTTGATGCCATTAAACCGAAGCCCTGAGTATTAATGACGGCCTCAGCTGTGGTATTTACAGTTTGCCAGCCCTCGTGTTTCTGGTGGAATATTCATCTGTTGTTGCTCAGGGATAGTAAGAGCGGAGTCTTTGAGTTGGAAAACACAATTATAATATATGATGTGAGCGGCTCAGAGAAAACAGCTTGGTACTAAAGCAGGGAAAATCCTAGAAATGTTACAGTTTTTTGTTATCTTTAGAAGGTCAGAGTTAAGAGGCACAAACTTCGCTTGCGATATCTTAATACGTTTATAATGGTCTGTTAAACAGTTGGCAAAGACAGGGTTGTTTGGTTTTCTGGTTACAGATAGAGCTGTTGCTATTTAAAGGTTTGTTCTATTACTGAAGCTGGACAAAAATGGCCAGGCTCTCCTAAAGCAAGAATTTGTAGAGGCACTTGATCAGGAAGCAGGTTCAGCATCGAAAATGTAATAAAAATTTGGTTTGATTTAGCAGTATTTTTTTCTTGATCAATATCAGAATTTCAGAAGTAGTGCTCTTTCCTACAATTAAGCAAATCTGAGATGGTTGCATCAGAATCTGAAGACATTTAATTCCTGCTGCTTTGAAATATGTAAGACATTATCTCAGATACAGGGATTTCCAGCGTGCTGGAAAAAAAATATTGACATCTTTTTTAATTACTACATATAGTGCCTTTAATGAGAGCATCCAGCTTGACAGCATTAAAACTGGGAAGCAAATCCTATCTGAGTTTCCAGTTCCGTGCTGGAAATGCCAGCTCGTTCCTATAGGAGACAGGAATCGGTGTCGCGTATCAAACGTCATTCGAAGCAGAGCAGGTTGTCAGCTCTTCTGGAGCATGTGCTTGAACAGCAGCAACGTCTGTGGGCTGCAGTAGAGGTACCCCACACGAAATACAGGCTTGGGAACTTTACAGACTCACGTCTCTTCAGAATGAGCACAAAATCCCTCCTCCCTGTCAGCCCAGAGGCTGCTCAGGAAGATGAGGGTACTTCCAGCGAGTCTGGCAGATCCTGTGTCGGATGCTGTACTTGGGTTTAGTTGGCTTAGCTTTTTTTTTTTTTTTCTTTTCTGAAACATTTCTGGTGGAAAAAAGAAAAGGAACAAGCCTCCACCCACACCCTCAGCATTTATCTTTTACTGCAAATACAGATCGGAAAGCACCCAGGAGGGAGAGAGGTGATCTGAAAGAAGCAGAAACTCATAAATTGTTTGTGTGGGAAAGTCTTTCCTTTTCTCTAACTGATGGCATGCCAAGTTTATTTTACAGTATTTACAGTAAGATTTGTTTGTTTTGATGCCCTTTGCATGTTGTTAGGGAAAAAGCAAAAGAAAATCTCCAGGAAGTTTATAGTTTCTGAAGAGACAGAGTTTAGGCTTTAATTTTCTTTCCAGTCCTATACATTTTACTGGAAGTGTAATATATAAAGGGATATGAGATTGCAGTCGGGTGAGTTATTACTGAGCTGTCATTTATTTTCTCTGTATGAATTTGGTGCTTAAGAAAGACCTCAGAGCGGCAGGCGAGGGACGTGAAATTGTCAGCTCATTATTCATTCTGAGAGCAGATACAGGACGGGCAGGAACAACCCTGGTTTCTCCTTTCTGCGTCTCATCTCTGACCTTGGCACATCATTCCGGGAGCGGGAGGAACGCGCAGTCTCTGCCTGCTTCGTCGAGGTCCAGACAGATGACAAGGGGAACAAATTGATCCGTGGTAGAGCAGTCCCTGTGGGGCTGTACAGGCAGCAGACTGCACAAGGGTTGACACTCCCACCAGCTCCAGCACGCTGCTCTGGAGGCCACACACCCTGGTATGAAGAGAAGCTTCTGGTCTCCCCCAGCAGATAGTGCCACAGGCCACACACCCCTGCATTACAAAAAGACAGGTCTTCAATACTCGAACATCAACACCACTGGCTCTCTGGCTGTTAAATCTGAGGAGTTCCCATTAAGAACCTAGGTACCCTGGTGCTAATGGGTATAGTGTCAGCTACAATGTGAGGGCCTCAGGTTTTGATCCTCAGCTATGGGGATACTCCTGGTCTTAAGTGAGAGGTGGACTATTAAATCGTGAGGTGCTGGAGAGGGAATGACTATTGCCTATCTCTTCCAACACAAGAACTAGAGGGTCTCGGGTAGGTCTGTCAGGTGGTATCAGTTCTATCAGGTACCTTCCAAGGAACTAGAACAGACAGCCAGTGGTGGCTGCTGAGCCCATGGGCAACTGCTGGAGGTGGGAAAGGTTTCTTAGGTGCCTGCTTTGATCTCATTGCCATTCTCAGTCACTGCTTAGGCAGAAGGAAGTGGTTATTTGAATAACAGTGTCTTTGTCTGACCCTGAGCATGCAGAGCAGGTCATCTGTTGGTACGGAAAGCCCTTCTAGGGGAGCACCTTCTGCTCTTGTAAGCTTGATGCACTGAAAGAGAAATAGAAGTGTTTGGTTTTAATGCCAAAGCCTCCATGGTTTGAATCAAATTTCTGAACATGCTGTAGAGTCCTGGGGTATGGTAGGAGTTGAGAAATAAGCAACTAATGGTTTATTTTATGTGCCCTGACAAATAGCAGAGAATTGTCTTGCCTCTCCCTGCCCTTTGCTGTGAAATACTGTGTGGACACAATGTCCTTGTCTCTGCGTGGTGGAAACCTTCATTAGCAAGTGCCCCGTTTGACTGTCTGGGCTGAAGCATGAGTGCCAAGTGTTCGAAGCTGTTCCTGCAGAGCTGGGAAGGGATGCTCGTAAGGGCAGCCTGTCTCACTGACCCCCCTTCATCCCTGCTAATGGAGCAGCCATCTCCTCCCTGGCAGTCCCTTAGCAGGATGGTATACCCAAGATGTATAGGAGAGCTGTACAGCCGTGGCCTCCCCCTTTGCAAATGTTGACATGATAAATAGACCATCAAGCAGGGAAGAACGTGTTAGGGCCAGTAAGTCTCTTTCAGCAAAGCTAATACCAGGAGCTGCTGGTACAACCTGTCCCTGGTTAGTTTATACCTGTCAGGAGCAGGCAGCCTCTCAGCTCCTGTGTTTGGGTGAGTGTATTCATCACATTTAGCTTTTATACACTATTCTTTCCCTGCACTTCACAATTGCTAATTAATCCCACAGCACCCAGGGATTACCAGTAACACTTTACAATGGAAAATGGAAACAAGCAAGGAGTGGTCAGATGACTGGGCCAAGGTCATGGAAGAAATCTTGTCTAAAGCACATTAGGTTCTGCAAGTTGCAAGTGGTGTTAACTGGGCTGTCCTTGGACACCAGTCTTCATTTTAGGGGAGAGGGTCTTTGGGGGGAGCAGTTTTGATATTGTCTAGTTTATTAGGAGCTCCCCTTTCATTTGTTCCCTTTAGTACATTTTTTTAATTTATTTTTTTTTTTCCTGAGGCAGAGGAGTTTTGTCTTCAGAGGACAGTGGGGCATTTCTGAGAAGGGAGAATGTCTCACGTTCTGGCATTTTTATGCTCCATCTTTTCATTTTGCAATTACAAATGGGGGCACCTGAGTAATGAAATTACTTGGTTATTTTTTCAAAGTCATTGCAAAGATCCAGACACCCAATTCACTTTAAAAATAAAAGACTGGCACCCATAGGCTTTTTTTTGAAAGGTCTGCACTCAAAATCTGGTAACTAACCCGACAGTAAATACCACAAGCATGGAATATGCTCACGGTGCTTTCTTCTCCCTAGGACTTGAAAGATGACAGGAGCGACGAAGAGGAGGAAGATTCTGCTACAGATAATGAAGATGAGCCCACAAAGAATGGCAACAAGAACAGCTGTGGGTCAAGCAAACACCTCCTAAGCAGCAGTCACCACTAGTCCCTGCCTGCCTCACCTCCCGCAGCGATCGCTGCGCCGGTTTTAACCCAACCTACAGGATAGAACTGAAGTCCAAAGGCTTATGAGAGACTGTGATTGATTTACTGTGGGCTACTGGACCTGGAAGAGAGCCCGGTTTAGAGGGGAGGGGAAAAATGCATAACATGACAAAATGTGTTAATGACTCACTTCCTGAATGGTTGCTAAGCGTCTGGAAAGACGTTTGGATGCACTGATTGACAGCGCTCAACGAGGTCAAAGCTCAAAAGTGTGAGGCCGTTTACTCTCCCATTGATGCTGATGTCATTTTTCAATCTGATACAAGATAAATTTCACCGAGCAATTTAATTCACAGCTGTTTTGTGGTTGGTAGGTAGGTAGTGTGAACTCCATTAGGAACCAAAATTACTCAGTGTGGGAAAAATTTGACAGTGGTGTCCAGTGATCAGCGTTTTAGTCTTTACTTTTCAGTTTAAACCCTCATCAGAATGGCTGGTTTTGGAGTTAGATTTCATTTCCTGGAGGCCAGTGGAAGCTCACAAGTTACTTGCCTGTGAAGAACTGGCTTCACTGCAGAAATACAGTCTTTCTCCAAAATATGCTGTCGTGATAGAACACGATATTTAAGTTATCTAAGATTTACCTGTCAAGGAAATCGCTGTTAAAAGAGCAGAACTCAGTCCTGATTCTCCATTGAGGTTTCACAAACCTCTTTCATCTCGGTCATTTTGGCACGGTGTTAGAACAGAAGTTGCGGTGGGGAGGAAAGGTAGGGAAGGAAAATTGGGTCTTCTCACAGGTTCTTTTGCACTTGCTGTCTTCAGAACTGCTGAACACCCCTTGCTCCTGACACATCTACAGCCTGGAGGATTAAAACTAAACCTCATCCATTCCCTTCCTGGGAGCTTGTCTTGTGCAGCAGCATTGGACAGGAGGAGGACAGTCTTCTCAGGAGCACGTCTCCTAAGCCCTGTTCTGTGGTTCCTGTCTGTTTGCTGCGTGTATCTGGGCGTTGGGGGAGCACGGGACTAGCAAGGAGTGTCACATCCTCAGTGCTGTGTGCTCATCTATACCAGGATCTGCATTTCCATCTCTGCTCTCTCGGAAAGTCAGGAATCACATGGGCTAGAGCCAAGCTTGGATGTGAGTACGTGACTTAGGCTACGTACCGTTGGTGATGCTGTAAGAAGTGGAGGAACAGCAGATGTTTTATCAGCTTCTTTCACCCAAACGTGCCTCTACCCACAGTTTGCACCTCTCTTCTAGCACCAGTGCAGGGTGCATCAGCACTTTTAGTCCCAGGGCTTTCTGTGGAGAGCCAGGCCCTTTTAGACAGGGTGGTACCAGTCTCATTTCCAGATGCATTAGCTCACAAGGTCATAAATGGTTTGTGTCACAAGTTTGAGAGGTGAGAGGCTCTCCATGTGGTTCTACAGTAGCTGAGATCATCTGGTGAACTAAATCCAGTAGCCTGAAAGAGACCTGGGGGGACAGCTCCTCAAACAGCCTCAGTGCAGAGCTTTTCACTTGGAAAGGCTTTTTCCCCCTGAAGGCAGCTTGGGCCAGAACTTGGTGACCTGCGGCAAGCACTATATGAGTGACTTGTTTTCCTCAAGATTTCTTTGGCAGAAGATATAATTCAGTGGCTGAAGCACTGGAAAGAATGGGAAATGTTTGGGATCTGGGATACGAAGCAAGAAATGCTTTCTTTGCAGTCACAAGAAGCTGTAGGAGTACTTTGTCACAGAGGCTGGTCGCGTGAAAATATCTATATATGGTCTGTTGAACTAGGCTGTGTTTAATTTTTTACTTGTATTTTGGACTGTGTAATGCCCCAGATGTTTATGTTCTACCACAGAGAGGGTTACGCTGGGAAAGGAGTACAGTCTGTAGCTTCTGAGGAGAGTGGGCAGTGTACAGTGGTGGGACAGGGTCCCTGAACCCGTGGCTAAAGTTCAGCGGCGTCGCTCGGGCTGAGCAGGCAGAATTCCCTTGGCGGTCATGGGGGAGGAGAGAGAATACCTTCAGTACTGCCCTGGGGGCTTGTTGGAAGTGTAAGCACTTATTACATCATCTAAAGCAAGCGGTGAGTTTGGCAGGGTCACCGTTGCTTATCGGGGCCTGTTTATTGCCCACATGAAAAGAACTGGCCTTTGCTAACAGAACGTTGAAACCCCAGGTCTTGGAGGCTTTACGCTGCCTTTGAGAGCAGGGGAGACAACGATGCTTTCTACGAGGTGTAACGGTGGGGTTGGGAGAGGGCCAGGGTATTATCATTGAGCTCTGGTGCCAGAAAGCTTTCCTGCTACAACTAGGAAAGGAATTTGGGAGAGGAAACAGCAAAGAATGATGTTGTCGCAAGAGTGAGCCTCTGAGCAACTACTGAGTTTTAAACTGGAATTTATAGGCTCTTTGAGGCCAAAGCTTGCCCTTCCTCCTCGGACAAGTCTCCCACTGAAGCCAATTAATTCTATTGGAGTTTTGCCTAGGCAAAAATTTGGATTGCTGTTATCCAACCTAATTATGAGACCCGTTGTTTTAAATCCATGTGAAACTAGGGTCTTAAAGGAAGAGTAAGAGGTAGAGTAAGAGGTAGACAGATACATTCAGATATAATGTTGAGGCAAACTTTGGGTTAGTACAGAAGAATATGGAAGAAAATAATGTCCCGAAGATGAAGATTAGGTTTAAGCACAGCAAACAACGGAATGACTGCGTGTTGGAGTTCAGGGTGTGGAAGGCAGGAGGGCCATAGGGGCCCTTCCAGGGATATACTGTCATGGCCAACCAAAGCCATGAGACCTGAAACTTCTTGACCTAACCCGTGAGGTCCAGGGGATAAATACCCACAGCACAGAGAGACAGGGGACCAGCCTGTCACAGTGCTCCTGTGTTACCATTAGATTTGTCATTCCTGAAGTTACATAGAATCATAGAATTGTCAGGGTTGGAAGGAACCTTAAAGATCATCCAGATCCAACCCCCCTGCCATGGGCAGGGACACCTCCCACCAGATCAGGTTGCTCAGAGCCCCATCCAGCCTGGGCTTAAAACCTTCTAAAGATGGGGCTTCCACCACCTCTCTGGGCAACCTGTTCCAGTGTCTCACCACCCTCATGGGG
>WUAM01000287.1:73190679-73202288 GCA_024336885.1 Actenoides hombroni
AGAGGTGCTCCAGCCCTCTGATCATCCTCGTGGCCCTTCTCTGGACATGTTCCAGCACATCCATATCCTTCCTGTAACAGGGACTCATTTTCCACTTTGTACTGATAGAAACTCAGAAACAAGAAGCTGAGGTCATGGGGAACGCGATTCGTGCTGAAGAAATTAATGTCACAGTGCTTCAATATTTTCAGTCTATTCAATGCCTTTAACATTATTTTAACCTTACTGTGAAGAGTCTCAGAAGGCCAGTGCAGATCAGTTGTAGGTGATGTTTATGAGCACGGATGGTTAGACTCTGATACGTTATTTTTACCATTGCACAAAATGGGTCCCAGTTTAATGGTTTGACGCTGTGCATCTGGCTTTGCTGTGTCGCTTTGACAGTGCCAAAATCTCTGACACGATTATACATTGGAAATGAGATCTTAGCCCATTAGACTCAGCAGAAACTCTTCTGTTCCATTTAATTTCTCTAAATTGTGTTCCTGTGTTCACTGTGCTGCTGCTGCGCTTGTTTACTACACAGATTTACCAACCCACTCTGGGTTTGATTTACACCACAGAACTCATTCTGTCAGTTTGTATTATTCACTATAATTACCTTTTTTTGTTCTTAATTCCACTGAATTGGTCTGGTCAGTTATGCTGTGCACTACAAATAATTATTTTTTAACAACAGGTATCTGTGTAAGGATCTCCTTGTTTTCCTTGCCTTGCAGTGTCTTCCTCTCCACTTCCCACTCCCAGATTTCCAACACAGGAACTCATTCCTTACTCCTCCAAGTTTTTTCCCTTGCCTGGAAAAGGCTGGATGACCCAGACACTTCTTCAGAGGTAACAGTGCTTCCTGTAAAAGAACCTTGGGTTTTTTTCCTGGACAATTTATAAAGGGTGAGGAAGCAAAATTAGTAGGTGAATCATCCATCCTTTGTATTACTTAAGAGTTATGCATTGACTAAAGTACTTGAATGTGGTCCTCTGCACTAGGAGCTACTCTCTCTGGAATGACAACGCGTTTTTGTATCGTTACTCTGTCGGTCTCGTTGTGTGTATTAGGGGTGCTGATGAAGTTACGTGTATTTGAGGAATGTTAGAATAATATGCAAATGCAGATATAATTCTTTTTTTTCCCGTTTTTTTTTTTTAAGGAGTGCTTATGTTTATACAGTGACTGAGGTGCTATCCCTGGTTAGGTTGCTGTGGGATTACTCCCTAAAGCCCCTCGAAACCATCATAAGCCACTGGAGACCTGGATCTTAAGCTGACAAAAGCAGGAGAGCTCTGCTCAAAACAAGGGAGCTGTGCTGATCTGTACCAGCTGAAAAGCTGTTCCTTATTTCTTCTTTTCTGCTTCCCTAGGTGGGAAGATCACAGAGGTTCTGACTTAACCAGTTCTTCCCATGGGCAGACAAACATCAGGGAAGGTGTTTCAGCCCAAATAATGAACTGTAGCAGAATACTGTGGTTTTATTATCGGAATTCATTTTTTGAAGCTTATGAGTAAGAATAAAGCAGATGGAAAACAAATTGAATAGGGATATGTGAGTTTTGGCTACAAACAACTTGCAAACTGTGAAGAATAAAAAAAAAAAATAAAATCTTGCTGATTTAGAAAGAAAAACACCATCTCCACAGGCACTTCCCCCAGCTGTGGGTTTGAAGCACAACAGCTGACCAGCGGGCAGAAATGAAGGTCCATGCTGAGAGCAAGAACATAGCCCAGTTGTGAAAAGGCCAAGGAGAGGTGGTTTGACGGCTGTCAGTGGCCCGGGAGCTGGGGAGCAGCAACTGAGCCAAGAATGTACCTCTGAGCTGATTCCACTGGGGATGGTCAGAATCACTGAAAATGCCTGTTCCCGTTTCCCAGTCAGTTTTCTGGGCTCCCTCCTGCTCTGTCTGCACCCTGTGGAACCAGGGGCTTGTTTCTCGGCTGTAGAGTTTGAGCTTTGGCTGCCTGAGGTGTGGACCTTGAGGATAAACACCTCTGTCTGGTTGGAGGTCACAGAGGACAGCTGTTTTCCTACTGAGAATGGGATTTCTACTTAGGAAATGTGTGAAATCTATCTGATGTGCCCATGCCTTTGAGCCCAAAAGTAACCAATGTGCCTCAGGCAGCAAGGTGACACTGCGAGCAACCAGCATTGTAGAGCAGGAGCTTTCCTAAGCAGAGCTTCATGAATAAGGAGAAGAAAAGTCAGCAGAGGGCTTGGCCAACTCACCGCACAGGTTTGTATTACAGGTGTAGGTGTGAAAGAGTGATTTAAAGGCTGCTTTTTTAAGTGGGGAGTGTTTTCTGTCATGGTCTCCATGTTTCTGCATGATGCCATTTGGTCTGTAGAAGTCGCCGAACAAGGTCAGAGCAGTCATTGCTCACTTTTGAGGGCAGCCAGCACCAAAAGTTTGTGAGGTGGGTACCAAACCAGCAGCCCAGGGTAATCCCTCTCCCATTCTGATATGGGGCAGAGGTAGGTTCATGCTCTGAAAGATGTTTTTTGGGGGGGAAAAGGGTGTTACCATGAACAGTTGCAGCCCTAGATGTTCCTGCCACTCATGTACAACCAGCTGCTGTGGGCTGCAGGGGTTGGGTGCACTTTGAGTGAGGAACTTGGTTCAACCTTAAGTTCACTCCTGTGAACTCCCATTGCCCAGCTCGTGTTTGCCACCCTGCTGCTCAGGTTTTTGGCCATTTGCATTGCTGCCTCACCTTGTTATCAGAGATTTTTCTATGCCCTGTTTCTTCTCCAACCTGTAGTAGCAGCAGTGCTGTTGGGGGAAACGACAAAGCACTGGGACGTAACGGGGAGAAGGGAAATCACTGGCCAGAAAGCTAGAGCTCCTGCAGGAATAATAATAGTTTCACTTTCTGTCCTGTCATCCACGTGTGTTAAGATCTTAAGCAGCAGAGAGGAGATAAAGCCCTGACATTAATCCCTTGTCCAAGAAGGGGATTCCCAGTCGAGGAAATGGAGATAATCAAAGCAGTGTTATCTTCACCCCAGCTGACTAGAGAGAACTTCAAGTAGGGCTCTGAGAGTTTATTTAACTGAAGTACCCTCTGTGGGATTACTTAAAGTTTCTATCTGAGCAGAAGACAAGGCTGAAAGCACAGATCTGAGCTTCAACGTACGACTCTGCAAATACGAAGTCATAACAACCCATGTAGGATAATGTTGTTGATGTTCCAATAGTCTGAAGATTTATGAAAATATATGTTCTATTTACTCAGCTGGAAAAAGCCCTGTTCTTCTGGAGTTTTGTTACCCCATAAAGCATTCAGAGGAGACCCCCATAATCATTTCCAAGTCAGAAACATTAAGTGGAATAACAAGTATAAACCCTATTGACAGTGACTTTGAAGTGTAAGAAGCATATCCTTGTAGCCATGGAATATTACTCTGCTTTGAGCTGGGGTAGGAAGAAACAGCTCCCAGGCAGTTGTTTCAGGTGGTGAAAAGTCCCTACTTTTCCTACCACAAAAGAAAGGTCTACAATGAGTTGAGCAGTGAAATAGATGACTAAATTCCCACTGAAATCCACAGGAGCTTTTCCCATGATGCTGCTGAGAACTGGATCCAGCCCTCGAGTGACCAGATAAGATGATGAGGGCAGCACAGCACCGCATCCTCCAGCCAGCAGGAGCAGGGCACAGCCCCAGCCTTTCCTCCTCCTGGAGCCCAGGGCAAAACCATCCCCAGAAAATGAGATCTTCTGTCTGCAGGACACTCGCCTGATCACAGCCCTGACTTTGCCTGTGCCCAAACTGTCAGCAGTAACAAGCCTAGGAAAAAAAAAAAAGCCCCAAGAGGAGAAGGAAAAAGATGGCAGTTCAGTACTACTGGGGATCAGCCCTTTCCAAGCAGCAGAAGCCAGCTTTGCCTGGACTCTCAGATCTTCGTAGCCAGGATGACTCCTTTTCCCCAAGCACCAGAGGTTTCAGGTTGAGCCCAGCTGATGCGTTCTCAAGGCAGGAGCAAAGGCAGCAGGATCTGGGAAACACTCCTTTAGAAAGTTCCCAGTATGTGAGTGAGGGGAGAGGGAGGGACTTGTCTGGGGCTGGGCCAGGGTAGCCACAAGCGGAGGCCAGCAGACCTCCAGCTGAGGAGATGACCCCATGGTTCACATCCAGTTGCTGAGCAAGCACCCTCCTTGAATCTCAGCATTGGTTTTGTGCTTCTCCTGGCTGGCTGAGAGTTCTAGAAGAGCTTCTAGAAGATTTGTGTCTGCTTTTTACAACAAAGAGCAGAAGAAAGCTGCATGTATGGGTAAGTGCATTATGGGTGAGCTTCTTGGTTATGTCACAGGCTGCAAACAGTGCAGGAGAAGTCCTAGCATTTCAGGACAAGAATTTCTGAGAAGCAGGAGCTAAATCTTATCAGGTTGTGCTAAATCTTATCAGGCTGTGCAAATCCTGCCTAGTTCCTCTGCTGTTTTAAAGGAGGAATTGTGCTACAACCAAAGAACGTTTCATACGCTTCCCTAGCGCAAGGGGCAGTGAAGTCAGATAGGGGTTGTATGTTTGGGTTGGGTTCTTTTTTTTCCCTTTAAATCCTTTGGATCCTGCAAAGGTAGCACCTGGGCAGAGCATAGGACACTGTAGCAAAAGCCCCTTTTGCCTGAAGTGAGGTCTGTCCTATAACCTCTACTGTAACATCACATTGAGAACAGAGAAACCTCTGAGACTGTCCATTGGACACGTCAGGATTTCACTGCCTGCAGAGGGAATGGCTGCTCCTCTGCCCTGCTGTGTGACAGAGCCCTGCGTGCCAGGAGGAAGTGCACAGCAAATAGTGCTGTTGGTCCCCGGGCCAGGGCATCGGGCACGATGGAAATGTCTCATGTAGGAGAGTAGATGTGTGTCGGGCCTTCCCCTCTCTCTGGCTGACAAGTCCCCTCGGGAAGCCCAGAGCTGCTCTGTACGTGCTGGATGCAGGGATGAGAAGCTGGAGTACCTGAGGCATCAAAGCTCCGCCTGTGGTTACCTGGTTATTGCTGCAAGGGCCCACGAGGTGGCAATAGCAGGACACTGCTCCCTGCTCTAGCCCAGCTCCCGGGTAGCGTTTCTGTCCAGTTTGCCCTTCAAAAAAAAAGAGATCTTGTTGAAGATCGGGGTGCAAAAGCAGTTCTTGCAGCTGGTAATTTCCCCTTGGTGCTTTCTAACTATGAAACCAGTGTCTGGTACATCACCGATAAAAAAAACACTACAAATTTCACTGAGAGTGTTTGGGAGCAGTCCAGATCAGTGTGTGGCAGTGTGCTGGTGTCCCAGGAGCTAGCATCTCCCTGGATGTCACCAGCGACCCTTTTCCCAGAGAGGCAGGGCTCACCTGCTGACCCTGCTGGTACCAGAGCTGTGCTGGTGTGTTTGGAGTAAGGGCTGGGGAAGAAAAGATGCTCCACTCTGCTTCACTGCCTGTACTTTTTTGTATTGTCTATTTAAATGACATACTTGTTAAGCCACAGTCTGCAGCTGCTGGTACAATGGGAACAGTCAGCCTTTGGAATCATTTCCCCAGGGAAGTGCTGGATTCCCCAGCACTGGACACCTTTAAGATTGAGCTGGATGTGGTGCTGGGCCATCTTACCTGGTCTGGGCCTTTGCCAAGAAAGGTTGGAGTAGCTGATTCCCGAGGCCCCTTCCAACCTGGTGTTCAGGGATTTGGGAATGCCAAAAAGTGGCTTTGTGTAAGAAAAAAAACCCTGTGAGTATGCACTGGGAGAGCACCCCACCCCAGGTACTCACCCTGGCCACGCTCAGCCTGCCTAGTGCCGGTATTAAGGGAGGATGGGAGCTCCCCAAGGCCATCCTGTCCCCAGGACACAGTCCATCACCACACTGCTGAGTGTGGTGACCAGACAGGGGGAATGCCTGCGCTTGCAGGCTGTGGGCTGCAAACAGCCCACCTTGTATCACCTGTCAACACCCTCCCATCAACAAATTCTACAAGGGCAGAAGGATGAATTCAGTGGGTGCTGGCTGCGTGCTGGGAAAAATGAGGTACGAGGCGAGCTGCTCAGTGCAGGGGGGCTGCATCACCCCGGTGGGTATGATGTGCAGGGGCACAGACTGAGCTCTGGGGTTTGTGCTCCAAGAACATTGCCCTAAAACACCAAAAATCACCCCAGCTCACTAGCAGGAGGCACCACTGAGAAGTGCTCCTTCTAGAAAGCTATTCCCAAACTTCTTTTGTGCAAATAACTAGTGGTCGCTGCAGCACCAGCTTGAATCACTCCTTAAGCAGTGTTGAATGCTGGACAAACTGGGCTTTTTGTAAAAACAGAGCAGAGACACAAACAATTAAGACCAAAATCTGGAACTTCTAGGAGTTTTCCCCCAAGGACATCTCAGGGTCTAGGGCAGGGGCACAGTGCATGCCTCTTCCCTTACTGCTGCTGGTGGTGAGGAAGCTTTGGGCTTAAGCTCCATGAAAGGTATGCTGAGGAACCCAGTGGCTTCATGGCTGTGCTAAAGCCTTGTGCTAAAGCCTGGCTGAAATAGCCCGCTGAGCCTGAGTGCTCCCGCAACCCCCCTGAGCATCACTGGGAAAAAGGGGTCTGTTGGTCTAAGGAAAGTTCTTTAATCCCTTTTGGCACATGCCTCGTGGTTGGGCTGCGCTCAGCTATGGCTGTGTAGAGGGCTGGGCACTGATCTGCTTTGGTAGTGGGGTGAAGTGTTTCCTTGAGCTCCCTCCGTGCATGGCTGTGGATGAAGAGGAGGCGCTCGGAAGCTGGAGGCTGTGGGTGGCAGCCTCTGTGGTTTCCCTCTGACCCCAGCTCTTCTCTAGGTTTCTCTTTCAGAGCCAGGAGACAGCTGGATTTGACTTGACTGTCCCAGCAGAAACTTCGCGGTGGCCTGTCTGGCACTGGCTGTGCGTGGGGTTTGCCAAGGGCTGGTACCCAGCTGTTGGCACAGCTTCCTCCATCACAGCTCCCAGACAGTGCCGGTGGGACTCTGCATTGCCAGCAGGTAACTGAAACTCATCTCTTCCCATTCCTTGTGGGTGTCCAGCCCAGAAAGCCTGAGAGCAGGCAGTTATGAGAGTCCTAGAGTGACGCTAGTATTTTGGTTTATGAACAAATACTTGCAACCAAGCCAAAGCCAATTGCCAGCTCTGTTGAGAGAAAGGATCTAGCATTGGAGGAGGATCCCAATTCTCTTCTTGGTTCACTGTATAACCTTGCAAATAATGACAATATTGGCCCCAAAAGGACTGGGATGAGGTACTAGTGGCTGTTGTTGATTAAAGATCAGGATGTTTCAGGCTCCAGAAGGGTTGCTCCCTCCAGACCTCACCCTGGCCCTCCATCTGGATGCTTCTCACCTAGTGACTCAAGAGCAGACTTTGCTGACGTGGGCAGTTGGGTTTCTGTGCTGGCTGTGGAGGAAGAGGCAGCCCTTGCTGTTGCTTGGAAGAGTGTGACTGGCACAGACTCTACCACGACACTCTCATGGCACGACAGATGTGGCTGTGTGATGGTCACAGCACATCCTGCCTGCCCTGATCCTTTATCCCCTGAGAACAAAGATGTTTTTGCTGCTTCAAGTCAGCTCACGAGCCCAAAATATGGGACTCTTTCCCTAGGTGACCCCTAGGCTAGACAACTAATATAGATATGCAACATCAGTTGACCAAACATCCTAGTTTGCATCTGCAGGCTGTAGAGCTCATACATAAAGCCTGGGGGACAGCACAGGCTTTAAGCAACCTGATCTAGCTGAAGATGTCTCTGCTTATTACAGGGAGGTTGAACTAGCTGTCCTTTACAAGTCCCTTCCAACCCAAACCGTTCTGTGATTCCATGATTCTTTGATTCTATGAAGACTCTTTGTGCTGGAGGCTGAGTGCCCACAGCTCCCTCCTGGCTGGGAGTGTTTGTCCTGCTGGGGCTGTGTTGGGGAACTTGCTGACTCGATTGGGGTTGATGAGGAGGGAGTATGAAGACTGAGTGGTCTAGAGGGGGGAACTGCAGAGCAGCCAAGTCTGGGGAGAAGGCTAGTGAAACTCTATTGTTAATTTGTCAAAGCTCCAGGCAGTCAGAGGTTTTGGGCTGTGAACTCGACGCTGCTTCTGACAGTGGTGTTACAGTTGTGCTTCTGCACAGCTCTGCAGCCAAAGTGAGAGCAACCAGGAAAATCTGCACAAACCTGAGCAAAGGATTGGTCCTGTAGGAAAAAGGAACTCTGAATGGTCTTGCATCGTTGGCCCTATCACTGTTTCTGGATAAGAAGTGGAGGTTTTTGATTGATGAATTTGTGTAAAAGTTAGTTTAAATGGTTTGACAGAGCTTTGAGAGCAAATTGAATGAGGCAAAAGAAAGGTCAGGCAAAACAAAAAGTCCAGAGCAATGACCACCTGAGCACTTGGGCTTGGGGCTGTTTCATTTCCACAGGAGAAAAAAGGGGTGTTTTACAGACCCAGGCTGTGGGGCCAGTGGGGCTTGGCCTTGGGACACAGTCCTTCCTCAGCTTTGTGCCACCACCCAAAGATACTTGTGCTTGGAGGACACCCCTTTCCATGCCCCACTCATGGCCCTGCAGCTCTGCTGGGTCATGAGGAGAGGAACCCCAGCCCTGCAGTGCCTGGTTGTGGGCCCCCTTCTCTGGGGATGGGAAAAGGCCTTGCTGGTTGGAGGAGAGCAGGCTCCTGTGCCGTGACCCACCTCGAAACCCCCACCATGATACTTGACGAGGGCCCCTGACCCCCAGCAATCCCTGCTCGTGGGGATATTGAGTTTTCTGTTTGCTTTGCAAGTGTAATTGGCCAAGACGCTGTGAAAGCAGAGAGAGTGCTCAAGGGAGAGGTGTTAAAGAAATAGGAAAACATTATTAAGAGTGTTTTAAGTCAGCAGTTTCCCTTATTAGTGCTTTCGTGATGGAAAGAAGCCACCTTAGGTTTGTGCAGTTGCACTGGGCCACCGTGTCCTGGCCCCTGCAGACATCCACACAGATGGCTGTACTGCCTCGTGCATCCCCTTGGCATCATCTCTATCTCTCTTCCAAGCCATGCACCACGTTCTTGGCTTCCAAGTCTCCTCCTCTGGCTTCTTGTGCCCTGCTGCAAGGAATATACAGAGAACTAGGAGCTGTATATGAAATATTCAGCTTGGGGAGGTGATTCTCGTCCAAGGCAGGGGTTGGTTACAAAGGGAGATGTTTGAGAAGGAGAAGGGGAACCCCAGATGTGGGATATGACCAGCTGAAGGACAGCGCTAGGGAAAGAGGGAGGTGGTGCCTGCAAGAAGGGCTTTGCTGTTCCCAAGTCCAAGCATTCAGAACATCTGCCTCCAAACAAAAAAAAGAAATCAGTGGCATCTTTTTTTGAGAAAGGATTCTTTTAAACAGTCCTGTGGTTGGGAACTTCTTCCTTTGCTCCTGGGCAATAAGCCTCTAGGCTTCTCACAGCTCACATTTCCCAGCCTGTCATGGGGTCAGACATAGAGTGATGGAGTTAAACAAGAAATCAGTCTCATGATTGCAGGAGCCAAGGCCTGGAGAGGAAAAACCCAAACAAGCCATAAAACAGAACAAAAGAAAGTGCCAGCTATTCCCAAGTTCCTGATAACATCATCAGAGGTGGCAACACTGGACTTCATAAAAAGCCTGGCTGAACTTTAGGGTCAGCCCCAAACAACGAGAGCTCTTTCCTTTGTCCATTTGTTCCCGCATGCCTGGGGAGTGACGCGCGGCCGATGACTATTGCCTGGGTGATGGCTATCTGTGCACAGCTCTGCCATACCAAACAGCCCCTCGACTGGCCTTGTCTGGGGTTAAAAATCCCAGCATGGTCTGGGTGGAGGTGGTGGGTGCACTGAACACTTCTGGTCTCTCTACACGAAGTGCTGCCTGCAGTGGAGGGAGCAGATTCTCCTGGCACCCTGGAACTGTGTTACTCGAGTGGGAGCATTCCTGTATTCCTGGCTTTTCTTACCCACAGCGGTGTGTCTGACATGGCATTTTCTGCTCCTGACAGTGTTGTACCCTGATCCCTTCAAACATTTGCACCCAGGCAGCAAGGTACTCTGGGAGGTTTTGTGCAGGCTGTGTGGGAACGTAGCCAGACCTCTGGCATCTCAAGACATTCCCCTCAGCCCCTCTCCCACCAAGTACATTTCTTCTCTTTTCTCTGTATTCTGTGGACACAGGATGGTTTTCCCTATTGTAGCCTGGGGAAGCTGTGAGGTCCCTGGAGACAGGCAAAGGGGAAGTGTTGGGAGGGAAAATCTCATGCAGTGCACTCGCTGTTTGTGAGACAAACACATCTCCACCAAAGCAAAGTCCCTCTGCCAAAAGGGAACCCTTGCTTCCTGCTAGGAGAAAGAGTTAGATCTCCTGCCATGGACTTACCTTGCTCCCATGAGGACACAGGTGCCAGAGTGAGCTCTGTCCCTGAACACCTCCAATATCACTGTCACTTTTTTCTCTGCTCCTTACCCCCAGGAGCTCAGGAACAGACTGTCCATTTTCAGCCAGACTTGACAGAGATGTCTCAGATGGAGTTTTGCAGGCTCAGGAGAATTCAGGCTGTGGGAACAAAAGAACCTCCTAAGTGCCTCTGCTGAGGGCTGCCTCAATGCTGGCAGACACTAGAGACTCCATATAGAAACTTAGACTCATTTAGGTTGGAAAAGACCTTGAAGATGATCAAGTCCAACCATAAGAAGCAAAGCCTAACATGAAGGAGCACACCCTGAAGCTTTCATCAAACCTCTGGCTCACTGTGAAAGTCCCATCGGTAGGAAACCCACTGCTGGCACCTGTAGAACCACTTACATTTACTTGGTTGATTGTTTTAAATGACAAAAGAGCTTTTCTTGGTCCCTACTTGTCATTCAACCGTTTCTGGTTTCTTTGTAGGAGGCATTTGCACAGGTAACAGCAGCACCAGCCAGGTCTGTGCCCGACCAAACTCTGGAGTGAGGAAAGGAATCCCCACTGCCCAAAGACCGCGGAGAGGTGAGGAGCTGCCAGGAGAGCAGGGTAGGTATTGGAGTGTCCTGGGCACCAGAGCATCACCTGTAAGGTCAGGATTGCCCTGCTTAAGACCAGGACAGGAAGGGTTTGGAGAAGGGTGGCTGGAGAGAAGGGAGAAAGCTGAGTAATGGCCAAGTTAACCCTTTGCACGCTGGCATTTTCCAGGCGGTGAGCCAAATGACTGCTGGGGAAGATGTATATAACACATGTCTGCAGTCTCCAAAGGGTTATTAACTCTGCAATAATGGCCACGAAACTTGGCTTCCTCGACGTACATTAAAATTGCAAAAAAATAAAACACGGGCTTCAGAGGGGGAGAGGGCTTGTTTCCTAGAAACTGCAGGGCCAAATCCACTCTCTGTGATGGCGAGAGGAGAAGAAACAGCCCCTCTCACACACCCAGGCTGGGGCCGGGGGAGAAAGGCAGCAGGCACAACAGGAGCACAGCCCCCTCCCGCCACGCGCGTTATCCTTATCAGTAACAATTCCAAGGCATTTCTGAAAAGCTCATGGTGTTAAATTAATAAAGAAAGTCTGCGTCTCGCTGGAGCTTTGGGATTTGCATTCAATAAAACCGCTGCTGCTCCTAAGACAGTTTCCTCTTTTGTTGTGTGGGTACCTCTGCAGGGGCTTCTCCCCT
>WUAM01000287.1:73205629-73224488 GCA_024336885.1 Actenoides hombroni
TCCACATTTTTATCTCTAATATATGTGTGTATATCTACGTATAGAGAGAAATAAATCCCTTTCCTCCGCTGGCTCCATTGTCTCTACAGCCCGTTCACAATTTCTAGTGCTGAGACCCGAGCACAGGGTTGTCCTCGCCCCGGCAGGACGGGGCGTCCCCGCGGGTGGGTGGCGCGGGAGGGGGGGCTGGCGGGACATCGAGCTCCCGGCCGCTCCGTCGGGCCGCGGGACCGGCCCGCGGGGCTGCGAGCGCCTGAGCCTCTCTCCTTCTCGCCTGCAGCTGGCGGAGCGGAGCTGGAAGTGGTGATCCCGGAGCGAGTGGCGCTGGAGAAGATCCACCTGCTGCCTCCCGCCGTGCGAGGGGATCGCGGCGGCCCCCGGCGCCGGCGGGCGCTGCCGCGGCAGCGGGCGGCGGCGGAGGCCCTGCTGCTCCGCTTGCCCGCCGCCGGCGACGAGCTCTACCTGCACCTCCGCCGCGACCTGCGCTTCCTCGCCCGGGGCTTCGTGGTGGAGCAGCGGCGCGGGGAGGCGCGGCGGGCGCCCAGCCCCCGGCGGCCCCCGGAGGAGCGGCTCTGCTTCTACACGGGACACGTGCTGAACCGCAGCGACAGCTTCGCCTCCCTCAGCACCTGCGCCGGGCTGGTACTGCCCCCCCGACCCGCCTCCCCTCAGCGCGGGCCGCCTCCCCGACCCTTCGCAGCCCCACCGCCAGGCTTCTCCTCTCAGCCCCGGCCCCGGGGGCTCCCCGATTCCCCGCTCCGCTCCCAGTCCCGCCGAGGCGGGAAGTGGCCGTTGGGCCGTGTCCGCACCTCACCTCTGAGCCGTTCAACCTCCTGCCCGTCCCCTCGCCTCCCCGGGTCTTGGTGAAGGTCTCCGGTGTCTCCCGTGAAGACTTTCCCCTCAGACCCGGCGCCCTCAGCCGCCCCGCGCTGCGAAGGCGGGAAACGGCCCTTGGGCCGTGCCCGCACCTCACCTCAGCGCCGTGCACCTCCTGCCCGCTGTCCTGCCCGTCCCCTCGTCTCCCCGGGTCTTGACGAGGGTCTCTGGTGTCCCCCGTGAAGACTTTCCTGTCAGCCCCGGCTCCCTGCCCTGGGAGCTGCCCTCAGCCGCCTTGCCCTGCGGAGGCGGGAAGCAGCCATTGAGCTGTTCCCTCGCCTTAGCGCCGCACACCTGCTGCCCGCTGTCCTGCCCGGGCCCTGGCGAGTATCGCTGCTGTCCCTTGTGGGGTTTTTTGTCTGCTGAGGGAGTTGCTCCAGTGTCAGCCATGCCTGAGGGGCCTCGGGCACAGTGCATCTGCTGTGGAAGGGTGGCCGGGCCTGAGCATGTTGTAGAGAAGCATTCTGATTGATGGACCCTCTTCTTGTCGCTCTGTCCCCATAATCTGGCTGGTGGCTGGGTCCCACTGTGGGGGATTTGGTCACCTGCCTGCCCAGGTACCTCCTCTAGCGGCTGTGTATGGCCTCAGCAGGACAGCCTGGCACAGTGGGCTCCTCAGCCTTTCACCCGGCTCTTTCCACCTGGCTCGTGCATTTAGCGGTGGTGTGTGAGGGTGTTTCACGGGAGCTGCGGTGCGAGGACACCTGGTACTCGGGCACGGTCAGAGGAACCATCCCTCTCAGGGATGCTTTTCCCACCTCAAGCGTCAGGATTTCTCAGCCTCAGGTTGTAGCGTTTTCAGGAGGCTCCCCAGGGCCTGGGCTCTCCTCTGAGCATCCCGATAAGAAGGGGTGATCTTGTGCGAGAGAGCCTTTCGGAAAGTCCCGGTGCACGGTCCCGGGATGTGTGCTTAACACCTTGGTACGGAGATGGTGGGGATTCAGTCTTGGTAAGAAGCTTTTCCTGTGCTCTGCACTCGGGTTTGGGCCTCCAGCCCCGGACCGTATGAGGGCGCTGTGGGTTTCAAAAAAAAATGGATTAAAACCCCAAAGTGGCTCCGGGATGCTGAGCGTTGGAGTGGCACGGCAGGTTGAGCTGTGGGCACCCAGGCCTCTCTCAGAGTTTAGAACTGGCGTTGCTAGTTCGAGCTGGGGATCACTAACAGCTCTCCGCTGTTGTCACCAGGCGTGTGTTTTTGTTAATCCTGTTCACGAAGTGCTGGGCTTCCGAAGCTCCCTACTCCAGCAGAGCTGAAAAGCACAAACAGGCAGCGAAGGAACCTTCTTAAAGAAAGAGGAATGTGGTTGTAGGCACCGTATTAACTGCCTGAGATCAGGGAGTGGAGGAGGGGGATTGAAAAAGATTGGCGATATTCCCAGTAGAAACGTTGGAAAAGAAACAAGACTAGTTAGTCTTTGTGTTCATTACTCTGCAAATACGAACTGCAATATTGCAGTGTCTGGTTGTGTCGTATGGATTCTAAGTACCGACTAAGTTGATGTAACTGAGCTAGATGAACCCGGGATCAAAAAGTGATTCGTGTCAAAGCTGCTCGTTTGTGGTACCTCTTTGGGGACCAAAGCCCGTGCTGCCACACGTGTAAGTGGCAGTGTTGGTAAAGCTCTGCTTGCCTTCGCCTGTGGATCTGGTCCTGGGAGTGCTGAGAGTGCTTTGGGCAGATGTGTTGAGAGAGCTGTGTTTCTGCTTGTCAGGATACTCCTTTCCTGTTAGAGGAATCCATTGGTTTACTTTTTGTTCAGATAATCACCAGCAATGGGAAGAGGGCTAAAAGCAGGCTCATGATACATATGAGCGAGTTAAGGTTTATAACACCCCTGTGAACTGAGAACTAGAGAACAGAAAACTCAAGTGTCTCTATGATGAACCTCATTAACTTTTGAAATGGTTTCATTCACTTGATCCACATCACCATGTAGATAGATCACCTTATTCTAGCTGAATGGCCTTTTGGGCTTCTTATGTCTGTTTTTAAACATGAATCTCAGTGAATTTTATCCTGCTTTTGGTGTTTATGCATTTTTGCAGTGGCCACACAAATCATAGTACCTTTAGTGGAAGTTTTGCCGCTTAGTGGTAAGATGTTTGCTGGGATCAGAGCAGTTAAGAGTTTGCCTCTCATTATCTAGGAAGTCTTGAATCTACAGTGAGTGTAACTGAGGTCAGGTGGCTCTAGAACCCAAATTTTTTGCCTCCTAGTCTGGCAGCTTAAAAAACCAAGACCATCACTCCAGCAAGTTTTGCATTTTCACATTGCTTCCTTAACCCCTGTTTGCAGCAGAAGGAATAAGGCTTCGCCCTCAGCAACAGCTCAGCTGCACAGGTAGGGATATGGACAAGACCTTCATGCAGGACTAGAAGAAAGACCTTGGTAGTGGAAACCGTGCAGCCCGTTTATCCTGGAATTTGTTTCCTGAGCAGTGCTCATGCTGCAGTGGGAGATTTCCTGAGAACTCCAGTGTGGGAGTGCTCATTGGACTCCAACTGAATGCTCAGGATGTTGCATTCAGAAAGGCTGGTTGCTGAGAAGTAGAGTAGGTAATAATCATAGAATGTTTTGGGTTGAAAGGGACCTTTAAAGGTCATCTAGCCCATCCCTCTGCACTGAGCAGGGACATCTGCAACTAGAGCAGGTTGCTCAGAGCTGTGTCCAACCTGACCTAGAATGTTTCCAGGGATGGGGTATCGACCACCTCTCTGGGCAACCTGGGACAGGGTCTCACCACCCTCAGTGTAAACATTTCTTCCTTCTCTTTAGTCTCCATCTCCCCTCTTTTAGTTTAAAACCATCACCCCTTGTCCTGTCGTGACAGGTCCTGCTAAAACATCTGTCCCCATCTTTCTGACAGGCCCCCTTTAAGTACTGAAAGGCCACAGTAATGCTGTATCCAGAGCTCCAGCTGGCTCAGACTTTATTGTAATTGTATTCCTCAGCTATGCCATAAATCACACAAAAAGTGATATAAAATGATCAGAGCAAGTGGAGTTCTAATAAAAACAAAACCCCTGACACAGTGGCATGAAAGCTGAGCTACAGCCAGATAGAGCAATTGCTTCCTGGTAATGATATCAGATTCCCAGTGTGGCACTGAAGGGTTGTGTTTTGTTTTGTAAACTCTCCTCACAGATGCTGCTGTTAACCTGTATGTGGCCTGGTGTAGTTACCTGCTGCAGCTTGCAACTGCATCAAGAAGGGTGGCCATACCCTTGTAGCTATGTCAGGCCATAGCACCTTTAGGTCTGGTATACCTCAAGTCTCATCTGCCCAGTTCAAGTACTGCATGTGAGGGTGCTCCAACCCTCCGGGTCCTGTTGGCAGCCTGGGAGTTGTAATGTAGACAAGAGGTGCTAGGGTCACTTTCAGATGCTGAAGTGCTGGACTGCTACGCAGTGGGTTGGACTGCGGCGTCATTACCTTGCAACTGGCGTAGGCTTTGCCTATTTCTCCTACCTACATTTTTGAAACAGCTGCAGTTTTAAGAGGATCATGGGTTCGTGTTAAAATGAGCATTAGGTTTTGACTTGGAAATGAACTTGAAAACTCTTGTCTGTTCAGGAACTGTATCTGAAAGCTGAAAATCGCTCGGATGCATTTAGAGGCAGAGGTTTAATCCTAAGTAACTTCTGTTCCATTGGGAAATCTGGAATCTTTGGGTTTGGGTTCAGGACTGCTCTAGTTAAAGCGGATGGAGTGGATTGTCCTTTGCAGTTGAGAGAAGAGAAGAGGTTGTGGCTCCCTCCTGTTCAGAGTCATTCATGTAAGTTTTTCACATCACATTTTCATCTCCTTTGAACTCTTTGCCACTTGGGGCAAAGAGAACTTGCAGCCTCCAAGGAATGAGAAGTTACTCAAAGGACATCTAGTGGAATGGTAAATCTGCTCTGTCCTTGGGAAAAAGAAGAACAGAAGAGGCCACAGTCTGTTGCTTTAAGTCTGACCCTGGTTGTCAAGGGGAGACCAAGCAATAAAGCTGAGTGCTTCCAAAAAACACTACCCCTGACAGTTCCCCCTGTTTCTTAGGTACTTTAGATTGGTGCACCCTCCCTTTGGAGGTGTTCACATTTCTTTGTTGACTGTAGTGGGAGATGATGCCTGGTTTAGAGCTGACATCTGAAGCTCAGTGAGCTCAATCCCTGTCCAGTGGTAGCGAGTGTTCTCTGTGTGCAACTGGGCGGTGCTGCCCTTCAGGTGACTGCAAGAGCCTCTGCCATTCTGGGAGGCAGGGCAGTGCAGACATGCTGGGATTATAAGATGATTTGATATCCCCTGAGGAAACCTTCAGCTCTGCTGAATTCTCTTGTCTGGGTGAGGAGCTGTTTGGCACTTATCCATAACAGGTCCATCAGCTGAAAAGTTATACCCCTTAAAATTACAGTGCAGGGTTTCTCTCAGCACTGGGATTTTCTTTCCCCTTCTATACTGGACAAAGGGAGAGCACGTTGTGTTTTCCCTGTTTAGACTGGGCCAGAGGTAAAACCAGACACTCCTGGGTGTGATCTGCTCTCATAACTGAGTGTAAACACGAAGAGACACTGGAGCAAGGCCTAATTTAACGCTCTTGTTTTACATTTGCTAGAGTTGCACTTGTAAATAGTAACTTAAAGCTGAAGCATGGTTAATAAGGATGGGGCTAGAAGCCATGTGAAGTTTGTTAAACTACCAGGGGACAAGAGGCAGAACAGAGAAGCCCGGTGAAGCAGGACAATGCGATACAAATTCCCTTCAAGTGCCAGCACTAACAGTCCTGTTGTTACTGCTGTAATTTCAGTGGTACTGTGTGAGGACCTTCCTCCTTTCCCTGCTGTCATTTAGCCTGAGAAAAGCTCCAGTGGCAAGGAAGATGATGTGTAAAAGGAGAGTGAACTACTGGTAGTACAAGAGTACGTTAGAGAGTGAGCAGCTTGACCAGTGTATGTATAGAACTGGATAAAAGCACGTGGGAATGTTTTGGTGGTTTGAAGAACAGGGCTTTTTTTTTGCTAGCGAGTGATCTTGAGCTGAGTTCTAAATTAAGGATATGAAATATCTTTAATATGAAAGATAGAGCCACTGTTAAGTACCGTGGTGAGTGGGGCTGCAGTGGGAAGCGTGGATTATTGTTTATTTTAATCAACTTGTCAGTTTGGTTGCCTGCCTTTTGAGGCAGAAATCATTGCAGCCTTTCCTGTTAGCTGAGCTGCGTGGTTCTCTCAGCTATACAGTCCTGTCATACTAACTCTAAAATCCATCTTAGATTAATAATGCAGATAATGATGAACTTCATGCCCCTCTGAATTTTTGGGTTCCTGATGACTCCTGTGTCTCAGGTGCTCTGGGATGGTGGGCCTGGGCAGCAGCTGCTTTCCTGACCAATACCGGGGTCTTGCACGGTGTCAGGTCCTGTTTGTACAGGTTCTCCCAGGGAAAGGAGGATGAGAGGGAGTATCCCAGCTTTTGTTATGCATCTCCCCAGGCAAACGTCAACTGGTATATCCAAAACCTTTGATTTAACTGGAATGATTTCCAGAGACATGGGAAAAATAGATCTGATAGTTATGTGATCTTCTGGTTTACTTCTTTATCTTCAAAATCCAGCTTTCTGCTGTCCCTACATATCATTCAGACTAGAGAAGGAAAGCCTGGAGTATTTGTCTAGTGCTGATGTCTGGTATCTTGTGCTGAGATCAGCACAGTGAGTATCTGGTAGTTGGAGGATTTGAGGGAGGCAACAGGAGGAATGCATTTCTTATGGGAAAAGCAAAATAATGAGCAGAGTATTCAAGTTACCAGGTCCAAAAGATCTCATCTGTGCCAACAGGTTTGAGGACTCTTTAGAACCCAACTGGCAAGTTTGGGGAAAATTTTAAGTCCCTAGGAATCCTTTACAGGCCTGATCCTGCAAATCCTTCCTGCTCAAAACTCTGCTTGGCTTGTCAGATTAAACTTGAGATTGCTTCTTAACCTATTCCAGGGTGAAGATGCATGGCTCTCTCCCTTCATAGGTTTCACAATTCCAAAGCAAATGTGAAACATAAGTCCTTTCCAGTGGTTTAAATTATTTTCACACTTGATGCCAGAAAGTTGGGATAATGTCGGGTGGTGATGAAACCGACTACTTCTTACATATTTTTGGCACCAACAAAAATGGTTGGCAGTCTTTCAGGAGCTCTGGTGTGGCTTTTAGTACCATGGCATCAGATTTACAACCCTTCTTCTAAATAATTAAAACCTATATTAAAAAAAAAAAAAAGGGGGGGCTGGGGCTACCTCCCAGCTGGAAGGTTGGAACAAGGAGGGGAAGTAGTGGAGAGCATCGTAAAGGAGCCTGGAAGAATAAGTCACTAGAGCTTTTGTTGTCTCTGAAGCAATTCTGACAAAGCCCAACTTGTAGTTTCAATGAAGAGGCAGCCCTTTTGGAAACTCCAGGGCAGAGTGGGTCTTGTAAACTGGTATGCATTCTGTCGGGCCAAGAAATAATGTCAATTTTTCTTCCTAAATGAGAGAGCCCTTCTGGGAGGTGTCAAGGCATTTTATACTTAATCAGTGACCTTGCCTCAAGGGCAAGGTTTCTTTTGAGAGACCCAAAAAGAGGTGTCTCTTGTCTCCTCAGAGACAGGGGACTAATTGTTACCACTGTGCTTTGCAGCCGTGGCAAACGGAGGCACCGAGTTTTATTATTTTATTTCTTTTTTTCCAAGTGCACTTGTGAAATCAGTGACCCTTTCTGAGAGATCCTGGTTCCCCCTGAACGCTGTTGGGTTAGCACGGCTATCAAAAGAGGATAGCTCTCATTGCTGTTAGCAGAAATTCCTCCTGCTGGAAATACTAGGCCAAAGGGATTTCCTGGGTGTACGTGAGGACTGAATTTGGCAGGGAGGTGTGGAAATGTACAATATACAGTACGTATGTAATGTATATTATAAATCATATTAGTACAGTCAGCTGTTGAATATATAGCATTTTCGTGTACGTGCGGAGCATTTCTTTGGATGGTTGCCTGGCTGGCACGGAACACGGCGGGGGGTGCAAAAAAATATCTGGTCTCTGTATGGACGGGATGGGGTTTATAGGCATGCAGCCCAGCAGGACCCCTTGGGAAGCTCCTTTGCCTAGAAGGTGTACCGTAGGCACAGTCTGATGCCTCCTGGAAGGCCAGATGAGGCCTTCTGTTGCTCGCAGGAGAATTTGGATGCAGAGCTAGAGCGGTCTCGGGGGGTTATATGGCAAAGAGTCCTATTTGGAGACTTCTGATTGCGGTGCGAGGAATCTTTGGCTTAGTGCAGTGAAAAGAAAGTAACAAAACACTGTACATGTTCACTTTCTCCAAGGTGTTAGAACCTTGGTGTTGATTACTAAATCTCGGAGGCTTTGTTAAGGCTTAAGGAGATATCTTTGCTTTTTTTTTTTTTTTTATGGCAGAAAAGGAGTGGAAAAGGCATAAAAGGACCTTACAAACTGGGTTGCGAGAAGAGGAGGGCTGTCCTGGGGCAGAAGGTGCCTTCCAGAAGTGTTCTTTCCAGCCCTGGTGTAAGGTCTGGACTTGGTGCAGGAAAGGCAGGGGTTTAGTGCTCTGACCTGCAGGCTATGGAGTCTCCTGTTATTTAGACAGGATCTTTGCCTTCCTTGTGTTACTTATTCCAGGGATGGTGGAAAATCTTGTAACTAGGAAGGTACAATAGTCCATTCCCAGCTTGCCCTCTGCAACCCAACTCATGGCTTGCAGGGAGAGCACTCCTTACTGTGTGGCCCCCGTTGTAGTCAAGAAGTTCCCTTCAAGGAACTTTCCAGTCAGGGTTCCTGTGCAAAAGAAAAAAGTGGGTGGCCCTGCAAGTCATACTTGGGAAATCAGTTCTCTTAGTGTTGTCTGCACGAGCCGTATATGTAGGTGGTCTCCTGTTTGCAGCAATCTCACCTCTGTGCTCTGCTGAGATAATAAATGTCATTTAATATCTATGCAATTCGAGCTGGAAATTGGAAAGGTGATTATGAAAGGATTTCTGTTAATAGGATTGATTTGTCCTCATGTGAGCTGAGCATCTCATAAGACACACATATTAATGCTTCCAGCTAGAGTGGTGCTCTAGCTGGAGGGAGAGGAAGAAGGGAAAGGAAAGGTGTTGACAAGAACCCTCCTGTCTCTTTGTACATGTACAGTACAAAGTGTTCCTAAATAGTCCTCAGTGATACCAAAAAAAAATTAAAATACAAGAAGCAGATAAAGTTCTTTAGTCTGTACTGTGCAGGCTGAACACGATCATAATCACTTTTCAGTTCCTCGTGCTGTGAATAATGATTGCAGTGGAATGGTCTAGGTTCAGACTGGGTTGGATGGGGCAAGGATACCAAACTGATGTGGGGTTTTTTCTGCTCTCTTTTGTGGACAGGTTGGCTACATCCAAATTGGATCAGAGCACATGCTAATACAACCAGTGAACACATCAGAGACCTCATTTAGTGGGAAAGAGCACTTCATCCGGCGTAGACGATCTGCAAAATCAAGCCATCCCATGAAGTCCCACATTCCTGATGAGCACTGCAAGGTTGTAGCAGGTGAGCTTGAAGTGGCTCAGGAGATCAGCCATGGGTATGCAATTAGAGTTTTAACTGTTGTTCCTCCAGGTCTGTCTGTAGTTGGTAATTTGAGTGTTTGAGCAGCTGGAGCTAGTGAAAAATGATGAGATTGAATGAATCTTTCTGCTCCTTCATGCAGAAGGAGTCACATCACAAATGTAAAGGTTTTTAGGACATATGCTGTAACATTCTGTCTGTGAGAAGTTAAACTTTATGATGGGTCAGAGTAAACTTCTTCAGCCGTGTGATGTGACCTCTGTTCAGGAAGGTATTCACAGTGGTTTTAGCAAAGGCCCACATTTTGACACTGAAGTCAGTGGTGAGGGGTGTTCTTTCATCTCACCTTGCCACTGGAGTTTAGGCACGGATAGAATGGTGAATCCTGCATTTCAGAATGCAGAAAGCTTCATTTTATTTTATTTTATTTTTAATACAAAACTTCCAATACTTCAGATGCTTTCACAATAATTTAATCAGAAGTATAATCTGTGGAGTCCAGTTCCAGGGATCCAGCTTATAACAGGATGAAAAGATACCTGGAGAGGGAAAGAGATGCAGTTTCTCTCATGAAACAATCTACTTTCTTTTTCAGCTTCTCACGTCATCATTTTTACTTCTGTCTATCAGAGCACATGATCCATAACAGTGTATCAGGAGACGTGGTCCGTTGAACAGACTTTGTATGTTTTTTCTTTTGTTACTGCTTTTATACAGGCTTATGTGCATTTGAAGCTGCTAGATGTAATTCAGCAAGGTAATTTTTTTTTACTGGAAACATGATTTTGCTTTTTCTTTCTAGTGTTTGACTTGTCAAACTTAAGCTCCAGCTGTCATGCTATTGGCCTTTTTGTTTCTTTGAGTGGCAACGTTTAAATTGTTTGCTTTAAGGTGTTGTGACAGAAATTAAACTTTGAGGGAATGACCTCCTAGAGATCACAAAGAAACTTTTGAAGTCTTTGGCTTTCCTTGGAGAACTGTGCACCCAGGCTTGAGGTTTGGGAGTCCAAAATGTGATAGCAACTCGTACAGATACATCTAGGCTAACTTTAATCTAACTAGACTGGATATTGAAGGAGCTACCACTGTGAGAGCTGGGATCCTGGGTGAGTTAGGTGATGGAGTGCTTGGGCAGTTTTTATCTGCCATCCCATAACGCTGAAATGCAGATGTGCCTCTTGCATGTGAAGCTGTTCTGGACCAAACAACCTCTCAAGCAATTTCTAGTGCTTCTCTGCTTAAATAGCTCAGCAATATGAGGTATATTGTTTCAGTGGGGTTTCTGCAGTATAACAAGTGTTGGGAGGTGAACCAGCTTCCTGAGAAATGGCAGTGATTTAGATTTTAATTGTGTGCCTGGCAGTTAATAGTAGACATTCTCTAATGCTCTGGATTCAGTTTCCAGTGTCATGCTGACACACCTTGCCAGGGTTAGGATCCTGAGCTTCAATCCTATGGGTCTCTATGGGCATGTGAGGTGCTGGTGACGTGTTCCAAATTAGTTGTGACTCATTGTGACAATGAAAAAGTTCTTTTTAAAATAATAATTAAAAAAAAAGTGATGGTTATGGATCTGATTTTAAGCCCTTGAGTCCCCATTGGAATGGGAGACTAACAGTAAGGAGATCCAGTTCTTTGGCGATGGTCCTCCTGCCAGGATTTTTCTCCTGTCTTTCACCTTTCTCCAGTCAAGGTGCCACTATTTTTGCACTTAACCAGTGTGTGCCTGTGAGTTGCTGCAAACCTTGCTGATGTTCTAACGCTTAGCAGCTGAGACCCTGCAAAGATGCAGCTGCCTCACATCCTTTTAATTTGGGTGGGAGTTTTTTTGTTTGGTGTTAATAAAGCACCTGTCCATGTTATTATTTCCTACCAAAACCCCAACAGTATTCCAGCTTCTGCCTTCTACTGGATGGACTGCACAACAAGTGGAGGCAACGGGTCAGGGCATCTATGCTGTCTTCTACTGGGCTGTCAAAGGGACAAAATGAGAAGCAGGACTGGCAGGTTTAATGGCTATGAGAATAAGACTCACTAGTATGGGAACAATTGAGTGGTCAGGAACAAGTAAGTGCTGTTATTGACAAAAGGGACATGGCAGCAGTGGGAGGCACAAAAGGCTTCCCTACTGGGAACAGCAGTGGAAGCAGAGGTCTGAAGGAACTGACTGGAATAGGCAGACATAAAGTTGAGGTTTGCCCGTATCTCTTGGTGTTTGTATCTCTCTGGTTTTCTATTTAACCAAGCCTGTGTAGCAGCAAAGGTGACCTGTGCTTGCTCATGAGGTTTTCTCCCAGCTGGCACTGCTTGTTGGTAAATCCCATAGCCAGGACTTTAATTTTCTCTTATGTGGAGTTGAGCTCTTAGTAGTTCAACAGGTTTATCATTCTCATGGGTTCAGACTAAGCCAATCTTCTTTTTGATTCTCCGAGTATGAAATCTTGGTTCTGGTTAGAGTTACAGATCCCCAATGTCTCTTTTTAGAGGAAACATCACAATTCAGCACTACTCTGATTTCCTAGCCAAGTATGCATTACAAAATGCATTACAAAATTCTGACGCTGTAAAATAAGACAGCCCTTAATGAAAAGCTGAATTGAGCCAAAATCAGCCCAGGAAATCTGCCTCATCCTTTTGCCACTGAACCTTTTGACCTTCTGTCCAGGGACAGGGTGCTGACTGTCCTTGGCATAACTGAAATTCTCTCCCTGAGAAGAGGGACTAAAGGAAAGGAGACTGGGTAGACAGGAAAGGAGACTGGGTAGACACTGGCTAGTTACATGGGATCACAAATGGAAAGGGGAGGTGAGTGAGTACCAAACTATAAGAGCAATAGAATGAAGACACTAAAAGGGTACTCTGAAAAAAAAGTGTTTCTGGCAGCACCTCCTGCTTCCTGATGTGTTCTAGGGACCCACTACACGCTGCTCTTCTCGGCTTTGTTCAAAAGGGAACGTGAATAGAACCCACAGTTGCTGAGATCCTCCCTCCAGGCTTTGTTCTCCCCAGGTTGGCCCAGAGGTGATTGACAAGTGGGTCCTGAGCTCAGAGGACCTTGTGGCATGGGCTAGCTAGACGTTTGGTCTGACATGATGTGATTGCACTTAACTCTGCGTGCCAGCAAAATGAATTACCTATCTTTTAGGTTCCTAATCCACAGACAGCCTGAGGAACTAGAATTCCCTACTGCAAGCAAAGTCATTGAAGTTCTTCATATTTGTTGGACGGAGAGCACACGTGCACATACATGCACATACATGCACATACATCTACCACAGCTCAGCTCGTGCAGAGGTGGGGGCCAGGCCACGTGGGCTGAGTGTGTATCTGAGTTCTGAGACAGAGGGAGATTGATAGTCTGATGTAAAATTTATTTAAGGCCGTGGATCTTGTTCTGTAACTGGATTTTTTTCCTACCTGATGCAGCTTGAGGGGCTAAGCTAGGACTGGATTTGAGGAGAGCATGAGCTTCTTGACTCTTGTGTGAGAGCAGGGCAGCTTTAGTCCTTCCCCCAGCAGGAAGGTGAGGAGATGGGGGACTGTGTGATTCCCTGCCGTGCCCCAGGATCCCACAGGAGATTGCAGATCAGCTGGGAACAGAATTCCTATCCCTTGGGTGCTGATTCTGTGCGCGGACTGCAGGCTGGCCGTGCTAAAACGGGAGCAAAGCGCCCGATGGCGGCACAGTGGGAGTGCCCCTTGCTCCTGCAAACAGCCACCACTTCAAGTAGCCGTGTCATAAAATAATGCAATTGCTCATGGGCTTTGCCACTTAAAGGCAGACTCCTGAATGTTTCTCATTGTTGCGGGGAAGAAATCTAAGTCATGGCTGTTAATAGGCTTAGCACGTTAACGACCTAATTGACTCCTGTCTGGTTTGGATTAACTTTTGTGCACAAGGAGTTTAGAAACAAAAAAAAATTAATCCTCTCTGACACACAAAAGGTACGTTCCTAATGAAATTGTGTGGAAATGATGATCTAGGGGCATGCTTCCAGAGTTTCTCCTGGGAAAAGGCCTCTTTACTGTGGTACCAACATCGGCAGAGTGAAGGGCTGATCGGATTTGTACTAGAGGTTCTTTTTCACTGGCTTGTAATTTGGCTCACCCAGGCTAAAACTTGGCAGGGAAGAATGGATGTTGGAAATATGTGGGAAATACTCACATGTTGCACATTTTAGACACCCATCCTGTATTGTGGAACAACACAGGCAGAAAAATACATATGTGTGTTTAAATACATTGTATATGTATTTGTCAAAGCCACAGAATTGCCATGTTTGGGCATTTTCTGGTCCTTTGCTGTTCTTGTATTTTCCGGACAGACAATCATCACCTCTAAAGATATTTTCATCTTAAAATTTTGTTAATTCAGCAGTACTTGGCACAGTCTGTGTTTTAGGGGGATTCTGATAAAACATAAAGCATCAGATGCTGAATCTTTAATTATTACAGGTTATTGATTGTGTCATAAGAGCTCCAACGGGGCTGAATTGCTCGATGGTGGCAATGATCCTGTGATATATGCAGTTAATTGGTTGTAAAAAAAAGATACATGGTGATGTAATGACTTGTGTGAGTATTTGGAGGAGGAAGGCATTTTAAGAAAGCAAAATGAACTTAATCAGGAAGTGCTACAGCTTTCCAAGAGCATTCCTCTTGTGTTCCACCCAGAAGTGTGGTACTTCCCTCACAGACCCCAGCCGTAGGAGAGAGAAACTGAGCTGAACAGTTCCTTGGGGCTAGGTAATGCTGGCAGTCTGGGTTGGTAAGTGCTTGTTAAAATCTCTAAAGCAACTCCTTTAGTCTAAGTGGCGTAACATGTCCTACAGCACTCAAAATTATTTTTAGAGCTGCAGGAGAACTTTGTGGGAGCCAAATTTCTCCTGGAATAATCTGTATAAGAGGATTAATCTGGCTGTAGTCAGGAATGGGAAAGTACTTAGGGTCTTGCATGAGTGGATCTTTGAGATTTGAATCTGAAAGTGCCTACTAATGGGTTAAAAAAAAAAAAGAAACCCCAGGTCTGTGGATTCAAGGCTGATGTTTTAATTCCTTTGTTTAAATTCTGAAGTGCTGCAGCAGCAAAGGACAGATCCCATCACCAGGGGCCAGGTGCTATTGTTAGTCATATGATATGTGTGTACGTATTATTTTTATCACCTGTCATCCAGCAGGAGAAAAAGTTCAAGTCACAATGCACATTTCTGCTCAGGCATGAACATGAGCCCCTGTGAGGCAAACAGAAAACCTATTAAAAGGTTTCCAGGTGCATATGCTGTGAGAGGGAAGGAAGGGAAGGTTGGATTTCGTTTGCTCTGAAGCATGGCATCATTAGGAGCATGGGAAATAGCTTCACACCAGTGCTGTGAAACACTTCGGTTCTCATCTCGAGACACGGGGCTGCATCTGGGGTACAAACTTACTATCACAGACTGTTCTGATTTTAAAGAACAGGTTTGACAGCTTTCTTGTCAAAGGTCCTAGACTAGTGGTCCTTCTGGAGAGAGAACAGAGTGCTAGGGAGTTTTGTTTGTAGGTGTTAATACATATAAGTAAGAATTTCTCTACAGATGAGCCAGGTGGGGACAGAAGAAGATCTCTCTTAATGCATCGTATGTGATTTTTGCAGTGCCCTCAGGTTTGGCCTAGACCTTCATGAATGAACTTCTCAATTTATCTGTGGGGGCAAGAGGTAGCTGCAGAGCTCATCTGTGCTTTGGAAATATCTGTGATTCCCACCAATCTCTGACCCCATAGGAAGGGCTCATGGCAGAGTGGAAATGGGCAGACTGGAGAGAACTATGGGGGAGCTGAACCATCTCCTTTATTAACCCTCTGTACCTAGGAATGGGGGTGGAAAACATGAGAGAGGGCTTCTTTCTTTGTCCTGTCTCTCTCTGACCTTGTAGTACATACAATAAAGCTGCTTCCCTGTGTGTTTCCACAGCTTCAGCTGTCATAAGTGGATATAGTTATGTTAACTCTCATGGAACGACAGTAGTTTAGCAAATTTGCTGAGCTCTGGGCATATATTTTTCATGCTTCCTATGCCAACAAAATCTATGGATGGGAAAAATTCTCCAGTTTTTCTTGATAAATAAAAATACCAATGTTAAAGACAGAATCAAACCATGTTGTGAAAGTGTAGGAATCTCCTCTAACCATATCATAAAACTTTCTGTTTCTTTGGGAAAAGTAAGTTCTGCTATAACTTTTCCAAAGGTCTCCAGTGATGTATTAAAGTCCCCTTACATAGAAGAGGTTTTATATAAAATACAGTCCAGGAGCATGAGAGAGAGCAGCTTGTCTTTGGAGGGAAGGCTGTTATTTCATGTTTATGATATAGACCTCATAAATTACTCTTTAAATGTGGGTTTGCTTTAAACTCTTTTGTCAATTTAAACCAACCAGTTTTCATTTAATGCAAATGTGCTGCACGGAGAGAAGAGTATGGGGGAAAAAAAACCAGGAAGAGCAACATTTTCAGTCGCAAAACAACAACGCGTCGCTTCGCGGTGTAGTTGCTTCTCAAGCTGTTTTAACTATTGGTCCAAGCTGGTAATAATTGAAAGAAGTGCTAGTACACAGGTATCAAATGTAGGGAAGGCTTTCCCTGAACAGGTATAAATCCTAAACACATGTTACTGCTACGTTGCATTTCCCCATCTTTAATCATTGTCTCGTAGCTGTGTTTTCTCTGCAGGTTTGACTTGGCCTGAGTGAGCAGTTGTTATGGCCAAAACCCATGTGCACTAAAAATAGATAGATGTAATGCAACCTGTATTAGTCCATATTAGGAAGCATCTGTTGAAGAATTAAAGCAAGGATTTCAACAATGGGCTATGCAGGAGATGTAATGTGATTAAGTGTTTGCAAGCATAGAAGTATTCCCTGTGTCAGAAATTCAGCACTTGACCCATGGGAGTGTGTCTCACTTGTGTGGATAAATCCCTTGGTTTCTCCAGGTCCCTGGTTTTCCGAACGGGGAGTCTGGATTTTCCCTGTGAGCGTGTGATTGTTTCCTTATGGCTGATAAAGAGCAGCCTTTTGGAGCAGTCTATCGTTCAGAAGTGTCCTTTTCCATCATGTACAGCAAGTTTTATTGCCAGTCTGTTCTGGATGAAGCCCTCAACACGAGGGCAGCATGGATAACACGGAGCAGGAGAAACTCCAGTTTCTTCTTCCTCAACAGTCAAGGTGCAACAGACTCCAGAAAACAGGATATGCAAATACATGTCATGTATGGATTTCTTCCCCTTCCAGAGCAGCCGCACGCCGTGGAGCTGTACTGCTCCTTCACATGGTTCCTAAGAAAATGTAGTGCTTAATGAACTTAAATCTAAACTAGCAGGTGGTAATGAGCTAGGCTGTCTGGTGTGTGCCATCCTTGTCTTGGGATGCTCACGGGTATTCCAGCAGTCACTGCGGTTAGAAAGGCAGACAGATGGCTCCAAGGAGACTATGGTACATCACTTACCTTTTAGCTGTCTTTGTTTTTTTCTGTATTATCATAAATCATAGCTCGGGGTTAGAGCCAGTAGTTGGGAATTGGGACTCCGTTGGCCTCAGCTCCTAATGTTGTTTGGCTTTTGACCTTCAGCAGATCCCTTGGGATCTTTCTTATAAAAGCTACCAAGTGTTGGGCACTTACATGTTTCTTTGAGTGGCCAAGATAGGAAAACTTTGGGGCAGATTTGTTCAAAAGCTCTAAGCTTCCTTTGAGGTAGTTTGTAATTAGGAGTGATCAGCCATAGACGTCACAGACTGTGAACCCAAGACTGAAGGCACAGAAAAGTAGGTCATTTAGGCTATAACCTCAAACTCTCAAACGTAGAATTATAGAATGGTTTTGGTTGGAAAGGACCTTAAAGACCATCTCGTTCCAAGCCTCCTGCCATGGGCAGGGACACCTCCCACTAGAGCAGGTTGCTCAAAGCCCTGTCCAACCTGGCCTTGCACACTTCCAGGGAGCGGGCATCCACAACTTTCCTTTATTTGCAAACTAAGGCTATAACTCTGAGCTGGCAGTGGGACCAAGGGCCTTTGGATCTGACAGGTGCTCAATAAACTGCCAGTTTCTCGGCTGGTCTGTTCCCTGTGTAGTTTGACTTACCTGTACACATTAGGGATTAAAAATAACTATTGTGCTACTTCCCCTTGACCTGCTGAGCCAACGCCGTTACAGGAGATGAACTTTTATTCTTTACTGGCTTTTGCAAGTCACCAGAAGTAAATTTCCTGGCTTTCGAGGAGGTCTGTGCCACCTCTCTCAAGGTGTATGTGTAATGGTGAGGTCAGACTGTAGGTGGGTCGCCTGTGGCTTGGTGAGTCCCTGAGCTCTTCCAACCTCAGCAGAAGCAATTGGAGTTCAGCTGCCAAAGCCCAGGATGGGTTGGTAAGGCTGGCAGTTGTAAAAACATTCTTTGCAAACGAAGCCAGTTTGCTAAAGACTCATTAAAATAAAATAAGCCTGGAGGCCAGTGATGCCATTTTTCACAGTATTACTGCAGCCAAGCATTTTGTAGTCTCTAAAGACCTGAAGTGGATTAGGACTGTGCTTCATGATTAGTCTCAGATCTGCTGAGTTTGAGTGATTAAAACTGAGGAGTCTGAGTTTAGTCTTGTGTACATCACTTCTTATCACTTGAACCTAGTTATAGGAACTTCTCCCATGGCCTCAAGCAAGTTGGGATCTTTGTGTGTCTGTCACAGACAATACAGGATGAGAAAGCAAGGCACAGAGGCTAAGAGGGAGTGGCAGAGCAGGTCTTTCTATTCCCACTTTAACAGTCTTATCATTAAGCCATGCTCGGTGTGCCTGCTTTCTGTGACATTGTCTTCTCTGAATGTCTTACCTGAGTAAGTCCTTGTTTCTAGCTGGCTGGAAAGCCTACAGGGAAGCTGTTCTGTTAAAAGGAGATGAGTGCACATAATCCAGGAGGGCAATCTTTGAAATTTGCTGGCAGATTGAACCAGTGAGCAGAGATCATAGCGCTTATCCGATGCTGTTTTACAGGCTGGACATTAAAGACAAAGTCCTGATGTATTATGTTGGTGACTGAGTATGTTTTGCAGAAGAATAAGGTTTTAACTGATGTGTCCAAGCCACAGACTAACTTGGATAACACTCCTTGCAATAAAATCTCTGTGGTGTTTTGAGATGCAGCACAGAGTTCATGACTTCTGTCTCAAATTCTTGTTTGCTGCTGTGCCAGACAAATCGTCATGAACTTGTGATTTGGTCCGAAAATGGCTGTGGAAAAAACCCAGCAAAATAAAACCTAAACCACAACAAACCTTCTACCCCCCCCCCACCCCCCCACCCCCACCCCCCCCCCCCACCCCCCCCAACACCACAAACACACAACCACACACCACAAAAACCCCCCCCAACAACAACCCCACACACAACAC
>WUAM01000287.1:73224588-73352117 GCA_024336885.1 Actenoides hombroni
AAAGAAACCAAACCCCAAAACCAACCAACAACAAACCACACCAAAAAAACCCCAAACATTTTTGGGAGGTTGACTAAGGAGCAATGGATCATTTTGCTATGCCATGTTTTTTTCCTTCCAGTCAATGCATGATTTTGTCTGCTGTTCTAGTCAGAAGGAAATTGGGGGTGCATAACCAGACATTAAAAATGAGAGGACAGTTCTCAGTCTCTAATCAGCTGTGATTTGAATAAGCAACAATTTTTGGTCCCTGAGCTTCAGATTACCCACTGGCATCAGCTGGCTGTGGTAAATCTGAAATCCCAAGCTGTTATTGAAGGTATAAAAGACAAAGGGACAATTTTGTGCTGTATCCTGACAGAGGTGAAGGGAGCTCAGTGTTCCCATGGCTGGGAATAGGTTGGGGAGTGCTGGCTGTGGCAGCAACTCCAATAGAGTCTGTTCCTCTTAGTTTCCTTCTTCAGTCCTTGCTTCTGTCTGCTCTGAGGTGGATGTCCCAGGAAAGGTGTCAAGAAAGCAGCTGTGCGATGCAAGGGCCCTGAAGTGTGGTTTCTTTTTCTTCTGTTTGTTGTTGTTGTTGTTGTTGGTTTTTTTTTATTTGGGAGATCAGTATTTTCAAAGGAACCTCTCTGTTGTTGTATGGATGAAAACTGCAGCTGCAAGGTAACCAATGCACAGAGCTTTGGATGTGAAGTTCACAGGAGGCAGTGAAGGGATGTTTCTGGTGGTGTCCATAAGCTTTGGACTGCCCTCCTTTATGTGCCTGTGGTGATCTCACAGCTCTGAGCTGTCCCGTGATCTGTGGTTGCTCTTGTAGCTCCAGCTGTGTTAGCACGTGTCCTTCAGTGGCCTGACTTCTGCAGCAAACGTTTTCTCATCCTGGAATTCTCAGACCTCTAAACCTATTCAACTTTGTCTCGTTTGTAGCCATGAGCAAACAGGTTGCTGACCTGTATGGCTCGTGGGCACCCACTGTGGCGATGCCATGCAGTCAGGCTTTTGAAGAAGCCATTCAATAAGTGGTTTGGAAGCAGCTCTGCTGTCAGATTCAAACATGAGGAGTAGCTTGATTTAACTGAAGCCTGTTTCTCTTGATATGTTCTTAAATAATCAACACTCTATGTATCAAGCCTGCACTCCTTGACCTTCATTCAGACTGAGAGGGGAGCCTGCCTGTGCTGTGTTTAGCTTTTGCTTGTGCTCTGGTCCTGGGATGTAGATGCTGCTGCTGACTTCCACCTTCTGTTTCATTTCCCTGCTGGGCTCCACTTTGCACCTTGCCTTCTTGATTTGAAATGAAATCAAGTCATTATGCTAGATTTGAGAAGTTTTTTGAAATCAGTGCATTGTCTAGGTAAAATAACAAGAGACAGAGATACAGGATGATACAGCACAAAGGAAACAGAGCTAGCTCTCCACGTGAGGGTATGTAGAGATGTTAAAGGCATCATGGGTGGAGGGAATTTAGCAGAGGGCATCCTGAGGAAGAACTGGAGAGAGAGGACTTTTAAGGCAGCAAAAACGAACTTCTAAGGAGAAATCTGGCCTTACAGAAAGGACTCTGAAATTTTACTTTTATTTGTGGCTTTTGCTGAACTGCATCCAGAAACTTTCAGTAGGTTTAATGGAATGAGGTAGCTAAAATTGCAAAGGGAAAGATTAGAGAGCAAAAAAGTGGAAGGCTGTAGGAGAAGAGATTGCTTTTCAGATGAGTCTGGGAAATACTGTTGGAAGGGAGGTAGGAGGAGCAGGAAGGGACTCTGCAGCTACAGCAAGAATGTGCCAAAAACCAGACAGTGCTAGACAGGGCTTTTGGTGTGTAATAGGAAAAGGTCATTTGGGGCGGTTGCTTTGGAATTGTACATCTGTTGGGTTGCCATAAAAAGCACTGAACATAAGGAGTTTTCTACTGAGGCTTCAGAAGAGCTCTGCTCTGCTTCTGATTGCAGCAGGGACTGGGGGGTTTTTGCCATTCTGAGGAAGATTTCAAAGACTGCTGCACGGCAGAATGTGATGTGATCTTTTTGCTTTGCAAGTGACTAACCAAGGAAGGGGAAGGCCCTGTAAATAAAAGCCGGCTAATGAGCTCGTGCGATGCTACAGCCCTTTTAGACTCCAAATCTGGGAGTGCATGGCCCTTCTCCCATCACCTCACGGCACTGAATTTTATGGCATTCTTGGCCAGATAGACTGTGTAACACACTGTCAAAGTGACTGGCAAAAGAGCAGTGTCCCTTGTGCCTAGTCACCCGCAGCATGTACGTGCTGTGCTGTAGATTGACTGCTTCAGCTCGTATTTCACATGAAATTCTCTGACCTCTTAAGCAGAGAACACCTGACTCCTAAAATAGTGTGCACTTTGGTTATGTATGCTCCCCACAATGTAAACTCCTCTGACAGGCTCCTGCCCATGTTTTATGGCCTCTTATACCTTCACACTAACACTTAACATCTGCGCCACAAAATCTGTGACATCGCTTTGTTCAAATAAAGAATCCACCAAGCATTTAATCCTTGCTTTAATGGCCCATGTTTATTTTAGTTTGGAGTTTCATGTACTCGTGGAAGGATTCTCTGCCCATAGTCCATAAATCACGTGGGGCAGGAGGGAGACCTCTCTGCTGGCTTGTTTCTGAAGTGAGGCTCTAGAGCTGGGGTGTTTTCATACCTCCGTAAAGTTGACTTACCTCAGGTATTGAGTTGCAGATGTGTTTAATGAGGATTTTTACTACTGGTTTTGGATCTTTTTCTTCCCTTCATCAAATGTCTGTGACACGGGGTGTGTATTTCTTTTGTTCTGTATGTGGTGGTTCATCCATGCAAATGATAGTTGTGTTTTCTCCATGATTATGAGGGAAAAATTGTTTACATGTGTGGTAGGCAGGAAGATGCAAATCGAGACCAGTCTGCAGGTAGCTTTCTGCAAGGACAAAAAAGACAGAAAGAAGAAAGAAAAATTATCTTAAAGAGGAACTATGAACTTAAAAAAGGAAAGGGGAAAAAAAAAAGGGACAAACAGACTCACTCTTCTGTTCAGGTAGTTGGTGTTGCTTTGCCTCTTCTGCAGTGTGTCATTGGTGACCACCTGAGCTCTCTGTAGGCTGCCTTGAGTCCATTATGTGTGGCCTGCTCTAAGGGCTGTGTAAGCTTGCACTTGAACAATGTGAGGGAGAGGAGGAGGGTAAGAGCCCAGCTTCTCCAAGTTAGGTCACTTTGGCTGTGTTTCTGGGCAAGCCTGTGGGGTGGTAGTTTTCCACACAACCTCTAATCCCCACCATCCAGTGGAAAGCAGCCAGTCCAGAGCTTCAAGTCAAACTCATGGAGGAATGGGGGCCAGAGGCTTTGTGTGAACCAAGACTACCCAGTGGTTTGCCAGGAGTCCCTTTACAATGCAGCTCTCCAGAAATCACACCTTTCAGAGTTTTGTACAGCTGCCTTCTGCAAAGAGGTGCCGAGAGGAGTCAGCAAAGCCTTGCCAACTCCTTCATCTGCCTCTGGAGGAGGGACCGTGCTGGGCAAGCCCATGGAAAATGACCATGGCATGACCTCTTCTCTCTGGAGAGTGGGTTCCTCCTCTGACACAAGTAGCTTCTTTTCCACCAAAGAGGAGATTTGTGAAGTGAAAACCCAGAGCACTCTAAACTTATTTTCTTGCACTTCAGCCTTTTTACACGGCTCATTCAATGCCAGGCTCAGATGTGAGTCTAGGCCTAGCCCCCCATAAGAGCAGCTTCTCTATAGCAAGAAGATTTACACCAGCTGGAAACTTTTAATTGATTAGGGAATTAGCAAAATAATAATGAGATGGAGAAGTGCTGTTACTTCCAGGAACATTCTGATTATTAGCAGCAAGATCCAAAAAGTCAATGTTCTTACTGGAATAATTTCCCTTCTCTTCCGTTTCCTCTGCCTTCTCCTCTGGTGTATAAACAATAACCTTGAAAGTGCTGCAGCTAAAGGTACATGGCTATGCAGAGGGAGGAATGAGTGGATGAATGGAACAAAATGAATAAACAAACATGTGAGCTTCACAGAAGTTTGGTGAAGTCATCTCCATTTTAGAGTTGGCAAACCGAACGTGCCTTCATCTTTCCTCCTTTCTGGTATAGCTGCTCCATATTACTGCCTTTTGAAAGCAGAGATCCCTTGCCCTGTGGCAGCTTGGTAGTGATTGTGCACTTTTCTGTAGCTGTCCTGCAGTCCATTTGAGAACAAGCCTTGAAACTCGATTATTTCCATCTTTGCTGCTGGCTTGTAGTGTCCATTATTTATGAGCACCACAAGTTTTCTTTTTTGACTTGTCCATGGGCTCCTGTCTCTTTTTAGACCCAGGGGGATATTTCCAAACACTTTTTAAAAAGATTCAAATCAAACTTCATGGTTGTTTTCTCAGTTTAAAATATGTACCAAGTGTTGACAGTTGATGCCTTGGGCAGAAAAGCATGTGCAGAGCTCTACTGGATGACTGCTCGACAACTCGGAGCAGGGAGCTGGGATGGACATGTGCAAATGTGCATATTGACAAGACAGGAAAACGTGTGAATGCTCAGAAGGCAGTGAGCCCATTTCAGGTGAGCTTTGGGGGGCTGACAGCTGATGGAGTTTATCACCCTGAACACAACATCAGTCAGGGAAAACTGATGATCTGGATGTGAGTGCATTTAACAGCCTGGGAAAGAAGGGAAATTCAAGCTGAATTATGTAAGGGAGCTGGTAAACAGGCTGTGGAAAAACAGGATCAGCAAAGACTAAGTCAGATCTGCAGAATGGTGCTTTGCTAAGAGAGGGTCTTAAGTTAAATCTACAGAAAATTAAAAAGTGATTCTCTGCTCTGGGAAATGAGCAGCATGTGTAGTGTGACGTAAGAGGTATCTGTCTGATGATCTATTATGGTCTATCCTGTGTCGCTTCTGCATGGAATGTTGTGTTTATGCTGTTTCAGGACCTGTTGTATGTTCTGCTCCTTTTTTCATGGGAAGAAATCTGCATTTAATACCCGTGTTAGTATCTTATCCATAGTATATTGCAGGCTGGGCAGTAAGCACATGTAATTTCAGTGAATTCTTGGCACTTTGTTTCTTATTGCAAAATAAACTTGGTTTAATGACTTCATTTGCTTTTCTTTCGTTTTACAATTGAAAACATGAATACATTTTCTTTTGTGACTGCAGGGAAGTGAGTAGATTCAATTTCAGATCTGAACTTCATTTCTCCTTTGTTCGTGCCTCAGCTGCTTTGCACATCTGCCTTGGAGCTGTGAAACACGTTTTACCTTTCAGTTTAGAAGAGGACAAATTACTAATATATTAGTCCCTTAGTTTGGAGGAAGGGAGGTTTTATTTCTGTGTTAATTTTGTGGTATGGTAGCTGACTGCTGCTTCACTTTCTAGTCCTTAAAATGGGTCCTTTTCACAGGTTCTTGTAACTGTGGTTCATTAAAGATCAGCTGGTTCAGGGAGTCCCCTGCTTTTCCTTCACGTACCACGAGAAAGAGGCGTGTGAGCTCTGCACGTAGGTGGCCGGCGACTGCAGCTGCTGGTGCTGATGCCAATAGCAATAAATGAGCAAAGAAAGCTTGAGAAGGTCTTATCTAGCCTGACCTTCTGCACTTCTGGGTTTTATCCAGAGACTTCCACAGTTGGCCAATAACCCACGTTCCAAAATAATCTGACTTAATTTCAAATTTTTGAGGCTCTGTCTTGTGTTCTGTTACATTGGGCTGGTAACGCTGGTAGCAAGTAGAAATGCAACTGATGGAAATAGCAATTCCAGGAATTTCTTACAACTTCCCTGGCTAAGGAGAACCTGCAGAGTCTCGAGTGTACATTGCATCCCAAAGCACCATCTCCTATCCTAATGTTTTCTTCAAGAGATTTTCTTCCTTAATTAGCGCTTGTTCCATTGTAGTGGAATGTTACTCCTTTCACAGGAAAGATTTCCAATTTCTGATTGTTTTTTGCAGCAGCGTGACTTCTTGGCTTGAATTACAATTCAGCTTTTGCTTTTCTGGACTTCTCCCATCCTCTTTCTTATTTGCATGTAATCTGGTAGTGTCATGAATCTGCACGCAGGTACAGATGTACTTGAAATAGAATCTCTTGGTTAATTCTTTACATCAGCAAAGAACACTTTAAAGGTCATTGCAGTCTGAATGTGCACAAAAATGGGGTTTTTTTTGAAAAGAGTATAAATGTTTTATTATGATTCACCAGCCTTAATAAGTGTTTTGACTTTTAGAAAAGAAGAGACAAAAGAAAATGAAATCAACCAGTGACTGGAGGGAGAGAAGAAATGCCATCCGACTTACCAATGAATACACAGTAGAAACTCTGGTGGTGGCAGATGCTGATATGGTCCAATACCACGGTGCAGAGGCTGCCCAAAGATTCATCCTCACTGTTATGAACATGGTAAGTAGGGACTTTACTTTTGCTTTGCTTTTTAGAGTAAAGAGATCATATCCACGGTAGGTTAAAGCTGGCTTCTTTGACAGCTGAAATAAATGGGTAACTGTTTTGACCTTGAGGTATGAGGAAAGGTTTTGGTTTTCTTGTGTTATGTGCCTCTTCTCCCCTATCTATGTGTTTCCCAGTATTCGCCTGAGGGCTTTACAATAAGTAAACAACCATTTTTGAAACTGAAATTGCAAGTTTTCAGTTAGGAAGTATTCCATCATTTTTCAGGAGTGGTGTTTCCTACCGTATTTTTCATAGTGCTGTGTTTTACCTTGGAAGACAGCATCCTGGAGTGAATAGATGGTCTTATGTGACATCTGTTTCTTGGGTTCCTAAAGATTTCCGTGGCGCATCGATTGCGTGAAGCGGCGCTGACCATACTTCAGAATAGTTGCTGGAGTTGGGTTTTAGAAGCATTCTAGAAATTCTGCAGAGACTCTGCCAACAGCAAGGAGAGCCTCTTGAAATGGCAAGCTCCTGTGAAGTGTGGGTGTTAATTTGATAGCTGCCCTAGTAGTCAAGCCTTCCCTCGCAGCTGATAAGGGGACACAAAGCCTCTCACACCGAATGCTCACTCATTCACTCATTGGCAGTGCCATCGAAGAGATAATGGCTAAATTGGATGTGGACACTGGAAACTCTGCTCAGAGACAACAGGGGTCCTTCCAGAGGCATTTGCACAAGAAAGTCTTGGAGGAAGCTTGTATTCCTCAAGCCCTGCCATTGTGACATCCAAGAAGAGTTCATTCTCCCCATTACTGCTCTGTTGTTGTTCATGAGCAGCAAATTGGCTTGGAAGAACAGAACAGCTCTGAATAGTAATTGGCTGGTCATGCTTCCCAGAGAAGAGCTGAGTGATGGATGCTCAGTGCGTAATCCGGCTGTGGGACAACAGCTTTCTAAGAAGTCTTGTAGTCTTTTATCCAGCACTGGTGTGAAGGAGCTCTCCTGTAGTGAAATGCTTTGCTGATTAAGCAGGGAGTTTGTTTAACTAGTCTTTTCCACTAACAAGCTGCTTTTCTATGTCCCTTCCTCTACCTTTTCTTTTGCCTTCTAGCATGCTGTGACAATAGTCACTTAATAGGGCTTCCTCCTGTCTCTGTTTATTTGGATTGTTTTGTAGGAGGAACAAATCTATTCATGTCACCATCACTTCAGGGTCTGCTTACTGGCTGTCTTGTGTTTAAGGATGGATTTGCTGGGGGCACAAAAGCCTTATTCTTCTCAGAGCCATGGCCCTCCAACTTCAAATTCACATACCAGTTTTGCAGGGACCAGGCAGAACATAAATTCAGCTCTGAACGAATCTGCTTCTTAAGTCACTTTTTGACCTAAGAGAAAGGCACATTCAGATGTCTGTGTCAAGGCTGAGTTTCATCCTTACATTAGATGCTTGGGACCTTCAGAGGGATGGTGGGTGCTTTTTGTTTGCAGTGGCAGCCCAGAGATCCTCCTAAAACCTGTTCTGCACTGATTCACCAGGGAGATAATAAAAATCTGCCATTGTGCCCCACAGTTATCCTGGGGATAGGACAGGGCATTATGGGCTATGAGAGCTTTTAAAACATGTGTTCAATCATCTGTCTTGATGACCCTTGTGCCAACAGGTCGGTTATTTCAGTGTAGCCATTAGTGCACTTCTATGCTGTACAGCTTTATCAGCCTGTGAGGATTGTTAGGGTTGAGTACACTGATAAACCAAGCCCTAAACAAAAGATGGCCATGAATACTGCTGTCTGTCCGGGCAGTTGAGGACTGCAGAACATCTCAGCAACATGAGCTTGCCATTTATGAATGAATACGTGTGGAGAGGTGCTGATAGATGGGTTGGGTTCTCTAAACCCATTTACTGAAACAAACACTGAAGCTTAGTTTCCAGTGTATTTGGCTGATGGACTTATAAGCTAGGTTCTGATGCTGTAGTGTGAGCTCACCCCTTTATTAGACACTAGAGAGTGCACATGGAAGAGGACTCTTGGCTGAGGAACACATTTATCTGACATCTCTTAAGGTGCGAAGTCCAGCTGAAATGCTTCCCACTGTTACGTCATTGCTCCTAGGGGCTCACCCATGTGGTTTTTCTGAAGTCTGGTAGGATTTGAATTTATGTTTCTGCTTTTCAGCCTTCAGAGGAGCACCAGTAGAGTCCCTCTCCTTTGTCTGGCCACCTACATTCCCACATTTGTAGTATCATACTATCTCTCAGGCCTCTACCTCCCCGAGGAAACTGTTTGCGAGTGGCTGGCAAGATTGGAAGATTCTGAGGAATAACAATGAGCAAACACCTAGATGGCATTATTGCATAAATCCTTTATTCTGAGGCTATAAAACAAAGTGAAATTCAAAGGGGATTTTACCACTGAAAGCTGATCTTCATCCCAGCAAGAGAGGCTGCAGAACAATTCAGAAGATCCATTTTGGGAAGGGAGGTGGGGTGGTCATGTTGGCCTTAGCTGGACTCTTCACTCAGCCACACTCTTTGGATAGTACCTGCACCAGGCACGCTGGATCTTTGTGTGGTAGTTTCTCATCTGTAAAACTGTGGTATGAAGAATAGCAGAGCCCCAACTCCTTACAGCAACATCTGTTGGATCCTTCTCCGGTGCGGGATCGGTCGCGCTCTGCGTCACCACACGAACGGAGGCCTCCTGGCTGCTTGGGATCTTGGTTTCCTGCCTGCCTCGCTACAACTTCTGTCAGCCTTCTGTGACTGTGAGTTGGGGAACAGGATTTGCCCCGTGATATTAGGCAGTGCTTATTCAGCTATGCTGCAGGATGGCGGGCTGCCTCTAAAAGAAACCAGAATGTTAATTTTGGCTTGGGTGCTTGCATTTAAGCAAATAGAACATTACTGGTCAGGGGTAAATTAACTTAACTCCTCTCTGTAAGCCATTACGTTTACTGTCAAACCACAAAACAAGCATTAAGAGATCCTATTAATGCATTTTATATTTATAGACATTTTAAATAAAGTGATCTGCCTTAAAGTATTTAATATCTATTTATGTTACAAGAATTTCTGAAGGGGAAAAAAGTCAGCATTACAAAATACTGGTTTATTGCTCCCTTGGTAAATGAGAATCTTAGGGGGAAAAACCCTCACCACCCTCCTCTAGAATAACAGCTAAGAAGCACAGCAAACCCCTTTTGCAACGCAGAAATAACAGGTAGTACTTCATATAGCAGATGCTGTGGTTTTAATGATATCCTGTAGTTCTGACCATCCCCCTGAACAGAGAATAGACTCACATTAAAGTTACTCATTTTTTTTCTGAATCTCATTGTAGAGGTGCAAGCTTTTCCATTTAATAAATTAATATTTGAAGTTGTAAGGCAGATTTTTCCAGGGTCATGGAAGAATATGCTCTAACGTGCTCTGTAATGTATAAGTAGGAACAAAAGTGGCTCCAGGGCTTTGAGTTGACTTTAAGTCACCACCTCTAAAATGAAATATTTTCTTGTTTTCTGGCAAGGTATTTGATTCAGCATGATTTCTATAATGGGTGATTCCTGATGGCTTTGTGATAATGTTAAAAAACCCAAGCTGATAAAGAAGTTGCCAAATGCCACCATGTACATCTGCAGCCTTAGTGAAGTTTATGGGCGTGCTGGATGGAAGGACACAGACAGGAAGAGATCAGCAGAATTAGAGAAATGTAAAACATAGGTGCTGATTTATTTTTCTAAGTTAAACTCCCCTGGTATTGAGCTTCTGCACAATGCTGCAAGTGTTTGCATTTCAGTTCTCGTGCCCCCTTCGCATCCTTTGGCTTCAGCTCGTCTCCCATTCACACCCTTCTTCAGTAGCTGCCAGTGTTTAGAACTGCCTCTAAATTCCAAAACAAAGTGCCTTTGTGGTAAAACATGCTTATTTTGCTCACCCGTCCATTGGTCTGCATCTGGCAACTGTGATTTCTCACTGTGCTTTATCCATGTGGAGGCTGTTTGGGTGGATGTTCTGTTTCTTATGAAGCCCTTTGTTGCTCTTGCGACACTTCACTGCTTCATCTAAACCAAACTTCAGGTTTCTCAGCCAGCAACTAGGAGACCAGTGCATTGGCTTTCTCTTCTCCTCTCCCCTGCCTTTCTGTGTGTCTCCTTATGGTAGTCTGGTTCCATTTTGGGGTTGGTTCAGGAGCAGGTTCTGAAGCATAACGCATGCACTGCTTTCTTGCAGGAGTTTTATCCTTTTATTTCCTCTTGTGTTTTCTTTTCATCTGAGAGAAATGGCCATTTAGACAAAAAGGAGATTTTCTGTCGTTATAGACAGGCCAACTGCACTGGTCTCTACTGTGGCTGATCTTCATGAGTTATGCTTTCAGCTTCCTGGAGAAAACTGACATTCCAATGATTCTGAAGCATATGATAAATGAGGGGTGAGACCCTTGGAAAGTTCTGTCCATGGCCATAGTGTTTTTAATGATGGGGAGTCACTGGTTTCAGCTAGGCCCTGAACAACAAGTTGTGGGTGTTGTCTCCTTGCAATTGTGCACAATTTTCTTTTCAAACCTAGTCCCACTTAGACTGACCCTCTGAGCATTTAGGGATAGAGATGGCTGAATTTCCATGACCACACCATAGTAATTGAAAAGTTGCTTTCTGTGGGTTTGAAAACCTACAAAAAGAGCCTTTTTTTTTTTTTTTTAATTGCCTCTTTTTGGGGGAATAAATTACAACTGTGGCTTGGTTATGAGCTTCCTTTTTCTGAGAGAATCCAGCATGCAGGGAGAAGCTGCTGTAGTTTGGATTAGTTCTCCTGCAGCTGTTGCTAAGCCGCACGATTAGCGTAGAAGCTCTTTGCAGCAGCAAGCAGTGACTTGAAGTTAGTGATCTTTTGGATGTCATTAAGAGGGAAAATTTTTATGTTGTTCTTTAGGAATAATACTGGTTCACTCTCTGAAGCCTTATTTTACACTCTGCAGATCGTTTTTCACTTTGGATTTTCCCCTGTGAGAGATTTTTTTATGTTAAAGAGGCAGATAAAATCATTTTTATCATGCATGCACTGATGGATTTATATCTCTGTGCTCTTGGGAGCTGGCACATAAAGGCTCCAGAGCTGCCACTGGTAATCAGCTCCCTTACCCTGATCTGGAATTTTCATGATGGGAGCAGGGACGTAAGGGAATAAGATACAAGTATTTGATCACTGTCTACAGATTTCTCATTTTACTCCAACAGCCCCAGGAGAAAGTGTTATGTCAACTGTATCTTATAAAGAGCCATGAATATGTTCTTTTTCATAATGTTTAATGGGGTAATTTGAAAGCTTGGCTTTAGGTGGGTGTTAGAAATCCTATAGCACTTTTCAAAACAAGTGAAAGACAACCTCAGTAACCTGACTACTACTTCTGCTGTCCAAACCTCGTCCAGCAGCCAAGGCAATGTGGAGGCTCCTGCTGAAGTGCAATGCTTAGGGAAGGGGAAAAAAAAAAAGGATAAAGTCAATTTACCCTCAGGGTTGCTGTTCTGAACTCCAAAATATCTGAAACACACACGTCTCCCTCCCACCATACACCTGCAGAGGAAGCTCTTGAGAATTAAAAAAAATGAAACTGATGTAGTTTAGTTCCTCTCTTAGCCCAATTTCTCATGTCTAGGTTGTGCTTTATGCACGCTGAGGCAGGCCTGGACAGCTCATGCCAAAGCTGCATTTATTCTGTCCCTTCCATGTCAAAGCTATAGGGAGAAAGAAAGGCAGGAGGAATGCAAACAGAGGAGGAGAAGGATGGGTCAGACTTCAAGCTTTTCTGTTTTCTCTGGAGTATTCTGTGCAGTAAAGCTCTGTCAGGGAAATACAGTTGAAGGAGGGAGATGTCAGAGATGGGCTTTATTCTTTTTCTTGTTCTTCTGCACTTCCCCTTCCATTTTTCTGTCTATTTTGCTTGACTCTTTACCATACCCCTTTCTGTTTCCAAAGTTCACTCTCTCTACTTTTGATGACACCTCACAGAATGGAGGTAAATACAGTATAAAAGTTCACCTGCAAGAGAGCAAGCAGTGGTCATGACCACACCTCAGCCACATTGACAACTTCTCACATCCCTTCCCTTCAGCTTAGTGACCAAGAACCTCCTTTGCTCTTCCAGCCAGAAGCTTTCTGACACTGTGGGGATGTCCTAAACCAGCAAACCTTCACATTTTTCCACAGCAGTGTGTTAGTGGGTTTCGTGCAGCTGACACTTGTGTTTTCAGCTGCCTTATTTTATTAAAAGGTTCTAAAATACCCCAAATACTTTTACTTTTCCCCTGTTGGAAGTGCTCATAGCAGCCTCAAGGGTGTGGTGCAATTACAGGCTTTTGAGAGGGTGGTCCATGGTATTGGAAGTAGGAAGGGATGTGTCTGTGAGTCAGTCTCTCTATTAATGCATACTGTCCATGCAGCAGGAAATCTTGAAACCATCTGCATTAGGAAATCCCATTCCTTGCTGGCTCGGCAGTGGCCCCACCACAGGGCACAGCAGAGCTCCAGAGGAAAGCTGCTGGTGGGGGAGGAGGTAGAGGAGTCGGGAATGGAGGAGTGAAGCTGGGCCTGGGAAAAAAGGGGTGAGATAAGGTGAGGAGAAAGCATTGTTTTAATTTATCTTGTTTCTCTCAATACAAATTATTTTAGTTGGCAATAAATAAATTTTTCCCAAGTCAAGTGTGTTTTGCCTATGACAATAATTGGTAAGTGATCTCCCTCTCTTTTATCTCATCCCGTGAGCTTTTTCATCTTATCTCATCCCCCTGTCCTGCTGAGGAAGGCTTGTGAGAGAGTGGCTGGGTGGGATCTGGCAGGCATCTAGTCAGAGAAGCTCAAGTGCCATGTGGCTGCCTCTTAAACTCCCTGTCTCCATTTCACAGTCCTATGTCTGGGCTAAACACAAGGGCAAACCACTTCCAGTACTGTCCTGCGCTCTGTGTTAATTGAGAAGGTCCTCCCAGCCCAGTGATGTGAGTATACGTGCTGTACTGTACTCACTTGGTTAATGGGTGAGCTCTTTGGGTGGTGATGTTGGCTCCCACAGACCAATTTGCAGTCACACTTCTAGCTCTGTTTCCTTGCTCATTTGCCTGCAGATCTCAGCTCCTTTGGAAAGACACGGTTATTTGCGGGCGGATTGCGAACGGTTCCCAGCTAAATCTGTGCTGACCTTTCTGTGTAAAACTTTACAGGGGGCTTTTTGCTGACAGGAAAAGAAACGGAAGAATGGGTGAAGGCAGGTGAAGCTGGAGATGTCTCTCCACTTTTCAGCTTGGTTCATGAAAGAAGATGGGGAACTGTGTGTGTGACCCTATGTCAGCGTCCTGCAGTTCTGTGCTGGACTACCTTAAATCACAGCGCTGCTTTCTGCAGCTGACCTTATTGTGATCAGGCTTTAAATCCTGAAAAACACTGCAGAGCTGTATGAAACAAAGATTACTGTTCCTCTAGCAACTGTCTTTCCATCTCTAGAGAAAATCTGTGAAACTGAATTAAGGAATTATTTACCCCAACATGAGGGTATTGTTGGCTAGCGTACCTTTTCTGCCTTTTACCAGTAACAAATCATCTACTCAGAGATTCGTTCTTGTAGTTAAACAACTTGTAAGCATGGCCAGAACATGTGCTGTTGCTTTTGCTTGTACCGCATCTTCAAAATTCAGCACACTGTCTATCCTAGAACATCAGGAGAAACACTTCTTGCTAATAGAGCTGGATTTGTGCCACAGCGATGATCAGCAGCCTGTCATCGTCAGAGCCTGGTAGGGCAGCACTGTGGTGTCAGGCAAGTGACAGTGTGTTTACCTGTACACCCAGCAAAGTATTGATTGCAGCGCAAAGGAACTGGTCTGAGTGCACTGGAGCAAGTGTCCCCTTTTAATCCAGTCAGAGCTCCTGGACTGAAAAGTCTGGTTCAGCCTCTGAGGCAGTCAGAGTGGGGGATGGAAGCAGAGCTAGCTGGAGCAGATCTCCGAGGAGAAAGGGTCTGTCTCTTCTCTAGGTGAGTTGTGTTTGAATGCTTCAGTTGTGCTGAAGTAGAACAGCTGTTTGTACCAGTCAGGCTTATTTAGCAGATGGAAATTGTTATTGTTCCTACTAGGCAACCCAAACTACCTTCAGTCTGCTTCTTTGGGCTCCATTTAAGAAAATAAGCAAACAAAGCTTGAATAAACAAGCAAAGTAAAGCCACTTAGGCATGCCTAGTGTGTTTTTGGTTTAGTATCCAATTGTTGCTGCTGCTAGCTAGGTTGAGCTCTTCTGAGGTCACTGATGGATGCAAGTACAAATGCAGTCAAAGTTCTCCTTAGGACAGAGAGCATGGGAGGAAAGGAGGAAGGTCTGACAGCCTTCAACATGACACACTAAGGTCTCTAGCAGCTTTGTCAGTGAAAACTACCTCTTGAAGTCAGTGGTGGTTGGATCTCTCTGAGCTGGGACAGCAGCTTGCCTGCTCTGTGGAAGGGTGAGCACCATTACCCATTAGGCTTAATGATAAGAACCTGTTTGCTGTACTCTTATTTTATAAGTAGAAATGTTATGGGATGGATGGTCAGAGCTACCAGTGAGCTGGGCAAATCAAAGTCACCTGTCATGGGCCAATGTCTGTTAGCCTCTGTAGTGGTGCAGGAGGTCTTGACTTGATCAGCATGATGCCCCATTGACCCTCTGAGCTGAACATCCAGATCTCCATTTCCACAAAGGTCAACTGTCAGAGCCCTTCTCTGCAAGTGCCAAGTTCAACCCCCCAGATCTGTAGAGAGAGGCTTTAGCTACTCTACCAACATACATACCCCCGAGCTAAGCAAATAGTACCAGCCCTTGTGTGCTTGTGTATACCAGCCTCAGGGAAGGGAAATGGCTTTTTGTGCTCATACTGGAGGTCACTGGGTCAAACACTGAGTAGCTTCTGTCTTGCAATCTGTGCCTAAATTATAGGAAACATTTACGTGTGTGCTTAAACCAACCCCGAACACTAAAGAGCTTAAGAACACTCTTACACTGAGCACAGTCCTGAGTATTTGCACAAATAGGAAAAATACCAAACGTTGAAAACATAATATCCAAAATGTGTTCATGACTTGGGTTTGTTGTAGGAAGTTCACTGAGCCTGTGTGATACTTCTAGCCAAACGAGCTGTGAGTAAGGAATATAACTTACCTGGGGCCAAATTCTGCCTGCCATCAGTCAAGAGGCTCTCTTCAGTGGCTGTGATTTTATTTTTTTGACTGGAGGGGAGTACAATTTTCATCCAAAGCTTATCATGCGATATCTTACACCTTTTTAAAGTAAACCCCTCCCTCACCTTTTCTGATACAGTCTACTTAAGGCATTTTTACAAGGAGAAATAGGTGGAATAAAATTCTGGCATCAATTAAGATCTTATGTTCTAACCTATAAAAATGAGGTGAAGTATCTGAGCTGGAATGCAAAATCTGGAGAAAGTAGTAAGGTAGTTTCCGGTGCTATTTTTGTATTTCCTGAGGCTTGTGTCATTATGTGCTGCCTTATTACTATTCTCTTATATAAGATATGAAAATAACAGAGGGAAATTGCTTTTCCATTCTATTTCCTGAAGTCTAAAACACACCATTATTTCATCTCGCATTCAGATATCTCTGATATTTAAGTGTTGAAGATCCAGATTAGTTGGATGCTTCATAACGTATGTCCATGTTCCTGAGACTTTGGTTTATGTTTAGAGTTCCTTTGGAATATTTCTCTCCTTTCCTTCGTTGCTCCTCTGTTCTTCCTCTTGTTCATTCCAGTTAAAAATATTTTTCTTTCTGCAACTATCCTGTGTATTTTTTGGTTTGTTTTGACTTTTGCTGGTTTTTGTCCCTGAATGCTGAGTCTTGCTCAGATTAGTGACAAATTGGTCAGGTGGTGAAGCCCAGTGCAGTAGGGTAGGAGCAAACCTAGTCCAGTTTTGCAAGTGTTTTAGTTATGCTGTAGTACGTGGGACTGTTAGAGGGGTAACATAGCAGCACTTACAAATACTTTATGAAGTGTAGTAGCACATCCCATTTGGGTTTATTTTGGGTCAGTTTGTTGAAGGACAAATGGTCCATTTATTTCCTTCAACTACTACTAGGTCTTGGTATTGTTACTGATACATTGTGGATGTTTTCTTTGCGTTTTGACAGGTGTACAACATGTTTCAGCATCAAAGCCTTGGAATTAAAGTCAACATTCGAGTGACCAAACTGGTCCTGCTTCGCAACCGGCCCGTGAGTTGTAACTCCTTTCTACCCCCTGCTGTAATTGTACTGTGGCGGTTGCACGGGCAGCGCAGGACCCGGTGCTGGGGTGGGAGGGAGAACTGGCCCCGTGATCACAGATTGTAAGCAGTGCCTGCTGCACTTCACCAGGCAGTATGAAAGGTGGGCAATACCAGAGGCTCTGGGAGGGGAAGGAGCTACAATCCTTTTATTTATCCTTCATCTGCTTGTAGTTGCGAACTAGGCTCGGGAGTTAACTGTTACCAAGATTAACAGTGATATGGCTCTGGTATCAAATAGGTACCTTCCAGGCTGAGGAGACTTTTGAATGTAGTGAAAATAGCAGCTTACGACTGCTGCCAGCTGATGGAGTCTGTTCCATAGATAAAATGACAGGAGTCAATGTGGATTCCAAAATCTTTAGTTTACCTGCTTAGATGAAGCTGGTTTTGCACTTTTCCTTCTATTGCATCTCTACCTTTGAGCCCTCTGATTTTTCATCAGAGGTCTCGTGCTTTACATAAAGACTGTGATTGATATTTCTTCTATTGTATATCTTTGTTTTTTCTAAAAGGCAAAGTTGTCTATTGGGCATCACGGAGAGAGGTCTCTGGAAAGCTTTTGTCAATGGCAAAATGAAGAATATGGTGGGGCAAAATACCTTGGCAACAACCAGGTTCCTGGCGCGAGGGATGACACCCCTCCCGTGGATGCTGCTGTTTTTGTAACCAGGTACAGTAAGGTCTGGTTTATCAGTTTACCTCAACCAATAATAGCCCATAGTCAATGGTGGGGTTACCCGGTCTAGCTATAATCTAAGAAATAGATCTGTTGATGATGATACATCTGCCACTTACGTGCTCTTCAGATAGTTCATGTGCTTCAGACGAAAGTGTTTTGTTTTGTTTCTGTGTATACTTCACAAGATCATGCAAAAGCATCTCTCCTCTAGACCCAGAGTGGTGTCCTAGTCGTGGTCCTATAGCATGTTGTAGAAAGGATAGAGGCAAGACGTGGCTGTAGCACCAGTGATATTTTTTTCTCACCCAAGCTGGTGTAAGTGGAACAAAATGGGTGAGGTTTTGGAGCATAAGCCCTTCTTCCTAGATGAAAGAATGCAGCTGAGAGCAAGTGCTTTGTGTGTAATTAGGTATGCACCAACTGAACAGTCTGAGAGGAGCAGACAGTGTGTCAGTAGTGGGGAGGTGGTGAGGGAGTCATCTCCTAAAGAGAATGAGAGATCAATACCATAAACCAAATTAACTTTCTCTCTCTTTGCCCTAGGAAATAGTCACTTCAACACCCCTCGTCTACCATAACTGAGATAGAGGAGGGGTGTCATTCCTACTTTGTTTATATGTTTGCAAACTGCTGCATTTGTTTCAGATGTGAAATAATCTGTGTACAAGTACTTGAACAAAATGCCTTGCAGCCTGCAGTTCTATACCAGTTGATGTATGAAACATATCAGGGTATGGCCCAGATTAAGTAAGCAAAAAAGGTGTTGTCCCTATTAACCTCTAGTCCTTTTTCCTCTAACTTCACCACCTGAATTCAACTTCACAACACAATGCAAGTCCCATATTCCCCACAGTTACCAGACACTTTCAGTAGCAAACCTGTGGTCTTTTAAGTTGATTGCATACTTTACGATGTAAATAAAGAATGCATTGCTATAAGAATGATCTCTGAAGAATTACAGTGAGCATAAAAATACAGTGTAAGATGGATGCTGTATGTGCTGGAAAAGCACTACTTCCTACTGCCTTCTTCCCCAGTTTGAGATGGGAAATGTCTCTACTGTAGTTCAATGTTACTCACTTCTTTCACCTTTTTTCCTCTGCCAACAATGCTAGTAGAAATGCATGTTTTGCATACACTGCCATTCTGTTTGTAATAATCTCTTGTGCTGATAGTCACATCACAGAATATCCATGGGATTTTGGTGAGTGTTCAGTAAAATAGCTGGTGAGCAGGGCATGGAGCCAGCAGAGTTCCTAAGAATGCACCTTCACAGACATGTGTGCAGTTCCCCCAAATCCTCCTCTCTCCTCTGTATTCACTGTAGTCCAACCAAGTACTTAAGCAGATACTTAACATTTTAGACAGGGTGAATAGTTCCTTTGAAGTCAATGGGCTGCACATCCTGGTTCTAGTTAAGCATGTGCTTCACTGGATCAGGGCCTAAATAAATAACTAACATTTTTGTTAAACTCATCTGGGCATCCAGTTGTCCTGCATGACAAGTGAGGCATACAGAATCTCTTCTGATGTGCTCGAAGCGCGGGGCGGGGGCAATGAGCAGAGCATTTCATCTGTGCAGTCTCTCTCTGCAGCTTCCAAAATTGAATGCATGATGTCAGGCTAAATGAGTTGGACTTGGGCATCTGAGGAAGAATCTTAGGAGGAATTTGGAGGAAGAATTGTTCGATGGATTTGCGGGGTTTTGCAGTGAGAATAGCTGGAGAAGCACAGGTTCTTTTGGGTTAGAAATGAGATTTGGATTTTGTGAGGAAGTTCAGGCCAGGGAGCACCTCACTGTGCATAAGAGCAACATTTATCCTGATTGACAGGCCTGCAGTGTGTACTTGTAGTTTTTTCTCTTCCTTCTTGCTGTGTCTTGTCATCTTTAACCCAGCCTGCTTCTGCTGCATAGAGGATGCCGCGTTGCTTGGAAGACTTCTGTCCCAGCAGCCCAATTCCTGCATCAGGGAAATGAGTTTTTCTACTCTTGGCTTTGGAACTCTGTGTGTGTGAGTGTGTGTGTGTCCCTGAAGCCTCCCCAGACAGTACAGATGCACCAGTGGTAGAGGATATGGGAACAACAGCATGTCCAGCACAAGCAATTGCGCCAGGAAAAGCAGGAGCTGAATTTTCAGCAGCTGCAGCTGCTTTAGGACTAGAAACAGATTCTTTGGGGTCATCCTCTGAAGAAATCCCTCTGGTTCCAGTCTGGCTGCGTTCATTTGAAACACCAAGGCACGCTCGTCTTTTGAAACCTCACTTCTAATTGATGTTCTCCATATACTCATTTGTATGAGCAAGTAGGTGACTGAGGTTGCAAATATCCCTCCTGTGGGATTTTAGTAGTATCCACCTCACTGAGTTTGAGGTAAGAGACATAGTATGTCTGTGAAATAACGTGTCCCACTGTCCAGTTCAGTAAACAAATGAGACAATTGGAATAATCTGTTGTAGCCCTGAAGGTCTGAGCATAGTGTTGTAGTCTCTATAGTCATCAGACTGGTGTTGTTCAAATTCTGGTTTTGTGCATCAAGGAAACTGGGCACAGAGTGCTCCTAAACATATGTATGGATGTGGAAAAGTGGGGTTTTTTGGCTGGTTTTTGACTGTACCAGTTTTCTCTGTCCTTTAGCTTTATGACCCCGTAGGGTTAAACTGGTCAAAAGATGTCCTTTGAACGATGCTGGGAAGTGGCTGTTAAACAGAATACTCCTTGTTCATCTTGCACAGTTGTCCTTTCTTACAGGAAAGACTTGAATTGCAGAATTTAGCTTAGCACAGTTAGGTATTTTTTTCCAGTTTGTGTGAGCCAGATGGAAGAGTGACTGTAGGAGGAGTTCAGAGCTCTTCTTTTTCTGACTGTTTTTATTGAACAAAACAACAGACTTGTCATTTTTTTAGAAGAATTGTTCAAGTCTGCTAATGGAAACACTCTGCACAGTACCACAAGTGACAATGACTGAGAATTTCACAGATCCCTGGAAGATGGGAACACATGTCCTGCTTGATTCAGTCAGTGGCTAACAGTGGAGAGTAAAATTGCTTCACAGCCACAGCGTGTGATTTCAATATATCATCCAAGACTTAGTGTGACAAGGTCAGATCTTGGATTTGAACTGGAGTAAGAGTTTTATTCCAACATAGCTCTATAAAAGATTCTGCTAACAAAAATATGTCTCTGTGATAAGAGACCTCTGCATATGCCATGAATATTAAGATACTTCTTTTGATATCTTTGGAGTATCACTATAGTATCATTCATGTCAAGCTCTTACTTCAAAAATATAGATGCAGCCAAGCTCAAAATGTGCCAGAGAGAGACCTGTGAGCAAAACCTTTTTAAAAGCAGAGCAGTTTCAGTGCCATGGTGGGGCCATCTTAACCTCATTGGTGTGGCTGCTTCACAGTCACACAGATCTTTCTTAACGCCTTTGCACTCTTCAGCTCCCCTCTGACTGCTAGGGAAGGACTGTAGGAGTTTTTTGGTGTATAAGTTTTGTGACTGGGGTGGCTGCTTGCCTTTGGAAGAAGACTGAGACCCACCAAGCTCATTTGTGACTAAAGGTTTGGATGTGCTTTTCTGTTTGGCCACAGAGTTTTGGGCTACAATGTTTACGATAGGTCTGGATGATTTAAAGCCTAGCACGTTGGTACAGGATCTTTGAATAGAAGGGTGGCATCTCTTGGACTTGTGTTCATGACAGTTTAAAGGGCAGTCTGAGAAGGTTTCATCCTTGCAGGCCCACATGCAGTGAATCGGGCAGCTATGTTCTGTTCTTCTTGCCGACCTGTTTCAAGTCCTTCCCTGACCAGACAGCATCACAGCACTCTCTTTACAGGCAAGGATTGCTCTACCTCTGTAGGAGAGTCTGCAAGTTGTGCTGGATCATTTACGAGACCCTTTATTTTATGGCATGGTGGTAATTTCTCCAGGGAGCTGCCTGAAAGTGCCAGACACCTTTCAGTGGAGAACAGAGGGCAAAGAGCAAGAGAGCTGTGCTTTATTTGCAGAACTGGCCAGCCCCTGAGATGCTTTTCTAGCAATGGCCTCCTGCCATCTACTAATAGTTCAGCTATCTGTTGTCACAAGAAAAGCATCTGTTTGATTTACCAGTTTATGTAACATAATAAGTCCTTAAATAAACCTCCATCACGTTGGCTCTGGGAACTGAAGCAGGCGTACTTGTGCCAGCCCCGTCAGGAGACTGTCATTAGTCTTCTTTGGGAAGGCTGGAATGCCAAGGTGTCGAGACACAGCAAGGCTGGGGTGAAAAATGAAACCTGGGGCCGGTGTGTGGTCGTAGCTTCCGATTTTGTTTTGCTCCTATCTGATTTTTTTAACGCTTGGATGGTTGGTAGGGTTTCTCTGCGTTGGAGCATGGTTAGTTTTCAATGTCTGCTTAACAAGAGCTGGTAATAGCTGTTGTTTCTCTCCTTCCAAGCCCTTGACAACTTGATTTGTGACTTTCAAAGGAGTTCGATGTGAAAGGGTTTGGGCTCATCAGCCACAGTCCTGGGCCTTAAATTCCTTTTCCTACAAACCCTAGTTTCATATCTTTCTTCAAGAAAAAAAGTATTTTTAATCTTCCTTTATTTTTATCTTTCTCCACATAATTTCTTTTTCTAAGTATTTATCTTTCACTAAGTCATTATCTCTCTCTAAGTACTTCTAATCTTCCTCCTGCCAAACTCTTAAAATCCCACCAGGGGCTCAGGCATTTCAAACTACACACTCCAAGTGTACTAATATGATTCTGTCACCAGCCTCCCCACAGGGTGAGGAAAACCATAACAGTAGAGACCGTGGTTCCTCAGCTTCCCTTATGTTAAGGCACTTCTGAACTGTTTTAGCACATGATGCTTTTCTCCAGCTCCTCTTCAGAGCGAACTGCACAGCAAAGCAGGTCTGGTGAAGATAGCTCCTAAAAGTTTAGGTCTAAGTGCTTATTGAAATGTGTTCAAATGATTCATTTAGTTATTTAATACTTTTCCTCCCACGCTTGTTTTTCTGTCATGAGGAATCTCATTTACAAAATGTTCTCACATGGAGAGTCATCACTTAGATGGTGAGCTTCAAAGCTTTTTTCTGCTTTATTCTGATGGTGAGAGCTTCGAGGCTTTTTATTCTGTTTGATACAGCTCCATGGATCCCTGGTTCATCTATGGGTGCCAGTGGTGTATGTAGTATCTCTTCCTTCCTTGCTAAGGTCCGGGGATATTGAGATGTGGGAGAGTAAGAGAAACTAAATGAAGTCTCTTACACCTCTTTGTGTTAGATTCAGATAATAAAATGGCAAATCTGACTGCAGTAAGTTTAGCTGAAGCCAATTCCTTGAGCTGTTGCCTGGCAAATCCTGAAAAAAATCTCTTTCTTCTTCTGTGTCAATATCTGTCTTTCTCTGCTTAGTCCTGCTTCTTTCTTGTCCTTTTCTGTTCTAGTGGAAGCAGAAAAAATCTGAAGAACTGAGAATTTTGGGGTATACATGATCATTTCTCTGTCTCCAGGCAGTGTCCCCACGTATCTCCTTCTCCCACTTTTGAAAGTGCTGTTGCATCACAGGGTGTCTGCTCCTTTTTGTTACAGTTCTCTTGTGGAAATAAGAGGTTCAGTTTTAATCCAGTTGCTGAAGAGGCGTGATGTCACAGAGTGAGGCAGTACTCTTTTAAGTGCTAAATGTTAAGTCTGTTATATGGGACTGTAGTACATGGAGCTGTTTCCCACAACTGCTGGTAACGTTGCAGTAGCAGTCGGTGCTGCTCCCTGTGTTGGCATCATGTAGACTGCACAGTGTTTGAAAAAACCCAGAACAACCCCGACCTCAACACCCGTGGTAGGTGAGTCATGCATCACTGCCTGTTCCTAGGCTGAAGTCTGCAGACACAGGATACATTTCACTTCTCTTCTGTTTTTCTTTCTAGGACAGACTTCTGCGTACACAAAGACGAGCCTTGTGACACTGTGGGTAAGTCAAAGAAGCAGGGAAGAGTATTTTGATAGCCACCTTTGTGCAAAGAGGAGCTTTCTGGGCAATCATTCATTCTTTGATTTGCTGCAGTGTTGCTTTTGCTATCCCATATATCTCTGTGATGCAAATATGGATTAGTTGAGCAGGGTATGAACTATAAATAAACCATTAAACACTAACCCCTTCTACGCAGTGGAGGTCACTGAGTCCAGGAAGTAGTCTTAAGTATTTCTACTTTGGAACAGATGTAGCATTAGATAATCGGAGATTAAGAAACTGTCTTTTGATGTGTCTATATAATGCTCATTTCAGTGCTTTCTCACTTAGACCAAGAATTTGCAATCTAGTGGATGTATTTGTAAGAACCTGTGTAGCCCTCCCCAGTCAAACTGGCACTCAGACACCAGAGAAGAATACCTCATTGTAGGGAAGCCAACTTAAATCTTCTCTTTTTGCCTCCTGCTCTTCCTACTTCGTAACTGCCTTTAATCTGATCCAAACCCTGGATACACATCCCACAGCTGGAGTACTTGGTTGGTTTATTGATTTATTTATTAAACTTAAGTGCTGTAACCTTCACTGTATCTGTTCTTCTGGTAGGTTGTTGGGTTTTTTAATCACCACAGTAGCAGCATTGTTTGGAGGCATAGCTCAACATCCTCTCTATGATGATTGCATGGTTGTTTTTTTTAGACTTGCCTCAAAGTCAAGTGGCCCCTTATCCCACATTCTGACTTGGAATGGATCCTGATTTTCAGCTGATCTTACACTCCAGTGTTCAGGGAGACACTTGCAGAGCAGGGCTTGCTGTGCTGACAATAGTGGGTGGTGAAGAGCATGGGGGAAAGTGTCTATAACAGGAGCTCTGAGAGTAGCTACAGAAATCTCATCTCAGAATGCAGATCCTTCCTGCCCTGTGTAGTGGAGACTGGTCAGGTGAAAGGAGGAAATACAGAGCTGAAAAATACAGACATTCTCTTTTCAAACATGAACAAGGACTGGCCTCTACATCTAAGTTTTCTTTCCAGTCGGAGTCCCTCACAATGCATTTATTCTGTGTCCAGTGGGAAATGCACTTCCACTGTGGAAAGTTTTTATACTGTGTACCTGCATCTGGAGGTGGTTGTAGTAAGAGACAAGAAAGAAATAAAAATAAATAAAAATAAAATAAATAAAAAAGGAGAGAGTCTGATGGAAGAAACGTGCTGACTAAGGCCAGAGCTCTTTCCATTTTTAAAGACAGTATTGCTGAAGATCTCTATTCAGGGAATTATGTTACCATAGGCAGCATGACTAAGGAAATATTTTTATGACTTCTTTACTGTTCTTACAATACCCAAGTACTTTCTTGTGCAGTGACTTACTGCAGGCTGTGGCTGCAGTGGAGAAAGTGGAACATCAGAGCAAAAAAGATTAAACTAACTTGTCATTCTTTCCAGCATCATTCTTCCAAGATACTTAGAAGGTGAATGTTCCTGGGACAAAACCAGTCTGGCCTCTTTGCTCTCTTCTGTCCTACTTTTCCTTCTTTTTCCTCTGACACTTTCATTATGTGGCAGCAAACCACATCTTCAGTGCATCTTCACTTACGCATTTTCTATGCCCTACTGTTTCTGTTACTTGAACCCAGAGGCATTGTGACTTACCCCTGAGTACAGATGAAACCCTCCATTGTATGATACCATCTTTTCTCAAACGCTGTTGAAATAAGTAAATATTTTGATAGCATCATTTTCTTATGCATTGCCTGAACCCAAATTGGTGAGTTACTGCACTCGTTTCAGATCATCTGCAATTTTAACCCTTATCTCTGTGTTGTATATACTGGCAGCTTGTTTTGAAAGTTTTCTTCAAAACCATACACCAAAGAACTGTTCTGGTAGGGCTGCAATCTGAATGAAGTTCACCCAAGTTATACCACACTCTGGTATCTCATCTGTCCCTGCCTAGAGCCTTAGTGGCTGGGGGAAGAGCCTGAAGAAGATAACCAATTCTTCTGGTCATCAGCTTGCTAAGGAGGAACGCAATGGTGCAGTTTAAAATTGGGATGCTGGATTTTGGTGGATTCCTATCCATAAAATGGGTATTTCATGTCTCTGAGTCCTTATGTGTGTCCTAAACCATAGGGCAGTATCTAATAATTAGGGACAACATGTCTGATGCCCTGATGATGATGATGATGCCCTATATTTATGATTTATACAGAGATAATTGTCTCTGCCTGCTATGGGTTGATAAAGCGCTGTCTTAGCTTCATTCCCCTTTCTCTGCCGAAGGTATTGTACTGGTGCTGTAACTATGTGATTTTTCTTTACTGATGAAAGTTAGCCCATATGTAATCCATTCATATTACAGATGTTAGACCAGAAGAGAATTTGGCCTTGTGTCATTTGCATATGTGTCACAGCAGAGGAAGAATACATTAAAGAATGTACTTCCGTGGCATGCAACCCGTTTGAGAAAGTGGTTAGTGTTGATAGCACTAAGTTTTAACTGTAGGAAACATTCCCAGTTTTTGTCCTTAGTCAGAATAGGGAAAAATAGTTGTGAAGAAGCAGGTTTTTAATAGCCAGCATTCTGTGCCTGTATATGTACATAGGTTACCTAAGTAGCAATGTAGCATGGCATTTCCTTGGGCTTGATACGAGTGCACCAATCAAAGAAGGCTGTCGGCCACTGGTATACCATAGTGGCTTCTGAAGAATTCAGTTGATGTTTCAGCCATCTCTGTTGCTGCCAGACTCCTGTTCCTCACTCCAGCTCCCAGAGGGTCCCCTTCGAATCAGCCAGATTGCCTGTGAAAGAAGCTAGTTCCAAAAGTGACATCGCGTTTGGTCTTGATGGTGATGCTGAGGTTATAGCACTACCCAGAATTCTCTGGAACAGCAGGTTGCTTTCTTGCATTACACTTTGCTTTTATATATGAAGAACATGGTCTCAGCAGATGCATATGTGTTTTTATACCTGCTTATGGACGAAGCTGGCCGTTGCAATGTGGTATGCCACCATTCTGTAAGGAAAGAAACATATTTCTGGGGTGCAGGCGTTCTCCTAAACTGGTAGGCTAAGGCTGCTGCTCTATATAAGGCAGAGAATCTGGACTCTAGAGTCCTGATTTCTATTCCCAGCCCTGGCATTGACTCATTGTGTGACATTTGGCAAGTCAGTTATATTCTGACTGTTTCTGTCTACCTCTGTGAAATGAGGATTCGAGTGCAAAGCTATGGGAGATTGCATAGGGTAAGAAGTTTTCATATAAAGCAGTGTGATGCCCTTCAGCATATGATGCAGTGCAAGTCCAGAATCCAATGTTGCTTAGTCATGTTTAAGAGACTATAAAGAATCCATTAGATTATGTGTACCGAAATAAGAGGACTCAGAGTGCTGGAAGTAACGGATTTTTTAGTGACAGTGCCTTGGTTTTCTTTACCTTGTGAGAAATATAGGAGCAAAACTCTCCCTGGTGGAAGTCTGAGGCCCAGCTATTGTTCGGAAGTGGGATTACGAAGTTTAAATGGCTTATAAGAGGTGTTCATTTGTGCTCAAAAAGATCCCTGTTGAAAAACCTGTCTGGAATCTTTGCCTGCCATGCAGACACAGAGAGAAAACAGCAGCAGGAGGTTTGTATTTGTATTCTGGCAGGGGCCCCTCACTGAAACCAGTTGCTCTGGGGACTTGGTTCAAATTTTCTTGGCCCGGCTGCCAAGGTAGCGTGGAAGGTTACATAATGGCTGAAACAAGCTCAAAACCCGGTGAAAATATGTAGGTATGTCGTCCTGGGGTGGTACCCCACCGGCTGCCTCAAGAAACAGAACCACATTTGTTTAAGAAGGAGTTTGTCAATGCTCAGCTGCCCCACCTGGTTGCGTAAGGCGGCCCGAAGAAGGGGAAGGCGCTTGCAAGGAGATGGTCGGCAGGAGAACAAGATGCCTGTGTGCGATGCGTTGGCAACCGTCGCGTTTCAGCAGCCTCGGCTGCAGGGCCTCCGCCAGCCCCGGAGCCGGGAGGGTCCCCGTGGTGTGGTGTGGCCCTGTCACACGCCGGCCTGAAGCCTCGTGCTCTGCTCGCTGCTGCTGCTGCTTCAGAGTCATCTCCCGTGATGTGACTTTAACCAGATCTGCCGTTTCCTGCAGAAAAATCTTTGTTCCAGTGGAGCTGCCTCTCAGCCGGCCAAATTGCGAGTTTAATGTCTAGCTATTAATATCAGGCTGCAGCTTGGAGCCTTGCACGTTGTCAGAATCCAACCTTTCTGTGACATAAGCAGATTGAGAATGCCCCTTTCGTTCAATATTTCCACTGCTGGTGCCAAATAAGCAGCTTTACGGTTAGTTAGGAATGATCCTGCATATTTCAAGGCAGAGCTTGGCCTTGGTTCCTCAGTGTACATGTTACCCCAGATCCGAGCTGAAGCTTCCCTGTATTCAGTTTGTACTAAAAGTGGGGGCAGTGTGGATTTGGGAAATGGAAAATGAGAATGTGTCTTAAATATCCTTAAATTGCCCTGGTGAAAAATGTCTTTACCTCTGCTGCAGTCACATGTGCTTTTCTGTGGCTTGATGTTGGGGAAGAGAAAGCCGAGCGTAGCGTGCATGCTGCAGATGGGCAGGTTTAGTTGAAGGAAGAGCTGCCTGGAGGAGACCGAGCATCAGAGGTGACTGAGGAACAGTTTTCCAGACTGTTTTTCCATAAGTGAATCAATGTTTTGTGAAAAACATCCCCATCTCCTGGCTGGCTTTAATTAAAGGACTTTCAGATAACTTACTGAGAGTCCTGAAGATTAGAAATCCTTCCATAAGTTGGGTCCTTTTTTTTCTCAAGTCTTCCAAACGCTGACATATCAATGGGGTTTTGGTTTTGCCACTGTGCTGCTGGGTGACTGTACAGATGACATCCTTCTGCTCTACCAATGTGTTCATATCTTTGTCTTTCCTTCTTCCCAAAGCATTTAGAGAGCTATGGGTGAAAAGTGTTATCGTAGAAAGCTGCATATCATGGTGTTATTAGACTATTTCCCTCCTGGTGTAGCTACACCCTGCTTTCTTCTTCTGAGTTTATCATAGTAAAGTGGTTCAAAATATGCCCAGGTTTTGCAAATGAGGCATTTGGTCTTTGCCTCCAAGGAGATTTCATCCTCAGTAAAGGACTGCACATTTTTACCTTTTCCTTGGCCACTTGCTTGGCCTTCTGTCCATGGCAAGGAACAGTTCTGGTCAGTCCTGCCTCTACTGTGGCCTGTACATTTCAGTCTTCCTCCTTTGTGATATTGATGCCAGTCCCCTAACAGTGTCACAACAGAGAATTAATCCCCAAGGAAAGGGAAAAGACTAGTTGGTTTGCTCTGAGTGGAAAAGAAAAGGAATTCTCACATTAAAAACATTTTCCATAGTGGTTCGTGTTGAATGTTTCTGTATATTCCAGGGCGGGTTTTTATTTGATGCCAGAATAAATAGAAATACCTGCTGCTTAAAACAATTCATTAGAGAGGCAGTGCCTGGCTTTAGGAAAAGCCTTGCTGGGGCTCTCCTGCAGACCAAACTCAAATACATTTTAATGCATTAAAATGAATGTACTGTAGGTTAAACTGTCCCTTAAAGAAACACTGTCAGGTTGATTTGGTGTTTGGGAAAGAAAAGGACCTCGCAGCCCTGCAGGTCTTTATGTTGCTTGTGGCTGTGTAGGGCAGGGGAGAGTCAGGCTGCTGGCTTTTTGCAACTAAAGGGAGCCATGGTAAGTGCAGTGAAGGCTTTTTCCCCTTGCCTTTTGGTTGCTAGGGAATAAATGCTCGGCTGCACAACCCAGACAGTGCAGAACTGTGCTACTGGGCATATTCATCACTACCATCTCTCAGGCCCTACCCTATTTCTTTTCACCAGCTAGCAATCTCTCCTCTTCCAAATTCCCACAAAAAGTCTGTGTGCCAAGTGAGTGTAATATAAGATTGCATAAATTTTAATAGAAGTACTGGGATGAGCACAACCACTCAAGTACTCAGGAATTTATGAAGCTGGTGAGGGGTGTAGAGCACAGGTCTTACGAGGAGCAGCTGAGGGAACTGGGGTTGTTTAGCTTGCAGAAAAGGAGGCTGAGAGGAGACCTTCTTACTCTTTACAACTACCTGAAGGGAGGTTGTAACAAGGTAGGGGTCGGTCTCTTCTCCCATGTTAACAAGTGATGGTCCTCAAATTGCCTCAGGGAAGGTTTAGGTTGAATATTAGGAAAAATTTCTTCCCCAAAATGGTTGTCTAGCCCTAGTCTAGGATGCTTGGGGCAGTGGAGGGGTCCCCATCCCTCGAGGGGTTTGAAAAAAATGTAGATATGGTACTGAGGAGTGTGGGTTAATGGTGGACTTGGCAGTTAACAGTTGGACTCAATAATCTTAGAATCATTTTGCATGGAAGAGACATTTATGATTCTATCAATTGCTGCTGCCATAACCCTTGCTCTTCCTCACTTCAGCATCCTGTGTGTGCTTCTCTCTTGTGTCAGGGATGTGGCTTCAGCCAGGCTGCTTCGCATGCCCATAGCTGCTCACAGGCTCACAGCTGAAGACCAGAGGAGAATCCTGCTTATACTGGACTCAGTGAGAGTGTTGTTAGTGGTTTCAGTGGGGTCAGGATCCTGGTCCTGTACTCGCATCTCATCTGAGACATTTCAACCCTTCTTTGGGCCTCTGTCAAAAAACTGACTGAGGTTTTTTCTAGAGAGATTTGTTGGTTTGGGGTACCTGGGACACCTTTGGAAAGCTGATACTCTGAGGATGATCCTTTGTACTTTCTGAAAATCAGTTGACATGTCTATTAAGCTGTCTATTTGTCAATCAAACCCACTGAAATATTTAAACCTCTCGCTAAGAAACAATGGTCTGTGAGAGCCAGAAAATGAAGCCCAGTAGAAACCACAGTGAAGCTGACCAGTCTGCTGTTGGAAAGACAAATCAAACAGAAAACACAAGCAAGGGCCATATACACATGATCTATTTTCTTCCTCTCTAAAAAATAAGCTGGGCATTTTTAACAGACTTTCCCCAAACTTAAACAGTTCTAACAGACTCCCTATTTATTGTTAAATGCATCAACTTTCTCACTGATTTATAGGAAAACTTAAAATGTGTGCAGTGTAGTTGGTTCAGTGAAGTGTTGATATTATTTTAGAGACTTTCTGGTTTTATTATTATGGGAAGTAGAGCATTTGAATTTCATTTGCCTTCGGGTTTGTTTTGCAACTCAGTAGTCTTTAGGTTTGTCTTGATTCATTCCATATACTAAGGGCAGTGGTGGGTTCTTGGTCTTCTTAGCTGAAAAATGACTGTCTTCCTGGAAGAGACACAGTAACCAAACAGAAGATACTGTCCTTAGTTTGGAGCTTATATGGGCCCATTGCAAAGTCTTTTTGTAGAAAAGAATTGATTCATCAGTCTGTTCTGTTCTTAAAATCTATTCATCTGTGAGTGCTATCAACTGAATTTCTAGTTATCTCAACCCTTTTCTTCATCTTCTCTCTGTTGTTTCATGTCTGGGGGGGCAAGAATTGGCTTGCATAATTAAAATAACTGAAATCATTTATGGGAGGGAGGGTTAGTGACAGATTTTCTGTACGTTTGTCCTTGTTCCCTCTTCCATGTGTTTCTAGCCTCCAGCTCTGAAGCATGACAGACCCTCCGTTGCTCTCACGATTAACCCCCTTCCCTCGCCTTTTTGCCAAGCGTCTATTTCTCCTTGGTGGTAGTTCAGAGCTCTTAGAAGCTCTTGCTCAATATTGTTCCTTCATCTTCTCTTTGTTCAGCTGGGCCTGGACACCAAGAGCCTGCTCTCCCCGGAGAGGCCTGGATGGTCTGTCTTCCATCAGGCTAACCACATGGCTTGCCCACTGAGGTCATGGAATTACCCTACGTTTACTAACACTTTGTTCTTCGTAAACCTCCAGCAGTTCCTTATTAGTTCTTCTCCATACATCATTCTCCTTTTGTAGCCTCAAAATGTGTTTCAAGCACTTTTATTTTCCAATTATTTATCTGTCTGCCTGACTTCTTAGTAAGCATCCTTCCCACAAGATAAAATAACAGGCCTCACGTGGTGTACCTTTGAAGCTCCTTTGTTCTCGGACATTCGGAACTAAACACTGTCAGTGGGGAGGAATAGCACACTTCCTGCTCTGTACCTGGCCTTCCATTTCCTCCACCATCAAACTGCCAGTAGTAATTAATGCTCGTAGATATTTAGGCTGACTTGCTGAAATACATATGTAGTCTTTGTCAGCTGTAAGACAGCATGTCCAAAATCTTCTCATCACCTTAGCTCCCTGCTTCTGTTTCATCTTCACCCATCTCAACTCTTGCTTCTCTTGTTGCTCACTCAAACCCTTTGGTCAGGCTTTTTGCCAGAGTTTTTGTCTTATTGTGACTCACCCCAAAGTTGGTGCAGGACATTTAAGCTTATCTTAGATTGAGGACTTTACCTTCTCCCTGATTTTATTAATAGTTCATTGTATTTGATAACTACAAGAGAACAACTGTCTAAAGTCCTGTGGAAAGGAAACGTAATATTCCTTTACCAGTTACCATATTTCTGAGTAAATATCCTCCAGGCCATCACATCTCATCATTGAACTAGGTGGGTGCTGATGACTATTTGAATGAAAGGTATCTTCAGAAAATTCACTGGCTACAAGAATTGTTTTACAGTAATTTCTTGTCAGGCATCTAGGACTCCAAACCAAATCCTAGCCTAGTGTCAAATTGATGGGTAACTAAGCTCCTTTCTGTTGCTTTTATTGAAAGGAGTATGCCATGAGGGAAAATATTTGCCTCGACTTTGTTGATATTTATTCCCATACTCTGACTTTATTCTTCCATCTCAGCTCTGTCATAACTCACTTTACGCGCTAAATCATTGTGCTGTTTGACTGGTACAGGTGCAAACATGTAGCACATTCCTCTCCAGGGCCATTTATGTCTGTGTGAAATTATATAGACATGTACACAAAGCACCTGGGAATTTCACTCTCCTAGCTTAAAGGGCAGATACCTGCATAAGATGTTCCCTAACCCACCTTCTTAACCCTCACCTCCTTCCTGCATCCAGGGCTTTGATGTGCAGTCACTGTGGGAAAAAAGGCTCATTGTTACTCTTTCAACTAATGGTTCCCAATGAATTTATGGGGTAGGGTCCCTCAGAAGCAATTAAGTTTTTCCTGATAGCACGGAGTAAAAACCAAGCAGGAGCATAGTTTTGTGATGTTTGTTTTTGTGTTGTGTGACAGGCAGTTCTTATGGTTTTTGTTCATCTGAATATATTATGCTAGGACTTTTGAATTAGTTTTATCTCCTAGACAGTTTTCTGCCTTGATTGTTTTCTAAATTAGAGATGATTTGTGGGACACTGCCTAAGAACCAAGGCTTTGCTGATGGCTAAATACCATTTAATCACGATTTAAAGAAATCTCTGCTTTTTATCTCTGAAAGTGGTCATTGTGTTTGCAAACAGACAAGCTGAAGGCAGAAGCCTAACTGATGTCCAGTTAAGCACACACTGCCAAACAACTGTCAAGAAAAGCTCTGGAACTGCTCCTTGCTACTGTGTGTGTGAAGCTGAGAAGCCTTTGAGGCAAACAAGAGCAGAACAATCTCATTATACTAGGTCTGTGGACAGACCATTTCTGTCTTTTGGGGTTTAGAGTATTTCTGCTGCTGTCTCTCTTCTCCTCCATGTCAGTGGAGGCTTGCAGATTGCAGATTTGACATGCTTTCTGCACTGCTTCACCAGCTTCACACCCCAGCTCCATCCCTTCCCCAGTTTGTTTCTCGGGGGGATTCTCACAAGAATGAACATAAAACAAATAAAATCATCTCTTTGGCTTTCATAGCTCATCCTGCTTCTTCCTTTCTTTTCTTTTTTTTTTTTTGTAATACAAGGCTGTGTGAAGAGAAATAATGTTTGCTTTCTCCAGTGTCAAACCTGCTGTTAGTACTCTATAAATCAGCTGTTGTTATCTGGGCTAGAAATGCCAAGCCAAGATTGTCTGCAGCAGAAGGCAGGGTTTTCTGCTGTGACACACTTCAGACCAGGTGGACAGGGAAAACGTGGCAGTCATCAAAGCATTTGCTCACTGTTTCTTACGCAAGAGCAGGATAGAGAGTTTACACCTCCTGACTTCCAGTCCAGTGCTTTACCTGGTAATTCATGGTGCTTCCCTGATAGACCTGTGCCATTAAACAATACACTGAGGAGTTTTTTGTGCTTTATTTTACTTACAAAAAAAGACTTTCTGGAGAGGAAAAGGAAATGAATTTGTAAATAAGGCTTTTCCTCAGTAAAATTCAAAGCTCTTTACCAAAGTGATCAGAACTGTTATCCCCATTGTACTGAGTGAGGAAATGAAGCCTGGAGATGTGAAGGGACATGCCAAAGGACAGAGCTGGCTGGGGGCTAAGCCACAGCTCTTGAGTCTCAGTCCAGGCCCCTCAGCTGGAGGCAATGCTACCTCTTCTCAGGCCTTCCCACTGGAAGCTCAGCTTCTTTGGGCAGCAGCCAGTTCTTCAGGTCAGTAAAATAATGATTCAACCCTTCAACAGGCCAGAGGTTTCTGTCTCTTCTTTCCACTGCCTGGGTCTTTGCTTTTACCTCTGTTTAAGTGTTGCAGCCTGGTCAGTGTGCTGCAGACTGGAGCCTCGTGTTGTTTAAGAAAGTTGACACATTTATAATTGAGAAAACTGAGGGGTTTTTTTCTCCTCCTGTCAGACAGAGATGGCTTTTATCCAATTGACTGCTTTACAGGGCCTTTATCCTTTGCTGGCTTGAAAACATTTCAGATAGTTTCTATTGTTTTATAGGCCCTGTAGCTAAAAACCCAAGCTGTGTAAAAACATCTGTACATAGCTGTGCAATAGGCTGCAGACATGTAGGGTAATACGGCCTGATTGCATTCACTGTAGCATTTGCTCCACTGGATAATCAAATAGAAGCATTCCAGTTGCACACAGGATATGTAAGAGTAAGGGAAGGAAATGAAGGACAGTTGCCTACTGTACTTTTACATTTCTTTTGTCCTGCAGCTGCCAAGACTAAATGCAATTTTGAGAGCAAGTTTTAAATAATGTAGAGATGAGATTTTCCTAGTGATAACCAAGAAAACAGCACTGGGAAGTGTGCACAAAACTTTGCCTCCTGTCTGCCAGAAAGAAGTTTGACCTGCACTGATTGTCATTTGTTGGTTTTGTGTGGGTTTTTTTCAACTTTGGTTAACCATCTGGTAAAATGAGCTATTCTAATACCTGGCCTGTTTTTCAGGGTGTCTGGTGCTGGAAGGATTTGCTATGCCAAGTGCACTCAATAGATTGAAAATCAGTTTAAGTCCTTGGAATGTTGTTGGGTTTTAGTGAACAATTCTCCCACTTCCACTGCTGCAGCACAAGGTCCAAGCCTTTCAGTTGGGATTGTGCTACATGTAATGCAAACAGGAATTGGGCATGGAACGGGACTTTGCACTGCTAAAGCTCTTCCCTGTGTTTCCCAGCACGTTGAAGTGTTCTCCAGCACACACTAGAATCTAGCACAAGCTCAGTAGATGTCAGTGGCAGGTGCTGTGGGAGAGCTGACCCAAGAATGCACATACCACAGTTTGTCATCACATTAGAGAGAAGCACCTCCACTGTTGCTGACAAAATCAGTATTTCATGGGGACCTCTCACTTCACAGTGACATTTGCACTGTATTCACAGTTCAGCTGAATGGAGGGGCTGAGAAGATTGCTTCACAATCTCTGGTCACAGCTGTATTTAAGGATCTAAAAATACAGTGTTATTTTTAGAGGTTCTGTCCCACACTTGAGGAATGGTTATAATGCAGCAAACTATAAGTGATGTATTTAATAGTTTCCTAACTCCAAGCTGATCAGTTATGACTGTTTTGTGCTGTAGTTGTAACTGAAAAAGTGAGTAAATGGCTTCTCCTTGGAGGTCTCAACTAGGCCATTAGAAGTGGTATAAATTCTCTGTTGCCCACAGTGGAAGTGAGTTTAAACTTGACATGCAGATTTATCTGGACACCTTCCACCTGAAAGAAACATGCCATGTAAATAGAAATCCAACAGATTTCAGTGTACTCTCTTTTTAATCCTTTTTATTTAATCTCTCTATGTCAGGCAAGGATTCTGTATGTGAATCGTGCGAGTTATTAAATGGCAGATCATAAAAAGTGAGTGATCAAGGAGCTAAACTTCCTCCAGTAGTTGTTGCTTGTAGAAGTGAAAAAGGCAGGAAGTTGAGAAAGAGGATGAAACAGTCACAGAAGACTTAAGATGATTTACCATATAATTTTGTACTAACAGGTAGGATTGTGAACCGTGGCACTTCAGGGGGATACAAGATGCATTTGCATTACAGGGATGGTGAATGTCAGGGCCCTGAGTGCTTCCCCAGCTCTGCTGGGAGTTCAGCTGCCTGGTAAAATGATTCTCTGATTTGGGATACACACTGGAGAGAAATTGGTCCTCTTTCTTTGTTTATTTTTGCTTCCTGGTTAGATCAACGCAAAAATATGTGAATATACCCCTGCACGTTCCTGGGTTTGTGTGTCTGTATCCATTTATGCTCACGTGTACATCTAATGATAATGCTCATGCTGGAAAAAAATTACTGTCTCTAAAAGCAGGGAAGACTACTTAGAATTTTACATACCTGATTTTGAGCAGATCTTCCTTGCTGAAAATACTTATCAAGTTCTTGCTCATTTTTATAGGAAGGTGGTTGTATGAGATGGTGAAATATTAGCCTAATTCTCAGTGAGGGAGGTGTGTGTGTGTATATATATATGTGTGTGTGTGTATAAACTGCCCTTTGAACCCCTGGCTGTTATTGCTGAATTAGTTTGACAAGTCTTTTTACCTTTTAGATCAGCTGATAGAAATATGTTGAACTTATTAAAATAAACAGGAAAAAAAAAATAAAAATCCTAAACCAAAGCCATCAAGTATCTTTCTCCTGTACTCTTTCAGCATGATTTGTAGAATGCTAAGGATTTCTGTGTTTGCTTAGCTTGGAATTAGCCTTGTGTTTCTACTTTAGTTAGTGGTCATGAGCAGTCAGCAGGTTGAAGATATTTGTTGGTTTTGTGTAGTTGTGTCATACATTTTTGTGTAGCCGTTTCGCCTGATCTGTTTGCATTAAGGCTCTGCCTGACCATAATTAGACTGCTGGGTACACATTAATGTTCTGCTGAGGATCTGCTTGTTGGTTTGAATAATGTCATCCATCAAGCTCTAGCATGTACAGCAATATTTGTGCTGTAGTAGACAAACAGAGTAAACACTGCAGTTATTTAGAAGAAAGCTGTCCAGTCTGTTAGGAAACTCTTTGTGGGTATTTTTATTTATTGGAAAGTTAAGCTGCTGCTCTGAAGTGAGCCCATCAGTCTAAGCAGACTTTGTCGTTCTTGAAATGAGAGAAGAATAAAAGATTGAGTTTAGATTTCTGTTTAGAATTTCTATTTTCTATCTGGGTTTAAGAAACCTCTAGACTCCTGTTTCCTGTCTCCTGTGCCCTGGTTTGCCTGCTTTTCTAGCTATGTCTGTTGGCCGGAGACAAAGTTCTAGCTCCACTGTGGTCTTGTCTGGGTTCAAGCATGGATGAAATTTCTGACTACACTTCTGTCAGCCTGTGTGTACTCTTGGTTGGTTCTGGGGAAGTACTGGTCCTCCTTCTAATGCCTCTGATGAACTCTAGAAGTGTCTGATGACACGGACTTCAGAAAAGCAGCATTGTTCACTGGAGTTGCTCTGTCCTTCCAGATGGTTTTCCCTGGGATTCTTCTGTATCTGGACACATAACTTACACAGCATCTGAAGTAAAGATGCTTTCCTAAACCTGGGCCTCAGATCCTGCAACAGAAAAGTATTTCTTCAGACTGCCGAAGTCCTCAGCTTTGTACTTTTCTCTCAGAGATGTCAATTGTCTCACGAGAGTCTGACAATTGTGTTTCAATTTTGTGTCTCTTCCTCCCTGACTTTCATTTCCTTCTTCCATAACGTTCTCTGGTTTGTCCCAGATTTCTTTCTGTGGGTTTATCTAAGTTGGAGCTTCCCTTCTCCCTCTGTGAAGCAAACTGAGGAGAAGAGGTTCTTGGCACAGCCCTCTCAAATGTTTGCATTTTCTCCTGTGTCTCTCCAAAACAGGAACATGAAAGGGTGTGATGCTCTCAGCTCCGAGCAAAGGTCCTGGATCTTGGGAGCCTTTGGTCCTGTCTGATGGGGCCCAACTCTTGACTTCTGTGGTTTGTGTTGCAGTGCAGAGGTGTGTTTGCTGTGGTGGTGAGATTTGTGGGATTTTCTTCTCTGAGTGACAGATTTAAGGGTGATAACTTTTGAATATCTTAGAACAATCCCTCTCTTTTCTGTTTTTATCTTCATCTGTGTTGCTTGTCACACTATCTAACACAGGAAATTATGATCTGTATTCTTTCAATGAACTGGTGTGTTTCTGGAGATGCAGAATACCCACTCACACACCAGTGGCCGTGAGCCACAATGTGGTCTAAACACTGAAATAAATAAAGCTTTTTGGCTTTACACTGAACCTAAAAAGACAAAGACCAGCCTTCTGGGGGTGAGAATGAAGTAAAAGAAGGAAATGGCTTAATGCACCTTCTCCAAAGCCAGTGATAATACTCCTATTGATTTCAGTAAGACTCTGATCTAGCCCATGGTGATTAGCAGAGCTGGTACGATTAGATCGGATGTAATACATATTCAGCTTGTGTTCTGTGAGTGCCATGAAGCTGTTTATGCTGTAATGAATCAGGTGGCTCTGTTGGGAAATGCATCTCTGAGATGAGAGGAGGCTGCTGCCCCTGGGCACCAAAGCAGGCTTGGACAAAAGCAGCCTCTCTGCGTAGCTGGGAGGTACAGCTGTTAGCACGGCAAATTCTCTCCACCAGCCCCTTTCTGAGTGGGGCTTGACAGCTGAGAACCCCCCTACAAACCCTGGTGCAGACTCAGCACGTAGCTTTTAATCAGATTTGATTCGGAACTGAAAATGCCACCCAGACAGCGTGCAAGTGTATAGGATGTAAGTTCTCCCCTTGTTGGATCTGATGCTTCAGCACGAAGACCGACAGCAGTAACGTGAACACGTGTGCGTGGAAATGTCCCACTGGCTCCTGCAGGACCTGTGACAGTGAGTTCCTTCAGTGCTGCCTGCAGGTGCAGTCCCCCCGTGAGCCTCACGTGCTGTCATTCCTGGATTCAGACTCTAAAGGCCTCAGGACTGGGACTGTGCCTTGACTTGTGTCTGTGAGGCACCAGGGACTCTGCTGGCTGCTGTCAGTCATCACGAGGAGCTCAGTGGTATTCATCCAATTTGTGTTTTCTTTCACAGGAGCTCGAGTTGGAACATGAGAGGTTTCTTTTTATGAAGTGTGAGAAAAGCTCATGCTGGTCTTTATCTGAGTGAGAATTTCTCAGTAGTCTGTGTTACTTTAAAGGTGACATTTGATTTTTGAGTTATTTAAAGAAAGAGGTACTAAAGGAAGTAGATTCAGGACATATTAAAAGTATCTCCAGCTACATTACTGCTGAAATTAGCCATTACTTCTCTTGTGTCAGGCTGTGATGTGTTTAAGGCTGCATAAAGTACCACGTGGGTCCTTCCCTTCCTCTGGGGTGGACATCAGAATGGGGAGCTCTGTTTGGGAACCCAGAGGAGGGCCCAGTTTAGGTTACCAGTCGTTTTACCCTGAGTCGATGAGTGTGCGTATGTGGTGTAAGTGCTTTGTGCTTATGGTTGTCTACCCCAACGACAGCCTTTCCCTAATAACTTTTTAACCCAATGGGCAATTTGAGTCAAATTTGAGGATATAGATCTCAGAAATATTAGGCTTTTGGAAGTTTTCTGAAAAATAAGAACTGAGCTGAGAAAGCCCTCTCCCTTTGACGCTGCCACTGAGGGAAAGATTTGTCACCCACATTTACATCCGAAACCCCAAGGAGAAGTGCAAATGTGTTGGAAATCAAGCCATTAACTTTACAGTAAGTTTGGGGTTGTGCTTTTTTTTGTCACCTCCCCTTCCACCATACTCTCATGCTCTGCCAGAACAAATGTGCTGGCTGTGGTACTGTGTGAGGAGAGAAGCAGAGCCATGGCACTGCCTTGGTGTCCTCTTCCTGCTGGCTGACGTGGAAGGATCTTTTTCACACCCTACTCCTGGCAGCAGAGCTAGTAGCCAGTGCTGGGGTATTAGGGAGCAGCTTCATTCTCTTGCACGATAAAAGCCAAGTTCTGACTTCAGCAGAGTAGCTCAACCCTATTCACATTATCAGGCACAAACCCCAGGTTTGTCAGCTTTCTTGAGTCGGGCCGGCTGGGAGATTAAATCAGCACGCAGCAAAGAATTAAACCAGAAGGGCTGAACTGAGACTTGCTCAATCAGTTTATCAGTGCGTGTGTTGGCTGGCAGCTTGACAACGTGAAGCCGGGAGCTTAGACAGCCCTGTAAGTCAGGATGTAGGAGCTGTAATTGAGAAGTATCACAGAAGCAATTTGGACAAGCATCTGTTCGAAGTTTGATTACTGTGAATCATCCCATTCTGCTGGCCTGCTCTGCGAGTTGCCTGAGCTGCTCTGGTTTTGCCAAGAGAACAGCTTGACACGCATGCAGCGCCTGAAAGTAAAAGGCGCTCTTAAGTATGAACATGTTTCAAAAAAGTATAGATTCATTCACTTTCTCAGAGTAACAATTGCTTAGTCATTCTTTAAGAGCATGGAAAGAATTTAATTGAGAGCCGTGGAAGAATGCCATTCATCAGCAGCGCAGGTGTTCAGCCATCTCCAAACTGTCCCGTTCCGCAGACCGCGCTGAAAGTCTCCAGACACTGAAACATTGTTCCCTGTACATTACTGAGCAGTGTTGAACAATCTCGGGACTGATCCTCGCTCGGGAACCCACCCCGACCACCACCAGGGTAGGCTGAGATAGGCAGGGCTCAGTCCAGCTCTTGAAACTGTTAAAAGAATCTTTTATTTGAATAACTTCAAGAGTTTCTTAGTGTTTGCAATGACAAGAAAATAAAACTGGAACTGAAGGCTGGACCCTGACTGTTAGCCCTTAAAGCAGATGCTGTTTGGTACAGCGACTCCAAATATTTTTTCTGATTTATTGCCAAGTCTGACCTTGTCTCTTCTTTCTGGAAGGGAGATACTGAGGAATTCGAAGGCTCCAGGATCCCTGCTGCTGAATTCCATGTTCCCTTTTGTTTAGCAGTCTTATTAAAAGCTCTGATTTGGTATTTTTCTTCATTCCCCTTCATCCTCTCTGAACTCAGGCCCTCTGTTGAAGCAGAGGGTTCAGATGAGTCGTAGGGACAAACGGACAAATTCGAAATTAGAAGTCGCAGAACTCCTCTGGAAAAGCAAGATGAAAATAGCCTCAAAGCTGCTTTTGGAACCCCACACAGTTTACAGAGCTACAGCTATTGCAGGCAGTTCCAGGGTTGTTTTTCCATTTCTTGGAAGCTTGCAACCTTCAGATGGGTACCCATCCTGAGACAGTTAGTGGACTAACACAGGCATGTGGCAGAGTGGAGAGCATGGGACATGGCAGCCCCCAAGCACTTTCCTTTCTGATGGCAGAGTTGTGATTTGTTTGGTTTTTTTTCTTTTGGGGAGTTCCTCATTTCCTGAAAGATGCAGCAGAGGGGACACTGGAGCCATTCTTTAATTCAGGCCTATTCCCCTAAATAGGACAGCTCAGAACAAAAATACTGAAATGCTGGAATAATTTTGAATTTTAATAACATCTGAGAAAGTGAAGGGTGAGATTCATGAAGGCTGTTTAGAGAAGGAACAGGTAGATCTCTCTCTTCCTGTCAAGCCATCCAGCAAGTGAGAGCTGTGGCTTCATTTCTATCCTGTGTCTCTCTGCGTTAGCCATCGAAGTCAAAGAGTCATTCCCACAGCTCCACAAATCCTGAATCCAGTGCTGAGTTGTCCTGTTGCCTCAGTAGCCTGCCTGTCTTTTGCATATTATTATGTCAATATTTGCATGCATGTGAGAAGGGAAAATCCTGCTTAATTCTCCACCAGCTTGTGGAAAGGACCGGCAGGTTCATCTCTGCAGTGCAGTCTATGTCCACTTAGCAGAGTGAGGCCCACAGAAGACATTCAAACCCAGATGCCTTTGAGGCCCTGGCAGAGGTGACTTTGGAGGGCCAGAATCCAAATCCTGATTCACAGTTTGATTTCACAGTTGTTGGTGATGTTTTCTTTGCGTTCACAGTCACGTGTTCCTGCAGACTTTCAAAAGCATCAGATCTCTTTTGACTTCTGCTGGATCTGATTCCTTTTTGGTGTAAGGCACCCTTTAACAACCTTGTCCTCTATGCCTGTCTCTTTAATTAGCTTGTATCCCACTGATTTCCATTGCTTGTTTTTGAACCAGTTCTAGCAGCTGTCCTTTCCTCATGCTGCCGTTTTCTTTGCCCACACTAAGGCACAGACCTCCCTGCCTCAATACTACCATGTCCTCATCAGCCTTGATGCAGTCCAGCTCCTACCTTTCCTCAAATGAACCCTCGATGCCAGAGACATAAGACCCAGGGCTGTAGATCCATTTTTCTCCAGCAGTAAGTACACACAGGAGTTCTCAGAGAGCTCATCTTCCATTCTGATCTTATCTCCCGCCCTCCCTGACCCCTGCTCCCCTCAGAAGTGATGCCCTGCTGCTTATGAGATCAAAGTCGTGTTTCTTGAAGACTTCTGGAAAACCCATATTATCCCCATTTGCTACATCTCTGCCCCCCATCTTTTCTTATTCCCTAATCTCTTCCCAATTTGTCTTTCTTCTTTGTTCACTAAATTTGAATTATGCCGGACTTCTCTATAGTTCCCAGAACTATGTCTTGGCTCATCCAGCCCATCAGTCCTTCCCCAAGTGGAGTCCTCCTCTCAGATCCCAGCTAGCTCTTCCCCTGCCTTTCCTCTTAAGAGGACTACAGCTGTTCTAATATATCATACTTTGAGTAATTAATGTGTGTGCTTGAGCATGGAGACTTTCAGCACTGTGTGATGATGTCTATAAACAGATGGTGAATTAGCTGCCAGGGTTTGGGAATCTGCATTTGGGAATGGTGGTTTGATTTGGACTAAATATCCCAATCTTCCTATTTAACTAGAGAAACAGGAATGCAGAAAGGAGCTGTTTTTGCCTGTTTGAGATCTGCATTCAGCAGCAGCCGGAGCTCCTGTCGCTGGGGAGTGTGCAGGAGAAGCTCTCTGGAATGTGGCTGTTAGCATATCAAAGTAGAGTAAACATGTAGATGATACCCTGCTTCCTCTGCTCCAGTTAATTAAGCCACTTCTCATGTCACCTTAGATAGGGAGGATTTATTAATGTGCTGTCATTTAGGGAAGCAATGGTTTGCTGAAAGGGAGGAGCCATATTAATGGCACAGAGGATGTCATGGTGAACAAAGAGCAGAAGTCAAATAAATGGGGTATTTCTTTTTATCTCCTTTGCTGAGGTCTTAGATCCCAGTGGTTTTTTGTAAATGCTTAGTAAATTAGGGCTAGGGTGATCTTTTAATACCTCCCCTTGCTCTGAGGCAAGATACCAGCATCAGTCCTGATGGATATCTGCTCTATGAGGCTAACCAGGGTACTTGTTTCCAGCGTTCTTTGAGTTACTGTGAGTGCCAAACCTCCTCAGCTATGGTCAGTGTGGTGAATATTTATACTGGTAATCACAAATCCCTGTTGAATGACACTGGAAAGGGCTGTGGCTTTCAAAGATGCCCATGTGGAACCTTTCCAAAGGTTGTCTGCTCTTTCCTGGCATAATGCAGTGTTAGTGCCCTGTCTGGCATGTTTTTGTAGGCCTTGCTTAAAGCCTCATCTAGGTCAAAAAGATGTTAGACCATCTGTCAGCTTTCTTCATCTCAAGGTATTTGGTATCTGAAGTGGCCTTTTACTAGGCTGGGTGAGGACAATTATCCCTAGAGTCACGAGAGGTCTCAATCTCTAAGACTTTTCAACTGTCTGGGCATCCTTGTGTACACTGGTGACAGGCTCTGCTTAAATCACTGAATTAGCACAGTGCAAACCAATGCAAGTAGCATTAGAATAAGGCTCTTGATGTCTTGGGGAATGTCTGTGTGTGGGCAAGTTAGTAAAGGAGCAGATAAAAGATTCATCCATTAAACTTAGAAAAACACAGGAGGGTTCCCAGGAGACATAAAAGCCCCGCAGAAAGACTGAAAGCTAAAGCTGGGAGTTGACTGTCCTGGGGAAGGGATTCCACTAATTCCTGCAGGGTAATTAAACAAAGAGAAAGAGAAGATAGCAAAAGCACTCCTTTAAGCTCTACTGATTTGCAGAATCTTGCCTTCTTCACAGGTTTGCAGACAGGAAGAGGTCTGGCCTCAGAAAGGCCTTTCTATCAGAAAGGTACAGAGTAGGGCAGCTTGCAGAGATAAACCCTGGTGAGATGTCAGATCTGTCTGAAAACAGGGACAAGGCATTCCTGAAGAGAGTTCCACGTGGGCTGAAGGAGTCAACTGAGAAGTTCTGCTGAGCTTCAGTGATGCCATGGCTAAGATTTGGGTCTGCACAAATCACAGGCCTTTCAATAAGAATAAGGCACATGGTTGACTGGCTCTCACCAGTAGAGTCCTGGTCTTGTGAAATGTTACCTTGGGCCAGTTGCTAAACCCTTGGCCACCGTAGCAATCTTGCAGTACCAAATGTCTTTAAGTATTCCCAGCAGTCAGAAAAGTATCCCTTATAAAAGGTATGATGTGTTTCCTTCTTTTGTGCTATTAGGACCTCGTGTTCTGAGGAGTTCTACGTTAGCAGCTCTAGAAACACCGCAGCTAGTATTGTGAATATCACAGTGAGGTTTTATTTGTTAGTCTTTCAGGGTGTGTGTAATGAAAATCAAGAGGTTCAGAAAGTAACTATGCTTTGTATTTCAGCTGTTTATTTTTCTTGCTGGGCTTTTGGGATTCTGACAGCAGTTGTGTATACTGGAAGTGACAGTGTTTTCAGAGTTACAAGGAAGAAGAGGTTTTATTGGGCATTACAGGACAACAGTCAGTCTCGTAGGGGAGGTGTCCAGCCACAGAGTACACTGAGTTCTGGGCAAGTGTGCCATGTCTTTGTAGGTCATACTGGTTTAGAGGCAAGGAGCAGAGTTTTATAGAGGTCATGTTGAAATTGGGGATGAGATAGATTCTCCAACATATGGAGAGGGTTCTGTGCTGACAGGCACATTTGCAACAAGTTGGCTGTGTACAGAAAGTTAGGGCCTGATCTGTATTCTCAGAAGGAGTGGTGGCTTCTTGTGTGATCGTACCAGTTATCTGAATGTTGTGTCTTAGATCACTTTTCTATACAGCTGGTGTAGTACTTGCCAGTTTGTCAGGGAGGAATGTATGCAGGGACTTGGATACCAGTTTGAAAACCTTGTCTGAGAACAGATGTGTGCTGTAGAGTTGGAGCAGTGAACCTCGAGTGCCCTTAGCTAGGGCTTTCTTGGGATTCCCACTATTTCTGTATTCCCTGTATTTGGAGGGTGTATATGTTGCCTTGTTTCCTCGACATGGTTCGACCACCTCTCACCCTGGAGGGAATTTAAGCCCTCAGGAAGGAGTGGATGTTCTGCCACTTAACAAGGTCAAGTGTATTGTGAACTGATTTCTTCCCTGGACTTACTTTATCTCTGACACAAGAGAAGACGACAGACAACGGGTTATATTCTCTGTGCTTTGCTTAAGTACAAACACAGGAAAAATGGTGTTTCTATTGTCAGTGTAGATTTCTTTCTCAGGCACACAGTTGAAGCTTATTTCACATTTCACATTCCCATGAAGAGTAGAGAGCTACTCATGGGGAGGCCGCTTTGATATAGGCCATGGCTGACTTCTTGTGGTGCCAGGGAACCTGTTCCATCACATGGTCCACAGCAGCAGAAGGCCTTTCGATACAGATGCTTGAGTTCCAAACGTACCTTGCACTGGGTGCAGCACTTGGCATGATTGTTAACTCTTTTCCATACCTGACTGAAGCTGTCTCTTGTGCATTGGACGGTTGTACTGTAATTCCTCTACTTGTGATTCAGAATGAGTGTATTGTTTCCAGTGTGGTTTTCATTAAACACAGTGACAATGAAAATTATTGTTAAGGAAAACAGTTTCCATACGTAAATATTAAACTCTAATGGGAACCACGTTGTTACTGCAAGATTAACTGAAATTGGCATCTAGATGACTATCCGGCAGTGAGCCAAATTAATCTGTGCCACTAAAATTGCATGTCTGGCTTTGAATTAGCACATTCTCATAAAATGAAGGAACAGCTCTTCCTCTGAGCTTCTTCTGGATGATCCCTGTAACCCGAACTTGGAACTAGAGGCTCAGGAGGATAGTGGCAGTAACAACCTGAGCCTCCGTGTTGTACCTGCTAGAGGGGGTCTTTCCATGGGCATTGTTCTTTTTCACCTGGATACCTCTGACTTCTCCGGATCTCTGTTTATTCAGCTGTAGAACAGGGATTGTGCTTTTACCTATCTTGAAGGCAATTTAATGGTTTTGAAATTTTGGACCCTTTTATAAGTATTTTTAATTTTGAAGTATTATAAGCACTGAAAAGATTCCCTTGGTGACTGGCTTGCTGTGTAAATCCAGGCAGGGCATCTCTGTCAAACGGGTCATTGCCACGGAGCGGAAAGGCAGAGCGTGAATCACTTCTAGGGTTTCCTGATTTGACTTATGTAGGATGTTAAGAGAGGCTAGAGGAGGGTAATTGGTGCCAATGTGTGAGCTGCACAAATTGAAAATCGTGGGAGAATGAGAAAAACATCAGCTCAACACCAAACTGGTAATGGTAGGGGATGGGAGGTTTGCTCTGTGCATGTGGATGTGCAGTGAGTCTCCATCTGTGCCAAGCAGACTTCAGGACTTCAAGTTTGGCTCCCTTCCCAACAGCAAATACGTTGAGAAGAGGAAAGCTGGCCAAGTTTTAATCAAGTAAAAGTTCTGTATCCAGAGGTGGCTGGCAAAAGAAGAGATTAAAGTATTAGGAGTGCAATGAAAACAAGACATTAGAGAGTTGAAAGCTGGAGTACCTGGACAAACCACTTGCTGAGTGAATATTCCACAGTCATCAGAAAAAAGACCTGGGTGTTTCAAAGAGGGCAACGTGTGAACCCACGCAGCTGGGCTTGTCTCCTTCCAGCTTTGGCTCTCACTGTGGCAAGTATGTAACATCCTAATGCCCAGCTGAGCTGGTAGGAGGGATGGAACCGTTCCCCTCAGAGATGTTGCTGGTGGAGGGCTCATGAGCTGGCAGGAAGGCCAACAGCTGCAGACTGTTTATGCATGACAACTTTTTGGATAAATCTGAGTTTACACAGTTGTCTGTGTCCTAAGGTTTGCTGAGGAAGTGCAGCTAGCTTTGCGTGTTCAAACCCAAGCACAGAAGTTATGGGCTGCAATTATGCAATTTCTCAGGAGAGCAAGGTAAAAACCCTCATGCTTGGTAATAGTAAAACATAGTAATTGGCTTTTCTTTCCCTCTACCACTGATGCTTCTGCTTGACCTTTTTTTGATATTAAAAATAGAATTGTGGTAATTGCTGGCAGTTAGTAGCCTATCTGGAAAGATAAGGAGTTTTTCCCCCTGAAGAAAGCCACTGTCTGTGTATTTGCATGATAGGAAAAGTGGGAAGGGGGTTGAAAACAAACCAAAACAGGGGGGGCAAAAAGCAGTTCAACTTTCATTCCTACTTTTGATTTTCACACACCTGTCTCCCAGACAGGGCCAGAAGCAAAATTACCAAATAAGAGAAGTTCCTCTTCTATTATTCCCAGCTTGGTAGAACCACAGCACGCCAGGATTTTCACAAACATGTCTGAATTAATGAGATTTCTATTCCACTTCTGCAGACTTGAAAGGCTCAGATAGAAATCTGGGATTTTAAGAGGCAAACAGCAGTTTCTATTCATCCCAATAAAGAAAATAAATCATATTACTGCAGCTACTGAGGCTTTGTACTACTGTCATTGTTGGTTAAAGGTGTATTTTTGCCAGTGTATCAATTATATGGATCATTGCATTGGGTTGCAAAAAAGTTGCCTTTATCTTGATGGTTCAAATATATATGTAGTAAAAAACTGTAATGTGTTTGCAGATCAATAGTGTGTTTGTTATTTCTGTTCTAATGAAAGAATTAATAATAAAATGCATTGGTCCAAAAGAAAATTGTAGTCTTAGGGGAAATAGTTTGCCAGCAAACATATATTTAAAAATCATTTTTGAGGCAAGCTTTTTTAGGCTTAAAACGTTATAACAAATTGTTGTAACTGGCTTGCTGTTATTAATGATCACTCAGCAGTTCGTGAGCTGGACTTCTTACTGAGTTAATTTCATACACTGTCTGCTCTTCTAGGACTATGAGTTTCCCTGTCCAGTCCACTTCTGTTCCTATCCTGGGCTCCACGGCAACAGAAGTATTTAATGAAACTCATTTTAGAAGTCTACATTTTTTTAATTGGTCATTGCAAATATTATAAAATGGCCACACAGGATTCACATTAAACATGGAAAATAACTAGTAAAAATAAGGTGACTAAGAGTCTGTAACCAAGCCACAGTCACTTTTTTCAGCCTATGATGGATGTACAAGTCCTTAATGGTTCGTTTTCCACCGTTGAATAATGAGGCTTTTAACACAAAGGAGTGTTATTGCCAGTCAGTTTTAGTGGGGATTAGAACCACTAAACAAAGACTTCAGAAGAATTACCATTTGAGGTAATGTATTTGACATTTTAATTGCTATTTAACCTCTCTTAATGTATTGACAGAACTCCAGACTATTTTGCTCCACCACATCTCCTGAACATGGAAGAATTGCCCCCTCCCATCTCCCAGTGACAGCCAATGTTGGCTCAGACTCATTTTATTGCATTTGTTAGAAGGAAATTAGTGTGAGTCCATTCAAGCTAAACTGGCCTGCCTGACTGACCACGGAGCTTGAGATGCAGTTGTTGGGTTGCTTCTCAGTTAAAACCTCATGTATCAGATACAACTGAGATATATAGATATATAGATATATAGATATATAGATATATAGATATATATTGGCATTGGTTAAAGGGAAGATAAAGGTGAAACAATCAGGTTTAGGAGTAGGAATAAAACATTCTCAGTAAGAATCCTGCTCTCTGGTCACTGCTGTTGGCTATGCCTAAACCTGCTGAAAGAGAACCAAAGTATCCCTCCCTGTTCAGTAGGAGTGTGTTTCAGCTGAGATGGGTCAGTTTGGTACAGAGCTGGGTTTGCCTCATCCCCCAAAAACAGTAGGTGGTGATTGTCCCCCAGGGTCACAGAGCACTGCTATGGGAAGAGCCTGGGCTGGGCAGGCTCTGGAGTGGCGGTGAACTCCACAGCCCTCCCTAGATTGCCTCTCTCACAACTGGGGATCAGGTTTACCAGTTTTGTCTCCCGTGACAACACAGTAATGCTTCAGTGGAGAGGCAGCTATGGAGTGGATTAGCAATTTGGCAGGAAGCATCCTTCCTCCCAAGTACCCTGTTTCATGTATGCATGCTGGGAGAGGATTTAAGAACTCAAAAATGCACAAAGGCACAAATTTAAAGAAGCAGAGGGTTGGCCGAGTCCCCAAAATTGTTCCTTTTCGTCTCTCGCTTCTGTGACTCAAATATTCAATTTTTGCTTCCCTTTAACCAAAATCTGGCAGGCCCTCTTAATCTTAGACCTTCTGCTGTTGGTTTTACAATAAACTGACATTTTCCCCAAACAGTTTTTTTTTCCTTCTGCCAAAAGTATTCCCAGAAATTGCTGATCCCAAGTAGGCTTGGAAGCAAAAGACTGTTATTGGTGAAGGTATTATTATTTGTAAGTTCCCATTAAAGGTGCCTGGTAGCAGATATGAATCAGGAGAAATACCTACTTCATTTTTAGAAATCAACCAGGAATGTTTCGTGATCTTTAAACAGAAGGCACGTTCACAGCACTGCAAACACCTACAGTTGAGACTCTGCCACTCCAGCTTCTTAACGTATGAAAATAAGGGAAAATGGAAGATCTTCTCAGAGAGTCTCTGCTTTCATTGTTTTATTCCTTCTGCCCAACTTTATTCTGAAAACTGGGAGAACTCCGTTTACATGCCTGTTGGTTAGGCCATCAGTGTGTGGGCTGAGGTTGCAATCTCCAGCTCAAAGGAACAGAATAGTTCCTGAGAAATTCCTTGACATTCTTGTGACTATTCTGCAAGTAAAAAGCAAGGCAATCGAGGAAGAGTGCTAAAATCCAGCCTCCTATGGTCATTGATTTTAACAGATAAAATCTCAATTTAATATTTTTGCATAGGGTATGAATCTGGCTTTCCCCAGGCAGTGCTTCTAAAGTGAGTGTTAGTGCCTGATTTCTGCACTGCCTTCGCTCTCTGTTGCTAGTGCTGAATTAAAAGGCTATTGCCCATCCCTTCATTCCATCCAGAATCCCCCTGGCAACAAACATCCATGTCCATATTATTGTCAAAACTCATAAAACCAGAACTGGACCTCTTCCAGGTCTCAAGTCTTACACCATTTGCACCCTGATAAATACAGTTTTGTCAGCTCTGACAGAAGAAAACAAACAAACAAACCAAAATCCAAGAGATCTCCATTGCATGGTTGTGGTCTACTCATTAAAGGCAACTAGATCCTAGCTACCCCTCAGTGAGAACAGTATTACAGCTAGGAAATAGATTTCTTGTTTTCTGTTAAATAAAAGCAAATATAAGTCATATGAAAAAAAAAAAAATTGGAAAGGCAGTTGTGGAAGGTCTTTACACTTGCCCTTTTTTGCTCATGGCAGAAAGATGGGTGACATGGTGGGATGAACTCAGCATCTGGGTTGCTGCGCGCTCTCTGGAAGTCTTGTCTTGCGTGCACACTTGAAGTGCTCCCCTGGCTTTTGAGAAGTTCTTGTTTAGCTGTGAAGGACTTGTACAGATACAGACATGTTCAGGCTCTGTCTTTAACCTTTGTGCATAACTCCCAGTGGCTTAACTGTGGTTTCTAGGTGGCAGATGACACAAAATCTCATTAGCAAATTGGCCTGTGCGTGGCCTGTGATGCCACCGCATTTCCAAGTACCACGGCGTTTTCCACAGTCTGGATGCAGGAAGGGCAGGTGAAAACCATTGTGTTTCCATAGGAGAAGTTTCATGAAGTTTTATGACTCACCATGAGGCATTCACCAGCTTTTATGACTCTGCCATTCCTGCTTCTTAATGTGTGAAAATAAGGGGAAATTTAACATCTTCTCAGAGAATCTCTGCTTTTATTGTTTTATTCCTTCTCCCCAGTTCTATTCTGAAAATCAGGAGAACTCCATTTATATTCTTGTTAAGGCTACTTCACTGCATCTTCTAACGTTGTAGTAGAGGGCATTCTAGAGAAGCTTAGATGAATTTTTGAGTCAGTGAAATATTTTTCACCGAAAAGCAGTGAAGGTGAGTGTGTTTAATTTGTTTCCTGTCTGACAAAATTCTAGACTGACTTGTCAATAGGATGATGAACTCAGATGATTTTGTGTGCAAAAAGCTGTAATATTTTTCATACTGGGTGCATTTTTTTGTCATATTGGTTGAGTAACTGCTGTATATTTTGAGTGAATGAGCTGTTTCGCCGATTCTGATGAAAACATTCTGTGTTTCTGTTGCAGGAATTGCTTACCTGGGAGGTGTCTGCAGTGCCAAGAGAAAGTGTGTTCTTGCTGAAGACAATGGTCTCAATCTGGCATTTACAATAGCACATGAACTTGGGCACAAGTAAGAACTAGTCCTTCTGTTTCTTTCTTTACTTATGCCACTGTAGCACACTTTTATTTAAAGCCACACAAGTGAAATTACTAGTGTGGCATGTTTGTTTTCATTTCGTAAATCTAGAAGATTGATAAATAACTTAATTTTTAGGAGGCTTCTGTAAATATTCATTTCAGCACATGTAAATCTTTCTATTTGATCTTCCCCTACTTTCTGCTCATTGTTTTGATTTTGAGTAGCACAAAGGGGCCTCCTTCTCTTAAATGATTGATGGTGGTAGTTAGAGACAAATTCTGCTTTTGTTTACACTGTAGAATAGGTCCACTAAAACTACATCAAAATCTTTGAACTTGCTAAATTTTCTCTGAAGTTCAGGTGTCTACGTCAAGGATTTGAATAGTTAAATACTTTGGGAATGGTTTCATCTCTGCATGTGAATGAATCTACTGGGACTGAAATTGTAAACGTCGGTATTTCGGAAGTGCCCTTAAGCAGTAGTATTTGATCAACAGAAAGAAATCATACAACTCGATTTATCAGCTCAGTCACAGCTAACTAACACACTTTGAACACTGCCTGGAAAAAACAGCAAAGAACGTGATAATTCCTAGCCAGCCAGAAATCTGCAGAATGAGATTACCAGGTACTTTCTGCAGGTGACTTTACAGACAGCTTTAAAAAGTCTTCAAATATCCCATGGACAAAAGAAAACAAAATTGACTGGAAGAGTCACCTGCATGATCTTAGTGCAGTTAATAACTTCACCCAAAGGTCACATTCACTGCTTTCCAGGCTGAGTGTAATGTACACTTACTCATAATATGAGGTTTTTTCCCTTTCCATTGACATCACTGTGTCACACTTTGGCTATGTGAGGTACAGAATTACATCAGGAACGAGCTTATACAGGGGCAAGGGCTGTACTTAGGGGATTTTCAGGTACTCCTTCCTTTAGCCTTTCTGGGTGGAAGATGGAAGATCCCACCATTGTTCCTTTGGTAGAAAGTTGTATGTAAGTTTTGTCTGCACCCTTCTGGACTCCTATAGTTTGTGTCTGTTGTATCTTCCTTTCCTACAGTAACGAGTATTTGACAGCTATGTCAGAGCCAATGTATCGTGTTCAGATTCTGGCCAATCTCATTCCATGACAAATAATTATTTTATGGCAATGTATTTCAGAGTTGCATGGGGGGATATTTAGGTTACTACCAGAAATGACAAGACGAAAATGAATCTCCTGTTCATCCTCCAGTGACACCAAAGGCAGCTGAGCCAAACCGAGGGTGGTTTCAGCAGAAATGAAGGACATTTGGTTTTGGTTTTATTTAAATTGCGTGCCAAGATGTTAAACTGAGCCTAAACTTAATAACAAATTAACCTGTGGGTAATGTTAAGGGAAATTCAGCACTCATCTTTGGATGGGCCAAGAGCAAGAGGGAAAAATACTTGAGCTGCAGAAAATCCAGCTGTGTGAAAGAGTGAGACTGGTCTGCCCTGGTGTTTGCCAAGTTTCTCAGCAGAGCTGTCAAACTTCCTTCTAATAATGCCTTGCAAAAAGAGCCACAGTGTAAATAGGGGGTGTAATGCTTTCGGATACAGCCTTCCATCTGTGCAGAAAATAGCAAACTCCATTTTCTTTTCTGAGTTCAATTTTGGTGGTAAGACCATAATGTCCTTTCTCTGCTGGTTTTCTTTCTTTGCTTCCATTTTGGAAAACTGTTTCAAGATGTGGCTGTGAGATGTCAAAAGGAGTTGACAGAGGATGGCTTGGGTTCAGTGCCCTGGAGGATTTGGACAGTGAGCGTGCTATTGTGCGGAGAGTCTTTTGCTTCAGGAGAGTCATAGATCGCATTGTGGGGAGAGATGGAGAGCTTGAATGAAGATTGCAGGTGAAGAAGGACAAACGACAAAGGTGACTGCATTTTCTAAGAGAGCTTGCTCATGAGCCACTTTACTGAGAGAGAAGAAACTAGAACAGGCTCAGGCAAGACAGACTGGGAAGATTGCTTGAGTATTGGAAGGGTGTGGAGGGTTTGTAAAAGCTGCTCTAGGAATGTAAGGTGTCTGGGTCTGGGGAATGTAGCTCTCAGAAGGCACATGAGCTGGGCAGACTCCAAGTGAAGCAGCCAGCTGGGTTAGGTTAGAGAAGCTGCTGGCAGGACTCTGCTGCCACAAGTGTTTTGGGAATGTGTTCCAGGTTGGCCTGTTTCACAATGACTTGCAGTTCTCTGTCACACACTGGTGCAAGCCCTCAGTCCTTCTGCCTCCTCTTCCCTTGCTTAAGCCCAGCCATGAGAATGCAGGATCAACCCCCGCTGTGCCGAATCGGATCAGAGGGGAAGAAATGCCATCTCTGCCTCACCACCCAACCTGAGCATCAAAATTACCCCTCTATACTGTCATCTACCAGTGACCTACTTACTTCTTTTAGAGTCTGGTCAATTTACTGGCATCCTTCTGGTATTGAAGTCAACGGGAGTCTTTTCATTGAGCTTACTAGTGGTGAGACTCTCCTTATTCTTCTGGTTTTGAACTGTGACAGGAAGCTCTGAGCAGTCCTGTTTCAACAGGTCTTGTGCAAATAGAAGGATTGTTTGCAGGCTGTGCCTACAAAGACGTGGGTTTTAAGTGAAATGTAAGGAAACCCATTGCAGAGATGAAGACAAAGAAGCTGACATGATCTTCAAGTTTAAAAGTGAAAACCAAGGAAAACTAGGTGCAAGTTTCTTAATTTAAAAAAAGAATCCAATCAAAACTTACATCAGTATTGGCAAAAATATAGATTTTGGAGAGCCATAATTCTGAGCTTTATTGAAGGCTGATTTCCTTATGAGTGCAGCAAAACTGAGATTTATTACTTCTTGCCCTAAGACCAACAAATGTCTGTGGAGATCACAAGCCCAGTTTGGCATTCACAGATAGTTTCTGATGTAGACTTTGGAAAAAGTGAACGGATTACTAATTGATGTGTCAGATTCCTAATCTGCCACTAATGTCATTTGGACTCGCTGCAAAAAGCACTGTTATGGACAGCTGCACTGTGAAAACATGGAGACATCATTAACCAGGTCCATTACAGTTAGGTTTATAGGTGCTATAAAAGTTTCATCTTCAGTTTTAACCTATAGAGTTGTTGCTTGAGGATCGGCTGACAGAACTTTGAGTGATAAAACTTTTATCTGTCATATTTGTATCTTTAAATCTGGAGTGATAATTTTGGTCCATGGGCACCAAGAGAACGTCCTTTTATAGTACTGTGTTCTGACCTGCCCAAAAGGGAAGACACAAAGATCACAGTGGTCCCTGAAGTCTTAAAAAGTGTAATTCCAAGGTCTTCATATTTTAAACAGCTTAATATGCTGAACTCTGTCTTACTCCCATATTTCCTCAGACTTAGCAGGGCAACTCCCATCAGTAAGAAAATGTCCAATGGTTGGCAGCTGGACCCTGAACGGTGCTTCGCTCCATGAACTGCACCGCTGTGAACTTGATCTGAGATTCTTACCCCAAAGACCACCCTGAACAACTGTGACTTTGAGAAAAAAAGTGCCATTTCCCCCTCCCCTGCTTCTCTTTTTGCCTACAGCAGTGACATTGTTACCACTTTCGAGTCACTCTCCAAAGAAAAAGGCAAAGAAGTTTTGAAACAAGAGCTGGGATTCATCCTTGTACCCGTTATCCCCGAGATGAAGCGGGTGGGCTGCAGCCAGTGGTTTCTCAGGACAACAATGCCAGCTTTGTTGCCATTCCTGTTTCTTTCAACAGCCTCAGCTTTCCTGTTGTGGGATGAGGGGGCAGGCTTGGGTGAGGAGGGAAGATTCCCATTCATGAGCTAGCAGAACCTGGCACTGCCTGGATGCTGAGAGAATAGCTGGAGGTGGTATGGCTGGAAGCCACGCTGTGTCAGATGCCCTTAAGAAAGTGAATCAACATCAACTGACAATAAGGAAGATGCAGTCTGTTGCCAGCAGTCTGAAACCACATGGCCTCAAACTTGAAGCTGAAACAGATGAGGACAAAAACCAGTCCAAAGGTAAAAAGCCTGTAGCACACAACCCAAACAGGTCTGGATTTGGAATCCGACAAGAGTTTGGAGCCGGCAGGTTTCTGTCCAGTAGGATTATTTACTTTAGATGTAAAGTTTTGATAGATGTAGCGTGGTTAAAAGTATTTTAGGAAGCATAATTATTTGCTGCATAATTAAGTACGGCCTTTGTCAGGTCCCAAGCAGTAGAGGTGTTGCAGTTAAGGGAAAAGCACTCTCTGGATGATCCCTTTGTGGACTGATATGTATGCTAATAGACTTGTGAATAAACTTAACTCCCTGAGGTGTCTAATGCAGCACCCAGCAGAGAGATTTGTCAAGCAAATAGTTGAAAGACAGAATGTGGAAATACTGCAGGCCCAAGGGAAATGTGTCTTGAGCAGATCCAAAAAGTACAGAGCAACACCTTGTGACAAACTACACTGGCAAAGCCAGTCCAGTGTGGTGCAGGCATCCAAGCTTAATTCCTAAGAACCAAACAGGAAATTACCAGTCCCCCTTCTCCCTCACCCTGCAGTTTAGAAAGCTTTGGTCATAATGCATTTTAGAAACTACGTGTTTCACGTAGAAGCTCAGGACCACCACAGTAAATGGGACACACATCTGAGCAGTCAGGTAGAGCTGCAGAGCACACACTGTGCTGGCATAAAACTGTCTCGTTTTTCTTAAGCGGTCTCTTTTGTGATTCCAGTCAGTGCAGTGCTGGCAGCAATGGAGCCAGCCAGCCAAATCATGGTGGTGGTGCATGGGGAGTGGTTCTAGAAATGATATAAAAGTGAAGGGACCTTTGCTGCAGATTCTCTCATTTTATCCCGGGATTATAACATTTAGGTGCAGGATGTGGGACCTGAGAGGCTGTTTTGAGAGCAAAAAACAACCACCCTCTGTCTTTTTAGAGCATAGTCTAGCCTTGAACACATGGCTCTACCCACCTAGGCAGCTGAGCGTACAGTTTCTGTCCTGGCTGACTTTAAACATTAGCCCTATTTTTCAAAAAAGCTCTCATCTGAGGGTTGTTTTTTTTTTCCTGCTCTATGTTGCTCGATTGACCATCTGCATTGTATGATGGCAAATACAAGGATTTCGTCATAGCATTTGTAAAGAGCTGGTTTTTAGAAGTATGAGCAAAGCAACCAGTAGGATCCTTGAGTGTGACTATGCTGACAGCGAGATTAGTCACAGAAAAGAAGGCAGACCTTGCAACTGCTGTCTGAAGTATAGCAGAGGCATGACTTAGTCCCACATTTATCAGGCAAATTCTGCCTGACCTGAATTTCTGTGGAATGTTTTTCTTCCTTGCTATTGCAAAAGCACACCAATTAATTGCCAGGAAGCAATCTGTCCCCAGATTACTTCTTACCTCCCAAAAGGCATTAAAAGCAACATTACTGAAGTTGAAGAATCAAACATGTAGAAGCACCAAAGTCTCAGTTTCAGGGTTATCTGGACAACTTCAGTTTTAACTCTAGTCCCTCTGTCCTGCAAATGAGGCCAAACTTTGTAAGCTCTGGGTAATATTTCAGCATGTCGTTAAAGACTCTGGCTTAACACAGGCCCACAGGCATCTCATTCACTCCTGTGCTTGAATGCTTTTTATCAGAGAGAGACTTTGCAAAGTGGTACCCATCTTGTGGACCTGTGTAGGGTAATAACCACTTATAGGCTGGCTCAGGGGTGCAGCCTTTGGCTGACAGGATCTATCTTGTGACTGGATAAACCTCTCCACTGGCACTGCTGGCGGTTTGGGTGTAGATTCTGTCTCGTGGTGGAGTAGCTGTGGCACAGTTCCCTCTGTGCCTTTGTAAAAACCCTTTGTGGCTGTTTTGACCATACTGCAAAAGACAATGGGTTGGAACTCCCACGTCTGTCTTTGTAGAGGTTGAAAAATCAAGGTCAGTTGGATCCCAAGGAGAGCTGGAGCCAGAGGCAATCCCACACGAGCTTTACTCTATCAAGCTCAGGTACTAGTCACTGTGTGGCTGCACCAAGACTTATGAGTAGCTGGGTAGTTTGATTCAGGCAGTTACTGCCCCAGCTATATCCTACTAGTGCCAGCACTCTCCATTTTAAATGTCACAGGAGGATGCTGCTGTTCCAGTATATTGCAGTCTCAGGATTACTGGGAGGGAGTGACTGCTGTGTAGACATACCCTGAGGCTGGCCAAAAATGCTGGCAACAGTCCGTACCCACCCTGGAGTTGCTAATTTTATTTTCTGCCATTTGTGTTGTAAATCTGTTGTGGAATGTCTCTCTCTGTTCCCAGGCTCCCTTTTCTTGTTCCCCTCCTCCCAGGTTTCATTCTTCTTCCACAGATAATTGCAAGCACATTTTCAGTGTTAAGTTGCCCTTCTCTATACAGCTCCAAAAGGACGTAATAGAACTGTGCCTGTTTCATCATATGTGTTTGTACCTCAGAATTGGTGGGATCTGCTCTAAACAGTTCTTTAATAACATATTCTGCTTTGGAGAGAGAAGGAGTTACTAGCCTAAAACTTCAGGAGGTGCTTCTTCCACTTCTGGTAACAGTCTGAGAGGTCTGGTTTTAAAAAAAAATGATACACCTAAGTAGCTTCATATTAATAGATGGATAATAGCCTTCTGAAAATGGTGTCCTAAGTTAGTCAGAAGTAAGCAGAGATCAAAGACAGATACAGATCTAAACGTGATGATCTTGAAGGTCTCTTCCAGCCAAAACTATTCTATGAAATGTAAATGAAAAAAAAATAAAAGTCAGTGGAGACTTCTGCAAGCATGGATGGTTTGACCTGAGGAGGAGGTTGTGATGGAGCACCACTGCACAGGAGGTGTGTTCGCCCAACGTAGCACAGTACGTGATACCTGAGGAAGTTAATTTGAATCCCAGAAGTAGAATATCCCTGTTGTATTAACCTTGTCTGGGCAAGCTGGTTTTGCAGTGTCAGTAGGATATCACATAGAGAAAAATCACATAAAGAAAATCGCATGCAGAAATCACACAGAGAAGAATAAAGATTGGGAAGGAGAAATGGAGAGGTTCAAGCTGTATCGTGTGCCAGGCTCTGGATAATAGGCCTGGGTTTGAGTGGCTTTCTTTAGCTTGGCAGTAAAACTGCAAGATATTTACAGGTGCAGTTACTGAACTTGCTAAGCCTGACGTGGTGGTGGGTACCTTCCCTCTATCATGTGCATCCTTTCTCACCCTTGTATCTTCCAAGTCCGATGGTTTATTTACAGTATTGAAATGTAACCACATTGGAACTGGGCGTGGGAATGTCCACCTCCCAGTGCTTTCTGGTCTCCTGTGGGAAGCATTAGCGTGGTTCTGGGCAAGGGTTTCTATGGTTTTACTCTACGCTTTGTGAAGGATGTCTGTGTAATCCCTAGTGAAGCAACATTCTCTTGCAGTCTCTCTAATTTCTTTGTTTTTGAGCATCTTGTACAGCTTTACTTAACATAATAGAGCTGCAGCGAAGAGGCAAGCGGCAGTCATTTAGAAACTCCCAGACAACACGATTTTCGTTTAATCAATAGCTTTGTGGCTTTGCCAGCTATGTCTTTCTTTTTGAAGGCTTATTCTGCTGAGTAAGCCAAGGCCATGTTAAATAGCTGGGCCGTAATGATTTGGCAAATCTCGCCTACGCTTCCTGCTACAAGGGTTCTGGTTTCATACTTCACTGGCTTTGCTGGCAACAGCCTTGTGCACCCAGTGACCCAGAACATAGGGACAGTACAAGTCCCTATTGTGCAACCTCTACAGCACACACCGACACAGGAAATATTAGGTTTGCAAGTGCCATTTGCCAAGTAATCATTTGTTTTTATACAAGAGCAGCAATCTAGCTGAAATATTTACTTTTCCACTAGCAGTTGGGTTCCAATAGCCTGTAACCCGTGCTGTCTGCCTGGCCTGCTGAGTTCAACAGGTTCCAGGTGAAAATGACTTCAGAGCTGGGGAAGGTGATCAATCCCAGACTGTCGCTTGGAAAAGCCTTCGGTAGGAACTCAGCAGCAGCAACACCAGTGGAAATGTTGTTGCCTCTAAAAATGTGGTTCCCTTTACCATTATCTCAGTGGAAGGAGTGGAACAAAGTTGGCTGCCTCTTGGCCAACAGTTGTGTTGGGGAATAAAATTTAGCAAAAAGCTTTTACTAGGCAAACAAAATAAACAGGCCTTCTTTGTTCTCAGTGATCCCTTTCCATTTGCAAAATCCTCCCTACAGCAGATACTGGGCCTCTTTCCATTGCTGCATCCAACCCAGCAGGGAGTTTTGTCATCTCTGTCTTTCCTTGAACCCCAGTTTTAGGAAAAAAAAAAAAATTACCAACAAAAAAAACCCCAATCCAGACTTTTCTCAGTTTTCTCCTTTTGTTCTTGTTTAGGTAAAACAAATCAAAGCAAAAGGAGTCTGATCATAAGAGTTTGTTTTCACTTGCTTGAAAAGTTTCCTTCCTGCTGAGCTCTAATTAACTTAGGGTGTTGAGCCTGAAAAATTAGTATTGTTTTACTATAACTTCTTTCTCTGCTCCAAAGACCACTGAGACACTAAATTTGTATGCCAGGTCTTACCCACATATGGGATAGTTGGACCTTGCAGAAATTTCTGATGTCTGCTCTCTGGTAGCTGGCTGTCACCTGCCAGGGAGAGTCCAAAGCCCACCCATCTCCTCCTCCTGCTACCAGCTGGGCCCCCTTCCTACAACCCTGCTGCTGCCAGCATCAATCTGGAGAAAGCTAATGAAGTGGCAGGTTTCTACGGTAGCATTTTAAACATTGTTTTTAATTATGACTTTAAAACTAGACAGGATAAAGAAATGCTCCCTGGAAACAGTTTGTTTCTTAGTTTAGGTAGTCTTGGGAAAAGTATCTTTCCTTCAAAGGAAAAGCACAGCTTCCTTTCTTCCTCTTGAAAACACAACCTCTAGCACCTTTCAATGGGTAAATTCTTTCCTGTCTAGTGCCTCCTTTATCTCAAGTAAATCTGCTTGCTGTGTAACACGGGATAGAATTAACCCAAGAGGACAGAATTCTTCCCTGGTATCCATCATGAGCCACCCATGGTCATCTGGGGTCAGTTTTCTATAAAAATTGCAGGTTTTAGTAACTTTAAAGTAATGTGGCAAACCAGGTTTTCTTACAGATGCGTTACAATTATTACTTTGTCTTCTATTTTCTGCTTGTGTGCACAGGCACATCTCCTCATTTTAAGTGCCATCCTCTCCATTGGGTATGGTTTTTCTTACCCCTTTCTCCATTATTTCACTCTGTCATTGACACCTGCTGACTACTAATACAGATATGATCCCGAGGCTTCCCTCCATTCAAAGAAAAAAGGCATCTTGGGGTTTTTTTTTAGGAAAATATATTCATATTTTGGTTTTATACCTTAAGTGCTACAATACAAACCTGCAGCTCATTCTGAACATTCTGGTGTTTGAAGGAACCGTCTCAGATGTTCCAAATGCATTATTGCAGCAGCACCTCTGAGTATAATGAACAGAATCACAAGAAAGTAACTCCTACACAGTCTCCAGAAAGTTGTCATCAGTTAAATGCTTTTTACTTTCTTGATGTGGCATTCTTAGACAATATGAAAGCAAACTTGGCTTCATGAGCCCTGAGGTTTGTAGGCAACCAGGCAAGCCCACTACCCAAAGAATTCCACTTTGGTATTGGTCAGAACATATCATTTCCAAATAGCTTTGATACCAAGCCATAATTTGCAACGTTCCCATTTGATATCAGGTCTCTCCCTGCTGATCAAATGAGTGAGGCTAAATGAGATAGCATGCTGATCTTTAAGAATCATTTCAGAACAGCCGAGGCCGGGTGGTTCTGGGATTATGAATTATTTTCCCAGCTGCACCATTAAACAATAGGAGGAGCGTTATCGGAAGCGAAGTTTCTGTAAGGATGAGGAGAACTCCACAGTGATGGAAGTAGCTGTGACAAGGATACCACTGAAAATAGAGTGTCCTTACAGCAAATGTCTTCAGCTGCAGACTGATCCATTGCTCGATCATAACTGCAACTACTAGAATTGGATTGTGCATTTCCTGTGCAGCTTTTTTCCTAGACAGTTGTTTGGGTTTTTTTAGTTATTGAAAGAAAAAGCGAACGTGCAGGTTTGTTAGTGTCCACTTACAGTCACCTGGTCAGTGCAAGGGGGGGCACGTGGGATTCTTGCACTGAATCTGCAAGCCCACAGTCATTGGCAATGTAGAGCAAGAAAGAAGAATAAAAGAAGGAGGCTGAAAAAAGATTTCTTTCTGTGAAAAGGACTTCTGCTGCTCCGGGAGCCATGAAGCACGTACGTATCCACTGGCTCGTCTGGGCACTTCAGGAGACTCGGTGCTGGTAAAATTCCATATACATTACAGTTACTTCACATCTCTTTGTCTTTTGATGTTGGTCAGCTCCTCTTTCCCATCTCCAGGAATGGAGAATTCATCTCCCAGTGTGGGGAAGGCAGCCAGCATTCCTGACTCCTGCAGAGCATTCCCCAGGCTGCTCTGCTTCCCGCAGTGCTCAGCAGTGGGTGGCTTCCTGCTGGGCTGGAGTGTGGGACGGTTGCGGTCACTTGTGTCGCACACATTTGGTAAATATTCTCCACCACCTCTCCCTTCTCCTTGAAGTTCTTTTAAGGGTGTCTCGTGTTGTGTCTCTGCATTCAGGTTCGACCCTCGGTTATTAATGTAGTTGACTGGAGGCTTTCACTTGTTTCACAAGAGTTTTGGAAAAGTGATGGCATGCAAGAGCTTCCCCTTAGCTTGCTAACGCTTTGAGTGACAGATCCGTCAGCCGTTCTTACTGAGCTTTTGTCTCTCTTCCCTAGTGGGTGGGAAATCCCACCCAGCTATCCCAGGGTTTTGTCTTTTTTCCACTCTACAATTTATATTCCCTTTTCATCTTCTGAGGAAATGCTTGTCACATTTTCTGAGGTCTCGTTCTCACCCACTTCAGGCAGTGCTGAAAGCAAACAGCTTGTTCCCCTTCAGCGTGTTAACTTCTGCGATGCACCAGGGTGCTTTCTGCATGTGAGGAGCTACAGATGGAGCGCTGCAGCCTCTGCTCACCAGAAAAGAGAAATGAGCAGTTTTTCTCTGCCTACCACTGTCTCTTTCATTGTCACTATACTCCTTCTGCAACAACTCCCTGTTTTCTGAAACCAGACTGAAGCAAGTGAGAGAGAGAGAGAGAGCATTTTTTTTTTATGTCCAAGAAGTGGATTGCATCTTCTGGAGGGCAAGTAAGCAGCTTAGTCCATACATTTTCTTGGGGATGTTACTCTTTGGCCCTCAGATAACTTTATTCTTGCTTTAGGGTCACAGCTCAGCTGTGATCATGACCAATAGCCACTGTCTCTTCATTGACAGCTTGAGAGGAGTGCTTCCCAGTGAAGAGCCACTGACACATGTTTTACAGTGAGTGGGTTTTGCTATATTTGTGTTCACCTCCTCAACAGGGATTGGACTTCTAAATCCAATCCCTGACTCTTAGTGATGCTGTTCTGTCAGGAACCTGTTGCCTCTGTGCGTTGGTGGCATGTATCAAAGCATGTGAAAGTGTTTACAAATGCTGGGTGTCAGGTTGGATGACTGCAGTGGAGATGGGGTAGTGCTCTAGGAATGTGAAAGGGCCAGGAATCTGCTTGCTGAGTGATGTAAAGGTCGACAGAGGCAAAAGAGAAAGGCTGGAATGGAAGCCATTGTGTGCTCTGATCAGCAGGAAAGAAGGTGGAATTGTTCCTATAAGTGTTAAGTGAGCTGAGCTCCTGATCCTGCTGGGAGGGTGTGAGGGCAGAGAAGGAGCATTTTTAGCCCTGGGCAGTCATTTCCATGTGATGTTGGACAGTGCTCACATGATTGGATTAATTACATGAGCCTTTCCCACATCTGCATTGCCTCTGTAGGTTCAGGAGAGTCCTGGCTGCATCAGCACCATCAGACTGAACCACCATGACCATTTTTGAGTAGGGGATGCTGCAGGGGAGCGGGCTGTTCCAGCCATTACATGCTCACCCATGGTAACTCAGAGGTGTACCTTACTTTGCATCTTTAAAAGTCTTCTTTCAGAGAGACAGGATTCTGAACAGGACAGGACCCCATCTGTGCTGGGAGAGCTGGTGCTGAACGGTTTACTGGGTAATCACAGTCCTTTCTGAGTCTGAATGCATGCTGCTGGAGAGACACTGATTGACAGCTCCCATGTTTAGAGATTTATGTCAGATACTATATGGGACTTGAAAAGATGTGAGCATTAGGATCAGGAGGAGGAAGGGTGTTTTGCTGAGGTAATGCTGCCTCTTCAGTGTGGAATTTCCATCAAGTTTATTTGTACATATATTGATCAACTTCAGCTTTTTCTAGGACTTTGTATTTGGTGGAGCACATCTTTCTCTGCCACAAGATACGCTACCCCCTGCAGTCTTGGAACCTTCTGATTCTTACCAGAAACACTGCAAAGCTTTTACAGGAAAAGGTTGCTATGCTGGGACCACGTCCTTCAAATTAGATGCAGTGGAAGCAGGCCATTGGAATGGTGAGTGGTCAGCTGCATTGCAACTGGATTCCTTCATCTTACCAAACAGCTTGGAATACATCAGGCGATGCCTGAGCTGCTCTGAATCAGCCACTCTGTAAAAGCAACAAGGATTCTCAAGAGAGAATCACATGAGCACACATCAGCTGGAAGAAGTAGTCAATAGCGTGAGCTTGCGATGTTGCTGGGGAGAAGGTCCTAAGATGATTCACCCTGTTCTTCATGGCCTGGGGAGAAGGTCCTAAGATGATTCACCCTGTTCTTCATGGCCTTGATCTCACTTCAGCCAAACCATACGAAAGGACAGTTGTTGATGTCAGGGGGATTTGGCCAGCTCTGTTACAGGTATCCAGGCCCACGTGGGCAGTGAGCTTTTAGATGAAATGTTTGAGCAAGTGAAGGCCACATTGCCTGTTCCTGCCATGTCAGTCTCTCGTGTGCTATCTGTCCCTTGTGGCACAGCCTCATACTTGCTGCCTTCCAGATTCCATGGCAAAAGAACTCATTCTTTTTAAATGAAAACCATATCATAAAGGGCTGGATCTGTCATGCAGCTGAATAAACCACAGCTTTCCATGCTGTTATTTACCATAGGCACTCGTGTGTTCTCTCTCACTCGCTGTTGTTGACTTCTTAGCTATTTGATGAGTAGATAACCATATAAAATATCTGGTTACTTCATTATTGGAGAGTGACATAAACTTGGTTATGAAAACAAGAGTCCAGTAGTCATGGCTGCCTCTAAATTCTGTCTCATCAGATGAAAAAACCCCAGTAGCTCAACACCCACCCTGAACACCCCTGTTCTAGATAACATTATGCGCGCAATGACCATCTTTGATTTCTTCAAATGCTTTAAGTAGGCTCATCTCCTACTCTTCATCACAGCTTCCCAGAATACCTTCTGCCAGCTTCTGAAATAGCCGAGTTATATTTAAGCGACTGTGTGTACATGTTTGAAAAGCACAAGGTGAAAAAGCCTGTTTCCCATTAAGCCAGCAGTCTTGGTGACCGTTGTTTATGTAAGAAGGTTACACAAGCTGCTTCGTTGCCTCCTCCCCAGCTCAGCTCACTTCAGCGTTTCCCCAGCATTTGTTAGTTTGCCCTCTGTCCAAGCCTCACTTGGACTCCCTTCTGACCACTCTGGCTGTCTCTGCCTCTCTTTGGTTGCTTTGGAGAAGCATCACCTTCCCAGGCCACTCTCTTAAAATTACTGTCCTCATTTTGCACTGCAGCTCGCGTTATAATTCCAGCTCTAATGAGCAACCCCCTTGCACTTCTGCCTCTGTTATGCTTTTATTCTCAACTGGTTGGAAACCTCATAACTTCCCAGATATCAGCATTTTATATTGCAATGTTAAACATGTTGAACCAGTTCAGAAGTAGGCATCTTTCCAGTGATGCAGCTTCAATTTCAAACATTAATAAAAATTCCGAACATTGAACTTGATTTGGGACTGGACGACTCACAGCCTTGATTATGTGATACACTATCTCCCACTTCTGGGTTGCTGCTTCCAATCCAGCCCGAGTCAGTAGCTGCGGAGAACTGTTGACGTACGCTCTCTGCTTAGTGACCTGTATAGATCTGAGTTTAATGGCCGTGTTTAATGTTCTCAGCTGTCAGCCACTCACCCTCTATAACCTCCTTCCATACCAGCATCTTCCTCTGGGGTTGAGATTGGATGGACTATAGTTGGGACTCCCTTCTCAACCATTCATAGAGACCCAATAGGAAGTGAGAGGAATTTCATCCTTCATATAGATAAATGGGTGGCATTTGTGCCCACAGCATGTCTAAGTAGCAGGCTTTCTGTGGAGCACTGTCCCTGCCCACACTGAAACACTGGAGCGGATGAATTGCAGCTCCCCTTCTCCCTCCCCTCTCACAGTATGAGAGGATGTTGTCCAATCTGCCCTCCCTTTGCATTTATATTTCTCCAGTGGGGTTTAGAAAGAAATCTTGTGGCTAATCCTGGCTCTGCAGTTAATGCTAGATTACATCTGGGTGAGTCATGTCATGCTGCATCACAGGGAATGACTTTTTATATGCTTTTTTGAGAAGGTCAGCAGTGACCTACCCTGCTGGGATGTGCAGCTCCTGGTACTGCTTATACCTTTTAGCAATTCAGTGTGGCCTTGCAGAAACAGAGCCTTCTGCAGGCTAAGGCAGCTGCTATAAACACAGGTAAAATGTGCTTTCCAGCAAACAGAGATCATCGAGCCTTGTCGTGTAAAGATCGTCGTGGTCTCCAGGCAGGTGGCCCCAAGGAGCTCTTCCTTTGGGATGTCTTGCCAAGCTTAGACAGTTGCAGCCATTTGTGAGCTGGTTCTTCAAGAAGAGGAAGACTCTCTCTTGGATTTCTCTGTCTGTAGAAGCGAGAGACTGATCACTGTCCTCATTTCCTTCTTGGTAGCTGGATGGCCTCAGAAGTGGTGACTTTGAGGTTAGTGCCAGTTGTGTGGAGAACAATCCATCGTGTGCCGTGCAGAATCTGATAAGCAGCTGGGGTGACAGCCAGCCCACCTTGGGTAGCCTTGCTCATCCCAAGTGTCACTCCTTTCTAAAGTAAACCACTGTTTGACTAGCCCTGTATTATTTGCAGACAAATGGGATGGTTTGGTTTTCACAGGGAAGTTATGGAGATGCTCTTATTAACAGCCAGCTAAAGTGCTCGTTTGAAACAGAGGGGCTGTAGAAGCTCATGGGGTTTCCACTTCTGCAAAAGTGAAGAAGGTTTTTTTCAGGCTTCCCTTCTTCAGAATTCTTTCACTTGCCACCCTCTTTTTGCCTTTCTCTGAAGAAAAGCTCTTGTTTTACTGGTGATGGTATTTTCTACCAAGCTTGCCTCTCTGCCCCTACTTCATCATCTCTCCCCACCAAAGTGTCCAACAGTAATCCTGGGGAATTCTCCAGTGGTCTGTTACCAGCCACAAAGTTGCAGCTGCTGAAAAAATTTAAAGCATCTCCCAAATGGGTTTCCCCCAGCCCTTGGCGTTCTCCTCTAACTGGGACGTGGGGCTTTTCACAGGAAACCTATGGAGAGTCGTAGTGGTTCTGATGAAGGTTTGTGTACGTGACCTTGAGAACTTGGAGGTGCAACGCACAGCGCACCGAAGGCGGGAGGGCTTTCCAGGGGCTTTGGGGAGCTTTGGCTCCAGCTCTGAAAGAATAACAGGAAACACTGGAAAATGCACCAAGAGTAAACAGAGCAGTTTAGTTACATTAACTGTCTAGAGGAGAAGCTCCGCTAATGACTGAAACAAACAAAGCAAGTGCATTTATCTCCCCGTGCTGTGGGGAAACAAATGGCTGCTAATTGCCTTTGGCTTAAAAGGGTTACACAAGAAATTGGCCGGCTCAGGCCCAGAGTGTAATTCTGGCATCCTGACCCAATTCTGATGGCTGTGTAGGCTCTGACAGAGACTAGTGTCCTGGAAAGGAGCTCAGACTTCAGAGAGGCCAGGGCTTTGGGAGAATGCGTGCGATTTTTCATTCACAGCAATGCTGATTTAAAGTCTCATTCTACAGAAAAACAGCATCAAAGAGATCTGTTGTTGCTGCCTCCCTGTTAACTCCTGATGAAATTTGCCTTGCTGTGATTATATTAACGGTCAGAACTCAAACTGGCTGGTCAGCTTGTTGCTGGACTCACATAGGATGAGCAACAATAAATATGCTGCAGGACTCCTTTGGAGATGCCTTAGTGTCTTGGACTGATAACCAATGCATTGTTTATGTTAGAAGAGAAGCTGGGGTGTGAAACCAGGGTCCCATTGTGCTTGCTCTGAATAAACACAGAATGAAAGAGCTGACAGTCTAAGCTGTTCTTGCTTGCCTTTGTGGGATCTCATTGTCTACCAGAGGAGATTGTGAGGAACCAAGGGCTGAAATTTTACCCTGCTCTTAAATGGAGCGAGTGACTGTGGCAGCAACAGCGCAGAGGGGAACCGAGTCCTGCCCGTTTGTAATGGCTCTGCTGGCTCTGGATGACATGCAGCATGTGTTTGTTGCTCCTGATAAAATGGATGGTTAGGACCCGGAGAGCACAGAGGGCAGTGGGCTTGCAGGGTATTTTAGTGCCATTTTGACATTCCTGCTTCTAAGCTAAGAGCTGTTCTTATCAGCTCTTCTTTCAAGATCTGTTCATGTAAGAATAGAAGTCCTTCCCGAGGCAGAATAGTTCAAGAGACTGATTATCTGCCTCTAATTCCATGTGAACTTCTGAATAGCAGGTAAGATTAGATGATCACAAAGAAAATGCAAAGTACTGAATCAGCACTTGCACTGCTGTTTGGTACAAACCCATAACGCTCTGTCTGCTTTATTTCTGCTGGAAGGAGGGGGACCATTCATTAGTGAAAAGAATCAGCATGGCATTACATTTACTATGTGTTTAGGAAAACCCAATCCCTTTGATGTATCTGGAGACCCTTGAACTTCAGAAAAGAATGTGTTAGCATGCTAGGGTATGCCTTAGTCCTGCAGGTCATTTAATCCCTTCCTCAAGTGAGTCATTGTAAGGTAAAGTAGATGCTGGGAAAAGTTCTGCACTGCCAATTAAAACAGGCTCCAAAGGTGTTGCTGGTTTTCATTCTACCAGAAACTCATCGCAGCGAGGCCAGTAGAGGTTGCCTGTGTACCTTGAGGCCACAGCCCAAGCTAATATAAACTGGCCTGGTTCTTTTGACTTAGCAGTGGTCCTTTGCTTTCCACCAACAGCTATGGCTCAATTCCTTTATGCTTGTGTCCATTTAAAGAATTTCTGTTAAGAAATCAGGACTGATTCAGAAAGGTCTCGATTTCCACACGTGTAAGAATTGAACAATTTTCAGATGTAAATAACTCTGAGATGTGAGTTCTGACTCAGTCTGTATAGGAAATACATTCTGCCCGTTCTGCCTGCTTCAAACACCCTTGTGAAATCAAAGCTGGGTAATGAATGTTAGCCTCTGCATTTCAGGAGGTCAGGTTTGAAAAAAAGTTAAGGACAGGAATGTACTAATTAGTAACCGTTGCCCTTGTTGTTTGCCAACAAAAAAAAAAATCCCACTTTCAACAAATCTAACAAGGAATAAATGAAGTTAATCAGAAAGCCAAGGCATTTCTTAATTAAGGACTGCAGGCCAAACACTAGTCTTTTGTGAAAGAGATAAAATCAGGGAGCCTAAAACACTTGGGAAGTCAGGAAGATGGTTTGTTTTTATCCTTTTCAAGTGGAACAGCTGAGGTGCCAACCAGGAGGCTGTTGAGGAAGCTGCCAGGATGGGAGAGCTGCCAAATCCCATCCCACAGAAGCCCTGACAGAGTAGAATCCTGAAGGACTCAACTTTGAGTCTCAGCACTGTGGCTGTCACAAGGCAGCCAAGCTGAAAAAAAGCTTGGAAACCTGCCTCCTTTCCATTAGAAAAGTTAACACTATTGCTGCACGGCCACAAGCCTTCTGAACTGGCATTTTTGGGCAAACTTTCCTCTGGAAGGTTTCCAGTAAGCTTACGTACCTCGTTTCATGGTCCTTAGCTCTTCCTTTCCTGATTTTTAGGAATATGAACTTTAGATGGGCGTATTTGCATTGGAGGAATGATGCTGGAACTTTCTTCCTAGCGTGTGAAGAGTTTTCTCTGTGTGCAGAAACAACATGGGTAAAATATTTGGAGTGAAATCCAGGCTCTGTTGAAGGCAATGGCGAAACTCCCGTTCAATTCAGCGGAGCAGGAATTTCACTTTTTGCTGGTTTGAAGTTGAGTTACTAATAGACTGTTAAATTATTCGTGTGTGCATCAAACAAAATGTGCTTGATATTGATGTTTCTGCTGTGTTCAAAGTCCTCAAAGGTTTATAAAACAAGAATAACTATGAACTTCTCAGTCTAAGAGTTATGTTAAATGTAGTTTTGCTAGAAATAATAATGTCCCTGGAGATAAACCTAAAATAATAGACTCCACCATATAATCTTCACTTTAAGCTAAAAATAGCATAGATGGTGGTTTAATCTAAGCCCTAATTATCAAACTGCTGAAGCTGGTTTTGGTTCATTGCAACTAGAAATGTATGTCGTGTTCAGGCTTTGAACAGTTGAGTCCCACAACTGAAGAGAAGCAAAGCCAAGAGCATAGTCAGAAAGCAAACAGAAGCCTCTGATTTGTGCAGAAATAGCATGGATTAGAGAGTCCAACACCGTGTTTAGAAGGACTGCTCCTGGCTTGCTCAGCCCAACCAGATGGAGACCCGGGGAGTTCTATTAATCTGTGTTTTCAGCCCCAAACCGGTGACTGTTATTTCGCTAGAAAGTGCCACTGGCCACACAAGGCACCTTTTGTCTGAAAGCTCTTTTCCATTTCATGTTGGAATTGAAGGAAGAACGTTAACATTCCAAAATGTCATCATTCTGTATGGTTTTGAAAAAAAATTTACTTTCATGATCATTTCAAAGCAGGATGGAAAGCCCTTACCTCAGTTTTGCTGCCAGGCAGCAGGGTGCGATGGGCTGAGTGTCGGAATGCCTGTCAGGACTTCGGATGTTTCATTGATGTAGCAGGTGAACTTGGGCACATCAGATCCCTCTTCTTTACCATCGTGGAAGAACCTATAGTTTATTCATGAAACAAGTGTCCGTAGCAGTAGGTGAATGATTCTGTGTTATATGTGCAGCCTGGTTTTGACTTGTTAATTGCTCAGAGTGTCATTACTATGTCTGATGGGAAATGAGAAACCCACATCATAATTTGATAGGGTTTGGTTTTTTGTCTTGTTTTTCTTTTTTAATCAAACAGCATGGGAATGAGCCACGATGATGATCATCAGTCCTGCGCAGGGAGGTCTCATATTATGTCTGGAGAATGGGTGAAGGGCAGGAACCCAAGTGACCTCTCCTGGTCTTCATGCAGCCGCGATGACCTTGAAAACTTCCTAAAGTAAGAATTGTGCTGACTATCACAAATCCTTTCAGGCAAGAATCCAATGTGTTATTTAAAAGTAAAAGTCTAAGCAATTTTCCTTAAAAAAAAGGGGTGTGTGTGTGTCATTAGGGTGTGCAAGTTTGAATCTGTCTCCATTACAGTAGCCCCTCAGCAACTGAGGTTTGCAGAGAAGCAGAAGAATTACGTGCAGTGATCAGTGTACTCAGAGCTTCTTAAAAACCATCCCGGGTCACCTTCATCATACAAAGATTGCCCTTCATGTTTGCAGTGACAGAAATCTCTGTGTAGGTGGCCTGAAAGAATCTCTGCTGAAGGATGATGCCAGCTTTGTGCTGTGGCTTTTGCTGTTGTTATTTTTATTATTAAACAGCTTTTATTTTGTGGAAACTTTACTTTGCCTGGAGGTAATTCTGATGTGTTTTCTCACTCCTCAGTGAGTGTAGGTCTTAAACAGCTCGCTATAAACTTCCTTCCCGATGGATCAATATTTCAGTTCATCATACTCAGCAGTTAAAGCAGGATTTCCATCCTGCTGCTTGTTAATTCTCATGTACTACAGCAAGCACTGGGGATTGTCTGAACTCTTTAATTGTGGTCTTAAACCTACAGCACAGCTTTCTGACAGTGTCTGGCACACTGGCCAGTGCTTTTGTTGCTAGAAATGGGTTCAGCGTGGAAAATTCCCCACTCTAGGTATTAGAGGTGGGAGAGACAAGGAAAATAATAAAAGAAAATGGGATAGCTACTTCTACATTAAAGGCAAGAAGCTGCAAAAGAAGTTGTACCTGAACTCACTCTGGTCCCTGATGGAGGGGAGATGACATATTCCAATTTGTGAAAGGTTGTTGTGGGGGAAAAGGGAAAAATCTTTCCTTTATGCCTGTGATGGATAAGAAAAGAAGTCCAAGGGCTCAAAATTCAGCTAGGGGGATTCAGGTGAGACATGATATAAGACTTTCTAGCTGTTATTGTAAGGCTTGTGAAGCTTTGGGTTTGGAAACCTGAGGGCAGAATTGAATCTACATCAGATTTTTAGGAATAATTTAGATAAATATTTAACACAGCATGATGTGAATATAGTTGATTCTGCTTTGAGGGCTGGGGCCAGGGGTGAGTTCCCAAGGACCTTTCTATCCATAGTTTTCAATGATTTAGAAGACTTCCGGATAGATATGGGGAAAAATCACCACTGTCTCACACAGGGTCATTGGATTCCCCATTAAGGAGAGGACAACAGCTTCTCTACAGCAGTGATCTAACTCTCCAGTTCAAAGCTGCTTTCCCTTACAGTCGTGTTTAATTCTTACACTCCACAGGTCCAAGGTGAGCACCTGTCTGCTGGTAACAGACCCCCGAAGCCAGTATGCAGTGCGGCTCCCTCACAAGCTGCCTGGAATGCACTACAGTGCTGATGAACAGTGCCAGATACTTTTTGGGACCAATGCTACATTCTGTAAGAATATGGAGGTAAGAGCTCATGGGGTGTACCTGGAAACAAGGTGGGCGGTGGAGGTAAAACTGTCAAGCACTGGGGAAGAAAAGGAGTCTGTTCTTTCCTCAGAACTACTTAATGGGATTTGCAGCATGTTCAGCACTGCTGGTAGAAAATCCGTAGTCAAACTCCTACTGACCTGTGTGTCAACAGCACAAACTTACACAGCTCTCCTCCTTTCTCCGCACTGGTCATGTGAATCTCCTACAGCAGACCCAGAAAAACTTTTGTTTGTACTTGGCCTTATTTTAGGAACAGTTCCCTTTGACACTGTCTTGCTGAAGTACTCAGTAGAGATTGTTTTGCTGGAAGTTCAGCTGAGGTGAAAGCCTGTTCTTACAAGAGCACTTGCCTGCTTCCACAGTGTCAGCTTAGGTGACTGGCTGGATCTTTCAGTAGACCTCACCTTCAGACTGCTATAGTGTTCCTAAGAGCTGACTCTAATTCTGTGCCAAGGAAATACCAGTGACTGCTTGTTTGATGAGAGACTTGTGCAGAATTAGTCCCCTTCCTGTGTGTTTTCTAAGCAACGTGATGTTTAGTCAGGATTTGGGTGCAAAATGGCTTATATCACATGGTTAGTTGGCAAAATGGAAAGAGAATGATTTTCAGTGTCTCTAGAAGTAGGTCATCTTTGAGGTGAGTCTCTTTTGACTTGTCCTCTGGAATTTAGACAGCTAAACTTTTCCTAAGGTCTTGCACAGAACTAGATGTCTGCATCTCACTTTACAAAGGGACTGGAGAAATTCTTGCTTCCAGCATGTCTTCGGAGATATCCAGAAATCATGAGGCACTGTGTCCTGTCACCAGCACCAGCTGGTGTCATTCTGTCCTACACAGATAGGCATGAAGCAGCCAGGCTTTCTCCTGTCATTAACTAGCCATTTGTATTTTTCAGATGTCCCTTATTCCCCTTCTGAGTAATCTTGGGATCTTAAATCAGTGTTAACAAAGAAAATAATAATCAGCGATAACGGAGGTTTCTAAGTGCCAAATTACTAAACCTTTTGATCACATGCAAGTCCTGGGAACATGCTCTTAGTTTCACATTTGCTGGTTTATTTATTTTGGATTTGGAGGCTAGCTAATACAGAACAATAAGAAAAAAATCTGGGTAGGTTGGATTTTCCAGCTCCATCAAGAAAATGCAGACCACCAGGACTACTGTACTGGAAGGAAAGTATTAGAATATAGGTCTGTAAAGAAAACCCCAGATCTACCCAGGATGATTCAAGTTCTTCCACTTGTGCGGGTGTCGCCCAGCTTGGCTGCTGTTGGAATATGTATTTGCTATTTCCCTTGCTGCGATAAAAACCAGTCTGTTTCTGGGTAGTCCAGTGCCTGGTGAGAATATCAGCCTACTGGTAGGTGGTCAGTGTTTCTCACGCAGAAATTGCCTGTCCAGTCTGGAATTGCTTCAGGGACAAGTTGCTTGCCAGCATAACAAGCCAACAGGCACTGTTCTTCTCCCTGAGCTACAGACAGCAGGTGTTTGGGTCTCCCAGGATTTTTCACTGGTCTTATTATTGACATCTTTAGAACACAGTGAAAACTGCTTTTTTTCCTCCATTGCTCCTTTAGTGTCTCCCAAAGAAAAGCGTATTTTGTGAGGACTTTAGAACTTGCTAACAAGCAGCCTTGTAGAACTTCAGCAGATTAATACCAACTTGCAATCGCTCATTTAGAAGTCTTTTCCTATTACAGATAGGCGTTAAGAGTTAGTATTCACACTGTGAAGCTCTGGATCAATTATGTCACATCCCATTAATTTAAGTAAATATTTGCATCCCGTTACACTACTCTGACTTGGCCTTTGAAGACAATGAAAGGAAAATCTTTAGAGGAAATGATCAGCTTTAGTTTTCAAACCTTCGAAGTTTGCGTTCTTTTCACCTTTGTGTTTCTCATGCCTCATCTGCAGAATGCTTGTTTCGTAAGTCTCAAAGCTGTCTACAAAAATATGAACCAAAAAAAAACCAAAAAAAAATTGGCACTAGTCATTGGCATTAGCTGTAGAAATTATTGGCAAATACAGCTGTCTCCTCTTTTAGCCAATGGTAATGTGGTATTTTTAATTCAATCAAGTATTAAAAAAAATCCAAATGTAAAAGTAATAAACATTTGACAGTAAATATTTGTTACAAAAAGGAAATAAACTCCAGGAAATGAGCCTGCTCAATCTTTTTATGATTATATGTGTCTACTGTCTATTTTCTTATTTAATAAAAAAGAGTTACATTAGAACATTTCATTGGACATAGCTGAGCTACATAATTCTGTCGGACAAACTAGAGGAGCTATATTCAAAAATGCCGTATAATTTGGTTGCAGAGCAAATGTCAGAGATTAGAGGAATCCAAAATGTTGACATTTTGGAGAAAGTGCAGAAACTTTTTGTGCAGTAAGCTCTTTCCCTTAAAAGCATCAAAGCCCAAATTTTTAAAGGAATGTAATCTCCTTTGCCTTCGCAGAGAGTCAGGTGCCTAAATGCCTGGCAGTGTCTGGACCTCAGACACTGGTCCAACTAGATAGTTAATCCATGAATATTCCACTTTATCTGGATGTTTCAGATTGACTCCCCAAAATTCTTCTTCCACATTTGTCTCCCATGGTAATTCAGATGCCCTAGTACAAAATAGTAGCTCTCTGGATTAAAAGTGTGTCGAAGCAGCTTTCCTGCAGCTATGCTGCTCTGAATTTGCAGAACCAAACTGAAAGCGTATGAGGTAGGCTCAGCTTTACATAGGCTGTATACCCCATGATGTGCCTTTTTCATTTGATTGAATTCTTCAAAAATGAATTAATTAACAGCATGAGTATATGACAATCAGCTCAGCCATAGCCTCTTGTTGTAGTCTATGTATAATTTATAGGATCTGGTTCTGTACCATCAGTGTTGGGTTAGAGTTACCAGTGCATGTCACCTGTTTAGGGGGCTGTGGAATCAGGCTTTTAGGCTGACTGTTTGATGCTAGATGAATAATAAAGAGCAGGATGACCTGCCAGCCCCTCGAGGCAATGCAAGTCCATTTTGGTGCCTGCTCTGCTCTTAGTTTCATTTGTGTGAGATACATCCAGGTGACTGGTTTCGGATGAAATTTAACCTGAGTATTAGATGGGCGGGTCCTTGCTAATCATGAGGAAACTAAAGTGTTTTCCTTGCTCTGTGGCAGAATTAGGTTTGATCTGAGGAACTGAATAAGAAAACAGAAGTTGTCAAGTGAGATGATTTCACGTATGGTAATGAACATCTCAAGACCCTTCAGTAGTTCCCCCGTTGCGTCTAAGTTGCGTGGTTTTCTCCAGTAGTATGCAAAGGGATCAAAAGAGCTTTCCCATGGTGCTTTCTGTTCATCTTTCCCACTGCAAATGCTCGGCATTGTCTGATCGATGAGAACACTTATCTAGCAGGGCATCCAAGTGTGCTTCTGCCCTACCAGATGTGCTGCCTGTTTTCATGGGGGAAGCTGTACTGCCCCTCGCAGTGCTACAAGAGCTTCTGGCCCACCTAAGAGTTTGCACGGTGATCTTTATTTTGAGGGAGATCAGGGGCTTTTGACAGAAATGAAAGAGAGAACTGTGTCATTCTCCAGCTCTGTGCAAAATTAGGATGCGAGTTGTGGAAAAAAACTAACCAGCAATGCACCTTTGACTCTGCATAGTCCATTATCAGCGCACCCCAAACTCGGACAGCTTTGGGGGTTCTGGCTGCTAAATGATGACGTGAGTCCGGGGTTAATATGCCAGGTTGTGCACATGACAGGAAATTCAACCTGTTTGACCTCAATTCTTCAGATCCACGCTGCGCCCCGAGTCGAGCATGGTGAATTCATGCGACCCCTCCGCCAGAGGAAGCAAAAAGCTTCAACCCCACTCAGGCGATGAAGGCTTCTGCAGAGAGCAGCCTTGATCTCTGTGCTGGCCCCTTTGCTTCCCAGTGCTGTCAGCGAGAGGAGCAGCACAGGTGGGTTGTGCTGAATCTCTCGCAGAGCAGGGGGGGTTTTTTCTTCACCAGGAATGCATACGAACACTTTTTTCGTAAGCTCAGATGGAAACACGCGCTGTGTTTAACCAGAACATTGGCTTCCTTTTTCAGACTGGCATGCCTACGAACGGAGGCTTTTGCACTGAAATTGTATTTATGGAAAAAATGTGATTTCTATCTCTTGTATCCAGTATTTGGCTTTTTTTTGTTTTATGAGCCTTTTGGCTTATTTATTATTAACACATTTTTGCGGGTTTTTACATAACCATTATCTTTCAGTGTTGCTTTGAGTCAAAACTCTGCTTAGGCTGAAATGACATGTGGAAAGAGATCAGCATTGCTACAAAGAGATTTTTTTTTTTCTGAAAAAGGGACACTGTCAACTTGGATGGAACTGGGAATGTGAATTTTGACATGGCACCGTTTCTAGAACAATTAAACCACCTAGAATTTGCTTTACTGTTTTTTCTTAAGTTGTTTTTTAACAAATATAGGTATATCCCCATATCTTCAAGCTATGGAGCAGAAGAAGAGGGCAAAGTTGATTGTAAGCCAAAGGAGACTGACTAGGAACCAAAAAACAAAGTAAAGAAAGAGCAACAATTGTAATAATGAAGTGAATTTTCCACATCCCTTCAGTTTCATATTTGCTGGTATGGTGGTGAATATAATTAAGCAATTGTGGGTCTCTTTGTGGTCTGGATCTTGCAAAGAGACTGGTAGACTGGACTCTGGACTCCATGCATGGCAATCAATGGGCCTCTGTCTGGTTTTTGTTTGCAGGGTCATTTGCAAGATCCAGACAATGATAGGAAGCCTTATTATTTAGTAATGCATAGAATATTTACAAGAACATGGTAATCAGACTGAGAGCTGATTTATCCTGAAAATAATAGGTTGCATTGTCATCTTCTATACAACCAAGGACTTTGTCTACGTAATTTTCCATTACACGCTTCAGCTTCTGTGTAAATATGATGGTAATAATAAATCTGGAAGAGGATGGGCTTGGTTTTCTTGAGGCCTGCAGGATAGATGGAAATTCTAAAATAAAATGAGAAGATTTTCTGTTTTAGAAGTAAAGGTAACAATTTACTTAATTGCCATACTATACTTTATAGTTTTTCTAATGTAGATTGTTAAAATTCAGACTATTTTCACGTTGCCTGTTTCATATGAAACTGAAGTGTCCTATTTCACTGCTTCTGTATGTTGCAAAAAGACCTTTTTCTCTTTTATTTTCAGTGGAAATACTTTTTGTTTAAGAGAGAAAAAGAAAGAGAGAGAAGCAGAGTTCCTGCCTGGGCAGCACAGCCCAGTTTACAATTATTGGAATGCTTCAGAAATTTTTGTACGTGTTTCAGTTTGGAAGTTGGTCAAAACACATTCTGGTGCAGTGGTTTAAAGAAAAATAAAAAGAGAGAGGGGAACCAAAATAAAATTATAAAAATACAAAGTGGAAATTTAAGAATATAAAAATAATAAACTCTTAAAAATAATACAGAGTGCCTATTAAGACTCAAGCACTTGAGCTTGGCAATCCTACATTTCTTACTAAGACACGAGAGGAGGGAGAAAGAATTAGCGTAGCCTTGTGATGTGGCATCTACAGCTGAAGTCTGAACTTAACAAAATTAGCCAAAATACAACTGAGTATCAGCCCGAAAGTAGCGTATAACAAGCTTGAAGGGCATTCAGGCCTCTCCCACTGGCCTTCTGGGAACTTCCCATCTGCAAAACACTTCAAGAGACTTTTAGGCTCTAAGTTGCAAACACAATATTAGACGGGAGCGATGGGCTTGATTATGAAACTCGCCTGAAGCTCTTGCCCTGCCTTCATCACGGGCAGATAGCTTCTCCTGAGCTAGTTTACAGCATCATACTGGGAAGTCACAAGCCTTTTTGGGTGAGGTATGTCTGCTGTGAGCCTCAGAGCGGCACTTGGCACGTGGCACCTACGATACGATGCTGCAGTCGTCACATAGTTGTTTAGCTATGACTCTTTTAAGCATGCTGAGGTAGAAATTGGTCATAAGTCAAAGTACCTAATTTCTAACATTTCATTCAAAGGAGTGACTCTGTTCCTGTGCCTGCCACATCTCTCTACTTCTTCTGGGTTCGACTACATAAAGTTACTTCCAGGATTCCTTCAGCTGATGTAACATGTACGGTTGTGTTCTGTCATTTAAGGTGCTGAAAACTGGGCTCAGCAAAGCTGATGAGGACTTACAGTGAGAAAGAATTGTCTGTGTTGGTGGGAAAGTGGATAAAGCTTATCTTTTTCCACTTGAATTTCTATGTGTCTACAGATGATAGACCCACAGAAGCTGGTTTCATGACTGCCCTTAAAGGCACAGCAAAGATTAGTATTCAGCATAGGGTGCTCTGCCAGAAAATTAGTTTGTGATCTCATTAATGCTTTCTTTCCAATCTCTTTCTTTTGATTATTACTTCAATTCCAGGTGAAATTCAGTGAAAAACTGAAATAGTGCTGGTATTTTGCAGAACACCTCTTTAGACAGTAGAGAAGGCTGAAATTGCTAAAACTAGAGACAAACTTTTCCTGATGCATGTTCAGGAGGTTCAATCATGGCCTAAATTTTCAGATGAAGTCATGTATTTGAATGTTTCCATTTTTTAGCATCTGATTTTCAGTCTCAGGAAAGCCGTGTGGTTGTCCAGAAGCCTTAAGCTTCTATCAGCTTTGAAAGGTTTACTCCTTAAAGTATTTCCTTTGAGGCATCCTCCCTTCTTAAAATACTGGTTTCTTCTATCTCCCCCAGACTGGAACAATTTCCATATACTGCATTGCACATTTCCAGTATAAAAGTAATTAATTCCAGATTAACTTCCTCACAGGAAAGGGTGAAGAGCTTGCAGTAGGCCAAACCCCTCTGAAAAGAAGAATTTTTAGGTTTTTCTGTCTCTTACCATTTATCCTGCAGAGCCATTCATAGAGCCCTAGGAGCACTTTTACTAGGGGAGGTGATGGCACACTTGGCAAAAGATCCCTGCTGCATCCACTCGAGAGAGGTCAGGGCTCATCTTCCTGTCTGTAAGTGTGCCTTGGGCAGCTCTTGAGCAGCCTGCTTTTGCTAACATCATCAAAACATGAGAGCGCTGGAGTTTTCTAATCTTTCAGCTTTCATCTGCTGTTAGAAAGGCTGTTCTGACTGACGATGGTAGGCAGTTAATTTCGTTCAGACCTTAGACATCCCAATCTGTCTGTGGTGAGCAGCGTGTCACGGTAGATTACTGGTTTGGAAGCTGACATACTTTGTCTTCCTCCTTGAAAGACTAAGGGGAAACGTTCTTAGGTTTGAATTGCAGATTAGAAGAGCTCTTGATATCACTCCCTATACGTAAGGGTACGTTTCATATGGGATCCATGTGTTGGGAGTTGGAGTAATGCATATCGAGCCACCTCGCTCAGAGCCCCAGACCCAGTGTGCCACCCTTTGTGTTTGCTGGGTTCAGTTTGTTTTCTGTTCTCCCATGCAGAACATGAACAAATCTCGGAAATGACTATGCTGAATTTTTTTGTACTGTTCTGCAAGGAAGAGTAGCACTGTGGGAAGCAGTTAACTCTCAAGGACCATTTCCTTAAGAGTTCTTTAACTGTCAAGGGCCATTTCCACAAGAGTTAAAACAATCTTTTTGATTTTGATTTTGCGACTGATGTTGGTGACTTTCCACTCACACCATTTTCATTGAGTTAATGGAGTTACATTGGTGAAAAAGACAACATAAAGGAGAATCAGCTCTAAATGTGTTTGTTGGCTCCAAGCAGGCAGGCTATTGGGCCTGTTCATCTGAAAAGCCCAATGTGCACATGTGTTTCTGTATGTTCTGAAGAAACAAGGTGGCCACCAGGTAGTGGAAATAGGGAAGTGCTTTTTAAGAAACCTTTTGAATTTGCACCTATGATTACGTGTTTAATTTTTATAATACAGGCTGAGTTGCCTTCTGTCCAACAGCAAAGAGATCCATTCTTCTTTGTCATTGATGATTAAAATTGCACATTGTGAATTTGTGGGTTTGTTGCCCAGTTTTGTTAAAATGAGACATTAGCTGATATCAACCATTGCCTGGATATTCTAGGATAGTCCTTGTGATTCTTCCTCAAGCCTTCCCTTGACTTTTGGATCAGGTCGGTCACTTGGACAGACAGACAGGTGCTTCCACTGATGAACCTACCACTTGTTTCTTGGAATATCAGCTCTCGAGAAAGGTCAGCAGCTGGCCACTGCCACACGTATCCAAGCTCACAGTTATCTTCTCTGGGACAGCACATGGCTCCTTTTCAAAAGTGCCTTCCAATTTTACAGGATTCTGATTTTGAGCACTTCCCATCTAGTTTTTAACAGGAGGAAGCTCTGCCCAATAGCAGTGGCCAGCAGCAGGGCTTTCCTCCCTTGGGATCCACAGTCGATTGTCAGTTGTTTACGCACCCAAAATTAAAGGCAGGGACAGTGTAGAAACTGGGGTCACTGCTTTTCTCACCTTGTTGTGTAAAGAATTCCTCCTCAGCGGCGTGCTGTGGGGCTTCAAGAATGTACACGTAGTCTTTTGAACAGGAAAGCGAGTGTAAATTGTGCGTTTATTGTACTTAATAGGTGTTAATTAGGATCCTGTTTATAAGCGTGTTTTCTCTCGTGGTTAACTACACGCCAAGCCAAAACCTTGGCAAAATAAAAGAGATCTGATACTTCGTTGAAAGGCAGCCTAGTTAGAAGCGTGCCTGTGTGTTATGTGGTCTCTTGCTCCTCTTCCTTAAGGATATTTACTCTAAGTCCTTCTTCATAATCCTCTCATTTTGACAGCAAAATTGGTTTCATGGTGGTTTAATTCTGCTAGAAATTGGTGGTTTAATTTCTATTAGAAATAAGAGAGAGATTCCTCTTTCCAGTGGGCAATAGGCAGCAGGAACAAATTCATTCTCAGGAGAAAGAAGTGGGGGGTTTTTTTGGAGGAATCCAAGGTGAGGGAGTGAACGTGTAGGGAATGAACAAGCTTCTGGAGAGTTGTTCCCTGGTGGGAAGGACATCTTTATTCACTGGATTCTTATTCTTATGCATTGGAGATTTGGAAGCTCTCCCTAGTACGTAATAATCTGAGGCTTTGAGGTGGGAAAGTATTGAGAGCCCTTTCTTCTCCCTGAACCCATATGAGGTCGCTGGGCAGAATCGTGCTGACTTCAGTAGCGGCGGTGATGCAACGGCTAACCCAGAAACCAGCAGCCTCTAGACTTACTGCCTGTGGGCAAAGAGCTGGCTGAATTCATTCTGGCTTCCCCTCGTTTCCAGCTGCAGCCTGAGTTAAAGAACCTAAAATAGATCATTTCCCTCGAGCCGCGTGCGAGTGGCCGCAGCGCTTCACGCGCCGGAGTCTGTGCTGGCACACGTGCGGGCTGGGCTGGCGCGGGAGGTGGACACCCTCGTCAGAAACAGAAAGCTGCGAGAGGTGGGAAGGCCCCTAGCCAGAGGTGTTCCTGGGAGTATCCCAGCGGTTGTTTCTGGTTTTACCCTGAAGTTCATCCAGAGCAGGCACCGTGAGGCTGTGGCTGGGATGCTGAGCAGAGGACGGCGGAGCTCTGAGCCGTGGTCTCGCTCGCCTCCCAGCAGACTCTGGGGAAGACATTTAATCCCTCTCCGTTCCTCAGCTGCCCACCTATAACAGAGGGATAAAGCTTCCTTTATCTCCACGCTCCCGGGAGTCTGTTTAGATTGCAGATTCTTTGAGGAAGAGAAAACACCTGGCAGAGCAAGGCCCCTTTCTCAAATAGATGCCATTGTAATACCTGTAATCGGAAGCGTCGTTCACCTGCTGAGCAGATATCTCCTAGCTCGGGAGTTTCCGGACCGTGACCTCTCTCAGGACTGGTTTCCAGCAGCTGTTCCAACAAGTTTTCCTGTCTTCCAGGAGGTTTTGAGAGTCTAAAATTTGCACCTTTATACAAACCCAATTTTTATTTCCTTTTTCTTTTGGTTGTTTTTTTTGATTATTTTTTTTTTTCCTGTCTGTATAAATTCCTTAAGGGTTCAGTTGAACGAGCATTTCCATTTTAAAACCAAAAAAAAAAAAAAAAAAGAAGGAAATTTACATTTTTATTGAAACATTACTTTTCAACAACCATCTCGCTTTTTAAATTTTCTTCGGCTCTTGGAAACAGTTCAAACTGGGAGCTGATCCAAAGATGACCTTTCCCCACAGACAGTTTCAACAAATCAGGATTTTTCCAGTGAAAAATAGCTATCATTGGAAAATGGCACTGGCACTTTCTGCGTGCTGCAGGGAAGGCTTTGCAGGCAGGGACCTGCCATCTGAACTCTGGTTGCTGAATTTACAATTAACAGCAACACAGCTCTTTTGATGGCTTCTTCTGTATCAGTGCAAGCTCTGAACTGCCACTCATAGGCGAGCGACTCTCTTTCAAGTCCTGCCATTTCTCACTTTGATATTTCCCCACAGAGCTGGCTGTTTAACCATTAAAAAGTCAGTCGCTGGGCCTGGTTAGCTATAGGGCTGCTTAATGGGGATTTTTGTTTGGGTTTCTATTGTAGCTGAGGAGGATATACGATCTCTTTTGAAATGAGCTATTAGCATGATAAAACATCTTGGGAACATACAATACCAAAGCTGATGGTTTAATCCTTGCTGGGGTATCTGAAAGGCTGCGTTAAATACAGGGGACTGCGCTAACGAGGGCTGGAGCTTTGTAGTGGTAATGGCACCAGAACACAGAGCTGAACGGAGCACAGTTACCAGATTTTTCTGTAACCGTTTCCTGAAATATGCTTTGCATTTAGTATTCGGAATCAAACACAGGGATCCTATAAAAATCCTATGTTTTCCATACCTCAGAGGTGGATTGCTTCAGAAAAGTTGGTGTTGCTAAGAGAGATTTTTCCTTTATTTATCTCCCTATAAATATATGTGTGTGTATACATGTATATCTATCTGCATGAGCATGTATATATGTGTGTATACACACGTGTATGTGGCTGTCTGCACCCGTTGGGCTCAGCTCTGGAGGTCACTGGTACAGAGACACCTGTTTGAGGTTATCTGTTGTCTCCCCCAGGCCATGGCTCCTACCTGGGCACGTTACCTGGCTCTCCTGCCTTCCGCGTTCCTGTGGGCTATGGAGGAATCCTGGTTGGCAACCAAAATTGTACAAAAAGCTGCTTCGTTTTTATGACATTCTGTTTCCTCCCTTCCTCCTCCCAGCTTTACATGAAAGAGGAGGACTCAGTTTACATGCAGCTCATGTTCCAGGGACTTGAAGCTGAAGTTTAACAAATCCTGGCCTTGCGTAATGCACAGAAATGTAGAAGTGGTGCTCACATGTGTCTAGAACAACTTCTTTAGGGATGGAGGGAATTCTGTTACATCTTCAGCCAGGACATCTTTCTGACAGAAAGCAGAAGCAGAGGGTTTCCTTCGAGAACCATGGGGCAAAAATTTCTGTCTGGGTCATTCAAGAGCTCAGGCTGGAGGGTTTCTCATCACACTGTGCTCTGAAGCTTTGTGGTTATATGTAAGAGAGGGGCTGAAGCCTAGGAAAGTGGGAATCTTTGTGATCTGCACCCTTCATCTCTGAAGCTTCCCTGAGTTTTATGTATTGGTATTCTCCAAACACAGTTTGAAAGGAGACATTGCCAGTAGTGCTTTCACAAAATCACTGTCCGCAATCGTCACAGGAGAAGAGAGAGACCAGGGTGTCAATTAATTCCTGAACTTGGCTTAATGGTAACAGCATTTATAGGTCACCAATACAATTATTTGTAATGGCAAAGAAGCTGTTGGAGTTTAGCAAGTCTGTCGTGTTTCTAGACTGCATTTAATTGTGTCCTGTAACTACGTGTAGCACATCCTGCTACCTCCTTGATACCTGCCACTGAGGTCTGTGACACGCTTTCAACATATCCTGACTGGCTTTGAATCCTTTTTAATCATTCATATGTGTGATCTTAACATGAAGAATAACCCTTCACCTCTAGATCTCAGCGAGTTAAATGAGGTGTGAGGGAGCTGTTGCTTTACAGCTAGGAAAACAAGCATCCTCTCAGAGTTGTAACCTTGGCGTTTTGGAGAAAAGCTTTTTCACTTTAAATGGTTTGTTGCCTAACAGGTAATTGATGTACTTTTCCATTTTAGTCCTCTCCAGGGAAACAGGGGGGGTTGAGAATCTGGGAGTTGCAGTGTGGAACAATTGCTTTCTCAGTAAGCTCTGATAATTTCTGTCTTGTCAATTCTTCTGCCTCAGTATACCTATCTGTAAAACAATTTGCGATGTCCTCATGGCTAATTGGTGCTTAAGTGTTTTCAGAGCTGTGGGTAAGCCACTAATTGGTCACGGTCATTTAGTTAAAATTACTAAAGTCTGATATTTTCCCATGTGCTCTATTACTTTGGGGAAAATGTCTTGAAAATTCATTGATTTGGGCTTCCCTCGTGCATTTGCTCTCGGGTGTTTGTTTGACTACGGCTTTCTGTGTTGTGGTTAATACAGATGTTGCTGGATCCTGCCGTCTGCTTCTAGTTTTTGTGAGCCTTCTATTGGTTTAAATAGTGCAAAATCCTATTGCCAGAACGAAACGTGGAAATAAACCAGGATGCAGATGCTGCTAGGATGACTGTTGTGTTTCAGCACGTTCCACATCGTCACTCTCGGTATCGAGGTTGCTCTCGGCTGCACCCTCTGCCGCACCGACCCGTTTTCCACAGACACACCAGCACGCCTCTACACAGAACACAGAGGCACCCCCAGTCTCTTACATTACATTGTGAAGGAACCGAAAGGTTGAAGCGTGTTGACTCAACTATTTAATGAGGTGCAATAAATCTTGACAAGACCAGCTGGCACTAGAGTCAGGCTTCTCATCTTTTTGCCATTACATTGAAACGTGAACAATAGTGGAAAGAAATGTAACTCTTCTTTTCTTTTTTTTTTTTTTTGGTACTCAGATCTGTAGCACTGTGTTGAAATCATCCACTTTCGTGGAATGCAAAGCACGGTGGATGCTGTGGAAAATGTTACCAGTGTAAAAGGCCCCTTTTCTTGGTTCTTTGTCTCAAATTCTGAAGATGTATTGATCTGACAGATCACGCAAGTGTGGTCAGGATTAATATCCCTGCAACACACACTGGCTGAGCAGAGCAGCAATGTTTCAACTCTGGTAGCATGATGTGCTCTACCTCTTGCTTCTCTTGCCCTCACATCTCACTTTTCACCTTCTTTAGCACATTGGTCTCTAGCAGCGACTTCTCAGCACCAAACCTTTACTAACTTTGCCCCAGCCTATCACCAAGCTCCTCCTCTCCTGCATGGTACTCCATGAAATCTTCTCGCCTTTCTTATTCCACCTTTAGATCTTCTCCTGAGGGCATTGCTGGCTGATTACAGCTGCCATCAGGTCCAGCGTGGCTGACTCTGTTACTTGAGCATCTTTTTAAAAAAATACAAGCAGCTCTGACATCTCAGCACGTGGCATGGTTCCAAAGCACCCATCTTGGCCTCCCATATAGAATTCTCTTTTTAATGGACCAGATTTATTCTTCTCAAAGTAAAATCTGTTTAAATAATGCACTTCTCCTTTTGCATGGGCTTTGTTCCCGACAGTGACGTCCATCAGTCTCTTTTATGTTCCAGCCTCACCACTTAATGCCAATCTATCCTTAAAAAATAATTGTTCCCCAACCAACTAGATGCCTCTGGATTCTCTTGAGAAAGACTGCCGGAGCTTTGCCGTGCATCTCGTAACGATAGCTGACATCCCCCAGAGTAATAACTGTGCCTCGTTGCTTTGTGCTTGCAGCATTTGATGTGTGCTGGACTCTGGTGCCTGGTGGAAGGAGATACATCCTGTAAAACAAAGTTGGACCCCCCTCTGGATGGCACTGAATGTGGTGCAGACAAGGTAATAATCACAACGCTTGGTAGCAGGCACTTTGGGTTTCCCAGCCATTGTCCGTGGAATAATGTTTCCAGAATGTTCAGTATTTACCATATTTTATACTGATTCTGTTACTGAAACTCCTCAATTAGCAGCTGGATTGGGTTAAGTCTTTCTGATTTTACGTCAAGTGTATTTCAGTAGCCTCTGGAGACCTCAGTAGTCAAGTTCTTGTGGTCTAGGCCTTCTCCTAACGCTGCAGGAAAGCCCCATGCCTCATTCTGCTGAGTTCAGCGCCAGTCCCCTGCGAGTCACCGTGGGGAGCAGCTCACTCCTGTCACTTCTGTTCCTTGCTGCCAGTGGTCTTTGATGGAGAGAGGTGTAAGCTAAGGCAGTAGTGTTCTTGGCTGTATTTGAGGTAGAAAGCGTGGGGAGCATTCAGGCTGACATTTGAGGAGTGGGGAAAGTTGGGGAAAGAAAAAGAGGCTATTTAAAAACTTCATAGTTGCCACAAGTAGCTCAAAATGCATTGAGCTGAAATTCAGTGCTGGTCAGTTGTTTTTGAAGTCAGGTTTGCTGTACTGTATGTATATACTGAGACCTTCTGTGCCAACAGAAGTTGACTTCAGTGAACATGTTTAACCTCTGAGATTAACCTCTGTGCTGGGGGGTATGTGCTTCATAAATGCATGTGGGTGATTCTCCCAGCGTGGCTCATACCTTGTTAGGTTACAAAGGAGGTTCACTTTTTTGGTTACTGCCAGCCCCCTGCTTACTGGTTTTGGATTCTGATATTTCATGTGTGTTGTACGACTGGGGAGAAAAGAAAGGGTAAACGTTAACAGTTTGTTGCTAAAATCAAAGATTAAAGACGTTTTCTTTGCTTGCAAATAAACAATGACAAGAAAAGCTGGGTCCTGGAAAGCATAACAAGGAAACTGAGACAAAAGATTTTTAAATCTATGTTTTTCTAGCTACAGGAGTCCTGGTGATTCTTTCGTAAGACTGCTTAGCAGTGCTTACTGTATCCTGTCCTGGACAGGGCAGGAGAACAGGCCAAGTTTGCTGCTTGGTCAGGAGCCAGCACAACTTATTAGAATTAAAGGTTGTTTGGAGCTTTAGCCAAGTTAGGTCCAAAATACCTCAATTATTTTGTATATAGTGGGAATACTGCTGATGAAGACATTGCTTTGGGGTATAATTTTTTGTACTTGGTTTCTGTGAAGAGTGTGGCTTTGAGTATCAGCACTTGGGTAATTATCTGCTCTATAAAGCAAGGGGCTCAATTCTGTCGTTATTGTTCTCATTGACAGAACTCCCTTCAGGGGCTCATTGAGAGTGACACTTAAATTTCTGTCTTTCACCTTCTCCATTTCTTTCCTCTCACCTTCATCTCACTGACACCTTGAACCTCTAGAAACTTAAACACGGGCTTGTAGTAATCTCTCAGACATTCTTTTAAGTCCACCTTTAGCAGGAATGTTTGCAAGATCAGGGCTTCTTTCCAGTCTGTGCTAACACAATTGCATTTCAGTGGTGCCGAGCTGGGGAGTGTGTCAGTAAAACTCCCATCCCTGAGCATGTGGATGGAGACTGGAGCATGTGGAGTCAGTGGAGCATGTGCAGCCGGACCTGTGGCACAGGAGTGCGGTTCAGGCAGCGGAAATGCGACAATCCCCCGTAAGTCTTCACGTCGTGCTGATTTCTTTTTGCCTGTAGCACTTCGTTTTTGCCGCGTGAGTACGAGGAAGAAATGGGCAGCAGAGATGTCTTGTTCACAAGCAGCAAGGACCGGGTCAAAATCCTGGAGTGGCTCGCAGTCAAGTAGATTCTGTGGAAGTGGCTTGGAGGGTTACCATTGGAAGGGGCCCATTGCAATGATTCAAACGTGGATTTAGTTTAATTAAAAATGTGCAGCTTAGCCAAAAAAACAAAAAAAGACGCTGATCTTCCTGTCCAACACTGCAGTGATTGAGGAGGGGTTGATCTGGATCTGCAGACCAAACTGAGCCAATATGTCTGAGAGATCAGTTTTGCAGGGAGCGCTGACTCTGGGCTTGGGAAGCCATGGAGTGTCTGACAGTGGTCCTGCTGTTGTATAGCTGTGTTGGTGAAGCACCTTGAGATATTCTCTACATCAAGATGTGGTGCATATGGGAAGGGAAGGTTTCCTGCCCATAGAGTGCAGTGGGTGCTATTAAGTTCCTGCACAGTGACTTAGTGACACAGACAGCTCTCTGCTAGGGCTTGGATTTTTCTTCTGATTCAGGAAGAAATGTCAGTGTTGTTATCTCCCATGTGCCATCCTTCATCCCTCAGGTCAACTGAGGCACATCTGAAAGTCTTTTCTTCTTATGGGAGGCCTGAACAAGTTACCATGGTTGCCATTTAACTGACCACCCCTGTTTGTGTTCATTACACCTTCTGAGAGGAGTGAGGGTGCTCACAATCTTGAGAGCAGCCCTCCAAGTTGTCTCTCTCTCTAACATTATTCATATTTTAAGGTTTTCTCCACAGACAAAGCACAGGAAACTTTTCTTTTTAAATAGGGGCTGAAATTCTGGCTAGCAACGTAGTCACTTTGAAGACATGCCTAGATGATGGATGGGCACACACTGGCTGCTGCTGAGCTGTGCTCATGTGAAAGGGATATTTTTGTTTATTCCTCTCCTTAAATAACGCTGAACTGCAATTGCATGTCTGCAACGTCCAGGCTTGATTTTTACCAGCTCCTTTTCCTGAACAAGGGACTGAGCTGATTTCTTTTCTGTCAGCTACAAAAAGTCTCTTTAACCACAGTGCTGACCAAACCTAAATCCATTCATCATCGTTCCTTAAATTACAGGAAATGCTCCCTCCAAGATTGCACACTGATTTTAAAATTCTCTTGCTCATATACATTCTTGGCTGGGGATACACACGTGATCTTCTTTTGCTTCAAATTCCTGGCGTCAGCCCACTCCTGCAGCTGGTTTATTCGCTGTCCAAAAATATTGGCTAAGGGATTTATCTTTTATTTTATATATACTTGGTCTTGGGATTATTTTATTTATTTATTTTTTTTAAACTGGAATCTCTACTCCTGCCAGCTGACTTTTGAGCCTGTGGGACTATCAGTATTTGCAAACCAGTTGCTTCTCTGTTTGATTTGGTTTTTCCTCCCTGTAATTTCTCCGAGCATTTGCATTCATTGCCTCCAAATGGTTGTAAGGCAGCATTTCATGAGCCAGTTTGCATGTGCAGGCTTTTGAGTCGTACAGCCTCGTGTTCGTGTGTAGGCTTTGGACTATGGTTATGCAGTGAGATCCAATAGGAAACCACTGGCTTAAACAGAGATGACATCTCCACCCCTTCTTAAATCCCCCCTTGTCATGACAAGTAAAAGGGTCACGGTACTATAAATGGGCTTTGATTTCCACAGTTCCATTAGTGGGTGGATTCTGTTGGCATAAATCCAGTGGAAGGTGAGCGTGAAGCTGTCTACCAGGAGATCTCGCGCAGTCACCGTTGCAGGCGTGTGTTAGGGTGGGCTTGAAATGCACTGTTTGCTGGAAATAGATTTTGCAGGTGCTTAATCCTAATGTTGGATTAGTGACCTTTCCTGCATGTTTAAAAAACACATGTCAAATGGCGTGGTTTTCATGGGTGGAGGTTAACTGCTGCACAGATGTGTTCTGGGCACCCTACCTACAGTACAGGTTAGAGCTACTATGTTATTTTTGTTTCAAACTATAAATATTTAACTTTGGTATTTGCGATGGAACCACAAATTACATTATGAACTGCCTTACTGTGCAAATATACATGATACTTAGACTTTAGGTATAATGCTCAATTCACTTTCCAAAGCCTCACCCTCACAAGTCACCATCAGTTAAGAAACTTGTCTCAGGGCACAGGAAAAGTCAGAGCTCAGACCTGATGTCATGGCAGTTTGGGAATGCCTTACTTCAAGTCCTGTTCTGAAGCTTCTGCTACACAGAAACACACATTTTTTCCACTCATTTGCCTGTTCCATCTGAAAATAGGTTAGGACAGTAATGAATTCCTGTTGAAATTCAGGTCAGCAGTACAAAATCAGTCACATCCCTTGGTTTGCGACCAGAATGCAAACAGTTAACCACTCTAATTTCTGCTAAGCAGGCTGCTTAGTGCCCACAGGTGAATGGCATTTTGGATTACCTCTTACCAGAGGTGTGCAGTGTGTAGGCAGTTCCTATTTATTTATCTGTGTATGGGATACTACAAAAGAACATGCTTCTGAAGCACTCCAGAACATCTGTTATGATAAGCCAGTTACAGACCCAGAATGGACCTTGAATCATTTTCTGTCAGAGCCACTGAGAGCAGGATTTGCCTTCCAACAAGGAACATCTGAGAGGAAGGAGCCTTCCTGGTATTTTCAGAGTTGCCTTGGACAGGGAATGTTAAGCAAAGGTGTGCTTGTGAGAAGCTGTGCTGACCTGGTTTGTCTTTCCCACTATAGCCCGGGGCCAGGCGGGAAGAACTGCCGAGGAGCCAGTGTGGAGCACACTGTGTGTGAGAACTTACCCTGCCCTAAAGGTGTGCCAAGCTTCAGGGACCAGCAGTGCCAGGCCCATGACAGATACACCAACAAGAAGAAAAGCCTCCTGACAGCTGTCATTGTTGATGGTAAGATGATGAAAAAAATCTTCCTCGGTAATTCCTTGCTGTTCTTTCACTGCAGCTTCTCAACCCATCTTGATTTCAACTGCTAGACTCCCATTTGTTGCTGAGAAGGCCACAGTGTGTTCCTCTTAGCTGCAGCTGAAAGACTGATTACAATTAGTTGTTCGTGGTGCTGCCCTGAAGTTCTTGTAGCCTTCTTAACAGAAGATACAGAGTTGTCAGTTCTTTACTCATCTTTTTGTAATGCTGGGGGAGAAATGCCTTAACTTGATTCGCAGTCTGAACAGGCAAGTATTTGGGAATGGGAATTTAAACATTAGAAAAAGTCAAGTTAATTTGGAACTGAAAAAAAAGAAGGATTCCCTGAGATATTTTTGTTGTGTGCCAATTCTGGGCATTTCAGCATGATTGCCTATGCTACTTACATTCCTTCAATGCTTCCTTTGCTGGATCTTCCTGTTCATCTACTATTCAAGCAGATGTTGGAAGGATACAAAAAAAGATCGTGCTAACGTCCTTTCAGCAGGAACAAACATCTTTCACTGAACTCTGCTGAAAAACAGACAAGCCTAGTTTCATTTGGTCATCTTAAAGACAAATAATACAAATCTTTGAAAAAGCTTTTTTCCTTAACTCTTTCTCTAGCTGTACACAGTAGCAGCTTTTCCAAAGTGAACTCAAAGTATATAATAATTGCCATTAGCATGCATGAAAAATGCAACTTTACTGATAATATTTCAGATTAATTTGGGGGTTCTTTCTCTAGATATCCTAGCAGCAGAGTTTGCTGACAGAAATGTTTGTAGGACCACAAATAGCAGTTTAGGAAATAGTAGCTAATATCTATGCAAGCTTTGAATTTATGCATACACGTGTTCTTACCAGTAAACTGATGCAAGGAGTCGGTCCATCAAGAGCAGAAGTGCACTGGAAAACTTATTATTCTTAAATCACTGGCTCTAGCCTGAATTTTGTCTGGGATGCTCACACAGTGACTTGGTCATTCATATCAGGCTGCTGGATGTTCTCTGTAATAAACACGTTCTGTTCACAGACGCATAGAAGTGTGCTGACTAAATGGGTTTCTGTGTCTTAAAAGACAAGTCTCATCATTGTGACCCTTTGAATATTGATACTTTTAAGTAGGAAGCTGACAGGCCTAAACTGAAAGGCTCAAGTTCATTCAAAGATAAGAACATCAACAGATGACTTTCCAAATCACACGTTCCAAATCACTTGTTCGTGCTGTTCCTAAAGGCAGTTGCTGTTGTGTTTCTGTTTCCAGATAAGCCGTGTGAGCTGTTCTGCTCTCCACTGGGGAAGGATTCCCCTGTGCTGGTGACAGACAGAGTCCTCGATGGTACTCCATGCGGGCCCTACGAGACCGACCTCTGTGTACATGGCAAGTGCCAGGTGGAGTAACTTTCTCTTGTTTTATTTCTAGTGGAATGCATAGTCTGGGGCAGCTGTATATGTCCTAAAAGAGGAGTGTGGGTGGCTGGCAGGCTGTTTCTGTGGTGAGAAGGCAACTTTCTTTTGTAAGACCCATTGCAAGAGCTCCACAGCCCTGTGTCTTGGTCTGAAAATTACAATAAATGCCCAAGGTATGAGATTATTACAGCTGGGAATGTTCAGTGATCACATGTGCTTGGGTGTAATCATGAAACAGTTTGGGTGGGAAAGGACTTCTGTGAGTGGAGCAGATGGGAGTGGAAACCTGGCTTGCTTAACTGCTCCGTTTTGGCTACTAGAGGAATTGCTGAAAAAACACTGATGCTGCAAGATGGATTACAAATTGTCACTAGCCTGTTACAAGTGTTACATTGCCAGCGTCACGATGCTCCTCAAGTCTACCTGCTTCCTGCCTAGAAATACTGAGGAAGCTTTTCAATACCTGTTGCTCCTTGGCTCCTGCAGCTGCATGAGCCAGTAGCTTCCCCTGTGTGATTTTTGCTGGCTGTATTACTATATAATGCCAAGGTGAGTTACTGTAGGGGCCCATCAAAACTATTTGAAAGGCCTTTTTCCCTTGCAGTAAGGAAAAGGTTCCCTTCCTTCCACAAAACAGGTTTTAAAGCTCCACACAATAGAGAATATAGGTCTAAAAGAGCAGATCCTGCAGCCCAAAATAGGGACCAAAGCAATTTTCTTTTGCCTCCATTTGCATTGCCTTGCTTGGGTCACACAAAGAGCAAATCAGAGAGAACATAGGGTAGGATTCCTTCTGCTGTACCACAGTGGGACCGTCAGTGTCCCTCTTGGTTGTCCCTGGGTGGACTGGCCAAACCCTGAACATGCTTGTTTCCTTCTGTCTCTCATCAGACAAGTCAAGAATGGAAATGAAGAGGACTCTGTTCAGGAATCTTTGGATTTGATTCCCTTTTCCTAGCATGAAGGTGTGATGGCCTGTAACCATTGCAGTGATGATTATTTCTCTCTAGCCAAATCACATGTAGAACCAAAATTAGGTGTGGAAGATCTTTGTAATACAAAACCTTCATGGTTTGCTGGGCAGTGAGACAGTCCATAATGCAGCACACTGAATGCTTAGAGAGCATTCTTGCGTCCAGAGAATCTTTCATTTCAGATTCTTGAAAATTTAGTGGAGTTGTATAGACCTATACTAACTGGAGATTTAAGGTTTGGACAAGGGAAGGGAGAGAAAAAAATGTTTATTTAAAGATCACAAATTAAAGGAAGTCATTAGGAAGGGATGCCCCTGGAAATGTATTGCAGTTGGATTCAAGTCATTTGTCACAGACACTATGACAGGGCAGACACTTAGTGAGTTTTCTTCCTCCTAATCATGTAGCATGTGTTCCAAGTTTGCTGCACACACATCAGTGATGTGAAAGACAGTTGAGTTGGCTACTGCAATGCTGCCAGTCCTGGATTCTTCCTGGCAGTTCTTCCTCTAAGTTTATCCTCGTCTAGGTTTGTATCCTCTGCCAGGAGTTCCTCTTTCCAGTATTCTCCAGCCTGCTGTATCCACCAGAACAGCTTTCTGGCATCACCCTTTACTTCCACTGACCTCACTGGAGATGTGCTGGTTTGCTCTGGGGTCACAAGGCACACCAAATTTGGCATTATTTCTGGTTTCTGTGAGCAGTGCTTAAGACCTACCAATGTTTATTGTTTTGAGCCTTCCGGGCAGGGAGACAGATGAACACAGTATTAGCTGGGATAAAAGGGACCTCGGGGGCATAATAGCAATGTGACGAGATAAGTGAAAAATACTTGTCTGGACTGAATTTTGCACTGCTGCAGGAGACACTTCCCACTATTTTCTGCCAAATGCTGCTGACGACCCATTTTTAATTCAGTCCTCTTCGTGTATTCAGTTGAAGAATCTGACCAGCAAGCTGCTGGGGAGCCAGCACAAGTTTGATTCTCTACATGCTCCTTAAAACAAAGTGCTTTGCATAGAGCCAGGTTCATGGTGCATCCCAAGTTACTGATTTTTCCCCGTTTGCAGCTGTATCTGAAAAAACCCCAAAACTTTAAAAAATCATTAATAACCTTTTATAGTAAGGCCAGCTGTGCACCTCCAGCTGTGTGCCATTGACCATTCGCTGGGCTGGCCAGCTTTACTGCTCCAAATCAGATCAGCCACGAATGGTAAATCAGAAATTATGGCAATGTACGTTTTTCTTCTCTCAGTCAGGAGCGGTAGCCAGCTCCCCTCTAAATGAAAACCTTTATGAGCACAGAGCTTTGGAGGTACATCATGAAAAGCAAATTGCACTCTTAAGTCGGAGGCAACTCTCTTTAACTGTGCAGAGAGGTGATGACAGCTGCAGAACATTCAGTCCATTTGCATCTGGCTGAGAGAAAATGCAAAATGATCAATTCAAGCCGAGCAGATTTGAAAGCCTTGTGAACTCATTTATAATAGTTCTTCTGCCTTATATGCAGCTTAGCACTGAGAATTGCCATATGTGACTGTGTACCCCATTTGCCACAGATACTTGTCTAAGCAGCTGCCTATTAAACCAATTTAATCAGCATATTTATTTAATTACTCTTCTCCTTATTTCTTTACCCAGTGTAGACAAAGCCTGGCAACAAGCATTGCAGGGGGCCTGGAGAAGAGAATAAGTGCTGAAATCAGAGGGTGGTATTACTGTTATTTATTTTCCTGTGTAATCCTTCTAGTTAAAGGCTCTTCAAGGCAGGAATGACACATTGCCAGTGTAACAGACCAATTAGCAGTAACCATTGCCTGTGAACATCTAGTCCAGGAAATGTAATAGCTCTTTTCTCTTCAGCAGTAGATGCCTCTAAATGAAACTCGTGCATCGTTGTTGTGTGATGAATGAATAGAGATGAACATGGCAAAGAAATAAACTGTTCTTGCAAGGAGAGGGGGGTTTGGAGAAGGGAAGCAGGAACAGATTCTTTGAAGCCTCAAGATATCCTAACTGCGTTTGAGCACTAAAGGAGGAGAGTTTTCCTTCAGTAGTACTTCATGAACTTATTACAGTTTCATTTTAAAGCTGTGAGCTGAGCTCCAATCTAAACAGTGTGAATGAAGCCTTTTGTGTCAGCCTCACTATCCCGGAAGCAAAATCATCACAAGCAGCAGCAGCAGCAGCATCCCTGTATTTATCACTTACACCTGGAGGCAGTAAATTTGACTAATACTTTGGTCATGTATAGAAGCACTGGAGAGCAAAGTCAGCCTGAAATTTAGCATAGGGGTTCCTAAGTCACTTAGTCTTTTCATAATCTCCTTGTCTTCAAGACAAATCATAGAGGCTTCATTGAATTTTCACAGAATCACAGAATCATTTAGGTTGGAAAAGACCCTTGGGATCATTGTGCCCAACCATTAGCCCTACTCTACAAGTTCACCCGTAGACCATATCCCCCAACACCACATCTAAGCGATGCTTAAACACATCCAGGGATGTCCTGTCCTTGTTTGTTAGAGTTGTTTTTAAGGCTGAGCGTTTTATCCTTGATAGTGATAGAAGTCTGCCAGAACGAGGAGAAAATAAAAGCTCTGTAAGGGCTTCGGGAGTTGGTCTCAAAAGTTGAAGGGAGTGTTAAAGAGTTCTGCCTATAGAAGAAACATCGTAATGACAAAGCACTTTCCCTTATCATCTTCTGGGCTAACTAGATGCCTCATCTTTGACCTTTTCTTCTTGAAATGCACATAGTCTTCTAGGAAGGAGAATTTATTTTCTCCTGAGATTTTTCAGAGACAGAAAATCTGGAACAGGCTGGAGAACAAAAGCAGTGTGATGCATCTGAGGAGGAGGAGGAGGGTGAGTGCTCATCTAGGCTTTGCAGCCTCTCTCTTGCCTGCTTCCACAGTTTGCTTTCTCTGGCACGGACGTTGCAGTCCTGGTGAAGGTGGGGCAAGGCAATGCGACCTGCAGCTCAGAGTGCTTTTATCTTCTCCATTTCTCTTCAAGTGACAAGTGGCTTTCGGAGAGACGATTCCCTGAGGGTTTTGTTCTTCCTCAAGATTGTTTGTTATATATTTCATGAGTCAACACTCATGGAAGCAGTGCACTTTCTAACCTCTTACACTTCTTCACTCTGTGCTGCTGATGTTAATAGAAAACTGCTGGCAGAAGTCGAGCTAAAAAAGGTGTCAGATGTCACACAGCAGTGGTGTTGGGGAGAAGACAAGCTGCTCAGCTGACTGTTATGACGCACATGACTTTGTGCTGGCTTTTCTCAAAGGAGGATTAGTCTGAGACTCATGATAGCATGAGAACTTCCCAGTGGGGACTACAAATTGTACTTCAGGATGTAATCTAAGGTCTCTTTGAAAAGAGAGACCTCCTGTACAGCGGAACCGGGTTAGAGATCAGGGGCAGTCTTTGCTGTGATTTAACAGTTTAAGAGGTGAAGATGTTTTGGCTCTGTCTACAGTTTTCTCATCAATGCTTTGTCCTGTCACATCTACTTTTAACTTGCTGGTGAATCTGTAGTACATTGCATGCTGACAAGCCACACATTAGGCTGCCCTGGCACAATGAAAATATTAGAGAATGACTTTCTTCCAAAAGCAATTGTCATACAGCATGAAAGGGGGAGCACAGATTCAAAAATGGACACATTTTCAAACATAGTTTTTGCAAATTGGGTAGTAGTAGAGTGCCAGAAGAGGACCACAGGTGACAGAGCCTAAATTGCTGTTTACTGGACCTGTTGCTGGCAAACAGCTTTCTGTGTACTCAGTACCCACTTTCTGCATTTGATTGATGCAATTCTGGCTTTGCCTCCTCACTTGAGTATTTTCCATGTATTATTCATATTCCTGCATTACAAACTGTGGTACAAGATGTTCCAGACTGGGTAGCTTATCTCCATACAACAACTTGGCTTAGCACTGTACCTTGATAAATTATTTTGTGTATCTGCACAAAATCCAGAAGGATTGTTTGAACTACAGAGACCTGTTGTATAATTGCCTTTTTTTCAATTTCTGGGTCTGTAGCAATGCAATCTGAGGCCTCAAAAGAGTATCAGGGCTTTTCATCAGGCAGGCATAGTGACAAAAAACAAGACCTTGTTGATATCTTACTACATTTTTAGTGTAATTTACAGTAGGTTATGAAAAAAAAATTAAAAAATCACGCTGTTTCCCCCTGTTTGTCTTCTGTGTTAACCCACAGAGAACATATAAGAGAGAATTCATTGTGTTCCCTACCTTGGAGGCATTAGATTTTGCTTGTGGCTTGAGCAGCTAAGAGTTGACCAGAAGGGAGGCTAGAGATTTATCATATACTGATAAATATCTATTCATTTCAAATGCAGAACTGACTTGATGGATGTCTTTTTTAAAGAATAAGCACTTGATACGAAATCCTCTGGTATCTGCAGCCTGTTGGCTTTTGTACAAACCAGGGCAGAGGCAGGGTGGAAACAGGTCAGAGGTGTCAATTCAAATGAAGCTGGTTTGGAAGGATCAGAAAGGGAGTTGCTACAAAAAGCCACCAAGGAACAGAAGCAAAGATGTTCCTGGGGTGGGAGAAGGCTTTGGATGATTTGCATGTTCGCTTACATTGCCTGCCAGAACGCAGGGGAGTTGACACATAACCTTCATAACCTTTCTGTATGTGAAAAAGTGGTTGTCAAGAATAATTGTATCCCTGTGAACTGTTAAGGGATCCAAACACAGAATCAGAGGGCAGGTGTAATTGTGTATCTAACACAAAGAAGATAACGCTCATCTGAAACAGGGCAGTGCTTATCTTCTGTGCCAGCAGAGCTGCTCTGATTCAGGTAAAATCTGAAGGCTCAGGAAATGACAGGGGGATATTTGCTGCACTAAGTTCTACATGCACTCCAGTCCATCACACAAAATTTGTGTGGAACTGAGGTAGAAGTAACTTATGGATGAACTGATCTAAGGCTTGCTCTCCTGTACAAATCCTCACAGACAGCCATAATCCTCCTCAAGGGACAGTCATGTTTGCGACAGAGAAATACAAATTCTCCTACCCTCAGATCTGAATGGCAGTTGGTCACATATGTACATTCCTGTTTCATGTGGTCCATCCCTGGAGGTATCAGTGGACACTGGATCTTATGGACAAAAAAATTGGCAGTGTAGATGAAGCTGTCATAACCAGCATGCTCTGTACATGATTAATTTGTAAAATGGCACATATTGCATCAATATTTATATTTGATCCATCGAGACAGCTAGTTAGGTCAGCATATGGGAAGCATTACAGTTTTGTGAGCCTACAATGTCATTTCTTACACAGGGTGGGTGTATGTAACAAAAATAATTGTGTTTATGTAGCAAAACATACTCACACAGGCTGTATCAATTGAGTTCTTGAACAGACGTTGAAAATACAAATAAAAATATCATTAAAAAATGTCCAAGCAATATAGAAAATAATTCACACAGAAGAATCCAAATGATGTGTATTCAGAAGAGAAGAGGAGTTTTCCTATGCTGGAGCCAGCAATGACTGATGCTGGAAATACCACCCAACAAGCAGTATTTTCAAATGTTTAATTATAAAAATGAGAAGAAGGGGGAGAGAGGGAAGGAAGGATGGACTGAGATATGAGCTTGGAGTGAATGAATTTCAGGCCTTTGGCTCTGCAAACCTGCAGTTACTTCCCAGTTTAAGGGTCAGTGGATAGTTCCAAAGCGTGGTGTCATAGTAGGAGCCTGCCTGGGTTGAAGATCTTTAAGAAACCTGTGGATATAGCTGTGACTGTCCTTGCTGAGAACTTCAAGCCCCCAAAAGACTATCCTTAAGTTTTTTTGCCAGTGCCCCGATGTTTTATTATGAACAAAGGACTGGCTTTGGTTAAAATCTGCTCCCTGTTTGCCCAGTTGAGGCTGTTAATGACAGTACTGCAGCACTGCAGGCTTTCAACAGCTAGTACAGGCAGGAGGTGGAACTCCTGGGTGGTGTCCTTTGCCAAAGTTACAGATATCATTGTCCAAGTCCATGTTGGATGGTACAGGGAAGCTCCAAGAGTCCAGGAACAGGGCTGACAGTGGTGAATGCTCCCATGGACTTCTAAGTAGATGGTGGCTGGATTTTCACCTTTTATTCTTCCTTCTGAACACAGACGAGCTCCAAATGCCCTGCCTGCTCCTTAATGGATCATCTTGGTGAGAATATAAAACTCCTTCCCCTCTCACCAGTCCATTCAGGACTGATGGAACTGAAAGTATCCAGCTGTTGCTGGATGGACTGGCCTGTGGACTCAGCCTGCTCACCTGCAGGATAACTCTCGGGTCAGAAAACAAACAGGATGTTATTTACAGGGTCTTTCTTCCTTCAGAATGTAGGGCTTCCCCTTTCTGATTAAATAAATCAATAAATACAAAATCACCTTACCTTGGTTGGTATGATGGACTGCACAGGAGGCAGCGCAAAGCAAGTTAGAGATAGTAAAGACAGATGACTCCCTTGAACTCTTTGGATTTTAAGGGTTTGTTTCTCCACTGTGAAAACTTGTCTTTTGAGCAGTGAAACTTGGGATTTTCCCTTTGCATGCAGTTAATTAAGCCTTCACTTTTTGGAAAGCTTTCTGCAGGTTGAGAACAGCTCTGTCTGTTTTAACGATCGACAGTATGCAGCATATAGCGTGCAGCATGATGTCAGTGAGGAGCTGGGAATGTGCAGACTCAACAGATCTTCCCCACAGAGTGGTGGGGCTCAGGCTTGGAGCCTCTGGCCCCCAGTGCTGGAATCTCAGGGGCTTTCTCACCTTGGAGAAAGCTGGATAGATCTCTCCACAGCCCAAGGACTGCTGGCAGATCCTTTCCTCCCGGGAAGGGTGATGCTCACTGTGTTTTGCTTCCTCACTCCTCCAGCCCTGTCTCTTCCCCTTTGCATTTGTTTTAAGAGTGGGAGTTTTTTCAATCTGGGGAGCTTTCAAAGGATCTGAGCAACCGAGGTGGTCACTGTAGTGTGTTTCTAAAGGACTTTGCAGCTCTTGGAATCCATTGTCAAATCTTAACAAAACCCGTTTCATTATGTACTGTTATTAAATACACTTTTACTTTGGAAGTGATTGGAAGGCTTGGGGAGGGGGAAATGGACACTAAAGTTTATGTAGACAAGAGTAAAGTGCTTCCAAAATATTTTTTCCCTCATAAAGTAGCAAGAGCACACCAATTTTCATCTTGAAGCCAAGAAACAAAACTGTTTTATTTGCTTGAAGGTTTTACTTTGTAAGAAGCCATTTTCCTGGCCCAAATCTGATGAGGGCTTTAATTCTCAAGCCCTGGATTGAAGGGAAAGCCTGCCCCGTGGATGGGAGGGATGGTGCCAGTGAAGGGAAGGCTGCAAGGGCCATTCCCAGTTTCTCCACTCACAGGGAATTAGGGTGAAGATGAAAGGTTTAAAACAGCAAAGCTTTTGGGAGGTATATTTGTAGATTCAGTGGGTGCTCTTTCCAGGCTTTCGGAGAGGGTCTCTCTAGTCAAAGCGTATCAGTGACCTAGTAAATGTGAGAGAAAATGGCTTGTCTTGAACTCTGATGTCAGAAGAGGGGGGACTTACTCTTTCAGAGGCTTTGCTGACTTGCCCTGGTTTACATTATCTGGGAAACTACAGCGTAAATGCAGAGCATGTGATTGCTAACTCCCCATTCTTTGTCTGCCTCCATTATAGTCCTACAGACTCCTCATGTAGCACTGGGAATAAGTGTGGTTCAACACTCATTATATTCCCTTTATTCATTTGTGTGCTCACATAGTGCTAATAACAATGCAGTACAATAAAAGATAGCACTAGAGTCTTAAATTAAATGCAGCCTTTCCAGTATCTCAGCAGGATGGCAGGCAGGCATATATTTCCAGCTGCCTTTCAGCAACCCCATTAATAAATCATATTTATTTTCCTGGAAGGAGAACTGCTGGGACATCCTTCTGTTTTGGGGGCAGAATCACATTCAATATCCCAAAATTACATTGTTGGACATGGTTGTGAAGTTTGGACTTGAGAATTGCAGCTGCCAGAAACTCCATGGTCTTCTTCCTCCTCTCCTTTAACTCCCATTTATACAGGTTTTTTTCCATGGTTCTTGTCCACCAGCTTCCATGCTGTTCTAGTTAATGAGCAGCATTTCCCTCGTATGTGTTTAGGATGATCATCCTTTCTCAGCATGTCTGTCTCTAATGATTTACCCAGACAAACACTGCACTAGAACACGTCGGAACACTGGCAGCCTTTGATCCCTGTAGTACATCTGGACTTAGGCAGTGGCCAGTGTCTTCTGAAACAAGGGAAACGTTTGAGTTCAGGTCCAAATTGCATTGCTTACACGCAGACAGTCTCGGATAAACAGCCCGAGTTCTCTGAATGTTTCCCTGGTTACCCCATTTTTCATAATGGTTTGTTGTTTTGATTGTTCCCTAAGATATCTCTCCAACTTTCCTCTGGCTTTATTATAAGGAGGCGAGGAAGGGAGAGACCCAACAGCCTTATTCAAATCAGTGTTATTAGTGACAGCCCTGCTAAGGGATTTGCCAAGAAACTGTTTATCTACAGAGAATAAATCTCGACCTTATTTTTAATAGCTTGCATAGTGACAACTCTTATTTCAGTAGAAATTTATGTTTTAAGAGTGAATTACTGATTATTGTCTTACATGGAGAGAAAACAATTTACACAGACTGATGACAATGTCTTAGCAACCTCACGGTCTACGAACATGGCATGGTCACCATCATATCCAGTACATGGTTTGTGAAGCAGGAAGATTATGTGACAGTCTCTGTAGCTACAGGGAGAATACTGTGACTATTCTAGAATATCTGAGAAGTTTAGGTAGGTTTAGAAAATTATGAAAATACCATTTCAAATGAAGCTTTAGGTGGAATTGTTAGAATTTTATTTATTTGGTTTGGTTTTACAATGGAATGTTTAAGCTTAATACTTAAGCATATGGTCAAATTCATAATTGTGTAAGCAATTTTATGATGTGGATTGGCCAAATATGAACCTGACCTGCTTCCATAGAACTACTTTTGCACTGGAGGTATCTTGAGCCATCTGATTAATGAGGTCTTTTCTCAGGTATTGCAAAAGTGTGATCAGAACTGAACGTTACACTCCCTGTTGGGATCCTGATCCAAGCTCATTCAGTGAGCAGCACACTGGAACTTGGTAGAGCACTCTGCCTTTTTGTGTGGTGAAGGGCTGTGATCAGGATTCTGGTTACTTGGGTTAATTTTCATTTAAGGAGATGACATTTTTTCTCTTCTCTAAACTGTCACAGTAGTGCTTCACAGCCATTTCTCTGGGATGTCTGTGAGCTCCTCAGATGGAAATTGCTATACAAACATGAAATGTTTTAATCTGTTGTGTTTGAAGGAAGCTAGAGTGGATTAGTATGAAATCTGTGATGATATCAGGGATAACTAGTGTTTGTGAAACTCTCTTCAGTTAAATCTTCTGAAGCAAAGTGCGGCTTTTAGTGATAGAAAAAGGGGTTGCTGAATAAAGAACCTCAACACCGTTCTAAATGAGTTCTCCCCTGATTCATAGGGTTCTCAGTCAGATGTCTATCGTAGTCTTGACCTCAATGTTTAGAGATACTTTAACCTTGCAAACAAAATAACGGGGACCTCTGGTTGTTGTCATTAGAAAATTGGCTGCGATGGAATCATTGGCTCAGCTGCCAAAGAGGATCGCTGTGGAATCTGCAGTGGTGATGGGAAAACCTGTAAAGTGGTGAAAGGAGACTTCAACCACACCAAGGGGATGGGTGAGTAACCTCAGCAGCATTTTAGTGGAGTGGAGGTTCTCTTAACTGCTTGAGGAGAGTTAAAGAGTGGGAGTAATGGATAGCACTGAGCTCATCTGCTCTAGGAAACACATAAGAAACAGAAACCAAAACCCAGCTCAATTCAAATGTGATATTCTGTCTGCTTCTTACTCAGTTACCCAGATACCAGCCATTGCCTGTCTGAAATTCAGAATGAAGTTGTGGTTTTCATTTTGAATGCTGCTGGTGCTGTTGATTTTAAAGAAGAGACAAAATCACAGTATCTTTTCCAGAAGAAGGGAAGTCTGATTTCAGCACCATCTTTGAGCTCTTTGAGAGCTCAGAACGATGCATGTTGCTTGTTGCAGATGATTCATGTTATAATCAGGATACCTCAGCTAAATGGCAGAGCATTCCCCTCTGAATATTTTTACTGATTGCCTGCCAGCAATAGTATCTGGTATAGAATACAAGAGTTTCTAGGCAGAGTTAAGACTTTTCCCCTCTCTTGTTAAACGTTAATGTATGCACAGCTTGGTGTTTGAATTAGTCTGTGTTCCAGAGTTTCTGTATTGTGCTTCTGAGAAACCTGTTATCACACATCCTAATCAGGCAAAGGGAGGGAAAGCCAGATTCAGGACTTGCAAGCTGCTCCAAGAGAAAGGAATTGCCCAGAAAAAGATTGTTTTGCATTCAGTGAATACAGAATTGCCATGTCTGTGTGGAGGAATACATTCAACACGTGCTACTCTGGGACCGAGTTCAGCAAAGCACATAAAGACCCCCTTTAAGCACACACTTGAATTCTGTTTAGTTACTAAAGCCGCTCGAGTGCTTAACAACTTCCTTTAATCAAGGTCTCAAAACTGAAGTTTGAGGCTCTGATTTTGTTCATTGATCTCTTCCTCTGCACCCTCCTCCTCATTACCTGTGAGGCCAGCTTTGATCTGTCAGTTCCTCTGAGATGCAGGTAGGATTTCCCACCTGCACCACATCTTTCCAGAGCACATTTGTGCTGCTGCATTGCTAGGCCAGTCTGTTGAGTAGATTTCCTGCATTGTTGCCTTTGACTCTTTTGTCCCAGTTATTTTCCACCTACTTATATCAAAGCATTTGCATTTGATGCACTTGGTGGGAAAAGTTTCTTATTTCCATTGAAAAAAAACTATCCTCCATTTCTGAAGCAGATTTTATAGCTGGTCATGAAATTCTTAATTGCTCCTCAAGATACACTATCTTTTATCTTTCCCAATGAGACTGCAAAACATCTTATGCAGATAAATAAGAAATTTCTGGGTCACTGCCAGGAAGTTGCACCCGTTTCCAACTAGACCGAGTGCTGGAGGGTGGTAACTTTACAAGGCTGTAGGAACAGAACAGTGTCAGCCTTAGCTGGCTGTCTGGCTGCCAGCACACCACAGGAGGCTTTCACCCCCAACCCCCTGTAAGAAGAGATGGCTGACTGAATCCTGGTCAGCGGTCAAGCATTTATTGATCCCAGTTCTTTGCTGATCGTCTCAGAAGGGCAAAGCTGTCAAGGTGTTCCCTTGTCAATGCAGTGTTTCCACCTTTACCCATATCACATAACCTATGAGAGAATTGTTTTTGCAATTATAATCTCATAAACATTTATTAGATGTTTTGATTTATTAATTTTTAAAGGGAATTAAATTTTATGCGGGCCTAGCTTTAAAAAGTGACATCCACAATATAATCTTCTTCCAGGTTGAAAGTCATCTTTGCTTTTTATTTTTTTAAATTACGCTCCTTTAACGTGGATCCTAGCCTACAAAAATGGAAAGAATATTTAGTCTTTTAATTCTTTGCTGTTCATTTTGGATTTCTTTTATGTTAGACACTGAAAATAGACTTTTTTTGTTTTGCTTATGATTCCCAGCCCTGATTCTGCAAACATTTTTCTGCATTGTGAGTTACTCCCATCAGTTTCTATTCATATACCACTGTTTTGCAGAATCAGGTCCTCAGGTTAACTTAATGAATCTCATGAAGGGAAAGCTCTAGGGTCTGGTATCACAAGTAAACATGAGGTTACTCAAGAAAAAAAATGGCCTTTTTTTCTTTAATATTTAAGCAAATATGTACCAAAATCTGACAGAAGCTGGGGCAAAGGAGGATACCCAGTATGACTACGGTACCAGATTCAGGGTTTGGATGTGTAACTGATTGCACAGATCAGTGGCAAATCCCCACGAACGTGCTGTGATCCAAGTGAAGCTGACACACTGAGTCAAGTATGCTGATTTATTATTTCAGAAGAGAATAGACTTCAAACATCAAGACATTGATTGTTTTGGAGTGGTATCTGTTTGGGGAATCGCAGCTGCAACGTCCGGGCCAGATCCTCAGCTGCTCTGCACGTGGGACTCCGTTGACTGCAGGATTGGTCCTGATATGGTCCTGTGATTGCAAATTATGTTGTCCAGCCCTGATAACTGAACTAAATCCATGCCAACTCCTTTCTGTTTCTCAGTAACCAATAGTCATTGTAAGAAGGTTTCCACATGTGTGATGGCAAAGGCAAAGGCTGTTCCCAAGTGTTTCTCGTGTAAGATACTTGAATGCTGTTTGCAGTGTCAGTGGGTGTTGGTGACATCCTTTGGTGTTGGTTCTTTGTCTTCTTTTGGTTGGATTAGATGGGGAGATTGGTATCAAAAGCCATGGATAAACTTCAAGACCTTTTACTGTTTACTATTTGTCAAAGATACTGAGTACAAATCCTTTCCTTTTAGAAAGCCAAATTTTCATTAACCAAGTAAAAAGAACTGGTCTTATTTTTTAAAAAATTCTTTTACAACCTTAATGTCACAGATAAAGTTCTTCCACCCTGGTTGAGCATGATGGTGGAACATTCAGAGTGCCTTACAGGAGGCCCAGGAGTTCAGGTCTTGCCACCTGTGATCCAGCTGGCAGTGGATTCCATTTCTCTCTTGGGGACGAGGTCAAGAGCATTTATTTATGATGCTAACCATCACATACACTTGTGTGCAGCTGGCTGTCTTCAGTAGGCCAGCTGAATGCACTCTTTAGACTGGGGTTTACTTTTGACTGGCAGCATGCCCTGTACCTATTTCTACAAAACTATTTTTCAGAAACCAACACAGACTTGTTCTGAAGTCCATCTCTGTCTCCTTGACACTGTACAGGAGACCTGGAAATAAAGGACTGCTCTTTAGCTTATATCTGTTGGGTAGCTGATTTATCACTGACTTCTTCTGTCCCAACTCCAAGGCAGTGACTGTAATGCTCAGAAACCTGCATTGAGAGACCTCCATCTGTCTCTCTTGATTTTTCTCAGCCATATCAAGATTTTCATTGCTGCCCCTTGCTTGTGATCAAAAAGACTACACATATTTGTTGGAGTATTTTTATGGCAGAACATAATAAGGTGAGATATGCCAGTTGTAACTATCGTTCTGGGAAATGAAGAGCCTATCTTAGCAATTTATCTTTTCAAGATTGTGCAAGAGCAGGCTTTTTATTGTGCACGCTACTTGTCCAGCACATATTTAAATGATAGAAAGGATATTTGGACTGTAGTGGTTTAGTACTGGCTAGGAGCATCTTTAGTCAATACAAGAAACTCTTTTTTTGTCAATAGGGCGTACATCTAAATGATGAGAAAATAGAGCCTTAGGGCTGACTCTGGGATGTCTTACTATAGTTTAAGCAGAACATGCAGGTTAGAAATCCCAGCAACAAATTCACAGCAATAGTAAGAGGCTTTGAAATCTATCCACGGCTCTCCAGTGAAATGATTTTCTTCCAAATGAGCTATCCCATGGCTGGAAGGGGACAGGTGCTGATGGAGAATTGCTCCCAATCTAAAAGCAAGTGAGAATCATCACAGCTATTCAGAAAACAGACACATAGTTATCACTGGGCATATTTCCACTCCACTGGAAAGACTCTCACTCAGCAAGCGGGTGCAAGGTGGGAAGGGTCATGGAAACTGAGATGCTTAGCTGGTATTTATCCCTAAAATGTTATGGAAGCTGTGCTGGCCATGACCAGGCAGGGGCAGGACGGTCTGATTTCCTAGGCTTATACCCTGAGAACTTTGTTCAAAGCACTTTTGGGAAGTTTGATAAGGGATGAGCACTGCTGACTTTTTCACACCTAATTTTCGTGTATGTGCAGGAATATGAATGTACAGTGCCCAGAGATCAGTACTTTCAGCCATGGGATAATTTTTCCTTTACCTTGGAGCCCATCTTTCATTGCAATGTGAACCAGGAGAACAGTTTGGGAGTAGATCAGTGACATTCTGAAGTTCACACTAAAACTTTCTGTTCTTTCTGGGAATAATAGCAATGGCTAACAATGGATTTTCCTGTGTGAGCTGCTTTCCTCCTGCAAATCTCTCGGGCATTTAAATGAAGATACAGTAGCCACTGTTCACATATTAATCTCCTTGATGACAAAGCCACCTCTTTGTTCTGGTGTCTCTCCTAATGCGAGTTACACCATATAATTTGTATCTAGGATTTGCTTCAATCGCAGTCTTGCATTCCTGAGACACTGATGTAATGCAGATTATCCAGAAAGATTGCTGTGTGCCAAAATAACTGTTCCCAAGGTGGAGTATACTCCATACAGCCCTATAAATTATCAAATAATGAAGTTCTCCTGTTGTACTTTCAAAGCTTCATCTTAACAGGCTGATTTATGGGTGAAATTACTAGAAATACTGCCTGATAGTTGCCAAATCTCATCAGTCTTTAACCGGTTCCTCATTTAAAGCAGAACTTTAAGCCCAACCTTGCAAAGCCCTGCATTGCAGACAGTTATCCTCAGACCTAACATGTCTTTGAGAGCCCTTGACTCAGGGCCAACCCTGAGACTTTTTTTGGTCTTTCTAGCTGGCCCTTGATAACCTTTCTGGCAATCTGCAGTTACAGTTTGCTTAATAAAATGTGCCTGGAAAACAATGGAGGTGTTTTCTGGTGCGGTTATCTCGAAGATCAGGAATAATCTGTGACCAGAAGCTTCACATTAGCTCTACGGACTGGATGGGAGTGGTGGTAGAGATCTGAGTTTCTACCTGTAGCAAATTTGCATGGATATTATGTAGTATGTCTGCAATAGGATTTGACCACTAACTCACACAATATTGCTGGAAGTAATGAACGAGAGTGTCAAGATGCTCCCAGTGGGACATGCCCAAGAATTCTGCTTCATCTCTGAAAGGACAGGTCAGATCTATACAACTGCAAAGTGGTTCACAGTTGGCAAGCAGAGGAGTAAAGGTCAGCAGTCAGGTTTGTGCCACATGATCTCAGTGAGTTAGCACGGTACGTTTCTTCTTATTCAGGAGCTGTGAATGCAACCCCCCCAAGGCCATCAATCAGGATTAGAAATTACATGAGGAGAAAAATCTGGTATAAGACCAAACTAAACAGTCTCCAGAACTAATATGCTATTAATAGCTTACACTCCACTATTTACTATTGTAAAAAGTAACATAACAGTCAACTTTTCCGTGTGATGTTTCTCTCATGGCACAGTGATGAAATGAGAGCGTATTTATGGTGCTAGCTGATCCTCGAGCACAGCTCCACAGCTCGCTCACCTCTAAAGCAGGGAACGGATCCAACGTTCACTGAAATTAGTGACTGGCTTTCCACTAAACTCACTGTATCCAGCCTCTGCCTGATTTAGCTCTGGGCATTTGTATCTGGCATGTGATTTGAAAAATAAGTAAATAGTCCCCCAGTAGGTGCATTAAATTACCTGAAACTTGGGCATGTTCCAAACTGGCTTCCTAACAGGGGTGTTCAGGTGTGTCCCAGGGCCCATTTCCCATGATGGACTGTCATTAATCACACCTTTGGTGCGTGCTCACGTCTGGTGGTAATCGTCGGTTGGGTACGTACGCAGATGCATGGGGTGCAGGGAGGATGTTTGATTTCTGAAACACTCTGCTTTGCCTGCAATATGGTATCTCAGCCGATGAAAAAAACAACTCCTGGCAATGTCTAGAATAAAATCCAACATCTGTTTGCTTTGATTTCATAACAGATTTCAGTATTGCCTTTAAAGAAAACAAAATTACCCTGGAAGTAATGATTTTTCCCAGTGAATCCCACTCTGTAATAGCAGATGGGAGAGCCACTGCTCTGGCTTCTGTACACAGACATGGTTTGCAGCTCTGCTGTCCCTCTTCTTGTTCTCCATGCAAGGGTTGACTGACTGTTTCTGAGATATCCTGAGTAAGGGAGACCTAAATAAGGAGGAACAAGTGCAAAAGAACCTGAGCTGAAGGGTCAAATGGAAGGTGTCCTTCATGTACAATGGTGGAAAGAGGGGATGTGTCTGGCCCAGATCAGCTAGCCACACGATGCACCTCAGGAAACTAAGAGCTCAAACTTTATTCATAGCATAGCAAAGGGCCCGGGCACTGCTGGTTCAGACAGGTAATGAGACCCCAAATCCTCATCTGTCTCAGTGCATGTTATAGTGGTGAGAGGATAACTTAGTCCTGAGATGCATGAGGCTGTCAGCATCTTCCTTTGAGGTCCCCTGTATCAGCATAGCAGAAGCATGGCCATTCAGCTGCCTGGTCCCTAAAATAGCTCCCCAAACATTGCTAGAGGAGTCACAGAATCCCACATGGTAGGGCTTGGAAGGCACCTCTGGAGATTGCCTAGTCCAAGCCCCCTGCCAAAGCAGGTTCACTTAGAGCAGGTTGCCCAGGATCATGTCCAGGTGTATTTGGAATCTTTCCAGAGAAGGAGACTCCACAACCTCTCTGGCCAGCCAGACTCACTGACCCTTCTGTCAGCACTTCTCCAACCCATTGCTCCAGACCAGCCACAATTTCCATAAAGGCAGGGCTGACACCAGATGGTTTCACACAGCCCTTTAAAGCAAACAGGGGGAAGAAGGAATATACAGGATAAGCTACTTAACATCTAAAGGAAAGGGGAGACCAATAACCCAAGAAAGATGTCAAGTTATACACTGCAAAGTAAACTGGGTGGCCAATTAGAAGGAATCAAGTCATGTTTGGGATGAGATTAGTAGATTAGTGTCATTTAAAGGGGCCTGATTGAGAGTTCAATGAAGCCAGTGGAAAAACTCTGCCTGGCTCCTAGACCTTTGAAATGGGCCTTAACGTTCCTCGGCTTTATAGCTTAAAAGGTGCCATTTCCACCCTATGGAACAAGCCTGTAACTCCACATGGCTCTGTGGTGGGGATAAATAGGCCACATTCCCTTGTAGCTCCTAATTATTCTTACTGTTATTCTGTTAGTCAAAAATGGTATAATAGTGTCTAGTTGTTGAAGGAAGCATGAAAAGGCCGAGAGAGATTTGGAAAGATAAAAACCAAGAGAATTCTATAAAAATATGATAGGGCACTGTAAAAAATTCCTTATGATATCAGATGCTCAGATGATCTAGTTTGACATGTGCATCTGCTGGCAGTGTGTAGAGGTGACTGGTGGCCAGTCTTTGAGAAACTGGTTGCATTCATTCCAAGCCATGGAGTTTTGTTTAGCAGCCTGATGCAAGGACACCATTTCCATTATATCCTCCAGAATTTTTGGTTAAAGCTGAAGTGTCAGTGAAAACTTTCTTTTTTTTTACCCAATTGTCCCACTAATTCCTGCTGCTTCGTTTTAGAACCATCAAAACGTTTTGTGGAAGTGAGTCCTTTCTGACACTTCTGCCAACATCAAGCAGGATGTTCTTTCGGAGGGGAAAGCAGGAGCAGCTCTTGGCAACTCCCTTTCAAATCACAGATGTCTGTTCCGTGACTTGCAGTGTTGCTCCCGATAGCGACTGCACCAGCTCAGGACCAGTCCCCAAGCATCCCCATCAGTACCACGGGAGAGCCGGCGTGATTTGAAGGGAGCAAATCTAACTAGGTCCAAGCACGAGCCTGAAGTCCCAATTTAGCAGCGCACGTGCATTTCTCTCCCTCTTCTCAGGGTGGAACAGCAGTTACAACCCTGCGTGTCACAGCAGGGAAACTTGGCTGCGAACGCAGGGATCTCATTTGAAGTGTTTCCCACCCATTCCCCAACCTGGGCAGGAGTTGATTCTTTCATGGTGAGGTACTGAATGATTGATGCCTCTGGCTGTCTGTGGCGTGCTCTCATCCGTCTCCTCTTCCGTTGCCATAGGTTACATCGAAGCAGCTGTGATCCCTGCAGGTGCCCGGCGGATCAGAGTGGTTGAGGATAAACCTGCTCACAGTTTTCTGGGTAAAAAGACAAATGAAAAAAAAAATCATTAAAAAATCATGTTTTGATTCCAAAGCCAGCTCTGTTTTCTGTTAAAATGACCCTTCTCTAAATGACCTGTGAGATGATTGGTTTGTTGTTGCCAGGAAGCTGCTGTTGATTCCATTCTTGTTGCAAACTCTCTCTGCTTTCGTAGCTTGGTTTCGTGGCGTTTGCTTGATGTGATGGTATATGACACTTACAGGCCCTGTGCAACCTGAAAGGACCAGCGAATACTTCTATATATACAGAACAGTTCCTGAGGAGAATTTGGCACAGGGTTGAACATAGCTGCCAGGAGCACACAACGCTTCGGGAGGGAAAGAGAACAGTGCATTCAGGGAAAGGAATGACAGGAGTCCAGATAGGAAGGACAGGAATATAGAGGTACAGCTAGGAAGGTGCCCAACTCAGACTGAAGCAGAGGGAGGACAGGACAGTTGGTATCCCTCAATTCCCTGATCATGAGGTTGCCTGTGCCATTTCCTGCAGCAGCAGTTTTTCACTTGATGCTGCACCCAAGATCTGATCCTACACTCTGAGATGGACTATCTGTGGCTAGTCTACTTGCCTCTATTTTCTCAGGCCAAGCAATTTGTATGATCCTCTTCTCATTTCTAGTTCTGCATTCCTTTTGAGAGGAATGGGCTTCCTCTCCTCTTTTCCCCGTTGAAGAAAAGTTTTAGACGTGAATGATGGGTCCGATTTGTATGTGAAGCAGTTGTAGGGCAGAGTGTGTCAACAAATCTGTTGCCCAGTTACTGATTGCTTGGATTATAGATTGGAAGGGTGTTTGTAAAGCCACCTGTCAGGCTGGTCTTCTGCTGCTTCTGCCTCATTGCCCTGAATTCACACAGGAAGCCTGTGGCAGAACCGGGAGTTGAAGGAAAATTGTCCGAGGCACAAAAGAACACCCAGCACATTGAGTCATCCACTGCACACTCAGAGCTGCATGGCTATGCTTAAATGGGGGAATTCTTCTGCCTCAGGATCAGAAGTTCTTTATGCTGTGTGGGAAAACAAAAGGATAAAAGAAAGTCCCAAACTTCCTCCTTCATTCAGCGAACTTTTGCAGCTTATAGGTCCGTGCATTGTCAAATCTATGCTCTTCTTGCCATTGATGAGCTCATTAAAACATGATTTTTGTCCTTCCATATCAAGCTGTGGTTTAGCCCTTCCACATGCTGATATTCTCATTGCAGTGCTGGAACAGATGCATATTCCAGCTGTCCCTTAGCCTGGGAAGTATTAGGTACTGTGCATGTTCTGGTTCTCTCAAAGGGAGCTTCTCAGAGCAGAGACACTGCCAAGGTTTTAGGACAGAAAAGCACTCTGAAAGATGGAATTGCTTCCAGAGCTGTATCAAGCCTGTGGCAGGAACTCTGAGAGGATCATGAAGCTTCTTGCTCTCTGATTTGCAGAAGGGGAAACTGAGGTGTTGCAACTTGCTCATGGCTATGCAGGGAGTCAGTAGCAAAGCTCAGACTAGGACCCTTGGTTTCTGATTTCCATGTCTTTTACTTGCAATCCTCCAGCTCCACAGCCCAAAGGAGAAGTTAATATCCAGTACTGGGATGTAGGATGCCACTGAAAACATTTGCATAGTGATTGTGTCTAAGGATTTCAGATCTAGTGACATTGGTTTTCTGTCTTGAGATGGTACCAATGTTGACAGTATCACTGGGAAAGATGCTTCTGTTCTCTGTCTTCCAGATCCAGGGGGAAAAAGGAGGGTAAATCATATCATTCAGCTGCCCTTGGGTCAAAAGCATTGGCATTTGTGCCACTTCTTGCTAGGAAGCACGTATCACTACTGCTGGTATTTCCACTAATGCTGCAGCCAGCTTGCTGGGAGAGGATTACGCCTACACATAGAATGTTTGACATAGCAAAGGACTGGTGGAACAATGAGAGACAGTGTTTTCTTGGGTTTTGCAAATACTCTGCTTTCTGGAAGCCAGGCTTTTTGTTTGTCTTGGTGGGATTTGCACAGGGTATTTGTCAGGGACTTGGGCTTTGGCAGATAGCTGCAGCACTGAGAGTCTTAGGTGGAGCCAGTGACTGCCCTTCAGTGTGACCACATAACCTTGACTAAAGTAGGTGTTTCCCCACTGGATGGTGAAGATTAGGATGGTGTATATTTGAGAGCAGGACTTGGCCCCGTGTGCATCACATAAAGATAGATAAAAATCTGGCTATTTTAAGGCTTCTAAATGCTTTTAGTTCTTTGGTTCATGGTCAGGAGCCAGGAGAACTTCTCTAAGCTTTCCAGGGTTTTCTCTTTCAAGGAACACTGGACACAAAGAAAAGATACTCAATGTCTTGCTAACCTAAGCTGAAGAACAGCAGCAGGAATCTTCCAATAGGACAAAAAGGTGACTGAGAAAACAAAATCCAATCACTCCGATAGGCCTCGTGATGCATTGTAAATCCAGATTTGAGTATGGAAGGATTTTCTATTTCAATTGCACTGAGAAAGTTGAGTCCAGTCAGGTTCTGTTTCCATGCAGAACCAGGTACAGCTCTTTGGAAATGAGCCCAGCATAATTTGGAATCATTATTCCATGTGCTGGGAGCAGTGCCTGAAGAATTTCCCTCCACCTACGGGCAACCCATGCTGGCTTCCTTGGCTGGCTGTAATGCTTAAAAACCACCTTGGGCAGGAAATGCCTCAGCAGTTTGTGTCCACAGGCTGGAAGCAAGCTGGAAGAATCTAAGGTGGAAATAAAGATCTGAGTAGACGCCAGGTTTAGAAACAGATTGGTCAGTTCCTGTCTTCCATCCAACACGATAAAAAAAGTTACAGGTTGTTGCTGGAGTTCCTTTTTCTTTTGCTCTTGTACTGTACAACTTTGAGCCAGAAAAAGCTGAGGGATGTAAGGGTGGGTTCTTGCTACTGCCTAAAGGCACTCTCAGTGGGGAGAAGAGAAGGGGCTGTGCTTTGCCACCCTATTTGAGGCATAGGGTCCCTTGAGAGCTGCAGCCAGCTGTCCAAGGCAGGATAAACCCTGTGGGTGCTAAATCAGTGAGGAGTGCTGGACAACTACTTTCCTGTTTGGGGTTTTCCACCTGCCTGCAGCACTCAAAACCAAACCTTTCTCAGAAAAGAGGTCTACAGAGAACAAATTGATTATCATCAGCAAGTTATCTTCCTTTGATGATGAGCTGGAACCAAAGCATAGTTTTAGTCATTCAAACTCTTACGCACTGTCTCGAGCATGTGCTGTGGTATCTTTCCTAGTCAGCCATACTGCATGGAGATAAAAGGATCTCATCCACAGCTTGATTAGTCATGTTCACAGCTTCTCAAGGCCAGAGTGATGGCTGCTTTGATCTGCCTGGAAGCTTCTAGGCTTTGGCAGAGGAAAGCGATCCTACTTCAGAATTTTGTCTGAAGTTTGCAGAAGGTGCTTTGTAGATAAGGAACAAAGCAGGAAGAGAAATAAGCTGCAGACAGAGTTATATTGCTGTAGCACGTAAATACCCCTAGTCTATTTGCCAAGGAGAACTTTTCTCAGAAAATAACATTCCCCCATGTACATCCCACTCCTCCTGGGGAAACCATACCTGCTGTTTTCCTTCACCCTGGTTTTGGAGCCTCTAATGGGAGCATGATTGCTGTCAGAAAGCTTGTGTGCAGCAGGACAGAAAGATACTCCACCTTTTTCCAGTAACTGCCCAGGGTGCAGATCCTCAGAAAGGCACACACAGATGCAGAGGACATTGTGATCTCGGCCTGTCCCAGACTTCCCCATGGGTTAGACACTGCATGTGATGCTCAGTCAGTAAATTGAGTGTGCCCTGAAATATTCCTGAGCACTGAGGCCGGTGGTCATGGAGCATCTTGTGTTTGGGTTCTGCTTATTGAGAAGGGACCCTGGATGGTCCTGGATCCACATGAGGTATTTGGGAGAACTCAAGCTGATCTGGGCCATAAGATATCTGTCAAAGAAAAACATTTCAGTTGTGCAAGCTTTCCTTTGCAAAAGCAGAGCTGAATATGTAACTGAATTCAACAGTATTCCATGAGTATGTGTGGGTTTGGGACATGCTCCTGACATAGGTCAAACTGTGGAAAAGTTCTACCATTTAGTCCTAAATTAGTAGTTTTTTTAATGGACAGTGGGTAGTTATCTTTCCTTCCTTTTATTTCCTTTGTAACTCCTTCTGCACACTTCTTCCCTTTAAATTTCTGGTTGTGGAATGACAGAGAATGCTTCAAAGGTTTGAAACCGGAGAACGTTGCTTATTCAGAAAGCAGAAGATCATAATTTTAGGTAATAAAACCTTAGCAAGACCAGTTTACATGACATTATTGATACTTAACAGCAATGTTAATATAATTAGGAATGCCTCCATCAACTGAAATACTGAATATGCCCAAGTTAGAAACACAAGGAATCAGCTAAAAGTATAGGGGTTTTTTTTTCTTTTAAACTCAAGCCTGCTGCATCTTGTACTTCAGGTGGGCTGAGACAGAAGCTCAATAGTCTATATTGTAATTACGAATTTGCTTACATTTCCTTCCATGGTGTTTGATTCATTCCAGCTTTAAAAGATTCCAGTAAGAGATCCATTAACAGCGACTGGAAAATTGAGCTTCCTGGTGAGTTTCAGATCGCAGGCACTACTGTCCGGTACGTGCGAAGGGGTCTGTGGGAGAAAATCTCTGCCAAAGGACCAACTAAAATACCACTGCACTTGATGGTAACTTTATATCCTTTGTTTGTGTTTCTTAAGTGATGCAACGTAAAGGGTTTCTATCCTAACTGAAAGTTAAATTTTGATTGTTTGCTTCTTCACCAGAGTTTTTTAACGGTGTGCTGTTGTGCCCCTCTTTGCATTCTTCTGCAGCATTGCAAGGGCTGGAGAAACCCAGCTCCCTACTTAAAAATAAATGATGCTCTGTTCTGGGAGAACATGCAGTGTCCCAGTAAGCTCATGTCCAGTATAGGATACTCCTATAATGTGTCGCAGACAATGTGACAAGTCCATTCTAGAGGATGTGGGTTCCAGGGACCTTCTTTATTTCATGAACATACCCACTCAGGCACATGAGAGGATGTTTGCTGAGATATCTTCTCAGTTTACACCAGAATGTATTCTGTATTTAAATACACTGTTCCTCTAACAGAAGAGGTGCAGATTTGGCACATACAGATGATATATATGGATTTGACCCTCTGTAAGTGACTTAGTTACACACAGAAATGTTCCTTGTTTTCTTTATATTGTTTTTACAACTTTATGTATTTTAAGTCATCCTTGAAAGTTTTCCTAATGTTGAGCATAGTCCTTCTGTTAACCAGACACGACACTTCGTAAACAGTCACATGGTTGCTGTGTGAGAACATGAATGAGAAGTCCACGGGGGTGAGAAGAACAGGATTGTAGTCCCAGTCCTGTCAGTAATGGGTGATGGGGTGGCTCATGGGCCAGTCCCTTGATGTTGGTTCTTAACCTTAACATTTCTATCTGTAAGGTAGCTACAGTAATGCCTGTCTCACATATATGTATTACTAGTTGAAAGTCTGCAGAAAGCTTTGCAATTTCTGTAGTGAGGTTTGCATAGAAACGTAGAGTATTTTAATGAATGCCTTGTTTCCTGTAACTTTTTTGTCTACTTACGTGTTTCTGTTTGCTGGTTTTTTTTCCTTGTGACTTTTTGCCATGTTTGTTCACTGAAGCCTATCTGTAAGAACTGCTAAAAATCAGAAGTCTCTCTTTTTCCTCACCTGAATTTTTTGGCTTGCTGGTGTGCAACACTTCACGGCCCAATTTGAAAAGCTCAAAAGTTGCTTGAACTTTTCACATGCGCACAAAAAATAGTAATACTCCACTTTGTCAGTACCTGCTCTGTGTTAAAATTTGCTGCACAGGACCATGAGGTTTTTTGTCTGTGCTTTCTCAGACAGGTGAGTGAGTTTACCAGGTTCACACACAGACCAGTGTGAATCTGGGTTCGAAGAGGTTACTGATGAAATAGTCAGTGGTGCAAGTCTGGGCACACCAGCACCTTCCTGACTCAGGCGTGTCATTCAAGGTCTGCCCTGTACAAGGGAGGTAAATACAGGAGCCTTCTTCATCATCAGAAAAATCAACTTCTGTTTGACTTTGGCCTTAACACAAGCCTTCCCTCCTGAAACCAGGACTCTGATAAACTATCTTGTACTGCCAAGGTCTTCCTAACCTCATGTAAGAAAAAGGAATCGCACAGGTACCGTTTGTGAAGATGCTGTGCAAGGTTCCTTTGCCAGCTCTTGGAACCTTCCAGGGCATTACTTGGTTGAGGTGTATGGCAGTAATAACTTGTAGCAGCATTTTGCAAACTTCAGCATCAGTAGAGCTTTGTTTTTAAAGAAATACTCATTTCCCCTTCATTAAGGACTAAGTAACTAATGTAGGAAACCAGTGACTATGAGGTTCTCCCTGAATATCCTTTCTAGGTGCAGACTGGCATTTTCAGCAGATATGAGCAGAGGAAACTTTTCTTCTTTGCCTTCCCCCCACCCCAAAATGATTAAAAAGGAGGAAAGTAAAAGTTGCCAGACCATAAAAAAACATGTGGCTTAAAATCACTGCCAGTTGTAAACAAAGCGCATGTGAAGTCTTTTCTTCAAATCAGATATTAATCTTTTCCTTGATATACAATAATGGGTTTCAGTCTTTCAGTGCAAGAAAGGCAGGATGGTTACCAGTTACCTCTAAATAGAAAACTGTTGTTCAAATAGTGGTGGAATACACTGGACTGACAAAGAGCCAGAAGCTTCAGTCAGTCCATTGTGACCTGCATTTGAAACCAATTATACACACATACACACACACCCCAATTATAAATGGCTACGAAATTGCATGAAATTGGTTTCATATGGGCCTTTAGATTCACTAGTCTTGCACCCATATTGAGATAATAAGGATTTCTTTTTAGGAGCTGGTTTTTAATACTTGAGGCATTTCTCCAAGTGCATTGCTCTAAGTATATTTCTTGGAGAAATTCATGTTTGTGTAACTAGGCCTGTGCTAGACCTCCTCTTGGCAAAAGAGGACAACCAAACACTCCCAGAGCATGAAGATGCTTTAGACAAGACTGATTGATCAATTCTGTAGAACAAGATGTTCCTATCCCATGCACTTAAAGAAAGCCAGAGCAGGACTTGAGTTCTCTGCCTCTGACTGCCTGGTATTTCAAATTGTGCTTAAAAAAACCATTCATCTTTGAAGCTCTAATGATGGCTGGCTAGTGTCAACCTTGCTAATCAGTTCTGGTAGTAAGGCTGCCTCTGTAGCTGAAGCAAAATCATATCTTTGTTCCCCACATCCTCTGGAAGATGCTTTTTTGCCCAGGGTTATGCCCTGTGCAGAGCAGCTCACGGGTGCTATGTTTGCGCAGCCCCACGGCATTCACTGCACAGCCCTCCAGGATGTCAGGGGCTGCAAGCTGGACCCGTTCTTTCAGCACATATGGTTTGGGGTTTTTTTTTATTAAATGAGCTTATGATAGCTTTAGTGAGATTATTGCTTAAGTAGGAGTGATTTCTGCAAATCTGAGTGGGAAACAATTATTGTTGGGAAAAAATAGCATTGGCAAATTGGCTTTTTTTAATTGGACAGCTGCTTGATTCACTTACGATAGCCCTACTTAAAATATCTTATTTGATAAGGTGCTGGTCCTGTGTCAGTAGGTGACAGGAACCAGCACAATTCACCTGTCTAAGGCTTCTGAGATTAAGGGATAATAAGCATAAGTAAGCCTAAAGCCACACCATCAGTATTACAGTAGTACTTCTCTGGCATTTGTTAATGGTGTGGTAACTCAGATTCCATGAGCTTTATACTCCACTGGGTGTCTTCTAGTCACTTCTGACTCAAGCCAGTGAAAGTGAGAGCCAAATTAAGCCCAAGATATAAATCAAAACAGGATCATAACTGTCATCTGTCTGTGATGAGAAAAAATAAGCATTTTTCTCTATTTCTTTGTCTTTGTTAATAGTCAGGGAATTTTTGAGTAATAACACTAGAGACATTACATGTGATTCCATGGGAGATAATCAGCCTGCTGCTGGAAGCACATTTCACCTTCCTCTAGAAACATGCAGGGTATGAAAATATCTATGTTTCCAGCAGCTGTATCATGTGGCTCTTCCTTGTCATCCTCGGGTATATGAGACAGTAAAACCCTGCTCCTACAGCTAGTCAGCAGGAATAGTTGCTCTCACTTTGAGTGCCACCCTTCCCAGGAGGCATACGACTTGGTTTTTTGCAGTATTTGCTTTTGCTCTGAGAAGGATCACCTTGTTCTTTCAGATGCATTAATAAATGTTTCTGCCTTCAAACTATGGACTGCTGCAGCCCGACTCAAACGCAACAGTCAGTGCTGCAGCTCACACAATCACAGAATGGTCAAAGTTGAAAGGGACTTTCTGAAGGTTGTCTCATCTAAACGCCCTGCTCAAGCAGGCTGCCCAGGGCCATGGTCCATAAACAGCACAGTGTTAACCCAGAACTTCCTCATTCTCTGCAGAGGTCCCCAACCATAAGGCTGAGTCTCTGCATGAGGCTCACAGACAACTTGCTTTCTAGAAAAGAAGGGTTGGACAGGTATGATGAGTGACTTTTTAACTCTACATGCTCATTAAAATAGTTCTTCTATGAAAGCTGCTGATCTATTTAATGCTTCCTGTCTTGTAGTTGTCTTACTATTTCTCTTCGGATAGCCAGTGCCTGCTGATCGCATTTGAAGCTTAAAGAAAGTTATGCATCAAATTCCAGATTTAGACATCTCCGTGGCTGTTTTAAATAGTCACAAATCATAAGCACTTATAGCTCCTGCAGATGCCCTGTTTTACCAATACCACTGTAATTTCAGGTTTCTAGGTACAGATTTGGTTGCCTTTCACAAGGTACTCATTTTAGCAATGCTGGCCCGAGACAGCATTTCCAGCTCTACTCTCTCTGCAGTCTCTTGGCTTTCCCAGGACGCAGTGTGTTGTAACAGCTTTTCTTTTCCTGCTGACCCAGGTGCTGTTATTTCATGACCAGAATTATGGAATTCATTATGAATACACCATTCCTGTAAACTATACTGCTGAAAACAGAAGCGAGCCAGAAAAGCAACAGGATTCCTTGTACATCTGGACGCACAGCGGATGGGAAGGGTGCAGCGTGCAGTGCGGAGGAGGTAGGGCCCCTTCGGAAGCTCGGTGGGACTTGCTGCACCAGAGAGGTGCCTGCAGAAAGATGGCCTTGCCAAAACACGCAGGAATCCGGCCGTGGGAATGGCCGCTGCCGCACCGAGCTCGGACGAGAGCCGATTCTCCCCAGCTCTCCCAGCTCTCCTCCGCAGTTCATTTTCACCCAGCCTTTTGGCAGGGACACCGCTTTGTCGGCTCGTCACCCTCGGCTGGGCCTGCACCTGGATTAGTGCTCCGGCGATGGCTCGAGGCGTCGTGTGCAGCCCCATATCTCAAAGCTCCGTCACATTCTTGGAGCCGAGTGTGTCCCAGGTGTTCGAGCCACTTCCTTCCCCGGGGATGGAACGGGGGCAGCGCTGCTGTGCCAACCCCTGCAGGCTGCGGCAGACGCTCTTGGCGTGGGGAGGCCTTGCTGGGAGTCGCGGATCACGCTTTCCAGAGGATCCCTAGGATGTGCTGAGACAGATTTGCTGAAACCCTGAGGGGAATTGATGCCTGTGAAACCAGAGACTGGGTTGTCAGCCACTGTCCATTGAAATGTCAGTGCTGGAAGAAGTAGGTTTTTCCCTGAGGAAAATGGATCATTTCCATGCGTTTTGGCCAGTCTTTCTTCACCGGCAGACCAATTCTTTATCATATCATATGACAGAAGGGAAAAGTGCTTATCTTCACATTTGCAGGCTCACTGCCCTCAGTGTACTGCAGTAACGAATTAATATTTTCTGTAAATAGAACTAATTTTAAAACAGACACTTACTTTGTATGAAAACAGTAATTTCTTAGAGCCATTAAACCCTCACGTGAATGAATAGGGAATTTGTTCATGGCTCTTTTAATTGATGCTGCAAGCCTGCCACATATTTGAATTAAATCAGTACCTGATAACTTGGCTCCCTCCAGCAGTAGCTTGGATGGCAACTCTCTCTTATATTTTTCTTGTCAGATGCTTTTGCCACTGATCGAAGCTGGGAAGGGCCTTTGCCCTTCCATCCAAACTTTTACAGATATTTTATTAACAGAATTTGAGTTACTTTTTATTATCTGCTGCAGATTGTGAATAAACTCAGTTTGATGCGGACTCGGGGTTAAAAAGAGAATCTGAGAAACACAAATAATTCGCAGCGAGGCAAAGTCACGTGGTGTAGGGGTGGCATTTTCCTTGTCACACCTGGTTGCTGGCATGCTGCCCCGTGGCACAGCTTTCTTGGTGTCACACAGTGGAAGGCTGAACCCTGAGGGCCACACTTCTGCCTCTTGCTGCAGCTCAGTGACACTCTTGATGCGCAGACAGTTTCTGTGAGAAGTGCTGACTACTCTTGAGATGACTCCTGCTTGCAGGGTTTTTAAAGTCATGTATCTGGAGGACCAGAATGTGAGATATATTTTATTTTGATGGCTTAATTTCATCTCTTTGTGAAATATGAGCAAGCCCAGCTTATCACTCTTGAACCCCAGTTGCTCCTTTTCAACATGACTCTTGCAGAATGGAGAGCAGAGAGAGGCAGCTGTCCTGTCATTAGCAGTCACTGAGGGGTGGGTGGTTATGTGGCTTCAGCTTACATAGGTGGTGCATCTGTCCTAGGTGATTACAGGGCACAGCTACATGTGGAGGAGGAACCAAAAATGAAAGCAGATTGTTTTCAGGACCATTTCCACATTAACCACTAGAAAGAGAAAGCCCAAGGTGTTGTTCCTGTGAAGCAGTCCTTTTCACAATCATTGAAGAAAGATTTGTAGCCTTTTTTAAAAAAAACCACAACCAACCAACCAACAAAAGAAACAAAAAAAACAAAAAACAAGAAAAAGCAACCAGAACAGTACAAAGGTAAGACACAAGTAGGAACTAAGGTTGCTTGCAGGTCTGGGTAGGTTGCCTCTTGTAGAGATATTAGGGAGCTCCTAGCTTGTGAGTTTTGGGTAGTGAGTTGACATGGTTTTATTCCTAGCCACAGGTTTCCTTTTTCAGAGTTGTTTTTTATTTGCCTTGTAGGTGAGAGGAAAACCATTGTGTCCTGTACTCGAATTATTAATAAGACCATGACACTGGTGAATGACAGCGACTGCCAACGAGCGAATCGCCCCGAGCCCCAGGTCAGGAAATGTAACACACACCCCTGCCAGTCACGGTAAGGAGTTAAAAATAATAAAACCCAATATCCTTTTCCCTCACCCATTTCCAAAGCCTCCATCTGGTGAACATGGTGAAAATGTCTAAAAGTATTGGGACAGATTGTTAGCCATAGTAACCAGCTGTAATATTCATTTCCTTTTGTTGAGCAGGTCAGATTTTCATTACCTCAGAGTCTGTTTAATTTGTGGCCAGTAAGGCCAGATTCCATTCAAGCTGCCTTCATGCATTGTTTGGAGATGGTTTTCTTTTCCCCTTGGCTGCCTCCTGGGTGTCAGAACAACTTGCAGCATAAAGGTTTGGGGGACTGCAGCAACTGCACATCTAACCTTTATTTTTTTGGATCAGCACAGAGTAGGGTCTGATTAATTGTCAAACAGTGCTACAAAAAAAACCCTTGCAAACAACTCACAGCCTTTAAGCTACTATAGCTGACCTGATGTGCTGTGTGCCTGAGCTGTATTAGCATAGCTCAGACTGGGAGTCTCCAGGTGAGGAGTGTCCCTTCTTCACGTGAAGTTTGTACAGTGTCTGGCAACATCTGCATAGTTTTAAAGACATACCTGCATCTTGCTGAAGTCAAGAAAGTATGATGAAACTCATTTTAGATGCTTTCATCAGTAAAAGGGTTCTTTTCTTCATCAGTAAGAGTAATTAGAGATCTATTACTATTAAGTTCTAAAAGTAATCAATCCTCTCTGTTTAATTTGGCAAGCAGTTTAGCTGAATTAATTTTGATCTGTGTTATATATAAAAAAAACCCTTTCTGGCCAAAATGACAAAACACAGAAAGGCAAACTAATTTGTTCTGTTTGTCTGCTAAAAAAAAAGTTCACTTTTGCTCTGCAGTAGTGTTTGTCACTGTGGAGTAGCGTAGACACTCCATTTTTCACAGTACCTAGAACATAAAATCAATTTAGCATAAAGCTTAATGATATCTAACAAACCCATATTCAAACCAACCTGCTGGCAGTTGCATCTTGTATAATCAGACAGGCCAGGGAAACATACCTACAAAGCCAATCCTGCTGGTAAAAACAATAGGGAAAATGAGAAACAGCACACTCCCTTCATTAGATAAGGTGCCCTGAAGCAGGGAAATCCAGTGTCAGGTCATCCATCAATAAGGCCAAGCTGTTTCAGGTTTCATTTTCTGTCTGCACTGCCTGTTACTGCTGCTGTACAATATTGTGGTCGTACCGCTTTCAGTGGTACTGAAGGTATGATGAGATATTCCATGTGCTTCTAAGTGTGTAAGGAGAGTCAGACTCTCAGTGACTTCAGGGAAACAACTGTCATTTCCACGAGGAAGTTTCCTAAATTCAGTGATGCTGGGATTTCTGTCATATCATTCTCTCAGAAAGACAGAAACAAGGAGCATCTGCTTGTATTTCTGCCGTGGCATGAAGTATTTCTTCTAGACCTTTTGTGAAGCCATTGGGAGGAGACTTGAGTGAGCCCAGGCAGGTATCTGGAGAGGTTGCAGGTGGTAGAGATGAAGAAAAGCAACATACAAAGCTCTGGAAGAAGTGGGCAGCTTCTGCCTCTACTAGCTAAGCAACAAAGGCAGGTCTTGGCCATCAGGTCTATTAGAGCCATGAAAGCCAGAGTCTGTTTCTCAATGGGATCTCCATCACCCTGAGCCCTTGGTGAAGTCTCTTCTCTGTTGCAAACTTTCACTATGACATTGCTGCCTGTCCCAGTCAGTGACAGTGGTTTAGGTTAAATCATATAAAACCTCCTGAGAAAGGAATACTCTGTTCCTCTATCCAGATTATGTTCCTTTGGGGATTCAGGTCCAGCCCTTAATGTTACTCCAAGGTATCTCTTCTTCTGTGTGGAGTTACCAGCCAATTTATGGCCACAGTTTAGCTCAGATCTCCCCAGGAGCAACTAGCACCAGCACAGTGACACTCTCATTGGGCCATTTTTTTCAGAGCAATGACAGCAAACACCAAATGTGCTTAGTACCCAGAAAGGCCACAAAATCCTTGCTGATGATCTGATAGACCACACGGCCTCGCTCCCTCCGTGTAGACTACACTTTCACACTTAACATGCTTTTAACTGGAAACATTTTCAGAAGCACATTCTCTGTGCCTCTGTAGAATTTAAATTTCCACTTGCGTTTGCCCACCCAGATATTAGAAATGCATGCTTAGCATATTCTCTGACCAAGAACATCTTAAAGAAACCATTCTCTTTCACCATGTCAATGCTTTTTTTTATGAGCCCTGAATTTGTTTTAGGGTTTCAAGTAAAATTTTTGTAGCATCTTGTTACAATGAGGTCCTTTCCCGTTTCCACTCAGACCTAAGCCCTTTACCTGAGTTCAGAAGAAGGAACAATGCTGTCCTTTCTGTAGGAAACCTGCTCTGGATTGTGTGTTTTGAACTACATTTACTCAAAATTTAAGAGAATTACCTTACAGACAGGAAGGGGTCTTGTGGCCAGCACAGGACTGGGTCATAGGACACTCAGTCTCTGTTTCTCTTTTTGGATGTGCTCTGTGACGTTGATTCACTATCCCACACTCTCCCTTTGCTTCCCCTCTCCATCCCTGTATAATCTGGATTGCAAACTCTTTGGGATGGAGTGAGATCATGTTGTATAAATGGAGGAAGAGGAGGAGGCTATTGCTGTTGGGATTATAATAAAAATAAAAAAATAATAACCCTCATTACATATATAAATTGATCTAGAGGGAAAAAAAAAGGTATGATATTAATAACAGTGTCTTTCTTCCAGCACGATCCCAAAGTGCTTTGCAAATTATATATCCCTTTGAACTTCAGCCACTTCTTCAGAGAGCCAAATAATGTGGGGCAGGGGACAGTAGTTTCATGAGGCCAAGGAGAAGGTTAGAACTCTGCAACTGCAACCCAGCATCTGAAAAAAAACAAAGCAGGATTGAAGAAAGGATTGGATACACTGACATGTTTTAAAATTAAACGTCAGAGAAGAGAATTTTCTTAAGGGTTTTGTTGAAACTGGCAAAAATAAAAGAATCTTTCATTCTTTATTATTGTTACTCTTTCACCTTTTAAAAAAATGCCTCTTTTTCTTCCTATTTTATTTTTTATGTTCCTTGACCCTCTTTTTCCATTAAATTCTTTACAGCTTCCTTTCCTGTCCCAACTGCACCCTATTAGCACCTCTTTATTCTAATCCTTTGCCTAGCTCTTTAGATATTTTTTACAAAACCCTGCTGTAACCAGATGGAATCTGGATTCTTGCATGCGGTGCGTATGAGTTGTTTCCAGCACACTGAACACCAACCCAAATATATAGGCAAACCCAGCACTCATGTTGGCACCAGACTCAGAAATCACAGATCACATCAGCTGTTATTACTGAAAACATAGGTCGGCCAGTGGCCACACACTTCAACATGCATGGCTGCCTCTATGAATACGAAACTGCTCCCCTCTAATGCAGGAAAAGAACCAAAAACACATGAAATTTCCCAACTGTTAGACTTGTAATGGCCTGTATGCAAACACTGTTAATTTTCCTCCACTTTGCTGTAGTAGATTTTAATGGAGGTTGAGTTCTTTCAGGGACCTGCTGATTATGTGGTGTTCCTCCACAGATGCTTAACAGCAGCATAAAAGCCAGAAATCCCTGCCTTCGTCTACAGAAAACCACAGGAGACCTGAGCCCTTATTTTCACTTTTTAGGACTTGAAAGTATCTCCCGAGTCTAAGGGTTAGTTTTCTGCTACTACCAGCAGCATGTCATAGACTCCTTTCCATAAACTGTTTTTGCTCCACAGCCTCCTTACCTCACTGGAAGGCCCTGCTGTGACCTTGCTGTTCATGTGGGTCAGAATCTTTTATTTCCAGCCTTAATTTCTCATTGTCATTTTTCAGCCATTTGTTCTTTCAGTAGCTCTGTTCCTTTGCTTATACAGTATTTTCCCTCCCTAGCTCCTTGACTTGGGCTAGCTGCCATATGACACAGCAAACCAGTGTACCTCCTTCCATCATTCTGTGGGCTAAATCCATTACTTTACCTTCTTATTGGATCAGAGACTGTGCATCAATTCTTCATTCCCTTGGTCACCTTCTCGACTAGTGCTTTAATTTGTGTTATTTAAATTCATAATTTGAGTGCATGGGTGACCAGAATTGCATGGAGAATCCCAGTCTCAATCCATTCTAACTCTTACTTAGTTGAATTCATACTCTTCTGTCTTCACTGGCAGTAACTCTCCTGATAATGTGCTTTGCTTTTTTCATGGCTGCATCGTATTTGTGACTTACAGTCATTCTAGATGCTTTCCTCCTCATTTGTTTCAACATACAGATCCTACTTTAACACAGGAATGCTTATTATTCGTCCCTTAAGCACACAACCTTGTGCTGTATGCTATTAATTTTCACCCTATGTCTTGTTATTGCAGTACTCAAGGTTATTCAGTTCTTCCTGTATGACATCCTGATCCACTGTTGCATTGAGAATGCTTCTAGACTTTATCTTGTCAGCAATTCCCCCAATTTTTCAGCAGTTTTCTTCTTTTTTTTTTTGGCCAAGGTCATTAATGAATGTACTAAATTAGATCAAATGCAAGGCAGATCTTTCAGGAAGTCTGCTGGTAACTAATCTCAATTTCTTTCATACATGGTATTTTCCTTTGCAGTACTACACTGTGGCCAGCTCTCACCTCCCATACAAATTACACCTTGATAGCTGTGTTTCCCAGCGTATCACCAGTTTCTCCAACTTACATAAGCATTTCCAGTGCAGCAAAAGGAGTTCTTTACTTATAACCAAATAGATTAAATCTACCACATTTCCTTTGTCTGGAAAAGCAGTTATTTTAATCAGAGAAATACAGCCAGTGAGTTTTGCCTGGAGGAGACCTATGTTGCATCCATTTACTGCTATGTCCTTGATTATTCTTTCCCTCCAAATCTGCTCTAAAAACTGGCACACTGCTGAGGTCAGATCTGTGGTTACATGGATTTTCTTTTCTCTTTTCTTTTCTCTTTTCTTTTCTCTTTTCTTTTCTCTTTTCTTTTCTTTTCTTTTCTTTTCTTTTCTTTTCTTTTCTTTTCTTTTCTTTTCTTTTCTTT
>WUAM01000287.1:73352217-73398958 GCA_024336885.1 Actenoides hombroni
CTCTTCTCTTCTCTTCTCTTCTCTTCTCTTCTCTTCTCTTCTCTTCTCTTCTCTTCTCTTCTCTTCTCTCTCCTTCTCCTTCTCCTTCTCCTTCTCCTTCTCCTTCTCCTTCTCCTTCTCCTTCTCCTTCCTTTCTTCCCCTTTCGCTCTCTCATCAGTGGACTGGAATCCAGCACTGTGCACTCCAAGGGCTCGTGCACCACAGTGATGCCTGCTGGGAAAAAAATGAAGCCAGCTATAAGCCGACTAAGGTCGCAGCTGGCTCAGCACCTCACCGACCTGCCCAAAAGGCTAGTGACTGCTCAAAGCAGGGTGCCTCAGTGTGCAGTGGTTGACAGTGTCTGTTGCTTTGATTCCTGGTCTGATTTAAGCTCGCGGTGCTTAGCTGTATGGTCCTTGCTCTCTGAGTCTCCACTTGTCCCTTTAGACTCCACCATACACCTGTGACAGTGCTCTCTTGAACAGCCTGAGAACACAGCAATCAGCCTGTGTCCCTGCTTCTGGTCTGTCTGCACCATGTTTGTTTGCATTATCATCACAGGTGGATGGAGAGCAGAACAGTTTTGAATTTATTCTGTGAGGTGAAAGTCTTGCAAATAGGATTTGCTGGGGGGGGCGGGGAGCAGTGTGATGAAAAAGTCCTTGAGAATGTTAGCAAATTACTTGCAGGGCTGTATGGAAATTATACTAAACTGGAGGGACATACTGGGAGTGTCTGTTAGCTGAAGGGACTGAGTGAGACATTTAATGGTTCCAAAAGGGTATGTTCTTTCATTAATGCAGTCAGACTCTTTTGGAACCTGTGCAAATGTTCATCATCCTTAAGGTTCAGTGGCAATGAGTTCAAAACCTTATCGGTGCCTTGTGCTAAGAAACAACTCCTTTGGTGTGTTTTGAATTTGGCTACATGAAAAAAAAAAGAAAAGAAGGAACAGCCACGGGGAGGGTTTCGAATCTTTTTAGCCTGGAAATCTGGCATAACTAGTAATGTTAGCACCCTCTGATCCAAGCAGGCACCACGTAAGAGCTCATTTTGAAGTGCTTCCCAAAACTGGAGTTGGGATCTCTAGAATCAGGTTTGAGCTTAATGAATTTGCCAGGACCGTGCTGGCCACGGTGCAAGACTCGGTGGCCGGAGGAGGCCGTGCAAGCGGGCAATGCTGCGCTCTGCTGGCTGCTCCTCAGGGCAACCAGCCTGGGCTGCTGGCCAGGGGCAGCTGCAGCAGGTCTCCCACAGGTCTTGCAGGACAAGAAGCCAAGTACTGTAGAGCAGAAAGCCCGAGACACTTTGTGAGCAGGTAGCTGATGTCCTGTTGTGGGCACATCTGGTCATCACCATCCACTAGAAGGAGACAAAATCACATGCGTTCCAGGTTGTTCCTCAAGTACAGCAACAGGCAATCAGTTGTTAATTAGGTGCTGAAAGACAACAAGGTATTTTTGAGCAAATCCAGCAACTCAACTCAGTTCCGGAAGAGAAATAAGAGAAGGTTTGGGAACAGAGAGTAGAATGAGGAGGGCTTATTGGCTACTGCTAAATGCATTTACATCAAATAATTCAAGATGACTTGCTAGAGCAGAAGTTAATTTGGCATTAGTTTTCACATGGAGTCATGAGACTGGTTTCTTAGCTTTGGTGTAAACACCCAGGCTGGCTTACATCACAGTTTTTCCCATTATAATGTTTCACTCAACAACCTTATGGTTGAACATTGCTTTGTTTTAAAATGTTAAATGATCTGTGCCTCTTTGGTTTGAGGCTCTTCGGGCCAAGCGCAGTCTTCACCCACAAAGAAGGATTAGCAGGATAATCTAGCAAAATATTTAATTGTGAAATTCACTCCTGCTGCTGCCTGCTGTAATGTTCTTCGCACTGCTTACATCCCGTGGTGTGAGCTAAGGAAAAGGCACACCAGTTGCCCCATCAAAGACAGGCCAGCTGTGGATCAGGGTAAGGGTAACTCACTGCACGAGGACTCTGAGCATGCTGATACTCTGTGCCTTAGTGTAGTGAGGCAGCTGCCAGCATGAAGGACACCTCCTCACACCAATGCCACACTAAGTGCTCCAAAACTGAGTGATCTGCTCAATTTGGGGAAGGCTATGATGTCTTCCATTTAAAAAAAGAAGCTTCCCAAGGTGCATGTAAATGATAAAACATTGTCCTAGAGCTGATCTTAGGATTGGTGGGAATTGAAAAAAAATAAAGCTGTCAAAATGATAATCACTAAAGAAAAAAAGAAACCTGTGTGAGTGAAAGTTGGCAAGTCTGTTAGCAGAATGACTACTGTACTGGAAAATTACTGAGCACTGTTTATAAAGGCAATCAGACAGGAATGTTAGTCTTGGAGTCCTACTTTCGACATCAGCAGCTGTATTATTCTACTAGATTCCTTGTACTTTCTTCCAAAAAGAAAAAAACCCTTCTAGTGACTGGGTGTGGCATAACCTGTTCCAAAAGTCAAGATTCACCTGATTATTTTGACCCTGATATAGCAGAGAGATGGTGGAGAGTTTCAGAAGGGTGCAGGGAGAGAGAGATACAATAGCAGGGTGCATGCATTTCGTGGAAATCATGAGTCCATTTGTGAACAGAATTTTCTTGTTTCTGCATATTCAAGCATGAACTTAGTTTGATAGCTGTAAGCAAAAAATATCCAACTGTCAATTCCACGTGACCGATTCTCAGAAATCTTTTCTAGTTTTCCATGCTAAAATTATTCAATGTGAAATCCTGGCCCTACTGCAAGTTGGTCTGAGTTTTGCCTAACAGCAGTAGAGCCACAGCTTCCTCAGAAAAATAAGAGCGACTTCAACGTGATTTTACATCACAAACTGGTGCTAAAGACAACCAGTGCTATCTAGGCACGGAGTTATCCTTAAGTGTCCATTACTGCAAATTGCTGTCCTGTGTTAAATCAAAAGGTATGCCATAAAATCTGTTTAGAAATAGAACCCTCACAATTACACCACTTTAGATCAGATTCTGTCACAAGTGCTTTTCTACACTAGCTACGTCTCGTTTAGTACCCAGTTTCCTCCAGTACTTTATTCAGCAGTAATACAGACTCTTTAACTAGTAATTAAGAGCCCATTTTGAAAAAAAACCAGGTTTAAGAAAAAAAAGAACAATTTGTCTTATTGCAAATATGGGTTTGGTCACATCCAAGCTGTTATTGTGAAAGCAGGGAAATTAGTTTCACTGTAGCATTGGGGAGGGAACAAAAGTAACATAATCCTTGTAGATGGCGAGTCCATGTGCAAATATGTCATGGAAGTTTAGCTAGTGGAACAGAACCATCTTGCAGACACTGGTCTTCTGCAGGACTTGAGGCAGAAATAACCAGGTGAAATTTAGTGGGCTGCAGTATTTACCCTAGAACATGCAACAGCTTTATGTTCTAAGATGCTACAAATCTCTAAGAAGTGACCTCATGTCTTTTGCATCCCTCTACCTTATCCTTCAGCCTTGACCCATTTTATCTTCATAGCATGTTTTCCCAAATCCCTAGCTACAAGTCTTCATTTGCAGACATTTATCTCCCCTGGGTTTATGTAAATAGTGCTGTATACAATTTTTTTCCTAGAAAATGTGGGAGTCTTAGACAAGTAGGTAGAGTGGATAATTCAAGGTTAATGACTAATCCAGACCATAGAAAGATCAAATGATGAACTGAACCTCAAAAAGATATTTCAGGTTTGCTCCAGGGGACTGCCAGATGAGTGTTGCCAAAGCAGATTAGAAGAAGAACTCCCAATTCCTCAGCAGAGATATTGAGAGGTCAGAGGTTGAGGAAGACTCAGAAGACAAAGATTTAAAACAGCCCTCTCAGATTGCATGTCCTGCCCATCCCAGCTTTTTGAGGCTATAGAAAAAAACCGCCCTTCTGGGCATTATTTAGCTAGAAAGACAGCCACTGACTGGGTTAAAAAATCTGTGCTTAAAAGCTCATCACTTTCCTTCTCTATCTGACCACCAGCAGGTATCATCTAGCTCTTGAATCTTCTGTAGAGGTAAGATTACAAAAAATAATAGCATGGATAAAGCCATCCCTCTGGTTGTGAGAAAGATTAGTGTGTTTGTCACATAAATCAGTGCTTCTTGGAAAAATGAGAGGCTCTCCAGGGACTCCAGCTAGAGCACTCACATGGTCCAACAGAAAATAGGTTATAACCTGGGAGGGAAAGACCAAACTGAAAAGAACTGTGGTGTCAAGCAATCCCTAAGATCAGTTTACAGGCTTAAAACATAACTGGAAGCTAAATGCTCTATATGATCTACACAGGGCTTAGTGTACAACAGTTAATTGGCTTAGTTAATAATACAAAGCTAACTTGGTGTTTGGAGTTAGAACACTGGAATTATTTTTTACATTGTCATAAGAAAAGTACTTACCATTTAAAAGAACAATGAAAAGTCTCATTCTTAAACATATTGAGGTGAGATCAAAAGGTGTAATGACAGTGTAGTGAGGAAAATCTGTTGTAGTGTAATTTAATAGTAACCATTAATACTATTTGTACATCACATTTTTCTTCCCCGTGTGTATCTAACTTGCAGCAAGTAATTATGCTAATACATTGCTGCACATTACCAAACAGGAAACTGGCAGGAATTTTCATCATTAGTCACTTTATCCATAAATCCCTTGTCTTTCCACTTTGGTTGTGAGCGATGCTGTTGAAATGTAGTTGGGGTAATTCTGTATCTTACAGGCACTAAAAGAGAATTTTCAGCTGCCTATGAAGGGGACTTTGGGAGAACTGTGGGTGAAGATCAGGACACTGCCAGTACTGCACATGGGACACACATTTACTTGATTGACAGATCATTTTTAAGAGCCATTGAACCAAGCAGAGATTTCACCGAGAGGATGAAGTCTTATGGTCAAAGTGATCACACTGTTGATGCCTTTGAAAATAGCCTACTTTACTTGTATTATTATTATTGTTCAAATATTTCATCTGTCACTTGTCTCTTGGATATGAAACTAAACCCATCACTTTAGAATAGCCTTTAATTTTGAAGTATTTTGCTTCCATGCTAGCAGCAGTGGTCACATAATTTTGAAGTATTTTGATTCCATGCCAGCAGCAGTGGCCACAAGTAGGATGGAGTGGGCTGTGAGGTTTCAGAGATCCCTTACAGTACAGCCCCTGATTTGTAACCACTGAGCTCGGATCAGGGGTGGATGTAGTGGGTTGGTAGCTGGAGCTGGTTGTGCAGATACTACTCTGACAAGAGCTGGAGATTGCGTTTTCACCACAGGCCCAGTTTTGTATTGATTCCCTGGGTTTTGGCTTATGCCCTGTGCAATCATTCTTCTCACGATGATGATAATATTTGGTTTTTTCTTTGCCAGTTTTCCAGTTACACTCTGTGCTAGGGTAGCACTGACTAGGGACCAGTGAATAGCGTAGAAATGAGGAGATTTCTCCCCCCCACAAGAGCAGCAGCAACAGCAAAAAAGATTTTTTTCTTCCTGAAAGGAAAGTCATAACCTTACTTCTTAACGCATCTTGGAAATAGTTGGCATGCTGCATGCTGCCCATCCTACATGCAAACTCACAGACAGCCTCTGCCAAGTATGTATTTTTATCTTTCTCCTTTGCTTTCAGTCCCTTTCCCTTTTTCTTTTGCCAGTCGCTGTAGGTCACAGTGAGAGTACAGTGCTGAAGTGAATTGGTTTAGTGGAGCCTGTACAGAAAACATCCCAGCCCTGTAACTCACGTGCAGCTCATAAAGCAGAGTCACTCCTTCCCCCCTGTGCCCTTGTTGAGCAGTTCCTTCACCCAGGTAACTCCCTCCATGTTTGCTCTGACAGGGCAGAGCCCAGCTGGTATCAAGGGAGCCTGGCTATTAATTTTCACAAACACTGATTTCTGCATTTCAAGGCTATTTTTGTCAGCCTCTCAGCCCTAGTATTCCATTACCCAGCTGGCATTTTCCCATTCCAAGCACTCGGCCACAGACACGCACTGAAACTACTGTCAAAAGAAACAGGGTTGGTGTCTTGCCGGCTGTTTTAGCCAACAGAAGTTCACAGATGTGTCAACTGCCTCAGTGCACAGAAACATCTGAGTGGGGCCCTGTTCCACAAAAGACAGGTGGCCAGCCTGCCTGATCCCATCCTGCTCAGACCAACTGGCTTCTGCCTTCACTGTCATCAGTGCTGCCACACCAGGGCATCAGTCACAGCATTTGGCAAATGGATTCCTGACAATTGCAGCAAGTGAAGATGGTTCTGCAACTTGTGCTGAACCGATTTTTTCCCCGTTCAGGAAGGGGAAGATGGAAAATAGTTCTGTGATTTGTTTAGAAGTTACACAGCAACTTCAAAAGGAATGTGGTTAGTAAGCTGGCACGAATGGTGCTCTACCTGGACTATGGGAGCCTTCAGCAAAATGAAATGGTGTTTCTGAGCAGACTTGGTTTGGAAAAGTTTTATTGAAGCCACTTGTTCTAATGGACAATCCAGGATTGGGTGACAGGTAAAAGATTCATGGTATAAGGGTACTAATCTAAATGACAGTCCTAAATAACAGGCTAGAAGGTCAATTGCCTGGTGAGAAAGGCATGATAGCCTTCCGGTGCACAGCACCGACACAGTTATTGTGCCAATCTTCCCCTTCATCCAGGAATGTCTGTAATTACAGAGAACACGTTCCTCATTGACAGATTGCAGGAAGCGTAAAGATCGATGCTGCTTGTCTCTAGGAAAAAAATGGTTCCTCTCTCCATACCTCCTAATTCAGAGTCTTCTTAGGCATTTTAGTCGCCGCCTTGTAGCCCAGCTCTAACCACAGTTCTGCTTCCAGCACTTGCTGGGGTCAGTGGGAGCCTTTTTGTTGGCCCTGCAGTGAGCCTGAAGACAGTGGGGTGAGGTTGCCTCATTTCTCTTGCGTGCCCACAGCCGGAGCCTGCTCACAGCAGCAGCGCGTTCCTCACTTTGGAGGCACCCCAACACCTCACAACCTTGTGCGGGGTGTTTGCCAAAGAGCCTTTAGAGACATAACAAAGCAAACAACAACAAAAAAGACCATGTATTTGTTCCCAGCACACTTTGATCAAAGGGGAAGGAAATGGCAACTGAAATGTGCTTACAAAGCAAATGAATCCCAAAGGCTCGGAGGAATGGTGGGTGTAGGGAAACACCCCCTCCACCCTCATCCAGATTGGATTAGGGCACATCCTTGTGAGCTACAGCAGCTTTGAAACAACATTGTAGGGTCTTTTCTGTAGGGAAAATCTTGTGCTTTTAAGTACTTCTTGATCCTTGACAGTTAAATGCAAATCCAAGTTTCTAAGAATGAACATGAACAGTTATTCTCCATTGTTGAGGCCCCTAATGCCATGAGCTTCAAAAAGGTGAGATTCCAATTGAACATCCAGGAAAGCCCAACTATGAAAAGTGAAATCTCACCAGAAGCTGTGGGAAGGTGAACTAAAAGTGAGGCAGGAAATGTCTTTACATTCAAATAGTCTGAGATGCAGAGGATTTGTATGTTTTGAGGTGTGGTTTTTCCAGGTACCTCTCAAACGCAACAGTATTTGTGGGGCAGGATGGTCTGCAGACAAGTCTGTCTTGTCTGGGGGAAAAATGCAGTCACGTTGTAGAGACTGGGAGCTAAAGGGAGCTGTGCAGAGACAGGAGGGGATGTTCACTTGTAACTGACACTTTTCTGCTTTACACACTTCAGCTCCCAAGGGCGATCAGGTGACCTCAGTGCGATGGCAGTGCAGCACCGCCGAAGAACCCCCAAATCTAGGAAGAGTTGCCCAATTCTCACTGGTTTTAAGTGAAGCGTAATGTTTTATCCCACCAGTTTTTTAACATTCCTTCTCTGGCTCCTTCCCAGGTGGGTGACTGGCCATTGGAGTCCCTGCTCTGCTACTTGTGAGAAGGGTGTCCAGCACCGGGAAGTGACTTGTGTTTATCAGTTGCAAAATGGCACCTACGTTAACACGAGAGACCTCTACTGCCTTGGCAACAAACCAGCACCGGTACAAAGCTGTGAAGGACGGGACTGCCTTTCGATCTGGGAAGCATCAGAGTGGTCAAAGGTAGGAACTCGATTCAAGAAAGGATGCAGTCTGCTCACAGCTCTGGAGACACTGGCCCTAATCCAGCCAAGTGCTTAAAATTAAGCGTATTCTCACGGTCAGCACACTCAGTGCCTCACCCTACTGGGGCACTGGTAGGACTGTCGTTCATTGAGATGATCAGTTTGGAGCTGAGGCTTGTATTCCATACCAGATGAGTTAAGGCAGGTTTTAGATATCATGCTATAGTAACTATATCTTTTCATCTGAAAACTCTGACCAGCAAGGAAAAACATTTCACTGACCTGAGGCCAGAAGCACAGTAACCCACCAGAGCTTCTGGCTCCGTTTAAATGCGGCATGAAACAAATACCAGATTTATCAAGCATCTGCATGTTACAGAGAATGTACAATCTTTGGGCCTTATCCAGCCCTCTTTTGTGTAATTCCAGGAACATGGAAAAGCTGGTTATACTTTGTAATGAAAGGTGCATCTCCACGTAGTTGCAGAGTTAAGATATTATTTTCGGATATTATAAATGCATTTCAGATAGAGATGGTGTGTGGTCTAGCAAGTTAGCCTGTGTTTTGTTTAGCAGCAGAGTGAACTGGGAGTATGCCTGCAGTTCATGATGAGGACTCTGCTAATATGGGGCAACTTTGTCCATACCTTGTGAGTAACAGGCCCAATAGGGTGTCCGTGTTAGTTTCGACACTATGTCTGTTAGGCTCATCTGAATGATGAGAAGAATCTTTCACTCTTGGTGCAGTGCTTACTGCTCTACCAGTCTCCTTCCAGACTGGCTGTGTTATGGGACTGTCCAGCAACAGTCATTTCTGTGGGAAGGACCTTTCCTTGTTATTCATCTCTGTTTTGAAACAGTGAGCTCCTGTTTAAAGCCTTGTCAAAGAGGTTTTGCAAAATATTATTGTTAGAAATGCACTTAAAAGTCACAGAAGCTCAGGATACAAGGGGTCTTGCACTGAGGAATAGTGCTCTTAACAAACACAGCGTGATTCCATTGTCCACCTTTTGAACAGGAAATCTTTGGCAAGGGAGGTGATAGTTAAGTGAGAGTAGTGTTTCCTTTCAGCAGGGCGATCTGTCTGTTCACTAATGCATGAGATTCATGTTCTTCCTGAGTTCTTTCATTTCAAAAGATGTGGAGAAACACTTGTCTGAGAGGTCTTTTGTGTGTTATAGAAGTAACCCTTTCAGGTGATGACCTCTTTATTTCTTGTACCTGAACCAGCTAACTGTTTATAGCTGATACTATTCTGAGGGTGCAGTTTCCACCTCTTCAACATGAGGAATTTTCACTTGGGTCTTTTGTTAACAATCCCAGGTACACCTCTCTCCTTTTTATGAAACACAGTAAGTCAAGTTACAGAAGACTTTTGCCAGAGCAGAAATCTTCCATATTTGTGACCACATAACCCATTTGCAAATACATAATATTTTTAGATTATTTTTTTCAATAGCTGGTTTACTTTTCCTTTGAGAAATTTATTTACCTTTTGTCTTGTCTGTAATTGCCCACTCGTGATTTTACTAAGTCCTTGTTCTGGCTCATTTCTGCTATTACGTAGCACAGGTTGACTCCAGGACGCGTTTGATGCTCTGCCAGTTTGAACACTTCTTATAACTAGGACTTTCCTCAGTTGGTAATCACTTTGATCCTTAATATTTTAATCTGATGTTGTGGGGTAAATATCACAGTAGTGTATCATTTTAGAAATCAATTTTCTCATGTATGTTTTTGAACTTTTTGGTTATGCAACAAAAACCAGCTGACCACATTGATGTCTGGTGCGCAGTCAAAACTGTGTGTTTTCAAAGCAAATTCCAATGCAATCTTCACTGTGGAAAAAATTAAGTTTCCTTTTTATTGCCAAACACTCGAGATTGTTTTGGACAAAATACTGCTCAACCCATTTTTAATGACAAAAATAGAGACTGTCAGAAGAAGGTGCGTGTTTTTATTGTTAGGGAACTATGGTAGGAAAAAAATATGGATTTTCTTCAAATAAAGAAGCTGTGTCTTAACTTGTCTTGCTCCTTTACAAAACCTCATGGGATTTGACTATGTTATTTGTTACTAAAATAAGACCTAATGGTTTCAGCTGGACACTCAGGGACTGTGCATGTTAATTTGTAGACTGCTGTGTTGTGGAATCTCTGTAAAATCTATATGTTAAGAAATTCTTCATGAAAACAGAGGACTTGAGGAAAGAAAAATCTCCCTTAAAGAGGGTGATTTATATGTGACCACCAAAGATCTGTTGGAAACCTTTTGCAAAAGCTGTTTTGTCTAGGAAAGTATATGCAGTATTAATCTGTGAATGACTTAAAAGCTTGTGGGAAGAACAAACAGTTGGTGTTATTCCCAGACTCGCTTGTAAAACCCACCTAGAGACTTCTCCTACTGTGAAAAATACTCCCACTTCAGTTTGATTTACTTTGAGTAAATTGGACCATTGGAAAGATTTTATATATTGTGCTTTGTAGTTTGAGATGAACTAGTGCAACCCTGAGGAGTCCACTCTGAGGACTAAGGAAAATGATACGGAATTTGGGAAAGTCTCTACAACCTGGGGCAAATTCATGGCTTTAAGGTACCATTTAGGGAGCTCCAGCCTGGGATCTCTGGCAAGTCTTGCATTCTGAGGAGTCCAGCAGAGCAGTTTCTGGAATTCTGCAAAGCCTGGAAGAATTCATCCCCGTATCTATCAGAACTATACAGTTGTGCTTCTTACAAAGATGTTACATCCGTAAGGAGGTCACGCCGTGAGCAGCACGTAGTAAATTAAGTGGAAGGTTTCCCAGATTTTCAAGAAGTCACTTTGTAGTGCTCTGAAGTATTTAAAGGCATGTCTGTTTGCTTGCCAGCTCATAAACGGTTGTCATTCATGTCCTTACCAAGGCCAGCAGGTCAGAACTGCCTGGATTGTATTTTTAAGACGGTTAGACAGGCATGCTGAGATTTGTCCATTTGATGTAATTTATATCAAGCTGATGCTTGTTTCCAGCATAGACCCCCTGGATGGAGAAGCTTCTTGGAATATGTTCAAAAGACCTCACAGAATATCTCATATCTTCACTATTTATTCAGTGTCAAATCAACTGTCTTTTCCATGCTGATCCCCTGAAGGGGAGAACTTGACATGCTAGTGGAGGTTAGTTTTTATCTCGGTACATATATCATTTTTCCACCCACCTGTCCCCGGTGGCTCTTCAAGAAAATTTCTCACTCTTAACCACTGCAGTGGCATGAAAATGAAGGCAGAGAGACCAGCAGTGGCATGCACTGAGGTGGCTGTGACAGCATCAGCAGATCTGTCACTCTATTGCCAAACTGGTTATTTGCAACAGAAATTCTGTTTCAGTATCTGCCAGCGTTCTTTTCCCACCCAGCACAGTCACTGCAATCAAAACAAATTCTCCAGTAAGACATAATTTCCAGACAGCCATTGGCAGAGGTAACAAATGGGTGTCCAGACATCACTGCTCTTTGGAAGCTACCTTCATAGTGCCCAGGCACAAAAACAGAAGCAGAGAGTTTGTGCTCGCTCACATGGATGTTTGTTAGAGTGCCCAAATGTCTGAACCAAGTCTTCTCCGGTAGCTGATTCTAGCAGCTCTAGTAGCCTGCTGCTTTCTCAGAGGACTTCAAACAGTCCCTGCTTATGCTTTTGGTGTTGAGAAGTCTGTCTTTCATCCCTGCTGAGATCTGCGGCTCGCTTACTGGCTGTGGTTGGGAGCTGCTCACAACACTGTGGCTCACCCAGTAGAGCCTCTCCTGAGCTCTTAGTATGTCTGGAGTTCTTCAGAACTAACATAGTGATGAGCACGTGGCAAATCAAAGTACATGTTTCACATGAGAACGTGTGTAAGAACTGTGACTGTGCCAGGGGATGTACAAACTGTACTGCAGAAATGTGTTTGTAACGGTGCTCCCATGCTACTGTGATTTAAAAATGCCTTTATCACCATCACTGGTATTTTTCAAAGGTTGATTTTTCACAATTGCCATTTTTCATGCATAAAATATTTCGAAAGCAGATATCATGTTTTTCAAATTATTCTTTTATGTTTAAGAGGGACCTAGATTATTGGATGAAAATCTTACAAGTTACTGCTTTTCTTCAGTGTTTATAAACCCACCTTTTCCATTTAGCTATGTTACCAAGATAAAAGTTGTCATTTCTAGGCATCATTTAACCGAAAACAAATACCTGGGGTTTTTTTGCAGTGCTCAGCAGACTGTGGCAAGGGGATTCAGAAAAGAACAGTGACGTGCACAAATTCCCAAGGAAAATGTGATGCAGCCACCAGGCCAAGAGATGAGGAAGAGTGTGAGGATCACACAGGCTGTTATGAATGGAAAACTGGCGACTGGTCTAAGGTAACAGTGAACACTATGTGGTATTTTCTCTCTAAGTGCAAAGATGTTCAGAGCCCTATGCTTCCGTGTGCTGCCTGTGTTAATTTGCAGCTTAAATGTTTGGAAAGGAAGAGTTTAACTGGTTTGGATTGGAAGTTTTACCAGGATTTAAACTTTCCCTTTATGCCTTTTAGAGCCCAGACATTGCAAGACAGGCTTATGGATATGACTCATCAAGTTTTTGAGAAGTGTATTCCAGACAGGGTAGGAATGACCATGAATTGACAGCTTAAATATCCAAAGGCAAAGCCTACACAAGGTTCCCACCTCAGGTGGACCCTTGTCAAAAAGCTGCTTTATAAACGATGCTAAAACTGCTTTCCATGTTTCAAAAAGCAAACTTGGAGCAGCTGTGGCTAGCAGTTTGAATTCCACGGCAAAGAGTTTATTAGCAGCATCTCCCAGGAGTGCAGGTCTCTACAGAGGTGTCCCATGCCCAGTCTGGGCAAGGGAAAAAGAAAAGAGCAGAAGGTTGATTTCCTTGAGTGTAAAGAGTTAGGGAACACAACACTGAGCAAAAGGAAATCTCACAAGGGGACTGTGGTGAGAGATGTTTGTCTCCCTCAAAGCATCAGTATGGAGCTGAGAAGAGAGCTGGGCCTTAGTCTGCTTATCCCACAAGGGATAAATCTGAAGGTTTGGGAGCACTGTTGTTAAACCAAATACTGCTGGGGAGAAGCACGGGGAAGCCCTGGCAGACCTACACAGAGACAGGAGGTGACTGAGAGCACTCACAGATGAATTCTGTCCCTCTGCTTTGTGCAGGCCTTGCTTGCAGAGTCAAGCAGTGCACTCATTTATTACCACAGATGCAAGGCTAGAGCTGTGCAGCTGCATTTGTGGGACCTACACAGCATAGTCCAGTCCTAAACTTATTCCAACCACCTGAAATGAAAGCAAGCCATGAATTTAAAGGCAGAGCCAAAACCATTAGTCCCTTCCTCAGGACTGGATTTTACCTTCACTTCAGCCTGTCTGAACTTAGTTTCTCCAGTGACATCAGTGGAATTAATTCCTGAATGCAACGGATTAGATCAGAGCAGAGTCTGCACTGTATTTGCATTCAGATCTTGAAGTAATAGGTGGCTTTGCTTGCGAAGGAGGCCTGGCAGTGTGAGAAACTCAGCCTTTGCTAGCGTTGTTCATAAAGCATCCTTTACATTACTGACTTCATGTCTGCATAAAGAACTGAAATTTCCCAGGGATATTATATTCCAGTTTGGTTTTATCTTAACTTTGTAACTGTACTGTTCCTTAAACAGAAAACCTACTTTGTGTTCTGGAATGTTCGGCATGCGCAGAAACCGCTGGGATACAGTAGTTGCTTTCTACGTTCCAAAAACCCAAACTCCAGCAAGTAAAATCCAGTGAACTAGAGGCCCGTGATGGGCAAATTGGCTTATCTGTGACTGCACCTTTTTTGACACTGTGATTAGGAATTACTGATATTTACAGATACATTCTGTCACCGATACCTTCATGTAATGGTGTCAGTGCTGGAGAATGCGTTAAGAACCCGCCACATCCAAAAGCTCTGTATTTATGCTGAGCCTGGAATTTGTATCACAGAATGTTTAGAGTATTGAACATTATTTTATTCATAACCTGGCACACAGAGTCCATGCAAGCTGGCCAAAACAAACAGTTCCCGTGTGTTAACAGGTGAAATAACATTATTTATTTATTTGTGGAATTTTAAAGCATTTTGGCATGCAGATTGACCCGGATTCTCTTTTTAGGGAGGAATATGAAATAATTGTGTATTCACTGGTTACATGGGTTGAAAGTTCCGTATTGTGTGAAGGGTTCCAATCTGATAAAGATGTTGGCTCACTGCTAGAAAAGCTGCGATCATACGCTGGTCACGGTAAATAGCGTTGATGGATTTAGTGTCTGCGTGTGAGCAGGACAGGATCGCTGCATAATCACCTGGTATTTGCAATTCTTAACTCAGGATCAGGATCTTCCCTGTGCAGAAGGGCACAAAAGCTTATGTGCTGCATATGTGGCCTGCTTCTGTCTGCAGAGAGCTTGTGCCAGCTCTCTCTGCTTCCCAGGAATTTCACCCTGTGTGAGTCCAACAGGATGTTCTTGGACTTCGTTTTGGTTTATAATGAGCATTTTAAATTCTAGACATATTGGTTAATTCTGACTGGACACTTAGATCACAGGATTAGATTCTTAGTCTCTTGAGTCAAAGGGTAAACAGAAGGCACCACTGGATTGCTAGAAAAAGGTACGGGTAGATACAATTCTTTGAAGAAAATACCTTGTCCCAGAAGCCCAGATAGTTGAAATGTTCAGTGTGGAGTTCAAATCTTCACAAATCCTGAACGAAGGACTTTCATCATGAGGATCCAGAAGCTTTCATGCAGGACTTAGACTTAGAGGGAGAGCCTTTACAGCTATCAGCAACATCTCTTTTATGTTGTCTAGCTTAAAATAGTTCCTCCTTAAAGGAGACACACGAAGTCTGTGGCAGTTAGATTACAGTGAAATCTTTACAAGTCATACTTCCAGGGCAGAATTCCATTGTAAAATGGTTGTTCCCAGTGCTGTAAAAATCAATGTGAGAGGCCTTTGTGCTGACTAAGGTGGAAATTTCTTCTATTCATACAAATTGATCTCAGGACAAGGAACAACTTTTTGCAATTAATTCATTGTGCAGTTATTCCTTATTGTTAAGAATCATCAGGGAAGAAACATTTCACTAACAGCAGTAATTATCACGGATTAAAATAAGGGGCTTTGATGCTTTATGTGTAAACAGCTTGCATGGTGACTTGGCCTCCAAACCTTACTTTCCCAAACCGAGATCGTTTGAAGATACCAGAGTCATGTAAGAAAGAGGCAAAGCCTCATTGTAAAAGTCAAGTCCAGATGCAACTTGTAAATAGACCAGACTGTCTGGGTGGTAATGACAGACTGTCATTTTTATGTTATTAGTAGTAGTATTTATAGAATACATGGACTGTGTGCATGAGAAGACAGATCACTTCCCTAAGGAGTTTCCAGCCCTGTGTAAATAACTCACTTCACTTCTGACAGCAGTGAATATGGTTATCCTGTATGAGATCTCGGGTCCTGTTGCGTTCAGAAGGTGCAAGGGTGGGCAGCAGTAAAATCTCCCAAGTTTATGCCAAACCAATTGTGGTTTTTAGTTCTCGGACCCTGGATCCTCCACTTCTGTGGAGAAGAGGTAAGGGCTGGGGGCATGGCCATGCTGATCTTTAACCTCCACCTACCACCCAAATCCTCTTCCACTGGCCATTGCCTGTCCACGCTCTGAAGGAGAGGAATTTTAATCTATTTTTGTGTCAGGTTTACTTGCAGATGGTTCTTTCAGTGTATTATAGCTGTGGAAAGCATTTGGAGCTAATCAAGCAGATTGAACAAGCAGTCTTGGCTGTGATATTTGTATATTCCCAGTGCATTCGCAGCATCTTTCAAGTGTTGCATGAGGAGCTGATATATCTCGTTCACTTTGCAAACACAGAGTAAGTCTGTAAATTTATTATAAATGTCTTTGAGGTTACCTTTCTCAGTCCAGTCCAACAGGACTGTAATTCTAAAGACATACTGTTCTGTTACTAGTAACCCTGCATAGCCTCTGTTACTACTGCTGCTAAACTTGCAACTTCTCTGCAGTGCAGTAGTTTCTCTTTTAAACCCCTTATCTTAAAGGGATATCATTATTATTTTTAGCATTTATCATGAAGGCAGCACTGATATTATTATGAGTTACAGAACTAAACTGTTCCTGGCCCGAGAGTCTTCGAACCTTTGAAGATACTTTGCACAGTAAGAGACTCACTGAAGGTGTTAACTTGAAATCTTTTACTGTTGCCTGGACTCTTCAGAATGGCAGTTTATTATATCACCCCTTTTTTATATATGATGCAATATACAAACAGGAATCCAAGCCATCTCCCATTCAGTCTTTCCTTCCAAAAGGAAATTCCACATCCAGTTTGCATTCAGCTAAAGAAACAAACATCTCATACACTCTTTTCTACTTTGAAACGGTTCCTCCATGTTGGAAATCTGAGCTGTTAAATGTTCTAGCACTGGAAGCACTTGTACATTTTTGTTGTAGTTGTGCTAGTCAGAAGAACAAAGAGAGGTTTGCTCAGTTTCCCAATGCTTGCCTCAGACTCTTAGGCTGCTGAAAATAGGCCTCTCTGATGCTTTAGCGAGACGGCTCATTCCTCATGATGAATTGTGTTGTGCTGACAAACTTTATGTCAAGAATTACATTGCAGTGAAAAAAACCGTGGGCAGCTAGTGAACAGAACGTGTGTCTTTATGGATGTGGCTCTTTGGGAAGCTTAGCAGGACACACGGCCCAAGGCTGTACTGGCTCGAAGGGAGCAGCTGCAGGGCTCTGGCTTCGCGTTGAAATCGACCTTGACTCCCCCCGCTGAAAACCTGTGTTCCAAATGATGTGGGGATGCACTGCTGGCCTGCTGCAGGGCTGTGCAGGTGGTGTACTGGCTAGCTGTGGTGCTGACAAACATCAGTTGTGCTTGAAGGTGACCAGCACTAGGGAGTGCTTTTTATCTACCCAGGGGCTCTCCCCATGTCCTCAGCTCTCTCCCCTTCTGCTCCAGCAATAATGTAGCAGGGAAAGCACTTGGATGCAAATGTAGAGGCCAAGGCTGTATTTCTGCAGTTCTTGGCTTCTGGACTCTTCTAGGCTATTACTGAGGAGGCAAGATTATATAGCAGGAGCAATTCTCCACAAGATTTTTATGGATTTTTATTCATTTCCAGTTTTACTTAATTGTTTCCCTGTTTTATATGCCTCGACATACTCTATTTACATCTTGTAACTGAAGTACTGTATTTCGAGCCAATAGCACAGAATATTCAGGGTTCCCAGTTCCACTTTTTGGACTATTCTCTTTTAGCTGGTATTATATCAAGGAAGGTAGAATTACAGGCAAGATACACTGGCTCCATCATTAGTGCTGACTTTCACAAGGGTGCGTTTTCAGAAAGGGGGGAAGTTTAAACACGTGACTTCTGTCCCTCAGGCAACAATTTAGCTCATTAACCTATTATATTACATAGCCCAATGAAAAGATTTTTAGAAGAAGAAAGACACATAGAAGCCTTGTAATATATTGGCTTTGCCATATTTTTTCTTTGCAGTTACAGTAGGTGCTCTGTAAATACTAAGGCCTGTATTAATCTTGGATAACCCAATGTAAAGCCAGGGTAACTGTCTTTCATTCTTCCCTACAACCCACTGGCCACAAGCCAAGGATCTCACTCAACACAGTGGGTCAGATATCAGGCTCTCTTACATTAGTATAAATCCAGATTAATTCAGCCACTTAAGTTAATGCAGGTTTATGCCAATGCCATGCAGATCAGAATCTGAACCAATGGACTGTTCAAGATCTTTGGGTCTTGTGTAAGAACCATCAGAGATTCATTTCCTCGAGTGAAAACAGGAATAGATGAGATGTCAAGCTGGGCTTCAACTAGGAGACAAAGCAGAGGAGGAGAAATCTTTTTCTACCACTTCCCATCTCATATAACCCCCTGGCACAACTTTCACTGGATTCGGGAAGATTGTGCTCTCCAGAAACTGGAAAGCACTAATAAGGATCAGCTTGGCAAAGTGTGATGTTAAATAATATTCTTGTTGCCAAGTAGTGTCAGTAGTGATAAAGCACATCTGAAAAATTACCTATAGCCACCTGCCCTCCCTGGACATCAGTAGCTGCCAATTTCTTTACAGTATTTTGCTCAGCTTTATGAAATGCTGGCTATGGGTTCTCATCCCAGGAGAATATTAACAATAGGGAGGAAAGGAATCTAATTTCCTATAAGAAAAATACTGGGTTTGTGCCAGACATTGAGGTATTTCATGCTGAAGATCAGCAGTCATTCATCACAATGGGAGGTAACAAGGAGTTTGTAATTGCAAATTAATTGTTTTGGCAGGATTACAGTAGATTGTATTCTCCAAGAGATAAAACCTTGCAGTACACCAGAAAACATGTTGGGGGTGGGGTTTAGGGTTGGTTTGTTCTTTTTCAAGAAATATTCTACAGTCTTTCAGTGCCAAGAAGGCATGTTTTCTGAGTTCCAATTGTTTGGGAACATCAACAGAATCCTCTATACACCTCACTTTTAATGATTAGTTCACAGTACATGATAAAAAGAGTAAATCAAGGACAGCTGTGGTTTGAGAGGTATATTCCAAGCTGTTACAAATATAGAAGCAAACTGTCCTTTGTTCTAACATTCATTACAAATTCATGGCTTGTTCTGCCATCTGTTTATAATAAACTATGGACAACTTGTTAATTCTTCATAAAGGTCATAACTAAGTTCATCTTCTTCTACCTTGGAGAAAATAACTTTTTTTTGGTGCTGAATCGAGAGAAAACTCCATGTGAGGGATGATGGCTTAAAACTGCAGTCACACACCACAGCTGACAGACCCTTTCTCTTGCCACTTACTCTGGCTCAGCAAACAACTTCATGATTTACGGCTGTTCATGTGCATTCAGCACCACAGCTAGAAACTGCTGTTGGAAGATTGTATACAGCCCTCACTGATGCAAATCAGTTGTTCTCCAGAAGGTGATAAGAGCTGGGTGTGACAGGAGAAGATCCAAAAAGCTTTAGTATCCAAAGCCTCTGCTTCTCTGCTGCTATGCATGACCAGGAGCCAGAGCATCTTAGTCTCCTAAACCTAACAACTGCCCCTATGGGCTGCTCTGAATTGTGCTGCTAGTTGTGGTTCCCCATGGTTTGTTCCTCTGGCGCGGGATCGCTGATGAGCAAACCACAGCCTTTCCTGCCAACACTAATCTCAAAATACCCCTCACTACAGAGGATTAGAACAAATGGCCCAAAATTGGTTATATCAGCTGGGGACACTCTTCAATTTGGGAAAGATGTGACCAATGTTAAGAGTAAAAAATTCATGCAGCCCTTAAGAAAGGAAAATGGAAAGCTATTCCTCTGTATTTCTGAAGTAGAATGGTACCCTTTCAAGTTGTGGTGAGCTAAAACATCACCTTTAGTTTAGCATCCATTGAGGAAATGCATGCAATAAAATAGACCTCTGTGTGAGAGAACACTAGTGTTTGTTTTACAAAGCAGAAACCATTCCTCTCTTCTGCTGCAGTGAAACCAATTTTGTCTGTAATACTATGGGACAAATGACTGAGCCACCAAAATCAATGGCCAACTCCCACTAACTTCAGTGAGTTAAGGATTTCAGCAGAAAGTGAAGAATTCTGGCACATGACTTGCAGTTTACACATGGTAGAGCTCCAAGGCTATGGGTTATTTTTTTGTGGTCTTCACTGTCAGTGCAGGGCATGCTGGAGTTGAGAAAACTGGTTCACTTTGTGATTTTATTCCGTAAACTTAGGTAAAAGAGAAATGAACCATCCTGAACTCAGAGTAAGAGTTCTGAGAAAAAGATTTGGATCATCAAAGTAAAAGCCTCAGACGGGGGGACGTGAGAGGAGATACCAATGTGTTCCTTCCCTACTGCCTTTTAACAGATCTGCCACCTTGGGCTGCTTAAAACGCAGCACAAGGCATTTCTGCTGCCTTGTACCACCAAATAGAAGTGGTCACTCTGATTTTGGACAAACACAGAAATACAGTTTTCACACCTCCACTGGAAATACGCATTTTGGGAAAGAAAGGAAAGTTCATGTGAGTTCAGTTCATATTAACTACAGGTTTCTGTATGGTCATGGGTTCATCACTTCATTCATCTCTTCTGTATGGTCATGGGTCCATCACTATTCGTGTCAGTGAGTCCTAGCCATCGGACAGTTCGGTGCCTTGTTTGAGAGAGCTCTTAGGCTCCATTTACAGTCATTGTAAGACAGGCAGCTCCAGGTAGTATTTTTATCTCCCTTCCTTAATAAAGGCTGAATTCCCCTTTGAAGTGGTGATCTGGGCTGACCGCAGAGAGAACATGAACAGAGCTGTCTCAGTAAGATGAATCCCACCATTTTTGCTCTTTGATTCGCTGTCCTTTCTTCTGAAACATCTTATGGTCAGAGGTGTAAATTTATATAATGACACTAACCCAAGGTTGAGCCTCTATCTAGACCTGGACTAACTGCCAGCCTCAGTCGATGCAGCTGCAGTTGGAAACCTGGGCATGGGAAGTGAAGAGATGCTGACCACATTGCTGGGTGGCCGTGTCATTCCCCTGTGGACCACGAGCTCCAGAAACCAAGTCCTGCTCCTGCCTTTGAGGCAGAGACTCCTCCTTGCTTGCACAACAGTTTGCACAGCTCATCTCTGCTGGAGTTTCTCGGAACATCCATAGTACAGAGTATTTTGATGATTCCTTAGTAAAGGAGTAAGTGCTACAAAAAGACCATATTCATCAGTGTTTTGTTTGAAGCGGAGCGCGTTCTTGTCGCAGTGTTATTGTCTCATGTGCCAATACAGCCTCCAGTGATCCTATTAATTGGAAGAATAACTTTTCCTTTTTGATATTTTTTTTATTTAAAAGCTTAGTTCATTAAGTGCAGGGTTTTTTGAGGTTTTTTTTAACGGAGAATTAAAGCCTCCCACCAAGATCAGTGGATTGGAAATGGAATTCCATCATGACTATTTCACCCTTTTTCTTTTTGACATGAAAAAGAAGAAAGCATGAAAGACAAGCCTGTTCAAATATTGGCATTCATTTGCTCTGAGTTACTCTTGAGATGTTACAGTCTCTAGGATCATGTTTTTAAAAAGCTAGACAGTAGGTAATTCACCATTTAAAGTTTGTACTGCTCATCTGAAGAGGCTTTTGCCCCTTGAATCCTTACAGCACACAATGTGCACCACTAGAAGGGACTGCTATAATTATGCAGTCTTTCCAATAGCCTTTTGAGATTTGTAATGACTACTGAGGCATTAAGGTGATGTGCTCCAGAATGTTTTTGAAGAGCAGTTAGTATCAGCCTGCTGGTGATCCCTTGGTGGACTGTGCAAAGAGATGAAATGCTGCGTTGGTTCAGCACTGTACCTGTCAAAGCTGAGTAGCTCCCTGTCTAGAAAATGCTCAGGCAGGACTGACAGAGATGAGCAGCCCCCTGATGAAATTAAGTAATCCTAATGGAGTCCTTAGTTTAATTACTTTTTTAAACTAAATTGCATTTGTGTAGCATTGATCATTAACTGAATAATAACTGAAATATGTGTTCAGTGGAGCTTCAGTTCCCAAGATACTCTTTCAGAATTACATCTGTGACAGATTCAGTGTGGGACCATAGCTCAAGCAGCCCATAAAACCACTGCTCAGCACGAGCAGCACACATGGCTGTTGCAGCAGGGCAAGTTCTCAGGCTGCTAGGCCAAGCTGAGTTACGTGGTCCCATGGTTACATAGTTGTCCATTACTGTCTTGTTTACTTAAAATTAGCTTGCTTTTGCCTTTTTACAGAAGGTGGTTTTCAGCATCATTTCCATGCAGTGTTTCAGGTGGCATGCTAGATGAAATATGGTACCCTATAGGCAATGCCGTATCATTTCACATCTCTGCTTGATCCTCTTCTTGAAATCCAGCCCGAAAGCTTACGAGAAGTAAATTCTGCCTGATTGGTAGAATGAATTAAATGACATTTCCTCATTAACATCCACCTGGGCTGCATTGCGTAAGTACTTAGGGGCACTGTCACTGCCCAGAATATTCATGCGTTCAGTTCTTAATCTCTGAACTCTCTGTACACAATGGAACTTTTCAGAATAGCGCAGCCAAGCTTAATTAGGCAGTGAGACATACTGGACATACTGGTCAGGTCTTGTTCCTTAGGGTCATGCTGTTGGAAAGCACAGCTGTAGGCAGTTTGCAGATTGCTTCTCTCTTTTCCGTCTCCGATACCGTCACATCAGCCATGAGCATTTTCTGCTCTAATTTATTGTTTCTTCCCATACTGAGTCAGAAGGGCAAGCGTTTTTTCTTGGCTAAATTAAACGAATCAGTCATTTCACAAAAGTTTCCAAGTGAAAGATTGTTGTAAGCAAGACCAGATATGTTCTCTTCACAGATCTGGGGTTCAAAAAGAAGGGAAAAAAAAAAAAAAGAAAATAACAAGGAAGCTTGAAAAACAGCTTACAGTTGCTTTGGGCTAATTAGATCTTATCAGTGAAAAGACAGACATTTCTTTCTTTAGCATGATGCCGTGGTGAAAGTTGACCTGGTGTTTATAAAGCATATTGCATGCTGCCTTTCAGAAAGAACTATAGAGTTTAAATTAGTGATACTTAAAAAAGCCCGATGCCAAGGTGTCGGGAGCACTGACTTGCAGAGCACACACATGTGTACCATTAAAGTCTCGGTAATGGAGCAATTACGGGACATTTGTCATTCATCTCAGATGCTGTGTTAAGACTGTTATTAATAGGAACTTGTCTTGCTTTCTTTCTGACTTTCGTAGAGGCAAGAAATAATACCCCTGGGGGGGAAAATGCTCTACCCTATCCTAACGCCTTGAAATACTTAAACTCTGAAGTCAGTAAAGCATGACTCCATCTCTGAATACTGGAGCTTTAGCCATAGTGTTATCCTTGGCTCCAGCACCTTTCAGCAAACTGGGGACAAACCAGTATCTTTAAACGTCAGATGACTGCAGACTGATGAATAAAGAAAAATAAAAATCTTGCCTTCAGCTTAGTTATGACAGTCAGCTTGAGCTCTATCTCCCTTCAACAGACCAGCCTGCTAAATACTGGAGTACATTCAGGATTGGCTGAAGGGGTGCTATGACCTTCTGCTGGAAAAAAAGCAAGTATCTTACAAAGAAGACTAACATCTATCTCTTAGAGGTTAGGAAAGTGACATTTTTAAAGGTGACACATGGTCTGAATGCATCCCTACTTAGCCAGCAGCTCTCAGCTAAAAGATAAGCAATGCTTCATTATCCCATTCAGTCCTGGACAGATTGCAGCCTGTCCTCTGTCGTGGTAAATCTGTACTTTTTTTCCTGTCCCCATTAAGCCTCAACACAGGGATTTTTTGGACTGGTCTCTCTTACATGTTCCCTGCCCTGGCTTCATTCACTCTTAGTCCTCTCTCTTTCTCTGGCTATCTTTTGTAGATCAGGAGTTGATGAAGTCGCTGACATATCTCAGCACTTACTGTAAATTCTTTCTATTTTAATACCTAATATTCTCCTGAGGCATTTGCTTTCAAAGCAATTAGACATCTGTCAGCACCTTTGTTAGATTTCAAGCTTTCGTACCAGTATCCTAAGGTGGAAATAGCATTCCAGTTGAAAAATCATAGCTTGGTCTTAAAGGTTGGAGTTTTTCACTGAGTAAATCTTCTTTAAGCTGATGAATGCAGCTGCTGCCTTGACAATTTGTGAGTTTATTTCCTTCTGGATATCCCCACTGCCTTGCATGTTACTGCCAAAGAATGTGTATGGAGGCATTTTTATATTCCTTTTGCTTTCTCAAGCAGCGTTTGAACCGGGAGTCACAAGGGCTCTCATTCGGTTCACTTTTCGTAACTGTTCATTAACCCCCTCTGTTTTAGGGCGTTGAACCATCCTTTGATCTTTGCATGTGGGTGGATTTCCAATTTACAGTGGCTGTGTTGTCAGTTTAGGGCATTGTGGTTTAACGGCATGAATTTTGGATATGCATTTTTCTGATAGTGATATCACTGGCAATGCCTGCTGGAAGGAAAAAACCACTTCTTTGTTTGACACCCGCATCTCCATCCAGCCACCCGCCCGAGTCCCCAGCTTCCCAGAGTAGGCAAGCTGCTTGTGGGTGTTCTCTTGGTACTTGTGTAGCAGCTCAGGTGGCCAGCAGAGACCCACCAAAAACCAGTCCCCCCCATTCACAGCTCACGTCACTCCATCATGGCATCAAAACACGTGCCTATCTTGAGAGTTACATCAATGCTTCTAAAGCCTTTCCCAATTTTCAGAGTATATTAATAGCGATGTGAGAACTCAGTATTTACCTAAGCAGTCCAGTGTCCATCAACAGCACTTGAAACACGATCAGCGTGGTGACACTGGGCAGTGCTGGAGGATCTCAGTGTTCTGCAGAGTGGAACTGTGCTGGCTGTACAGAACCTGTACAGAACCTGGATCAGGGCTGGGCTGTAATGGTCCTTTTGCCCCCACAGCACAGGCCATGTTTTCTGTGCCTGGAAGTTGCTCTGTTTTTGCAAGAAGGCCACGGCACCTTTCCTTACTCAAACTCCTCATAACCTGTGTCTAAGTCTGAGGGTCCTGTATCAGAGGGCACAGAGTGAATCTAGCCCTGAAAATTGGTCTGTGGATATGCTTACTTGCTCCATAAATATTTGGGAACAGAGAGCATAGCAATGCATTTAGCTGTCCAGAGCAGGAGGGAAGGTATTTATGGGAATTTGCTGTTCAGTTGGAGTTTGATTTTTATGCCTCTTTTAATGATGTCCTCTTTTCATAGTGCAGCATGAGTAACAATTCCCCCTTTGTATGTATTTTGTATCTATTCCTATTTCCTATTGAAATTCCTAGGAAAGAGACTATCCAAGTACAGAGTTGAAAATTTCATCTTAAAATAAGCCAGATGTCCAACCTTCCTTTAGCTGCCAAGCCCAAAAGAGTTCAAGAAAGATGTTAAAATCTGTCTTCCTGGCTGTGAAAAACTAATTGCATAGCATAGGTGATGATCCCAGTCTCCCAGGAGAAGGAATAAAACTGCTTCGGGCAAAAACTCTGCTGTTATTTGTCTAAGGATTGGAGTTGGCAGTGTCTGTGGAAAAAGTTTCATTGCTTGCCCTCCTTGCTGGTTAACAAATGCAGAGACAGGAACACAGACAAAGGTAGGTGAGTGTTTGTATGTTGGTATCTGAAAACCTTATTCACCATATGAGAAAAATGTTTTTTTTCTCCCCCCTCCCCTTCTGTTAAGAGCATTTGTGAGCACAGGGAGTGCCTAAAAGCCAGAGGCAGAGGCAGAGGTTTCAAACTCACTATACTGCAATCCTGTGAAGAAACCCCATGGCCTGGATGGGTTATTTTATGCCTGTGTGGTAACAGCTATTCTGTTTGTAAAAGGGATGGACAATTCACTCCCCTTGCAAAGAGTTTTGTGAGGATTAAGATTAGTAAAGCGCTCTGGAGACTGAAAGTGCCATTTAAATCCTGAGGTTTAGAGGTTGCATATGACTAGTGAAGTGGAAGGACCTAAGAGCTGCATTTATCAGGATAAAAATTGTTAACTTTAAATCCAAATGTCATGGCCATGCTTGACTGGATTCCAGACTGGTAGAAGTCACGGAGGGCACACAGTGCTGGGGAAGAGCAGAGGGACACCCCAGACTAATGAAATGCCTGCATCCCACTGCAGAAGCTCAAATTATGAAGGGAATTTAAATAAGGGACTCGAACATTTGCTTTTTGGAATAGCTCACTGTAGGGCATACAAGGGAAGGGCTTGTTCAGCATAGTCCTGAATACCACAACCATTGTTGAGTGACCAAACTTTGATGTAAATTCAACCTCTGAAAATCTAAGTGCAAAAAAAATCTGTTGTAAACTAGTGTGTTGACCCTAAATTGAAATAAGAAGGATGCAAAGGAAGAAACCCCATCATTTATTTTTTAAAAAGGAAGTTCCAAGTTACATGTAGAACTTTAATACAGCACAACTGCTGCCTTCAGAAAACAATAATCAGGTCTGGAGGGGGCTGCATAGCTGGAAACACAGGGGTAAGCTGCACACCAGGACAGCTTAATGGCAACAGCCAGAAGGGATCTGAGCCAGAGATTGTTCCAAATGTCCTAGAGAAAGGCACTAGGAGAAAGGATAGGAATAAAAGCAGGTGGAATATAGAGGGGAAATTGAGATAAAAGCAAATACAAATTTGGTGAATACACCAAATACAAGAAACCTGCTTAATAAACAGTCATTAATGTGAATGACTAAAGAGAAAAAATGGATAAAATGTTGGTTTTGACAACAGGCTTCACTGATCCCACAACTCCCTCTACCCAGAAATAAATTGTTCACACGGTGTAAATGTGTTTCTGCACTGAGTTGTCTGAAGCAAGACTCGCTCAGCTCTGTTTTACATGATCCTGTCCATCTGAGGCCATTTTTTCTTAGGCCTTTCAGTGATCTACACAGGAAAGAAAAGCTCCCTGTGCTCCACTCAGAGCAAAGCTGCACTTATTGTATCCGATGGTCTTCAAGAAACAGCAGGGGTTTCCTGTGGCACGTCCAGAACAGAACAACCACAGCTTTGCTGTTCTCTCCCCAGTAGGTGGGAGAGCTGGAGTCTTATGTGCAACCATGTGTTCATTTGCCCCTGGGTTCTAGTCTTACAAGGATCCACACTACCTACACATCCTTTGTACTTGGGCTTCAGTCCAGCCTCAGTGGTGCTCATCTTTTGAGCCTCTTGAATGTTTGGCATGTTGGTTTTTAAGAATTATCACTCTGAGGTGAGTGCATTTTTCAGGGAGAGAGCTCCAGTGCCTGACTTTGTTCAGAAACAGCAGAAGACAGAAAACATGATCTTTTATACACCATCCTAATTGTATCTCCTGAGTTTTCCCTCACCTCCTCCTCTCCCCCATTGTTTGCTTGTGTGTGGCTTTAGCAGAAATAGGAGTCTTACCAAAGTTCTGCAACCCATTGTTTCTTTATTTTAGATACAAGGTTCTTTTATTAATTCCAGCTGGTGCACCTCACTCTGCTCACTGTGTTTGCTTTATTAAAACTGAACAACGTGCAAGCAGGACATTGTAAATCACAAGTGACGGGCCAGAGAAGAAGGAGGGAGAGGTAGGGACTCCACTTGTATGACAATAAAGAGAGTATATAAACAAGCTGGGCCTCCTGGCTCATAGAAGCCAAAACTCGTGGAGTACAATGTGCAATTGCTCCCAGGAGGACAGACAAGTGCCAGACAGTTAGCAGGGATAGATGAGAGTGAATATGTGAATACCTGGTGTGTTCTCTCATATACCTGAACAAAGCTTCTCTAGAGGTCTGGGCATGTAGGAAGAGCTGCCTGCCTCTGCTGTCATCCTTGTTTTTATCTTGTGGCAGTGGTAATCTTGCCTGTGGAAGAAGCCTTGTTAGACCTTCCACATCTTGGAGAGGGCTCTTAAACCAAGACAACCAGTACCACCGAGTCCCTTGTGGAGAGGGAGGTGGAAGCTGCTTGTCCATAATTAAGCAGGGTATGTTTTCCAGCTTTGCCTCTTTGTGGCTGGTGGAGGGAATTGCATCTCTGCCTGCTTGAACCTCATAGGCATCCATCCACAGGGACAGTCAGTGGAGATGGACTCAGAGCAAGTCCAGACAGAAAGACAACAGCTTCCTTCCCTGTACCAGGACAGTTCACTCTGCTCACAGCACTCCTTGAAGCTGCAAAATCATCGTGGACACGAGCAACAGCTGTATGAAGGGTCCCTGGCTGACATGATGACCCTGGTGTTGAGTTATCAGCACCACAGTGAGCTGCCAGTTTGCTGCATATTTCAACTCTGCCAGTGATTTTCCTGGTGTCTATGTGTATGTGACTTGGAAGCTACTCTGCTTGGACCATGTCTCAGTGCCTTCTCTCCTCCAGTGCTCCTCAACCTGTGGGAAAGGCCTCCAGTCACGCGTGGTCCAGTGTATGCACAAAGTCACCGGGCGCCATGGCAATGAATGCCCTGTCCTGTCCAAGCCAGCGGCCTACAGGCAGTGCCACCAAGAGGTCTGCAATGAGAAGATAAATGTCAACACAATTACCTCGCCCAGACTTGGTGAGTGAGGGGTGTTGGGGGGAAGATGCCACTTGTGAAGGACCAGGCAAAGCCCAGGGTTGCAGCGTGTCCAGTGTGATAAAAGTAGGGCCTCAGAGGATTGCCTATGGCCAGAAATTAGGAGAGGGACCCCCAGTCAGACTCTAGACTAAAGGTCTAGCGTGGGTAAGTCCTCTCTTATCCATCAATCCCTGTCTCAGACTTTGCCCAAGCTGGAGCACTCAGCAGTGGGCAGGCCTGAGAGCCCGACAGGAGCACACGAATGGTGGGTGGTTGGTTGACTGGTCACAGAAGTGAGGGAGCTGACAGGCATATCTTTCACCATCACAAACACCTTCACACCCTGCTTTTGCTGTGCTGAGTGTAAAGTATGATGATTAATTCATCCATACACCAAGAAAAGGACATGACCTTGACAAGTAGAGCAGTGCTGTGGGTTTGGTTTTTTTCCTTTTTGTTCACTGTCACAAGAACGTGGTTTGATGAATTAATTTTCCGTGGATGGTAAGAGAGCATCCAGCCTCTTTCTGGGAACCCTTTGATTTTCTGTCACCGTCCTTCTCCTCACCCTCCCTGCATCCCCTTTGTACCTGGCTGAGATGACAATATGGTGATAAGCCACCCATTCCCTGAAACACCTTAACATCGTATTTCAGAAATGGCTCTAGGTAAGAAAGCTTCTGTCAGTACAAAGTTGTGGGAACCCATGTTTTTCCACATCGTATTTGCTCAGTTTATACGGAGATAAAAATATTTTTTTTCCAAACTTCAGCCCTGTGTGTTCAACCACAGCTCCAAGAACCGAGCTGGTTTCTTTACATTTCACACATCATCACCGGTGAGATGAAGCTAAACTAAGCCATCAGCTGCACTGGCACAGCCTCACGGTGCCTCCCACTGCTCTTCAGTACAAGAGGCTGGGTTGTAAACAGTGCTGCTAAGAGCTTACCAGAAAGAACAGCCTCCACCCTCTCCGCAGAGCTAGCCTTGTAGGCTGAGCCCTCTTATACACACGAAAAGGCAAAGCTGCTAAGTAATAGAGAACCATTTTCTAATAGCACTGTCCAGTATTAAACAGCACTTAAACTAGGACTGGACCTGCAGCTTCTGAACTGAAATTTATTTCACAAAAGTTTAACAGATGTGTAAAAGAACATGGGAAATTTTGTTCTTGCAAGCGCAGTCCTGCTGAGGAGCTTCTAACCTCTTTTGTTTAAGAACATATGAGAGTACTTCCCAGATATTTTAGCACTAAAGGCATAGTGAAAAGAAAACATTTCATTTGAGAAGTAAGCCCTGATGAGACAAGAAATCCATCCTAATTCACATTCGAGGACAAAGCAATAAAAAGCTCACATGTTTAGAAGACTGAGGAGGCTCAAGTCCCTGCTGAAAGTAATCTGCAAGTAATTTGGGATGCTTTTGTTTCTAAACCAGGCTTGGAATCACCAGGGCCAGAAACAATGATATTTGATATTAGCAGAAAGATATATCACTGAGTGTTTTGCCCTTCCTGCTTGTAAACAATTCTGATTGGATTATCTTTAAACAAAATTTTCTGTTTTCTGCAATGTAAACATCACCACAAAAAAAGTATACAGGAAAAAATTCCAGTAGTCTGCAAAACCCATGCTGCCTTTTTCCCACTTCAGCCTGTTTTTCATCCCAGGTAACATTTTCAGAAGTGTCTAAGTGTAGACATCACCTCACCTGACTTCTGTGTCCAGTGTCCCTCAGTGAAGACATGTTCAGAGCGGGTTAATTCTGTTCCTCAGGCACCTGACCCACGTTGCCTTTTCAACATGCTTCCTGTCTAACCTCACAATCTATGAGGGACCTTGGACCTCTAAAATATCAGAGTCCGAGCCTTCTTTGTGACTCAGTGTCTGTTATATAAAGTCTCCCATCACAGATTCATGAGGTCTATCTCAGATGTTCTTGCAAGATGTGTAATTTATTCAGCTACATCAGGTTTTTTGTGCCTGGCTGGAACCATAGCTTGTGGGGAGTGCTGTGGATCTGAGCCCCTCGAAAAGCCCCTCCACTGCTGGCAAGCTCAGAAGTAGCTCTGCCCTCCTCTCCTTTAGGGTGATCACTTCCACTCCATTTTTTTTCTTGCAATAAGGTTTTTTAAATTGGCTTCATGTTCCTTTTTTTTGGGGACAGTGCAACTTCATGTCATCAGATTCTGTCAGACTTTTGCTTCATGTCCAACTGAACGAAGCTTCAGTGATAAACATTCCTACCAATTTTGCTGCTGTTGTTTTTCTGGTGCTTGGCACTGAGATTCACAGCTAAATGCAGGATAAGAGCCTTTCCTGGTTTCATCTGGCAGAGATGAGGAACAAGGGACTCAAGATGCTGCTGGGTCAGCACCTTTAGTGTTCTTTAATTAGACCCTTTTTTCCCAGCCTCAGAGGCCATGATATCCATTCCCCCCTCCCACCAGCTAATTGTTGTCCTACTGTTTTCACTACACGGAGAAGTATTATTTTTACTTCCTATTAATTTATCTTTACGTCTCTCAAACCGGGTTTGATTTTGCTCCTCTGTCAAAATGTTTCCCCCCACAAGGATGATGGCCGCTCCCGAAGCGTGCCCTGGTGAAGCACTCTCCCTGCTTCCCCTCGACTGCTCTGCAGTGTTCCAGCACTTAAATCCAGGCTGATGCTTTAGACATTTTGCTCATCTAGGCCTATTTGTCACTGAGACAAGATAGCTGACATCCAGCTACACCCTCGCAGTAGGCACTTCCAAGAGGTGATATTTTGGTAGAAAGAACATCATCTGATCTCCAGTGCTGACAACGAGATTGGCCCTTTCTTCCCTCATTTGCAGGGATTTTGGTCTGCAATGCCGTTCTTGGCTAATCTGCCAGTTTCTCCTCTCTTTTCTTATCCAAAGCTGCTCTCACGTACAAGTGCACAGGCGACCAGTGGACAGTGTACTGCAGGGTGATCCGGGAGAAGAACCTGTGCCAAGACATGCGGTGGTACCAGCGCTGTTGCCAGACTTGCAGAGACTTTTATGCAAACAAGATGCAGCAGAAGAGTTAATGAACCTGTGCTACTTCTTAGAGTATTACAGCTATTTGTATGTAAATCACGGACTAGTAGGTCTGAGTACTGGAACTTCATGAGTTGCTACAATGTGGTGGATTCCAAAGCATATCTAATAAGACTTGAAACTAATTCTACAGACTGGATACCAAAGTAATCCACTCGTCCACCTTAAAAACAAAACAAAACACCAAACAGAAAAAAAGTCATCTCAAGGAGCCAATCATTTTATCATATTTTGACATCCTTACATTTTTCATTAATGCTTTTTACTTTAATATATTAAATCACCAGCCACTGGATGGCTTGCTACCATTGCAGAAAAGGACAAGAGTTGCAAAGTGATTACATTGACTAAGGTTATGGGTACCTCCATGGAGGAAGGCCTCTGACAGAATAATTCAGCAAAGGTAGAGACGTTACTTAATCTTTTAATCTTGGCTTTCATCTGATGTTTTCAATTCCCAACAGCTATCCCGTTGTGGAGTGGGCTTGGAGGGACACACGTAAATGAAAGGCTTAATTTAAAGAGAGGATTTGCTGTAAAAGCTTGTGAAAACTGACAGCAGAGGATGGACATCTCAAATTCCTGTAGAAAACCCAGTACAATTACATCCACATTTCAAGTCATATATTTTAAAGCAACTAATAGGGCCTGCCCTTCTTGCTCATTATGAAAAACAATCCTCTCTCTCTTCCCCAGAATAATATAGTTTCTTTTATGAAACCTTTTTTTTTTTTCCTCTGAGCTTAATGAAATGGAAGCTTATTAACAGCAGTAGATGGTTATTTTTAAGCAAAACCCATTCACACGAGATGGGAGAAGCCCGAAATCATTTAATCCAGCAGAGCTCAGAGGGGGATTGCTTGGCCTAATCTCACTCCAGTTTTTAGAAGTCAGTCAGATAATGAGACTGAATGTTGTTGGGGTTTTTTTGTTGTTTTTTTTAAAGGCCCATGAAACTCAATAGGGTTGGTACAGATTCTGGAAAAACCTTTGTGTGAAGGATGGAGTGGAGAGCAGAAGAGGTGTTTCCCATCTCTTGGCTTTTGTATACATCTGTGGTTACATAGCCTTCTGAGTCAGGGACACCAGACATTCAAGGTGTAATCTTGATCTTGTTGAAGCCATAAGGCTGAGACTGCATTGCCTTCAGTAAGGGTTAGGGTTTTACTCACTGTATTTTAATGCTTCCTCTGATACTTTTGTGGTGCTATCAGATTGGTGCTATCAGAGCACTTAGCAAGTGCTGCACATATGATACTGTCTTCCACGTCTCTGCACTTTAAACCAAACTCCTCTCTGAGACGTGAGACTTGAAACAGAAGCTCTACCCAGGGCAGAGTTTGTCCCCTCTGTTAGTCCTACAGCTCAATGTCTCCCTATCATATCTTGCTCCAACATGTATCATTTCCCTTGCCAGGGTCCAAGGTCAGTTGTGCAGTGGTTAAGTTACAGCCCACTCTTCATGATATGAACAGAGCCATTTGGATGAATCGCAGCTTTGTACTCGCTCTAGAACCGCGTGTTACTGTTTTATTCCTTGAAAATGAGTGCAGAACTAAGCCCAGCTACTACCCCAGCCCCTGGACCAGTCTGGATTGCAACTCACACCTCTCCTCAAGTTGTCTTTGTTGCTGTTATCACTTTTTTTTTCAATGCAAAGAGGGATAAATACACTTAGTCCCTAATGTATCTTTAAAGCAACTTTTTCTTCCTTACTACAATCCTTTTGATATCCAGGACCTCACCAGAGTAACACATTAGCGTTTTATTAAGGGCTAAGTTTTTTTCAAGCACAGGGAGCTAATGTTCATCAACAGATTCATACTGTGTAGGCTTCACATTTGCATCTGTGCTTATTTTAGTGCAAACGAGCGTGTGCACACAAGGGCCGGCTGGTGTGCACAAAGGCACATTTGCACACAGTTATTTTCTCTAGTGCCTGTCTCCAACAGATCTGCTTTCCAATGCCTCAGATGATTTTCTCTATCAGGGAAATGATTCCAACCTTTTTTTTTCCTTTTTTTTTTTTTTTTTATTGTTCTAGTGGATGTTCTTTTGGCATCTTACAGTCAGGATCAGACCTCCTTCTTCTGTTATTCCCACCCTGTAGCCCAGACACAGAGGTTGTGTAACTACTTAGCAAGTAACCAGTGGAAAATGTTGCTGGCAGGGGTGGCAGGGAAGATTTAGGCAACACCACGGTGATGTTCAGTTAGGCAAATTTATAAGTAGATGAACTTCTAATAAGAAAGTTCCAAGAGATCAGAGAGAGCCCGGAGGGCCTGAGTTATATTGGTAATTCACAGCGTTCCCCCCCTTGCCTGTTGTCATACCCTGCAGTAACACAGGGAGTGACACCACCACCACAGCCACCTCGCAGCAGTTTGGCTGAGGTGGGTCCCCTTACATCCTTCACTTGGTTTGGAGTTTGCTGTTTTCCTTTTAATGGGCAACATTTGCCCATGAATCGGCCTGGCCTGAGGAAACACCACCCCCTGCCTGAGCATTTTTGGTATTACTGACACTCGGGGTGGACTGTTGAAGGATTTTCCATCAGACTTCTCTGTTATCTTGGAAGAATAACATGTGCATTTATTATGAATGAAAATCTAAAGGTGCTTTTTAAATAGAAGGGGTCATTTTTCCTTCTGGTGCTGATCTGTCAGCCTCTCTAGGCAAAAGGTAGGCTCCTAGAAAGGTGCATAGGAAAGATTTAAATTCTTATATTTTTCAGCAATAATGTCTGAGCACTGAATGAACCACCTCACTTGCTCTCACAGCCCACAGATTAGCGTGCATCAGCTTTTTATTTTTATAAATCAGAAACCAACATTCATTAAGAACTGGTGGCACAACACAGCTCCATTTTATTACATTCTCTTACTTCGTACGGTGACAACCTTCCCATTTTATAATAGCCACGAAAAAAAATTGATAGTAATGACAGTTTAATTCTGTCCAATACTCCTGCACTTCTGTTTTGCAGCATTTTATAGGAGCTTTACTATGAAATTACAGCTATGCTCTGCCCTCAGTTACTCCATACTGGTGAAAAGAAGGCTGTTTGTTTCAGTGTATCTATGACAATACTTTTTCTTAGTTGTTCGTAAGAGATTGACGCTCTTTTGATTACAGTGGTGGTATTTCCATATTGTAAACAATACTCTGTACTGTTACTAAAGTACTGTACATTTCTAGTTGCACAATTGTGTTATTGAGTGTAGATTCTCACTATCTCATGTATGGTGCTATTTTGTGTTGGTGGAAAAGAATTTTAGCAGTCGATTATTGCTTGATATTTTATTATAATACAGGGATATATTCTCCATGGCAATAATATCATTTAAGTTTTTCATTACAGAGTGAAATGTATATATTTTTCCATTAGCTAATTTGCATATGTACTGTATCCATGGTAATTTTCTTTTTGGTGCTGGTTATAAATAGAAAAGATAAAAACAGTCAAACTGAATGGAACCAGTTGTAAATGAAAACCGAAAAAAAAAGAGAAGAGGATCATTCCATTTAAAAAGAAAAAAAAAAAAATTGAGTATGTTGAATAATAAATTTATTTTTTCCATAACAACTTTAATAAGGTTTCTGAACTTGAAAAATATACAAAGCAAACCAAACAGCTAGCATAAAAATTAAGAGAAAGGAGTGAAGCTGTGAGTAGTACGTTACGCATCTAATACTGGGCTGAGACTGGGATTTGACTGAGTCTAGGCCAACTGTTTGATAGCTGTGGTAGGTGTAAAAGATCATTTGTCAGCAAAATTCTGGCATCTCAGAGTTCCCAGTGCGCTAACAAATCAAGAAATGATGGGGTTTGTCCCAGTCAGGTTGCAAAACAAAGCACAGGGAACGTTAATACCTGATGGATGCCTTGCAAGGTCTGTGGTCGGTGACACGAGAGTAGAAAATGCCTGTCTGGAAAAAAACTGAGCCAGGCTTCGTTTGAGGCACGGCCATGTAAGTGCCTGAGCAGCTCGTGCCCGCGGGGAGCCGTGTGGAACAAGTGCCTTTGAGAAAGGTTGCTTTCAATGTATGTTGGAGCTGAGAGGAAGTGGTAGCTTGCCGTACGTTTAGTGGTAGCTGCTCCACTGGCGCAACCTGGTAGTGAAGACTGCTGAGCGTGTGGAAATTTATACTGGAGCAAAACTATTCCATCCATTGGAAAGGTGTCTACGTAACCTCGCCCCACACTTCCCTGGTGTGAAATAAACCCAATTACTTCAGTGCCGAGTGTTTTGGATGTCTTTGTTGTAGGCACTAGCCAGGACCTTTGTACTCTTTACCTCCTCCCTCAGCACGGTGAAGATGTTTTTGGCAGACAGCTGCACCCAGACAGGCCTGTAGGATCCTTTCCCATCCTAACAAAGATGCCATCATCCGTATCCCATTCCAGTTCTTGTTAAAAGGACACTTCTTAGAGGTGGGAGCAGCACCTTTCTAAAGCTGCCTTAAAAGCAAACTGAAGTACGGCTGATGTGAGAGTCCTCCTCCCAAAATGAGTTCCAGAAATGGAGTTTTTAACTATGTTTAAAAATAGACTTCATTTAGTGATCTCATGCTGGCTTCTTGGAAATGGCATGATAGGCTTCCTAGTTTTCAGAGGTAGCCTTAGCAGCTACCAGCCCAGCTGCCATCATGTATATGACTGTTAACAGCAGCAAAAGTGTAGATACTCCATCCAAGTGGTGCTGTATATTAATAGACACATCACTGTGTTTGTGTGTTGCCTGGACTCAACATATGATTGCACTTGTTGACCTGTTTAAACAATAAAACATAGCTGTAAGCCTTTGGAAGCCAAAAGGCTTTGCATTAAGATGGGATATGGCAATGGGTGGGAGGGGTGTAAGGAATGCTGTCATACATTTGGCTTGAAAATTTCCTGGTATGTGCCAATATCTCTTCTATAAATCCGGTAAGCTTTAGATACTTAGTTTGCCTATTTTGCATGTAGCAGTTTGCTGATTTTCTCTTATTCCTAATCCCCATCTTCTAACCAAGAAACCAGATGATTTGGAGCCATTATCCTTCCCTGTGATCTCAGTTGTCTTTTTAAGACACTTCAGCCACATTCATTAAAGGCAGGTGGGGTCAGATGGCTCTGCTGCTCTGACATAAAAGTACCAGGAGGAAAGTATAATCCCTGCTCAGCTGCTCGGAGCTCAGTTCTGCCTCCACCAACTCCACCTGCTTCCTTCACTCTCTTACAAGTCCCGGTGTACGCAGCAGCCTCGTGGTGCCTTGCAGCAAGCTGGTGGGACCCTGCTTTCTCTGGAAGGAAATTTCTTTCCAAAAAGCTCAGTGGATCACCTCACCCTGGCACCCAGAGTACTACTGTTGGAGGACTTTGCTCTGTCGGTAGAGTGAAAACTGCACGTTCTTTGTGCTTTCCCCATCACCACGTGGGCCCTTGGGAGAGTTGTGTTTTCTGCTTACTGAAGGGTGTCGGCACAAACACCAGTACGCTGTGGAGTTCCAGGCAGAGGAGAACCATGCCAGATGCACTTATGTTTGATTCACTCACGCTTCTGACAGTGTAAGTAAAGAAGTCCTGGCAACCTACTTGCTGGCAAGTTACTTGCCTCACTTGTCCTGCTGCTGTATGAATACAGGCTGTGGGAGCTGCTATTCAACAGCATTTCTGCTTCGAGCACCTGGACCTGTGCTGAAGATGTTTGATAATACTTCTCTGTACCACTGGCACGTCTGCATCCTTGTTTATCATGATTTGGAGGCAGGTCAGTAGGAAGACAGCAGTTCCTCAACTGCTGCTAATGCACGAAGACCAGTTGTCTTTTCTGTGTGCTGTTTTTTTGTCCTTTTATCATATCTCTGGCTTCTCTTTACACTTGTTAGGAATGGGCCAGTCTGCCTGGAGAGAGACTTTCCAACAGCAGAACTGCCTTGGACAAGCAGGAATGAAGCATCTTTGCTTTGGATGGGAAGAACTGTCTATTTATAACAGGAGAGTTTAAATAAGAAAGTGTATAAGCCGAGAGGGACCCCAGACTCTCCTTAGCAGAAGGTAATCACAGAGTCTCCAAAGCTGACCTCCATGTGTCTTGCATCACCTCGTCTCCTTTCGTGCCACTTTCATGTGACAGACCCCATGAAGAATGCCCGGAGGCTGCACTGTACTGCATTTATTATTTTGTCAGTGCTGCCGTGTCTGCCAAATGGTGTCCAGACACTCCAACAGACTTTCCCAATTAACAGAGTCCTGCAGCTGATGTCGGGGCTTCCATGTGTTCCCTGTGTGCTACCACAGCTGAGATACTGGCTGGGTCCACATGGCCTGGGGTGGGTATCTGCCTTGGCTGCTGGTCTGGAGAGAAGCAGCTGGATTTTCTTGAAAGTTGTGGTTTCCCTCAGCTCCTCTTGTTTGGCTGTGAAGGGCTCCTGTTTGGGTGTTTTATCCTTTCATCTCTCTGTGGCCTGGGTGGAGCTGGAGCCTCCAGCATGACTTGTCTGGGTCATGGAACAGGCACTGGCATCCTCCTCAGCCTTGGGAGCGAGCGACTCAGCGTGCTCGCTATGGTGGAGCCCACAGGATATCAATGTGTAGGGCCAGGTCCTGGCACAGCTCAGTCTCCAGGTAAGCCCTGGCCTCAGGGGCTTAGAGCAGTCTCGTTGGAACTCCTGAGATGCTTGCTTGTGCTTCCTCCTCTGTGTGCCACAGACAAGCTGCATGGCCTTGCCCTCCCTGCATGGTCATTGTCCCTTTCCCCTCCTGTTCTGCTTGCAGCTGCTTTGTCCTCCACAAACTTGCTTTGCACCCACCGGAAACTTCGCTACCTTTGCAGTCTATACAGAATACCTCCCCTCATCTGCTTAAATGCCTTTAATCTCCTCCTTCAGCCCTCTGAAGAAAAGTATTTTTCTCATTGTACTCCTGTAGTAGCCTTATGACTCCTCTCACTGCTGCCTTCTGAGTGGTCTTTGTTCTGAGGTTTTCTACAACGATTCATGTTCTTTGTGCAGTGGCAGTTGGAATCTGCACCCAGACATACGGATACCAGCAGGTCATGCCCAAAGAAATGGTCCTTCTCTCAAGAGCTCGCAGACCACAGGTGGTCCTGGGGAAGAGGCAGATTCCCAAAGCAACTAAGTCAGTGGCAGCAGCACTCTGAAAAGGCACGGAGGTGAGTGTAGACCACTTTAGAATTGAGTAAGTGAGCCTGTACTGCAACTACCGCACTGGCAGGGGAGGGAAAGGGATATTCCCCACTGGTTTTATATCCTCAGACACATATTTTTGGTATTGAAAGTAGCAAAGGGTCAAATTCACATCACTTCAGAGATGCCCCTTACAGAAACTGGACTGCAAGGTCCAGCCCCAAGCCTGGATAGGGCTCAAAAGGAGGGTTGGCAGAGAGGGAAATGCTCATTTGTTCATCAGGAGGAGAGCCATTCTCCATGGCTGGCTCCACTACTCCAAAAAGCATCAGCTGTTGGAAGATGCCTGACAGTTTCTGTAAGGTCACTGCATATTGCAGTGTGATTGGACAGCCATGCTGGAGACAGGCAGTCGATGAATCGGTGAAAAAGGGATATCCTTGACCAGGATCTTTAGGTTGCACAAAGATCAGTGCGACCACGGCCTCCCCAGCAAAGCCAGACAAGCCATTCTTGAGGGGTTTTTTTTTCATTTTCTTGGAAAAGACATACAAACATTTTGCAGCTTCCATTCATTTCCCCAGCGCTGTGTTTTTTCCCCTTGATTTTTGTCTCTAATGGCAAAAAGACCCAACCAGACTGCAGCTTTGTTTGGCACCAAATTTCCCTCCTGAGATGATCGCACAAGAAGTCTTTTATCACTTCGTCGGCTCTGAGCCAGAGCTGCTTGTGGTGGAAGTCGCCGGGACTGTAACCCCGGGCTGCTGTGGGACGAGAGTCAAGCTCGGGCTGTCAGCAAGGCGAGTTGCAGCAGTCGGAGCCCCTGCCAGGACACGTCAGTACTTCTGAGTGTGCTTCCCTCGGTGCTGCTCTCATTAAGGAAAAGGTACAAAATCCAGGTCTAGATTGAATTAGTCCTTTAAAAACAGTTAAGTGTTGTTTAAACTAAAAATCCTGTCCAGAATCGCGGTCTAATTCCTTAGGAAATCACTTTAAATCGAGCCTCCCCTGCTCCCCGCTGCCTAATAACAACGTGTCACATCTTGGTTTTCTCACAGAGCTGATTCACCTTCTGTGCCACTTGAGCTGCCTTGGCTTCAGCACCGTCACCTCTGCTTTACGCCCGGGTTTGTGTCGAGGAAGGAGGGCCCTGCTGACCTCGCTGGGCTGCTGCTCTCCTCGGGCATCATCAAGCCCCCAGAGCTGCCAGCAGCTCTGCCTTGCGGCTCCTTCCCCACATCATTTCACGACTCTGGCCAACAATACCTGGAGGGGACTGCGAGACGGAGCCCAGGAAATGCTGTCGGTCGCATTTCCCACGCGGTAAGGAAGATTCCAGCTGTTTGGAGGGGTTTTTTTTCCCAACCATATTTTGCTGAAGAAACAAGTTTAAAGGGGATAAAGAAAAAACACGTTATTGTGTAAGCGAGATGGAAAACAGCTTTCGGTGGGTTCCCAGGTATTTATGTGCCATTCTCCCTGCAATGTTATTAGCACCGACGTTGCCTGTGGCTGGCTGGCTGTTAAATAGGACTGGTTTTGCAACATCTGTGTGTACAGATACCTCCCTTTTCCCTGCCTGTCCCCATGGCTCCGTTTATTTGTACGCAAGGCAACTGCGAGGTTATCGAGGCTCTGCATCAGCTGAACAAACTCACAGCAGAATCAGCTCACTGTGTGTCCTTTCCTGAGAATTAATAGTTTTTGGGTAGTAGGCCCTTGGGCAGCCTCTGTGAGAGATCTGGTCTTTCTTACGCATCTCTCAAGAGGAATTGCTGCCTAGGCTTATACTGTAAGCTCTGGAGTATCTATAGCCATATGTATAAGAAAAAATAAAATAAAATAAGCCTATTAGCTTGTTTGTTTTTGAGCCTCCCCGTAGAATGGTTCTAAAAGTATGGGAAAAATTGACACAAGCATCCTTGCATTTGTCAAAATTTTCTTAGATGTTTTTCAAGGTATTGCTAAGACCTGCCAGGCTCCTCCCCTTTCCTCCCCTGCCTTGCCCCAAATACTTCCATTTTTGGCTAAAAAATCTCAAGTTTGGGATTTTTTTTGACCAACAATGTCAGCCAAAACTCAGGCTCTTCTCTCTAATTTTTCCACTAAATTTTTTAACTATCTTCTGGCAAAACAGAAATATTATTTGGATGGAGGTTTTTCAACCAGCTCAGCTCATGAGTGTCTGCCGACAGCCACACGGGAGAAGCTGCATCTTCCCAGAGAGAAGATTGTCCGAGGGGCCGAACGTGAGGCAGGCGATGACAAACGCTTCTCTCCCCAGCTCTGTGCCCCAGCCAGCACTGTGCTCTTTTTCAGGCCTCATCCCTTAATGAGAGCCATCTTTCTAGAGATGTTTCCAGCCTAAATCTCTCTTGGCAAGTCCTCTCAGTAATTCAGGTACTTTGCCAGGTTAAAGGAAGACGTGGGTGGCACAGAAGGATCTTCTCTGACCAAAGGACCCCGGGACTCGGTGGAGCCGTGTTCTACATCTCTTATCTGCGCTGACTAATATTTGGACCCCTCCAGGCAAGTACATATTGGCAGGGAAGGGTGGGGAGATGGAGCTAGTCCAGCTCACTTTGAAAGCAAGCCTCAGTGTGCTGTTGTTTTATGGCAATGTTTAGATACACCAGCTGCTGAGCCATGCATAGCCATGAACAGTGTCCATGTAACCCTGAGGACCTCCAGGGACGAGATCCTGAAGCGGCTGACGGGCTGACCTGACACCAGTCCCATCACTGCTCTGTATATATTACCCATCTGTCCATGGGGAAGGGCTTTCTCCCACTGAATCCAGAGCGTGAACTCAAGGGGAGCCCAGCTCCTCTTACTTCCTGGCTTCCTGTGATGAACTGGGAGACGAAGAAAGAAAATGTTCTTGCAGAGCAGGGCAGAAGCCAAATTTCAGTGTTTGGCCTCCGCAACCAAGGAGTGTCTGCACTTTGGCTCCATGGGCAGCCTCCTCAAAGAATAGCCGTCCCTCAGCAGTCTCTACCATTTGCAAAGTGCTCTCAGATCTTTCAGTGAAAGACCTTTTGGGCGTGCAAAAGTTTATAGCCCTTCTCTGCCCATTGCTGATTTTAGAGGGTTAAGTTAAGAACAGGAAATGCAGTGACTAAAGGAAAGCCATTAATATTAAATTCTACCCTTTGCCAGATAGTCTTGTGTTATCTTTGCTCTTTCATGAAATATGTTCCAGTTTTCCTTGCAGGGCATTCTTTACAGGGGTAGCAACGGAGGAGCTGTAACTTGGCACATCTCCACCTGCTTTTCTGTAGCAGTGCACATTTGTGCTCTGGGATTTGAAGAATTTCCTTTGCCTCTAGAACTGATACGCAAACAGTCAGCTGTACAGACATCAATCTGTCCAGTAGACATGCTGTGTGACCTCAGAAATAATACAGGTGGTCAGCACCATGCTGGTGAATCCTGAATTTCTGGAGCAAACAGACTCATTTTACTCTGACTAGAAGACGGGAGGTCCTGTATATACCCTCCAGTAATGTAATCTGCTGTGCTTGACTGATCACAAAACACCCACCAAGATTTCCCTAACAAAAGTCTTGACTTTTGCCAAGGAAAGCAAAGATTTGCAGGAAATGAGAGCCGTGACCTTGCCACCTCAAAAATAGCTTGGAGATCTCAAGATGCTCATCTCAGCAGAGAGATGCTCTTGCCACAGCAAATGTAGAGCCCTGTGTGGTCAGCACATGGCTCTTCCAGCTTTACCTCCTCCAACAGGCATCAATGCTGTTGTCAGAAAAAACGGGGGGGGGGTTGGACTAGATAACGTTTAAATGTCCCTTCCAACCCAAACCATTCTATGATACAAACAAAAATGGGCCACCTTAGTCTTCTCCTGCCTGTTTGCTGTGCTGCTGTAAGCCTCGCTATGTATAGGTACTGCTCTGTGAGCTGGTGTGGAATGAGGGCTGTTAAGACTAGGAGAGGTGAGTGTTGCTAACTGCATAACCCAGCTCATACCATTTCTCCCACTAGTGATTTCCTCACAGCCCAAAGCTGTGTGCTTGAGCTGCTGTGCACCCTCTGGGTGGTTCAGGCCTAAGGGAAAAATTCCGGAGAGAAAGAAATGGGCCTCCAGAGAAGCCCCTAACTCTAAGCAAGTTGTTCTCTAGAGCAATTGCCATTTCTGTTAAAAAGTCTCTCATTTCCCATTGATACTTCTCAGGTTGCAAGGAGAGCCATACTTCTGCTCCTGAAGGCCCTAGCTGCAGACACAGCCTTGGAAGGGAAGCTTGCTCTCATGGCTACGGTGAAGGAATGGGAAGCACGAGATCTGGCATGAAGTCCTGCTCCCATTGAAGCCAGTGGGATGTTTGCCATTGGCTTCAGGGGAAGCCAAGATTTCAGTCTGAAGCCAGATTTGCTGGTGTGTTGAGCTGTGCTGAGAGCAGAACCAGAAAGGGTTCTTGGTTTCCTGATAAAGCTGTTGCTGCCTCAGCTCCTCTGCTGCAGATAGCTGGTTTCTCACCTCACATTACCCACTACTTACTTCCATGTTTTCAGGTCTTGTTCTTACACCAGAAACTCTTTGAGGAAGAGACTGACCACATGGTTCATGCCTGTTATATTGTCCCATGACTGAAGCTCCTGGACATCCCCACCAGCAAAATCATCCCCTCCATCATGGGTTATGGACAGTGCAAGAAAATGACATAAAGCAATAGCACAGGGCTGGGATAAGTGGCTTACATGGAGTAAAACATATGGGATTTGCTTCAGGTAAGTAACTGTGCCTTCTTCAGGCAGCAGCTCAAAACAGCTCTAGAATTAACTCTGAATAGTTCAAGAGCACCTGAAGAGATTGTAAAGGTTGTCCAGGAATGGATTTCCCTGCTTCACACCTTCGCACCAACGTGAGCTGTTGAGAATCTTGATATTATACTCATCCCTTTTACTCTTGTCTCCTCTTCTTCACAGTTAGGTGGAAGCCAAATTGTGGTAGGGATGTTGTGTTAGTTAGCCATGTTGTTAGTTAGGTGTAGGTACTCGTGAGCCTGATACTAAACCTTTCCCACATTATTATTGTTCCCCCTTCTAATAAGCCAACTCCAAAGGTTGTCATGCTGCTGTGGTGATATTACGTGTTAAGTTGTGCATTACATAGTGCTCCCCGATGCATTACATGCCCTTGTGTCAGCTCTTGCAACCCACAGCAGGTGAAGGAAGCGATCTCAGAGTGGATTGAGATTATTATGGTATACCAAGAAGCCCCATTATGGCCTAGACAGGTCCCGTTGTTTTTATTTGAATGGACACATGGTGGAGCCTCTGTATGACAAGAAAAAGAAGCATTGCAAATAATTCTCGCTTTTTATTTATATTTCTCCCTGATCAGGATGTCTCGTTCTGTTCATTGTCTGGGTTTGGTCTCTACTGCCCCTTTCTGGGAGCATCTGTAAACACATCACTTCTATAAGAAGAGGCATGAAGGTTTATCTCCTGCACCAAGAAGCTGCCCTGGCTTTCCTCACCTCTCCAGATGCCATAAGTTTGACAGCACTTTCTCCTCCAGGATAGCCATAGCTTGTGTTCTCTGGCCATCTGGAACTTGATCTCATTCCTTTGACATTTCCACAAAGAGCAGCCGGTGGGAGCAGCTTTCTGGTAAGTTGAAATCATTGTGACATATATTTCCCCAAAGTTGAAACCATTGTGATGTATCTCTTCCCCACAAGCAAGGAGTTTGCAAATATTCATGCTTGAAGTCAAGGTATCGTTGATCATATAGAGATCCATATCTGATAGTTTTACTATGATTTTCTTCAACAAGTTGAAGTAAAGCCACCCAGAAGTTCAGCACTGGTGCAGGAGCGCACCCCAGTGTTACCTCTGAAGAGGCACACAGACCTTTACAGGCAAACATAGGCTTTCTTCTAGTCATAAATAGGGAAGAATGGGGAGGAAAGCAAAGAAAAAACCCAAACAATGTAATATTCTCTCCTGATAGCATATCTTGACACCATTTCCCATCTGTCTTTCCCATCATTCTGAGGTTGTTCCCTGAGAGTATCTTGTCAATAAATCCTTTATCAACTTCGTGACTGCCTCTGAGCCAACTGTTTTTTCCTGGTTCAGTGACTGGCACAACGTTTGCATGAACTGGAAACTCTCAGCTTGTTGCTTTTCTATTTTCTTTGCTAATGTGGCCCTCACCAGCTCTCGTGTTCCCTAGGGTGAGCACAGTCAAACACAATGAATCAGAATAGTGCTCATTCTTTCATAACAACATGTCTGTATGGTTTTTTTCTCCATTACCAAATTCAATCCAACTACTTTTGCTCATGTTCATTTGCTGCAGCTGCCATCCACAGGCTCTGGGTTACACATAACGATGGGATGAGAGGAGAGTGGTTTGCCTTTAGCAAGACCTCAGCATTTGTGCATCAGGAATTTTAAGGAATGGGGTGAGGGGAGGTTACCTGGTCCTGCTGCCTGGTTCTCTGTGGTGTGCATTCTGTTGCTGGTAAAGCCCCACCTGGGACCACAAAAAAAAAAAAAGATGACACTTTGTACCTTTCATATGGTCATTTGTCATTTCAGTTCTCCTAATAGTTACTCTTGCTCCTTCTTTTTTTTTTTTTTTCCTCTTATATTTGCTCTGATTTTAGCACTTCAAGAGGCAGCACAGGGTCCTGGCACAGCTTCCCCAGGATCCTGGCAGATTTAAAAGCCAAACATCATGGCCAACATGCTCCTATGCACCCACATACCATGTTGACAGTCTCCTTGTGGGCGTGACCCCAGACCCAACTTCTCATGGAGGACACCGTAGTGGAACTACCTTCTTGATCCTGGCCTTGGACCTACAAAATCTTCCCTTTGTGCTTGGTGTCTACATGGTGAGAACGGACTGTGTGCTTGTGAGCTTGGCCAAAATTTCTGCAGCTCCCCAGGCTACCTGCCCACCACCTGTACAGTTGCAAAGGGTGGGTAAAGGCTCCCATGGCCACAGAAGGTCAGCCCTGTCCTCAAGTCTTCTGTCCCAGTCTCTTGGCTGCCTGGATGCTGTGCCTGGGCTGGAGAAGGGCTGCAGGACAGTCCTCAGAGCGGGGTGTACACAGACGTCGCTGCAGGATGAGGCCTTTCTGTTACACCTGAGACGTGAGCTGCGCTTGCAGCTGGCAACCGCTTTGTCTTTGACCTGTTCCCTAGGACTGAGAAAGATCGATATTGGTCCACTGGGGCCTCTCTCCTTGTGCTAAATGTGGTCTAGAGGGAAGGTGAAGGTTTCCCCAGAAGCACATACCCATTCCACCACTCCAATTAGAGAAGATCTTTCTGTGCTGACTGCTATCAAGAGACTGATTTGGTTATCTGTGCTTTGTTCGGTACCTGGCGATCATGCTGCTCGTGTTTGAGTCACTTTGCTCCTGTTTACAGTTGCTGCTTTTCTAAGTCTTTATTGACAGCCAGACACATCTTTCACTGCTCAATGCAGGTTCCCCCCAGCTTCCCAGAGAGCTGGGATCTGGGCTGTTGTGCAGCCCTGGGTGAATCAGTTCCCATCCCTCTAACTCGGGGAACCACTGTGCAACAGCAGAGCTGCCACTATAGCATGGCTTGGCTGTGGCTTCGTAAAGCACTTTGAGCTCCTTGGAAGAACGAGGGGAAGAGCAAACCTGTCTTGTTACTCTGGTTAAAGGTTGCCTGAGATTATGATACGAAGGGAATAGAAAACAACAGCCAGCAGAGCAGCCTGTGTGTCCTTCATGGTGGTCAGTGAGTGGGTTTGGGCATTTTCAGGGGCTACTTCACAACCCGGTTACTGAGAGGACAGAACCATCTTGGGGCTGGGCCCCCTGTGTTGGGCTGTGTGCAGGACACAGATGTTGGATCAGGGCTGTGCTTAGACTTAGCTTTTTCTGTAACAATTACAAGTGGTAAAATGTCCATTTTCCCAATTTTCCTCCCCACCAGTTGGTTTAGAGGGAATGAAGGTAGATCCTGCTATAGCTTAGTACGTTACTAGCCAACTCAAATGACTCCCCACTGTCTTTTCAGCTACATGAGATGCTAATGCCCTAAGTTTTTGCATGTCCTGGCACACAGCCCAATTGAAGCATGAGATCCAACAGAAGTTTCGAATTTAAAGTTGTTCTTTTGGCTTCAGAAATTTGCAGATTGAAGCCACAAGATGCTGCTCAGCTGTCTACTTGCAGACCTGCAACAGCCCTGCTGTGCTGTCGCACTCACCTCAGTCAGGCAGTCATGTGAACAGCACTTTCCAATGAAAGCAGCAGCCTCAGTTACAGAAAATGCTTTTCCTATCTGGGCATTTATC
>WUAM01000287.1:73399058-73418993 GCA_024336885.1 Actenoides hombroni
CTTGAGGCCATCTTTTTTTTTTTTTTATTATTAATATTTTTTATTTACTGATGGAGTAAAGGGCAGTTTTGTTTCCCATCCCAATTATAATTAATCCATCATCATTTCTGGTGACTGGGCAGGCTTTTGCTGGCTTTTTTTTTTTATTTCTTGCCATTTCCAGCACCAGCTTGGGCCAGTGCCACTCAAACACCACATTACTTGCACAATGAAGAACACTGATGTGAGCGAGCAGGCAGTATCAGATGCCCAAGCAACTCCTGAAGTTCTGCTCACCCAGAGCAGGAAAAAAGACACCCTGGTCTGGAAATAGCCCTGACAGAAAATCCCAGAGCCTTGCTATGTAAATGATGGCCACATCCCTGACTGAAATGTTTCTACTCTAAAAAACCTGTTTTTTTAAGACCTTCACAGGTGAGATCAGGACTTTTCCCCCTTACCTGAACATTCAGAGTCTTCAAGAGTATAAATGGTATCAGGTGAACCCCACGTAATTCTTCCTGGTGCAGTCAGATACGAGCGCCTTTGTTTGACCTCACTGAGAGGCTCCATCCTGCCTGTGGGGCACCGAGCTCAGCAAGGCCTGCCCGGTGGGGTCTGAGCTGAGACCTGGGGCTGTCACCCAGCCGTGTTTGCTGTTGCAGACAATGCTGTAACTGTCTGCCTGGTTAATGTGCTTTGTAACGTGAGCACAGGACTGCTTAGGCTGCGACTTCAGGAGCCGGAGAAAGACCAGATGCAATGACAGGAGCGCAGGTTTCAGTGCTGACAACCTGTCCCGTGAGGCCACAAAGCCCCTCTCTCCTACGACACGCTTTTCCCAGAGTTTGAACAGCTGCAGATGTCACTCTGGGCCTGTGCCCAGCACAGTGACCCTCCAATCGTGGAGCACCACAGTTTTGCAGCACCCTTGCAAGGATGCTACAGCCACAGTCAGACTGACAAGAAAGTGAAGCCTGCTGCTGCCCCCATGTGTTACTTGCTCTTATTGTTGCCAGGCACCAGTAAAGACGTCGGAGCTGTATGTGCAAGCATGAAGGAGAGCCCGGCAAAGCACGAGCACAGCCTCTCAGCTGCTGAGTCAAAGATCTCGCTTTGGAAGACTCTTCTGTTTCTTCTGCTCCTCCCATAAGCTCAGGCCCTTCCCTGGGGCACCTTGTATTCAAAACACCGCAAAGGCCGATTGGACATGTTCGGAAGGGAGACGAGCTGGAGCCAGCGGGGAGGCACGCGCTAGGCAGCAGAGCACAGGGGTGTCATCGTCCGGTGCTGAAGGGCTGCGTGTGCAATGCTCAGAGGCTGCCATGCAAAGCCAAACGGTATCAGATAGCAGCACAGCGCGTTCAGGCTTGTTGGCTCAGAGCGCGAGCAGCGCGGAGCAAGAGACAGCTCTTGGCAGGCTGATCTCACATGATAAGGTCATTGGAAAGACAAGTGATGCTTTCATCAACCTGCCTTTCTCCAGTATCAGCACCAGCCCGAGCAAGGACTCGCTCTCTGCTCCTGTAATATACTGTGCTCCGCATGGTGCCAAGAACAAAAAGCTTCCTCACAAATACATCGAAGCTGTGTTTTTCCAACCGGTGTTTCAGCCCCCAACTCCCATCCTTCTTGGCCCTGTCAGCTTCCAGTTTTGAACCACGAAACGGCACCTCTTGGAAGAGTTACGTTCCCAGTGGATCAGCGGCACCTCCCAAGCAGAAGCAGTAACAGGCTGTAGTAACTGGCTATCTACCTGCTGCTTCCCAACAGTTATAATTTACTTTTAGGACATCTTTTAGGGATCTCATCATTTTGTTGTTCTCTGCTGAGCAGTACTTGGTTGGGGCTCCACATGCTAATTATTCTGGAGACCATCAATCCCAGAAACAGCCCGGAGCCTCGGGTGGTAGGTTGGTAGCAGCGGCCAAACTCTTCCTGGTCCAAATGGAGCCAGTTTGTGGCTCAGGAAGGGTCATGCAGACCAATGGTTCTGACCATCACTAACACAGCTTCTTGGAAAGGTAGGGTTGGCTATTTGCCATCCTTTCACCGGGCCTTTTTGGCCCTGGCACCATTAACAGATGGTCCAAGGAGCAATGCCTCAGCTAAACATTGTCCACAGACTGCCCTGGACACTGCCTAGAGCTCTCTGAGAACATCTGAAGGGAACAACAGGCGCTGGCAGGGCTTACGTGCGCTGGCAATTGGGGATTGCAAACACATGCTTCAGCTATGCAAGAAATCTTTGACTTGTTCTGAATGCGATTTTGCCTGGGTTTCTTCCCAGGAACATTCCTGTTCCTCACAATTTACCAGTTGCAGGAAGGGAGAAAGGGGCAGGGAGAAGGATTTTTAAGTGTAAAGAAGAGGAAAGGGAACAAATCTCACAGTGCTTTCCTGAGCCAAATTCCTCCAGAAGGACAGGGTGTGGAGTATGGACTCCAGAACTTGGCACAATCCTGAGAAAATATGAACTGCAAAATTAAACCCACTTTTAATTAGTCATTTGTTTTTATATAAAGAATAAGCCTCTGTTTTTCTGAAGTAATTCAGCATCTGCTATCACCCCAACCAGGCAGCCCCTGCCAAATGGTGCTGCATGATAGAAGGGAAGCATGGAACTAGGTCTCTGAGCAAAGGCACCTTATCTCCTCCAGAAGACGGCAGTGCTGTTTAGATCTGCATTCTGCTTCCCGAGATAAAAGTCTCATTCCTAGGAGTCACAGCATACGTGAGCGCGTTGCAAATGTAGTCCTCGTAGGTGGGAGTGATTTGGTGTCTGAGCTGGTGGCGACTGACGAAGCTGGGTCTTTATTATAACACCTGCTATGTTACCGACGGGAGAAAAAGCTTGCGAGGGTGGAGGCAAGAGCTGTGCTGCTGCCCTGGAAGAAGTCAGAGGTGCAGGGTACCCGGCACTTCTCTCGTTGGCTCAGAGGGGTGACAAGTCCCTCTCCTCACTGCCACAGCATCTGCTGCACCCCGCAGCCATGGGGATGGGCTGGTGGGGGCTGCTGGGCTGGCTGTCACATAGCTGCTGGGGGAACCCCTGAACAAGGCAGGCGTGGGCTGTGCCCAGGTTGGGTCGCCCTTTGCCAGAGATGCCCCTGGAGATATGGTGTGAAGCTGGCCGTCAGCCAGGTCTCAGGGCTGCTCCCACACAGCAGCACAGGCATGGGCTTTGTGCTTCTTTTGAGATGCGACCACCTAAAGCGTCAGCTTGTTCCTGAGAGCGTTGAGTTTCATCCCGAGCCCCTTCCAGGGTGGTCAATAACAGGAGCAGAGCTCCTACGGGGAGTTGCCCATGGTTATGTTTGGAACCTGCTGAGCTAGACGAGCACTTCCAGCAGGAGAAACCATTAAAAGAGGCAAGGTGTAACATGATTCTACCTAACATGCATTCAGAGTAACCTCCATAGCTCAATTAACTATATGCTGATAATTAATTTAATTTCACTGAGGTTTTCTTCCCTGCGTTGTGTGCCTACTGCATCACCTTCTTAAATTTATTGCTGTGTATATAATTCAATCAAGTGTACATACAGTGCCCACAAAAGCTTAGTCACTCCAGACACCAGGGAGAGTATTATTTTGTTGTAGTTGGCTCATACTTCTGCTTTAACACGGGGGTGGGGGTGGGGGGGTAACTTCACTGAAACTGGTTATGCTGCATTAGTCCAAAAGCAGAGCAAAGCCCAGAATGTATAAATTATTTACAATGGAGGCATCGCCCGTGTCCTAAACATGGATGTGGTTGGCTACAGCTGCCTTCCCAGTCTCCCACTGGAAACAACAAACTACAGGTAGGAAGGAATACTCATTTATTTATTTATTTTTAATAATTCAACAATATCAGAAAGATCAGCAGATTGCTGTTGCCTCACAGTGCTGTATAGAGGCCTTCTGCTGCATATGCTAAACTAAGCAGGAATCATTGGTTGGTATGAAGAAGCAGATGCTCAAGAAGTATTTCTTTAACTTGTGCTGTACGTAGTGTCAAGACAGTAGTTAGCTACTTGTGAGGGTCCCCTCCTTCACCTTTTATTGACTGTACATTCCACATTTTTATTGTTAATAGCCCATATAGTGAAGGAAGTGGGTGAATTATTTCACTTTATCTTGCTTTTATTAATCCCACATCACAGATCAAGTCACAGTGAATGATGGCCCTAGTGATTTATGGATTGCAATTTTTACTCCTGCTAGTCCTGGAAGGTGGGGAACCGTCGATGCCATCCTGAGCAGCTGTAGCCTGAGCATCAGCTAGCTCCGGTGAGCAAGGTGTGCATGGATGTGTGAACTGGCTCATCTCTGGGCAGGAGAGGTAATTGAATACCAGTTCAGGAGAGACTGGAGCTGCTTGCTGTGTGCTGTATGTTAACTTATTCATTTCCCAGAGGCGGGAAGTGGACTCCCGCCGAGTGATCTGAAATCCAAATAAGAGATTTTTATTGCAGAGCTTAGAAGGTTCCTTAAAGAGAAGCAAAGAAAGACACAATGAATTTGTGCCTGTCACTTTCAACATGTCTGGAGTGAGCCTGAAAAAAGAGGGACAAAACCAAAATAACAGCAATTCTGGATCTGAGCAAAAGCTTCCAGGAATTGCAGGCACAAAAGAGGAGAGTCCTATGCTAGCTTATGCTCTCCTTGGAAAGCCCCAACCAAGACTTCCACTTAAATTCTGATTAACTCTGAGATTTCCTGGTGAGAAGCTTTGATGGGAATGCTGGCTGGTGCCCAGCATCATGGACACGCTGCTACTTTGGATAAAGCAAAAATGAGCAGACTTTCTCAGTTCTGTTGCCCTCTGCATTGATACAAATCAGGGGTAGGAGGATTTCTTCCTGAATTTTAGGCCCCATATGACCCTTATGTTGGTTGAATTTGTGTGATGACTGAACCATTCAGCTCTCAGACAGACTTCACTTGTTTGTGGCTTTGCAGCTCTCACAATCTCTGCTAACAGCAAAATTATTCCAATTATCTGGCAAGATGACATCAGCCATACAATCGGCCTAGAGCCAACATCAGCTCTCCTACAAAACAGACAGTTATTTCTTGTTAAGAATTATCATGTTCTTCATACGGAGCACAGTTTGTGTCAGTTGAGCTTCAGCGTGGTGAGGCCACTGGGAAGCAGGAGCAGTTGCGGTAACAAAGCCGCTGAGCAGACGCATCCCACAGTTCACTTGGCGACCGGCTCTGAAATGATGTATCTGCTGATTGCTCACATGCCACCACATCTCTCTGCTTAGGTTTGAACAAACTCGGCTTACGCAAAACACAGTGGGGAGCAGTCAGGCTGGGAGGGCCAGGAAGGGTAAGCTGTTGGGAGGTGCAGAGTTGAGCTGCTCTGCTGCAAAGCGAAATGGGCCAGGAAAGGCCAAAAGCTGCTGGGAAATGACATGAGGCTGAACTTCAGCTGTTGCAGATGGAAAGATCAGTGGAGGATGCTCACACTGCAAAAGCCTGGAAAAAGCAGATGGGTATCTAAAACATTTTGAAAAGACTCCTGTTGTGCTTTTTTTCAGTGTAATAAATCCTCGTTGGATTAACTACCTAGTAGTGATTATCCCACTCTGCTAGAGGCATATTTCTTCCTGAAGTGAGAAGTGTAATATTTTGTGTAATAATATATATATTTTATATAATAATTTAATGCCCGGGGTCCTGCTGCTACAGGCAAGACAGGGTTGCTGCAGTGCTGGTGTCGTTTATGTCCATCTAATGCCTTAGATCTAGAAAGCACCAGAAAACGGACTGAAAGCTTCTCCGTGTCCTACTTGAAGTGAATTTGTCAAGATCCATCCAGGTCCTATTTAGGCACCACTAGAGTTGTATGTCAGGTTCCTGGAAGTAAGAAAGGTGAAAGATCTTTCCATAAACTAGTGCAGAGCTGATCCCTGCAGAGCCTTCCATAGACAGATAGAAAAAAAATAATCATCCTGACCTGTTTTAATTTCCCATCAAAGGCAAGAAGCAAATTGGCAGTGTAAGTGCCTATCAAGGCAAAAGTGGGCCTTTTTTCTGTCCTTTCCACTTGATAATGAAGGCCTGAAAAGCTCTAACTTGGCAGGTTTTGTCCTAAGGCTTTAATTCTTTCTCCCTTAGGACCGCTGGAAGTCTTTCTGGACAGACAGAAAAGAGGTCAGTCTGTATCAGAGACAGTAGAGAAACCCACAGATTTGTCTGTGCAGGGCTGTTTAAAGCTTGGTGACAAATTCCTCACTATATCATGTTATAGGACACACTTGTGCTTGGTAATCTGGACACTGGACACACTTCTTCCAGGACAGGCCTGCAAGTAAATGTCCAGTTCAGCCTGTACAAATGCACGAATGAGCTTGAATTATTTGCAGTCAGTTGACACCATGGGAGTACTTCTGTGGTTCCACGTTTATGATTTTTGTAGACAAATCTGAGAAGTGATTTTGAGTCTGACTATTAAAAGCTTTATTTTATTTTTTTTTTTGCTTGATTTTCTTAACAGCTGTCTCAGTCCAGCATGTTGGGAGAAGAACACCTTTTCATAAGGATCTTTCAGCTGGAGGATGAAGCAATTTCCCATCTACATTTCCTGGTATTGTTCCATGTGATCAATGAATAATTCTTCCTGATATTTTTTAATGTAGAAAAATAATAAGCAGTAAATGAGCATTAAGGAGAAGTAAGCTAACCCAGACTCAGCTCTGTCAGCAAAGGCTGGTTGTTCCTCCTGCGTTTCCAGCTCACCTTAGCAGTTGTATTTTCCAGGTTTGAGCAGGTTACCCTGAGTAACCTGGATTTGTTTGACAAAGCATGATTATTACTTGTACTGTTTGAAGCTCAGTAGTCACTGAGAGTGGTAAGTCACTGAGTAAGTGGCTCGGGCAAGGTATTTTGGCACATCTCATCTAGTCCCCACACGTGTAGAGCCCTCCCCAGCACATTAAATCCATCGTCTGTTGGGTCAGAGAAGTACGTAAACTGGCTGAGCCCCAAAATCATCTGCTCGTGAGACAAGCTGGCCCAGGCGTGGAGGGAAGGAAATCCCAATACCTGCTCAGAGATGGAGTGCTGGCTGGCTGCTCAGAGGAGCTGGGCTCAGCCGCGGTCCTGCCTGGCCACTCTCCCACCACCCTTCCAGCCCTGCTGAAAGCAATCCACTCCAAAAAGAAGCGTGGGCAAGCGAGAGCCACGAGGCAATGGCTGTTGCTTAAAAAAATAACATTGATGCTTGGGGAGCTTTTTTTTTCCCTTCCTCTCCAGCGTGTGCCATTTGTCAACTGACGTTGCAGCTAACCCAGCTGCAACAAGAGCTGGAGAGGACATACTCTCCCCTCTTGCCTTCCCTCCTCAGCTTTCGTTTAACTTGAAGTAGGTTCGTCCATCTTTAGGGCAAAGAGTGTCCTGCACGCTTCTGAGCAAAGCCCAAGGCTGTTCCTCACATGAGGTCTTCACGCAAGCCCTTGGGGTGAATGCTGCCTGGTTAATGCCTGCAACCAGCCACGAGGAAATATTTCTCCTCTCCCCGCCACCCCAGAAAGGCTTTGCATGTGGAACTTGTTAAAGATTTGTCTGGAGCTTGTTTTTTAACTGTAAGCCATGAGTCCTGGTGGGCCAAGGAAAACATACCAGTGTAGAATACACCTCATCAGCTCCACCAATGGCTCTGCCGGCACCGGCTTCGCCAGGGCTGCCGCCAAATGTGAGCAGTGAGCCCAAGGACCAGCGTGGCTGGAAGGGGGACTCCCCCCGAGAGCTGTGGCCACACCTGGGGAGCAGTGAGACAGCGCCATGAAAGGGGAGGGCAAAGGCTGATCTTCTTGGGAATCCCAAACACTTGGAGGTGCCTCGGCACGTGAGCCCAGCTGGCTGGCAGGGGATGTGCCACGGGGGTAAATGCATCAGTGTGGGCACGGGAGTGGTGCCCACATGCCCTCGCCAGGCTCACCGGTCAAGGCCGGGACTGACCAGGCCGCGTCCCCGCAGCTGGGCAAGTGTACTATAGATGGGCCGTTTGTGTGAGTGTGCTCGCTACGCTGAGAGCGCAGTAACTGATCGGTTGTTATAACTGCACGTACCGTCGGTGTGACGTGTGTTATCGCAGCGATACCACACGTAGGCCCCTACCCACGTGCACCGTCGCCCCGCTCCTGTGACGACCCGGGCACGGGCCAGAGGCGCGGGCCCTTTAAGTGGGACGGGCCCTTTGAGCGGGGCCCACCCTCCCGCCGGCAGGCCCGGCGCTGACCGCTCAACCAACCCCGCTCCGCCGGCCTTCCTCGCCGCCCATTGGCCAGGATGCGCTGAGGGTCCCGCCTTCCGGCGCTGGCAGCCAATGGGAGGAGAGTTCTGAGTCGGGTCTAGGTTGGTGCGTGTGGCCGATGGCCGGCGAGCGGCGGGTCAGTGCACGGGGCTCGGGACAGGGCCCGCCATGGGGGATGGGGGTCGGCAGCACCTCGGGGCGCGGGGGTTGAGGGGACAGGGACAGAGCCGGGGTCCCCTCCGGCGCTGAGAGGAGCGGAGATCGGGGCTCCCCCGAGGCTCTGAGGGGATCGGGGTTCCCTGAGGTGCTGACGGGATCGCGCCCCCCCACACCCTGAGGCACTGAAGGGATCGCGCCCCACCGTGAGGCCATCATCCCCCCCGCCCGCGAGGCACTGCGTGGGTCGCGGCCCCCCGAGGGAACAGGGGTTCCCCTGAGGCGCTGAGGGGATCCTGGTACCTCCTGAGGGGATCGTGGTACCCCCTGAGGGGAGCGGGGCCCCCCGCGAGGGGATCGGGGCCTCCCTGAGGCGCTGAGGGGATCGGCGCGAGGCCCCGGCGCGTGGCTGGGGCGATGGACGCGCCGACCCCCGGCGGCCGAGGGAGGCTCCGGACCGGCCGCCGCCTCCTCGCTGTGCCCTGCGGAGGGGCCGCCGGCGGCCCCGGCAGCTCCGATCCCGGGGTGTGAAGGTACCTTTCTGCCCCGCGAATCGGGGGGAGGCGGGCTCCTGCTTCCCTGTGGTTGCCGGCACCCGCTTCGCCACGTGTGTTGGAGCGGGGCAGGAGCCAGGCCGGCACCCGAACCAGTTTCGGCCTTCCCTGTGGTCGGGCGCTTGTCTTGCTGCTTATCAAAAGGTGTCCCCCAGGAGCACCCGGGGAGACTGTGGCCTCTTGCACAGCTGTAACCCTGCCTGCACGGGGTGGGTGCTGTGCACAGGACTAATGAAATGCCATCAAACGGTAGTGGTTTCGCCACAGAAATCTCAGATGGGTAGGTTGAGAATATTAAGGTCAGTGGAGCTCTGTGATAATGTGGGGTTTTACTACCCACACCTGGCCCTAACAAGAAAGTGTTTGTGCAGCTGAGGGTTGAAGTTTAAAAAAAAAAAAAAAAAGTGTCTTCTTAATGTCTCGCTGCAGGCCTAACAATGATTCAAACAAAGTGCTCAGGCAGGTTTTTGTCTTCATACAGCAAAATTACCTTGTCATTCAGGTTGAAGTTAAGTGTAGCTTGAGCTGTACTTATTTAAAGAAAAAGTGCGCTTCCATGAAACTAAATTCTGCCTTTTTTAAAGTGTAGAGAACTAAGGGCTTTTGGAAGGGTGACGTAAAGGATAATTATGGTCCATTTTTTATGTATTGGTAGGAGATCAGATGTGGTTCCATGGATTTATTTTTTTTTTTTAACCATAGTTAAAGATACCTGGCTCAAGTGACTCTGCTGCTTATGTTATGAAACTATATTAAGTAGTATTTAAGATGTGTAGCAAAGTACTGTTGCGGAGCAATTTGTCCACAGGTAGACAAAAAAAATAAGTCTGAAAATAATCTACCCATTGTTGAAGTCTGTGTACATAACCTGTCCCATACTTCTGCCATTGCTGTTAGAATGGCATCTTTGGGATTTGCCCTAAAATGGGCTGGGTAGAAGGAAAGCTTTTTGTGTGTGTCCATATATGCAACGACTGTGGGTTTTGGCCATCCTCCCAAATCTTACATGCTAAGTAATAAACACTGGTATTAAGGAAATTCAAAATGTCTGGTTTTTTTGTTCCAGGTGCTGGTATAAAAGATGAGGCTGAATGAGAGCCGGACGAAATCCTTCCAGGCTCCTGTCAGCATCCATAGTTACCCGGGCAGGCAGGTGTACGTGTTTCCCAATGGCCGATCTGATTCAGAGGAGTCGTCGGAGGAGGAACTCAATGTTATGGAATTGCGGCCGAGGGGCAAAGAGCAGCCGCGGTGCAGCGCTTCTCAGGACAGAGTTGGAGACGTGGTGCTTCTGGAACGAGAGATTACAGAGGATGATAATCTTAACAAGCTAGCCCTGCAGTATGGTTGCCAAGTAAGAGCTGTCTCTGTTTGGTTTTAATTACTAGAGGTATTTCACATGTTGCTTAGTTTCCACAATTACAGGAAGGTGTGCTGTTGTCTTACAGTTTTGATACTGAAAAGAGTTTACCCTGTGCATTTCAAGGATGGTCAACATCTGGGTAAAACTGAGCTAGAGAGAGGTGGAAACATAAAAGATGCGAGTTCTTCAGCTAACAGCCTGGGAAGATGTTGTCAGCCTGACACCCTGTGTGACCTGCTCTCCTGGTTAGTTTGGGTGACTAAGGGCAGTGTAGCCGTCATGATTTGTACTTAGTCGTTTAAGTGAGGGCAAAGTAGGAAGCCAAGACATGAGGGTTAAGCCCCTGCTCTCGAGGAGCATGCAAACCGAACAGTACAGAGAAACACCACTCCAATGGGATCTGGTTTGGGTTTTCTTTTTGTTTATTTTTTTTTTTGAAAGATGTGAGCTTATGTGTTGCAAGAAAGGTCCAAGTCTAACAGCGGTGGCCTTGGGACAGCCCAAATTCAGGTCACAGAGTCCAGGTGCTGTCTGCGTGTGGGTTCAGTGGTTTGCTGCCATACCCAGAAGTGTATGTGGATCAGCCATCTGCAGGCAGCAGGGAGTGTGTGCACATGGTGAATTTTATCTGCAGTTGGAACATACTGTAAAATACATTTTCTTTGTTCCAAAGCAGAGGACTTTATAGAAAAGCTATTGAAAAGTTTAATTACCTGATCTGGACATTACAAGTATTCCGTTGTTGAGCAGTTAAAGCTGTATTTTTAGAGCCTCCTTTATCTGCAAGCTAGATTGTGATTAAAAAGTTCCATGATGCAAACAATTGGATGGTGACCTGGATGGGGATAATGATACGGTACTGGCTCAACTGCTGCAATACCATCGCAGGCTGTCTTGCTTAACAACCCAACAGCTGTGTGGTGCAGCTGAAGCAAGAGGGCTTAGAGGAATTGCGACAACTCCTCCCCTCTCATTCCCTTAGAAACAAAAACAAAACAAAAATGAAACCCTTCTAGGTTCTGCTGATGAGCCTGATGCATGTGAAGAAGCGAGTCTGGTAAGACTTGAATAGACGTTGATTGACGGCAGTACAGCCTGAGAACTCAGAGCTGGAGCAGTTGATGTTGCAGTTGTGACTTTATGCTCATGTCTAAGCAGGAGCAATTCCATTGTTATTGCTGCTTACACAGAATCACAGCAGTTTGGTGAACTCAAAGGAGGAAGATATGGAGCCACTCAGAGTTTATGGCACAAAAAAAGCCTGCTGTGCCCCCTGCACCATAACTCGGGGGTCTCAGCCCTGTGCCTGCCATGACTGGCCATCTGCTGCCTGGAGCCTTTCAGCCCCAGCAGGGTGCCTCTGGATCTGCTCTGCCTGTCCTGCTGAAGGCTGCTGGGCTTGTCTGGTGGGGAAGGCAAGCTGGCAGGGAGGGACCAGTCAGTCAGTCTTCTCCTCCCACAGGAAAATGCTGTCCAGCTACTTATTGTTACTTATTATTGGAGATTTATGTATTTGTCTGTGTAGTTATCTGCCCGTACAGACTGGCACTGATCAATTTTCATGTGTTTTACTTGCACAATTAAGCAATTCCCAGGAAATCAGTGAGGAATATTTGTGGATACAAACACACGCATCTGTGTTTAAAAAATCCAGAGGGAGCTTCTCCTTGAAGTCAATGAGAACTTGTCATTGGTTTCAGACTCATCAGGGCCTAGTTGGGGTGGAGGTGTTAAGGCAGTGCAACACATGACTTTGTGTGTCCTACAGATAACTTGGCAGAGCTGCAGAGAACTTCAAAATTCTAATTTTTACTCTCGACCGTTTATAGTCCTGGCCAGCTTTTGGTATTGTTCTTAGCTGGGACAAGAGGAGCTCACTGCAGCCAAGAAGATGACTACAGAAAATAAGCCTAAACAGCTTGTGCAGCCGAAAGCTCTTGCATGCTTCCCATTAGCTTTGTTTGTTGTTTCTGCCTGAGCGCTGCTCCACTTTCTGTTTCCAGAGCCTTAGCACAACATTGCAGTGTTTGATTGCAGACACTGCAGGGGATATTTACTGTCCCAGTAATTTGCTTTCATTGGAACAAAACCAAAAGTTGAAGCACCTCCTCAGGAGGCTTTGGGTGAGATTGTTATTTCATAACTAAATAATTTTGCAGGGTTTAAGTCCTGATGTTACGCTGGGGCACGCTGTGAGGAGTCTGAACCAGCAACTGAGGATTCCTTTTGCCTCAGGGGTCCCAGATCAGGATCTAGATCAAACGTTCCATTTTCAGATTTCTCAAGCTTTACAGAGTAAGTGTGAGATTCAGGCATTTATCCCATTTCTACCTTTCAGCAAAGTCTTGCTTTCTGGCTGTGATGTAGCAGACTTGCCACCTTTCCAGGACTGCTCAGTAGGTGAGCTTGATGCGTTGTTCCCTGACAGCCTGTATGGGCTGGAGGGGAGATCCACGGAGCAGAGCTGCTGCAGCTCCACTCTGCTGTGGCCCACTGCAAGGTCCTCCACCCCTGGGACCTCACTGCAGGGAAGGAAGACTGCCCTGGGGGGTGGCACCTCCCTGCCCCTGGCAGCAGCACAGCCTGCAAGCAGCCCTGAGCATTTGTTGTGACAGCAAAGGAGACGTGGAGCTCCCTTCTGGTGTGTTCCTGTTTTGTCTTTTAAAAGGAGACCATTGCCCTGAGCTTTCAGTGATTTTGGCACCAATGGCACTTACACATTTGCTTAGGAAATAAAGTGCTTTCTTGGGTTTAGTTCCCTGGTTTCATTGCCAGCCTCAGGCTTGTGAGGGTGCAGTGAGTGCAGCTCACACAGTAATTCACTAGCTTGCTAATAGAACAAAGCAAACTTTCTCTGCAAGTGCAGCCCTCGTACTATGTCTCTGCTGGGTGAGCAGCGTTAACCTCTTTGGAGCTGTTAACCTGTTCATGTTGGCTCATTCTTGCTATTTCCTTTGGTTTGCATCCTCCAGCCTTTCCCTCGAGGTTCTTTCATGGCTCCTTGTCTGCTTTGGAGAGCTCCTGGCACACATTGACAGTCCTGTTTGTTTTCTTTGACAGAGGGTATAGAGCAACTGAAAAGTTCATGTACTTTATTAGGTAGTTGTGAGTGGACACTGTATTAAGCTGCCTTCTCTTTATTTAAGAATAAAGAAATGCTGCCTTGCTCTCATCTTTTCTCTGATACTGGCTGTCCTTGTGACTTACACCATACACTTGGTTTGTTCTTTCTTGCTCTTCTTACTGCTATTTGCATCATGGGACTGGGTGGGAATACTGGTCACAGGTGGAAACCCCACTTATGGACCACCAGAGATGATCCCAGAGGCACAGAGATCATTGCCCTAAAGGTACCTCAGTGGGAGCAGTTACCAGCTGTGGAGAAATGAGCTGTGGGCAGCTGCTGTTGTGCAGGAGAGGGGTGGTGCTCAGGAACACCAGCAAAGGGTGCTTGTACCTGCGTGGGGAGAGGCTCACCTGCTCTCCAGGCTGGGATTTTGCTTGCCAAAGTGTGCTGTGCTCCAGAGAAAAATCTCTGTGCACCCTGAAATCACTTTCTGAGCAACAGGAGGGTTTTGCCTGCTTGTACCAATTTTTGTCCTCTCACCTTAAACACTCATGTCTTGTTTAAGGTATGAAAACTCTTAAAAAGGATCTGTTACAAAGACTCTTCTTGCCTTAACTTGGATTAGAAAGTGAGTGAGCAAAGGGTAAAGAAAACAAAAGCAAGGAAAAAGACTGTGAAGCAAAATCCAGTGTATGAGTGATACAGGAGCACTACAGGAGGTTGTAGACTGGTTTAAGAGGGGACTGTCAATACTACAGGACCTGGAGCATCCCTGGAAGAGCTGGGAAATCCCTGCGACAAACACCAACCCATCTGCAGCCAGGGCTTGCTTTTTTTTTTTCTGACTGCTGCTTGCAGACTAGTTTTGTAGCTACTCCCTGCTGCAGCACTGGCTTGTCCTGCACTAATGTTGGTGTCCTTTTGGATTCTGTAGGTTGCAGATATCAAACGTGTCAACAACTTCATCCGGGAGCAGGACCTGTATGCACTGAAGACCATCAAGATCCCCGTGAAGCCGCCGGGGCTGTTAAGAGAGACAGGCAGTGAACTAAGGCCGCCCCCGACGTCTCCCTCCCAGACCGGCCTGACACTGGTGGACTTCCCGGAGCCTGATGACAGTGCGAGCGGCTCTGCTGAAGACAGACCCCTCAGTGACTACTTCAGGGGGATTGACCAGAGCATCCAGGACGCGGTGCAGGCCGAGGTCCAGCTAAGTGCAGAGTACTGCATGGCGGCGGTGGAGAGGCCGCTGCCCCAGTCAGGGAAGCAGGAGCACAGTAATGGTGCGGACTGTGGCATCCAGTGGTGGAATGCAGTTTTTATTATGCTCCTGATAGGAATTGTCCTGCCAGTATTTTATATCATTTATTTTAAAACACAAGGCCTGGCGGGCCATACCTCCAACACAACACTAACCTCAAATATTTCAACAGGTGGAGTGGAAGGGAAATTACCACAAAGCTCAGTTGGAGAAGAAAAATCCTAAGGGGGAGAGGCAGCCAAAACCAGCCCTTCCTCTGGGCACTGCGGCCCATCCACCAGGCACTGACGCGAGTGAATTCAAGGGAATAACAACACAGGTTATTTTTAATTTTTTTGAGTAGCTGTTGTTGTCATCCTGAACTTGCCTGAAAGCAAGGTGAGGTGATTTTTATGGAAAAATTAGGAGACTGTGTTGCTTATAAAAATCATCAGGCATCTGGCTTAACAATCGTGGACTCTGTTAGGGACAGTATTTTGTAGCAATTTTCACATCTTGGTTGCTTCAGGTATTTTAATGCCTTGTCTAAGTAGCAAGTCCTATGCTGCTGAGCTGAAGAGTGCAGTATTCATGTGACTGGAAAGGTGGGGCTTCTTTGCATTTTAAGAAAACACTTTTTGCTTGGAGTAGAAGCAGACTTCTTCAGAAGTAGAAAGTGTCACTTTCCTCTCTTGCAGACCATGGCAGTTTGGGCACTTAACCCTAAGCCGATGATTTCTGGTGTGTTAGGTGTGCCACAGCACAAAGACACTGCCAGCCCAGCACCTTACCTTGTCAGCCTTTTGAGCAAATATTTAAGCTGTGGTTTATTAAGGTGCTTCAAGGCCACCACTGGGAAGGGTGAGCCCTGACCTCTTTCCCTTATTGTGGAACCCTCTCTTTTGCTGGGGCGCTGCTTGGCCAGAGCCGCTAGGTCAGCGTGGCCGCAGGCGGTCAGGGTGTCGCAGCAGGATGCGAGCGTAGCGTTAGGCCTGTGGTATGTAGGACATGCGTCGCAAAGGCTTCTTGGGTGGGGGGTGGGGGGACATGTCTAGACAGTATTATGTTATAATAATATTGATGAGTAATGGTGCATCTCAGACACCCAATTTTAGTCACAATTTTTTTTTCCTTGTTTTTAGCCTTTATCTTAGAGTACTGCCAAGTTGCATTTAATGTGCAAGGCCCCGGAAAGCAGCCTTGGGTGACCTTAGGCACAGGAGGAAGTGTAAATCCTCTCTGTGATGGGACTGGGAAGCTGCTGAGCTTTAAGCGTTTCAGTGAACAGCATTAAAAAGCTTCTTACTCTGTAGGAAAACCCAGTGAAGCTTTGGAGGCTGGTGGTGTCCTGAGATGTCCGTAAGCCTGAGGTCTGTGCTGGTCAGGATGAGCCAGTAAACACCACGTGCTAGAGGGGAGCAGCAGATGAGGCTTTGGGGAGCTTTGATGCAGGAATTTGCCTCAGGAGTTTAATTTGGCAAATTCAGGGTCTGGGAGCAGAGGTACTGTCTCTCCCAGAACCAACCAGTAAGGTACTCTGCAGCACAGCTCTGTCACCTGCCCAGGGACGGGACAATGTGCGATGTTGGGAAGGGTCCCAGCCCTCCCTGGGCTACCTGCACGGGCCTTGGCTTGTGTCTGGGTGCTGTGCTGGCCCCTCCTGCCCCAGGCTGTGCACGGGTGGTGGCTGGGCAGGGTTCGGCTGGGCAGCAGCCACCAAGCCCTGCTGGGAAGTGAGCTGAGCAAGGGCAGACTCTTCTGCAAGGCTGCACCAGTGCTGTTTGCAGTAATGATGCTGACCCTGCCCGCCCTGCAGCACAGCACGGCAGGGGAGCATGTGAGGGGCTGCTTTTGGTTTTTGGTTGGAGTTTTTTGGTTTGTTTTGGGTGCGGGGTTTTTTTTGAAAGCCTCAGCCTGTTACAGCTCCACAAGTGAAGGGGAAGCTGAGTGAGAGCTGCGGTACAGGCTCATGTTGTACAGATTCACTTTCCTGGTGGCGTGAGGAAGGGCAGACACAGTGTCTGCATGGCAGGAGGAACACCCTGCCAGCCAAGCACAACGCTACCATGCTATAACCACAACCTCTGTCTCTTTCCAGTGTCAAAAAAAGCCTTTTGTAAATGGGGGCTCTAAAGTATCTTACACTAAAAAGAAACAACAAAAAAAACCCAACAAAAACCTTGTATCTTTCTTCTGTGAAGGAGATGTATCTCTCTTTGTTCTAAGGGGGGGATTCTTACTTTTTAAAATAAAGCAAAATGAAATAAAAGCACAAGGGGCACCACCCACCCCAGAGGCTTGCACTTTTTTTGTCACCACCACCCGACCACGCTGAGCAAGTTCCTTCTGCCGAGGAGAACCTGCAAGAGTATGAATTCAAACACCTTTCTCTGCGGGGGCTTTCCTCACAGGGCTGTTTGTTTCACAAACTTCTCGGCACTGTTTTCCCAAGGCAGAGCAGGATAGGAGCTGGGCAGCGCTGACTGGAGCGCCTGCCTCCAGCCACCCCCTGGCACTGTGTGCCTGCCGGGCTCACGGCAGCACTTACGGCAAGGAACAGGAGCCACAAGGGCAAAAGAAGATGGGAGTGTCTGGAGAGGGGCAGGAGGAAAGAAGGACTTGCCTTTGGGGTACCAGTCTGCACTTACCCAGGTTTTTCTGCAAGTTTCTGCGAGCGTTTTGGAGCAAGGGTCTTACAGAGCGTCGGCTCTTGGTTTGAACGCAGGAACAAGCGTATGTAGCACAAATAATCCACATCAAGTGCAAGAACCGTTGCTGCAGTTTAAAACCAGCGCTTCAAATCTGAATCCAAAGAGTGTTTCGGGCACCCGGAGAGGGCGCAGAGGTGCACCCCAGGAACACGGCTCTGCAAACATGAGAGAGGCTGGAGTACACAGTAAAAGCCAGTATCTTTACTTTAGTGAATGCAGGATACAAATATTTTACAACAACCTCTAGCATTTTCTTAACCATTTCATAAAAAGTTCACTAGAATATTTATTGTATATTGAAGAAAAAACAACACATTCAGGGAAAAAAATTGAGATTAACTTATTTTTTTCTTAAAAGATTCGTCTCAAGGATGGCAACAAAGTCCAGCTTGTGCCGCCAAACGGCTTATCATCATTAAACCGTGAACAGCTTCTTTGTGAACTGTTGACTACAAACATTTACCAAATACATAAATCTCTTTTAAAAAAGCCATTTTAAATATAGCAAAGCAGTGTTCTCTTGCACAGCAAAGTGAAGAAAGTTTCTACTAAGATTTAAATGTTTACATTTGTTAAGTCTTTCTTTCACATTCTGATTTAACTTCTTCCCGTGATCAATTGTTAGGAGTTATTTTGTTCCTTATTTACTATGTATTTCTTGTGCGCACAGTAATTCGCAAGTTTCTGATGCATTAGTGTCCTTTAAGTGAAAGGAAAGGCTAAAGCATTTCTCTGACGAATCCCTGATAACGTGCATTTTACAACACTATAGTGAGAGCTCGGAGATGGAGAGGTGATTTGTCACAACAGAGATAAAAACCTTAAATCATTCAGGCTTGAATGGGTTCAGACTAGGATTGGATCCACTTGCAACTTCATTCAGTATAGTTAATTTAAAAAAGTAGTTTTTACTTGTTGAAATATCTGTGCTATGTCTTTTTATCTTTTAAAAAACATTTTTTTACAGTTCCTAAAAAAGTATGTTCCAAAGTCAGCTACTTATTAAAAATCAGGATTCCCATTTATTCAATGGCAGGAGATTCTCCCCCTGCTGTGGGAGGTCAGTGGAAAGACTCAATTCTGGCGAGTCTGGTGGAGGGTTTGGGGCAACACGTGAACAGTCCCGTAAGTGGGCTTGCTTTGTTTGTTTTTCTAATTCATTGGTGCAATTTCAGTACAAACTCTAACCCTTACGTAGCTTTTTTTTTTTTCTTTAAGAAAACAGTAATAGTACTGTTTAAAAACCTGCATAGAAATAAAGACTATTGAGATACAGTCAGCAAAGCCATCTTATAAGGCACACAAGAAAATAGACAGTAAATGTGAATGCAGAACTCCCACTCAGATGTACAGCAAAGTTCATATATGTGCATAAATAATGAAAAGAATCACATAACTTTTCAGAGCATGAAAGGTTCTCTGCAGTGGTAAGTGAATTCAGTCCCTTCAGAATCACAGGTGCCATTAGGAAGTGTCTCATTTCCCTCTATGCTTCTGTAAACCAGTAACTAACTACAGTAAATGGAGAGGAGCTTCTAAAGGTTGGGGCCTGAAACCCAGTGAAACCAGTACAGCTTTTAGAATTACCATGACATCATCAGATAGGCTTTGGAAGCCAAATCTACTGACTGTTCTTCAGTCACTCATCAAAGCAAACAGCCAAGTAGAGCTGTGCCCCTTGGACTGCCATTTCTCACACTTTTCTTACAGTATCAAGGTAACCGGTATTTTAAATAATCTAATAAATACCAGGGATAGCATCAAAGGCATTCGGAATAACTGCAGTCTCTTCCCCAGACCCAGAACTACCAGCAGTAGGATTTAGTTCTGCCTGCGTAATTTGGTTCCGCGCACCCCCAGAGACTCCAGGCATGCAGGGAGAGGAGACGCAGAGCGAGGCCCTGGAGAGGGGCCAGGTTGCCACAAGGCCAGAAGGCTCCCTTCGTGCCAAACTGGCTCCACCAACAGCGAGGTTTTGGTTCCCGAGACGTTTTTTGCTGCTCAAACTTGGCTTTCACCTAGAAGCCCAGAAGTAACCAGGAAAGAGGACGCTGCCACGCTGCCCTCCTCCTTCCTGCTCCCACACAGCCAGGATCCTGCTACCCAACCCCAGCACAAACCAAAACCTTCTCCCCGGGCCTAGGAGGCAGTGGGCTCTGGCTTCCTCCCTCTCTTTGGGGGAAGCAGCAGAGAGGAACAGCTTGTTCATTTCTGAGGCTGCGGCTTTATCCCAAACCACTTACCAACTTCAAAGACCTTTTGTGCTCATCTGATATGTGTTATTTCCTTATCAGGAGAAATTAGGTCAAGTTTTTCCATTGGTTCATTTGTTGGTTTGTTTTGGTTGGGGTTTTTTTTTGTTTGTTTTCCGCCTCAGAAGAGGCAGCTTTAAAATGATGCCTTAAAATGTGTTGTAACAGATTTTTTATATTTATGCAGGATGAACTTAACACCGGATTTTTTTTTTTTTCTTTTTTTGCCACTTTGCTATTTATATACATATATATAAAATGTATAATGAAGCTTAACCATACAGCACAGAGATTACAATTGAACGGCACACATTCACCACCAGTGAGGGGGAACAACCCCTTTATACACCCTCTGAAAAATC
>WUAM01000287.1:73419006-73506552 GCA_024336885.1 Actenoides hombroni
TGGCCAGATCCAGTGAATCATTCCCATTACTCTTGTTTGTTTTTACAGCTAGTCCTAGGGACAACTACATTCTGCACCAAGGACCTCGCCTTTTTTTCAAGTCGGCGTCAATCCACAAAAATATACTTTGTAATCTGGTGAACGTACAATACATAGGTACTTACACCAAAGGTGATAATATATTTAGGATGCTATATACACAAAGAGTTTGGCTCAAATTTAAATTTACATATAAGTGTTCATGGCTTATTTTTCCCCCAAGGTTCCGCCTGCAAGTTTTTCCTTTTCATCTTTGAAAGCAAAAACTAGAAAGTCAAAATAAGATAAAACTATACTCTACAAAAAAGCTACAACATACAGCTTTGGCTTATATAAATAATTCATAGCAGAATGTGTTCAAAAGTACTGTATATAACTTTATATATAGTCTTCAATTCATTAGGGTATTGTTTTCTTTAATATAAAATATACATGAGCTAAAATCCGTTTCTATATTTTTCAAAGGTATGAACGTAAAAACAAATTTGTCCAACATATTCCAATTATAACTTAATATATTAATTTTATCTCGTTAATGTTCTATTTCCTAGGCTAATATTTTCTGAATATTTCATGCGAGATTCTCTATGTCTCTCTTTCACTCGTTTAAAAAAAAAAAAATTCACTTCTTTGACCCAATACACTATTTATTTAATTTTTTTTTGCACGTGCAAAACAGGGTATTTATTTTTGTGGTTTTTTTATTTATTTATGTCTTATAGCATCAGCCCTTCTCCATGCACTCTCCGCGACAGAGACCCATGCCAGGTTGGGTAATATAAAGGTCATTTTTATGTACAGTATTGCTTTCTTCTTCCTGCTTTTCTACTGCTCTGCTGCTACAAAGCATTATTTCTTAACTACGAGTAACCATACAGCTTGAATAAAACACACAGGGACGTTACTACAGGCGAGCCCTCTCGGTTTCTGCAATCTAGTGTGGTAGGATTATAATGCGGGTACAACGGTTCTTTGCAAAACAGGTTATATTATTAAAACAACGAGTCCAGGTAAGTGCCAGACTAGCTCAATACCTACAGGATTGTTCTGTTACATTTTACCATGGGACATCTGCAGCTATACAAGAAGTTTGTCGTAAGTGCCTGATGATTTCGTGTATGCTACACACACTAGCACATATATATGCATGTGAAGATATATATATGCATGTATGTATATACATATAAATATACTTATTTCATGTCCTTATTTATAAATTTAGATATGTCAGGACAGTTCACTTTGAGAACACAAAACTGAAGAGGCAACACTGCTCATCTATGTCACCCATGTGTCCATCCTCATCCGCTTTACCGATGGACTCTCGCGGTCCTCTGAATTCGGTGGCCTTCCCAGCACGACCGGGGAATGGAAATCGCTTCTCGGGTCTTCCCGGTCGCTGCCGTCGTAGGAGCTGCTGGAGCTGCTGAGACTGTCAACAGGAGAGCGACCCAGTTCCTGCCGCGACTGCTGCTGCTGCTGGGGTTGCTGCTGCTGCTGCGGTTGGGGCGGCTGCTGCTGCTGCTGCTGCTGCTGCTGCGGGAACCCAGAGGGAGTTACACGGTCCCGGGGAGGTGAAATTGGTTCAGATTTTATGTTGATGTTTTGGTTGGTGTTAATGGATAAATTTGAACCCTGAGATAGCTGGCTGCCAGTACTGGGAAAAAGAAAACCAAAAGGCAGAAATAAGAAAACACGACAAAGGAAAAGAAAGGGGCAATTCATGTGCTTAGGTAAAGGTGTGGCCGAGTGGTTCAACACCCTCAAAACGGAGTATGTAAATAAACACAACTTACTGGAGAAACGGAATTGAAAAAAGCATTAATTACAGATCTAAATGCGTTTATAGAAGTTAACGCAGCAATAGTTCCTATTGCCAAAACCTTACATTCCTCATGCAGCAACTCCTGCGTAAGGAGCCGGGCCGGCAGGGCCAGCCTGAGGACTGACTGAAGGGACACACGGCACGGACCGTGAACATTCCTGCAGCCCAGCAGCAGGACCTTGAAAGGCGTCACCAGCGGACCAGACACAAACAGGCTTAACTATTCCTGGGCGCGGATTATTCAGCTTGAGGCAGGAGAAGTTGGCATGTGGGTGTCAGAGGTACTTACACGAGAGAGCTGAGGGCTGCTGGGCCAAGGTGGTGCTGCTGCCAGGCTGATACCTGCCCCAAGGACAGCATCCCCGGGGAGTTAAACCCCTGCAGGGCAGACAGGTCTGCACTGGTCAAGGAGTAATCTAAGGAGGGGAAAACCAAATAAACAGGAAAAGAGTTTGTCTATTTGTAGGTACATGCACAAACATATGTATATGACTGGATGAGAACGTAGTTGGTAGATGTGCAGACACAGAAAAATAAAAGCTTTCTGCCTAAACCAAATAAAGGCAAGTGACCCAAAGGAGTCCAAAGTGAAAACAAGCCTGGGAGCAGTCCTGCCTTCACATGGAAGCTTAACAGGATGTCAACCTCCAAACGATTTATTTTAATTATTTTTTTTTTGCATTCTGCCTTCAATTCCTACATGTTGCTGTCTCATAAAACTGCTTCTAAACTCACAGGTGCAACAAATACATGCATTTTGTTGTGTATGTGCATCTTACAGTAAGACAAGTATTTGCATTTTTCAAGAAATTTTTCTACATGGAAATTTCAAAATGAAATAAAAAGAGCAGAATTCATAAAAGTCATGAGAAAGGAACGGTGCTTGTACTGAATGTAGTGCAGACATCCCAACTCGGATTCAGTTCCCTGACTGGAGGCAGCAGTTTTGTCAGACAGGACACAGATACCTTTTGGCTGGCTCATGTCACAGCACGGCTCCCAGTCCTACAAACCATATCCCAACCCAAGGTGTGGGACAGCACCGGCTGCTGTGCTCCTGCCTGCCAGGGCGGGCAGAGGGACTCCCAAAGGCAGGGACTGGTGCAGAGCAATAGGATGACAGGAAATAGCCTCAAATTGTGCCTGAGCAGGTTTAGGTTGGACATGAGGAACAATTTCTTCCCCTCCAGGGGTGTCCAGGGCTGGCCCAGGCTGCCCAGGGCAGTGGAGTCCCCGTGATCCCTGGAGGGGTTTCCAAGCCGTGGAGCTGTGGTGCTGAGGGACATGGGTTAGTGGTGCCCTGGCAGTGCTGGGTTAACGGTTGGACTCGATGGTCTTTTCCCACCAGAAGGATCTTGGGTGGGGAGGCACAGACAGAGGCTGGGTGCCTAAAGAATGCTGTGACCAAGGTCACCACAGCTGGCAGCCCCAGTGGCCCCTCTGTACACTCCGTGTGCACAGTTCTGCCTAATTACAGATAAAAGTATCATTATTTAGAAATACAACTGAAATGGGTAACAGAAAATCCAATATACTCCTAATCAACAGTCAGTGACTGGCTGTTAGTTTTGGCTGGGCTGCAATGCTGAGACAGTTCTCACTTCATTCACAGAGGTGAAGTTATTTTCACTTCATCATTATCACTCACGCTTTTCTTTCAGGTTTTAAAACAAAACCCACAAACACTTTTCTGCTTTTAATTACTTTGCAATATAGCTTCCTTAAAATAGTTTCTACTCTCTTGAGGAAATGACAAAATGCTCACAGCCAAACTTACTTTATACTGCCAGAGGATGAACCAAAACCTCTGCTTAAGCAGGGCTTGTGTTTTGCTTTGGTTTGTGTTCAGGGATTTTTGTTTGTTTGTTGGTTTGGTTTTTGTTTTGATTTGTTTTGTTGGTATTGTCCTAAAATGACAGCATCATTATGATTCATCTCTCTTGAGATAAGCTTCCTTCAGCAAGTTTCCCCTTTCCCAGCCACCAACTTGTTTGCTGTGGACAACTTCTCCGTTTCCCTCTTTGCAGCCCCCACAGAAGGCGAGCCCCGTGCCAGCTGGGTACTGGGCTGTTCAGAGACACAGCACAGCAGGAATCTTCCAGAAGCCCCCAGGAATCCCAGCGGCACGCCAGCAGGTGACACTGCACAAGCTGCCTTTTCCTTTTAGTTTCACTTCTTCTCAGCTGACATTTTTATTGCAACTTTGAAAAACCCTCTCAGGTATTTCTGCACAGATTTTTCCCAAGCTGATCGAGCCAAAGCCCTTTTGCAAGACTGAAGTGGAAACTAAAAAAAACCCAAACAAATAAGAACACAGTCCTCCAGTGACAAGGACGTGCACTCAACCTGCAGAGCATCCAGACCCACGACATCCTGCAAGTGCAGTAAATGTGACCACTGGAGATGGACGTGCTGTTCTGGGCCAAGGGGGTTTCTGTACAAGCAGGCCTGAACAAAATGTTTATAGGAATTTAGTCTCCATGTATTTATTTTTTCCTTTTGCAATTAATAGCTTTTATGATAATGGACAATTAACTTCTGGTACTCTGAACAGAACACGTCTGATGAGGAGGGTATTCTCAAAGAATACACGTCACTACACAATTATCATTTCCCTAAATAATCCTCTATCTGCCAGCAGTAAAAGCAGGACACCGATTTCTCTGCGCAAGTGACTCGATGCAAGGTGGCAAAGTCACACAAAGCAGCATCTTCTGCACGATGGGCACCATCACCCTGACAAAGGTACCTCTGAAGGCTGCGCCTTTGCGAAATGAAAAAACAAGCCAGCAATACAACTGATGGGCAGACATGCTCCTCTCAGGACTAAATGGCTCTTTAGCTGATCTCGGTGGGATTTCAGTATTTTTAAATGCCTGGGCTGTTGCAGAACAAGCAACTCAGTTTGTTCTGGCCACTCCTCCAGCAACCTACAGAAAGAATACTCCAGCAAAACAAATTATCTACAGGCATGTATTTGTGCAAAACTGACATCTGATGTTTTAATTACGGATCTAGGAGCAGAATCTATCCCCTCCTGCCCTGAAAAAACCCTATCAATCCAGACAAGACAACTGAGGCATCTACAGTTTGTCTTCATCCTTGAAATGCAAAACTGAAATTACTACATAAGTGGTGACTACCCTGAAAGTACTCAGATGACAACTTGGTTTCAACATCAAATTTCTTTTGGCAAATCCCCTGAAAGGCTCAATCTAACAGAAACAGTTTTAAAGTGTCTGAAACACACTAAAAGCTAAAAAGTTTTCCACAAATTATTGTGTTATTAAAGGAAATGAGCTGTTTTTTACAAATCACATCCCAGTGATAATGGCACTTCATCCATTGCGTAGGACACCAATTTGTCATCTTTGCTGCTTCCCAAGATTCAGGTACAGCCACTCTGTTTGTTGTGTTACAGCCACTGGTTTATAGGTTATTCTGGATGAGGGAGACACAAAAACTGCTCCTGAAACAAATGCTGGACTACGTGAGAGAGGCTTTGTTCAGTGACAGGTAAACTCCCCATGGGTCTTCTGAGCAGGGCCCAGAACTAGAACCACCTTTAAACAGCCATTAAATGCGACATATGAACAATCTTTGTGGCACCTACCAAACCAAGATACCTGTGTCCAGCAAATACATGCTGGAGTTGATAACCCCAGACTAGTTACCAAGCACAGTTCTTCACTCTGCTCCTTACACTGTTATGGCAACACCAGCTTCTTCTCCACTCATTTCCTTAGGCTTTAACCCTCCTCAGAGCAGTGATAACTCAGCTGGGAAAGCGACTGAAGGGTAATGAACGTCAGGTCCCGGGCACGTCACACCAAAAGACACAGCTACAAAAAGATGCCAGTGGTTTGGCTGGAAGATGGCTGTATGTCTAAACTAAAAACTGGAGGGAAGACTTTGAAAGCTAAATAAAAGGTGGAGAAAATGCATAAAATCCCGTCTTTTTTGGGGGGAAAAATTATTATGACTGGATGGCTGCTCTGTCTATTCCATCTCCCAACACTACAGACTCCTGATAGCACCCTGACTTGGAGAAAACAAAGACCCTTACAAAACCTCTGTATCACTTGGGGTCTGGCCATTTCCTGCAAACCCTGAAGGGTTTTTTGGATGTCCTGACCTTTGCACAAGAGTCAGAACATTAGGCCGCTGACGACAGCCCAGCGCAGTGCTTTCTGCCTTTTCTTAAACACATCACAGAGGTGCTGCTGCTGGGCTCAGCTTCGGGCAGCAGCAGGTACATTTTGAAGCTGGCTGAAATACTCTGCCTGACACGGGGGCATCCCCTGGTCCATTGCTGGAGAAGCCACCGCTGCATCACGTGAGTGTCCTTGTCCCCCTTCAACCCACCGCTACCAAAACCTCCCCACATAAACCCAACACAGCAGCTCCTTAAGGGAAAGCCATGTATTCCTTCCCAGTATGCCTCCCACTGGGTCCCGTGTTCCCGAGCGTCTCGTGCCTGCCAGCTGCTGGTGTAGAGCCATCAAAGACGACACAGCTTGAGGGAAGAGACGCTACCGGGGAACCTCCTCTGCTACCAGCGTGGATCTTCCAACACTCACACAAAGAACAGAATCACACTCTGAGGCCTTTCTGCCGCGCCAGAGCTGATCAGCTACCAGTGGAAACTCTCCAGTGTAGCTCTGTTCCTAAGAGCTCTCATTGCAGAAGAGAGAAGGAAGATTTATTTCCATTTTTTTTAGAACTTGAAAGCCTACTGGATAAGAGAAAGGTTGTGAAAACAGCGGTCCCCAGTTCAGATATTGCTGTTTTAACAAATTATAGCACTTACATTTGAATGTCTTAACTAGACCTCACCTAAAAAAACCCCAGCAGTGACCTGTGGAACTATTTCCTTTGTTTTCCTTTTTTAGTTTTCACCAATAGCTATTTTAACTCTGACTTACAGAATCTATCGACGCTTATCTGTAACGTAGTTTCTCTGCAGGTGCATTTGAAAATTAAACTATGCATCACAGATCAATGGTAATCAGCCTGACGCCACCAAGGCTGCAGCCTTTCAAGGAAATGATTACAAAAATTCTTTCACTGATTACATTACAGGGTCAGTAACAAATAAAGAACCTTGAGGTTGAAGTCAAAATTATCTCTACTAGTATGGAGACGAAGTAGGAAGCACCACATCACGACCTACTTTCCAACCCGGCAATTCAATTACCACTTATATTACCCAGTTGCTTGCATCACACCCACCTCGGATAGAAAGTGTTAAGGTCCTTCAGATAACAGCAACCTGCAACGGGGAAACGCAGACGAAGCCTCCAGCAAGGCCCCGCCTCGCTCTTCATGAAACTACTGAGGAGCACAAGGCCCCATCTTGGGCTTTTTAGTAAACTGAGAGCCCCAGCAGAAGCTGCAGCCCTCCCGCTGCTGGAACTGAGCGGAACAGAAGGCACAGTGTGCTCTGAAGCACCAACTTGTGCTTCAGTGCGAGGCAGTCTGGTCCTCAGCTGGACAGCTGGAATAGTGCTGCTGCAGGCACCGCCTTTCCCTGTGCGCGTCCGTGTTCGGCTGCGTGCAGCCTGACTGACTGGAAGCTGCTTCCTGGTGGAAGTCTCAACATTTACAGATTCTTCCAAGCTACAGGCTCATTTTTGATGAATAAGAGCCTTCATTTGAACTGAATAGGAAACCAAAGTGAAGTGTCACTGAAATGCAAATTTCTGGGCTTGTGAGTCACGAAAGCCTTGTACATCTGACAAACGAAGCCGCTTATCAGAACCGGAGCTTACCAGTGTTGTAGGCAGTAGGCATGGCCGAATACACCAGTCCCTGCGGAGGCAAGCTGGGAGTTGTCACCGACACCACCGGGGTAGCAAGAGGCTGTGTAGACTGAGAACTACTTATCCTTTGGGTGTTCTATAAATGATCAAAAACAACACCGTCTTGTGACACCAGTCAGAACAATGGAAAATAGCAAGCGCTAATACAAAAATGGCATTCCGTTAAAACGTATTTCTTTGCTTTGTTTTTTAGTTACAAATACAGCCTTTTGGCCAGGATAGATTTCTCTAAACAAGCCAAAACATTTCAACGCGATCAAAATGATCTTGGCAAAACTGAAACAAAAAATCAAGACTCCCTGGTCCGCTTCCCGTGCATGCAGATTTCAATAGTGTTAGACTCGTAGGACACAAAAAGAAATGCAATTCCTCAGGGATACAGATGACAATTCTCAGAAGTTCTTAAGTGATTTAAGAGGTTTTAGGTTTATTTTTCTGAGGGGGTTTTAGTGCAGATGGTGAGGTGTGGTTCCACCAGAAAAGTCTCCCACTTCCCAGTTGTTATCCAATTTTCAGAATTTTAGCTGCCAGTTTTGACACTGTGCTGACTACACCTGTCCTGAAAGGAACACACAGATCTGCTAAATTTGTGTTGATAAGACTTGAGCGATAAAATAATCTTGCTGTTCCCATGGTTCCTGAGAAACCGAGAGAGCACTTGTTATAATGCAGATACGTTTCAAAGCGAATGACGTTTGGAGTTCACACAGAGCAAGTGTGCTTATTTACAGGGGAAAAGCTCAACTAGATTGTCTCAGGTTATCCAACTGCAGGCACACTGTGGCTTTTCCCTAACAGCCTGTCTTTCCACAGACTGCAACGAACATCTGCAGCAAACGGATCGCTCAAATCAAGCTCTTGAACCAAATCTGCTATTTAGAAAACCTTGTACTGACCAGACAGCAAAGCTGCTCCTCATGGAGCCAACCTGAAACTGTTCTTCATGGCATGGCTAAATGGTGCTGAACTACATGCTAGTTTCTGTCAAGAACAAGAAATACTAGATTTTTTTTTTCTGAATTTTTTTTTTTTCAAACAACAGATACTTTAGTTTCACCTACAGAAGTTCTAGAAATACTAGCAGTAGTCCAGGTCTCTACACCCTGTATTTCTACATTCTTACAGAACCATCCCCAATTAAGGGAGCTGGATGTCAAACTGCTGGAGATTTGCCCTTGGGAGTGTGAGTGGTATTAAGAATGTATGATTTCCTTTATTGTAATGAAATAAGCAGGTACAGAAACAGGGCTGTGTTCAATTTGAAGCTAAAACTCATGAAGATAAATTGAGGGTTATCAATCCTTGGCTTGTATCCTTCCAATATAAAGAAAGAAAAAAAAAAGGTGTATCACAGCCACCCCATTAAAATCAGCTGTAACCTTCCACTGGTTGTGATCTCCATTTTGTCCTGCTGCTGCTGCAAGCCAGAACCTTTGCGCCTCGCAGGTATCTGGCAGCTCTCTGGCGTTTGTTCAGCAGATGTACCCACTACTCTGCTTCAGAGCTCCTAGATTTCAAAGCTCTAAGCCACAAAGAAAGCCCCACCGATTTTCTGTGTAATTTATCCCTTTAAATCACTTATGTACTTCTGAAAATCTCCACTAGACCAAGTTTATCTGGCATAAAGATATGTTATTAGAACAGATTTTTTGTGTCTGTCAGGAATTGACCTTCTTCCAAAGCTTTCTTGGATGGCAGCCTATAAAGTTGGGATTACTGTATAATGGAAAAGAGGAGTATACTGGGAAACAATCCAGACCAAAGGATTTCCCCATGGGATTTTTTTCTTTTTTTTTTTTTTCCTTGAGTGGCTAATAAAGGTGGTTTTATGAGGTAATTTATTTCTGAATATAACTCCTGAACACTCAGCCACACAAAGGCACTAAGAACTATTTAGATGTGTCTCTAATATTTGTTGTAGTTGGAGATTCAAAGATTCATGACAAATTCCAGGAGGTTTTTTAGATTAATTTGAAACTGGTGCAAATGCTAGCAGCAACGGGGAGAATTCACCACCTTTAGTCCATGCTGTGCTATTTTTCACGTCCCTTTTCCACATTCCGTGCTCGGTTCCAAGCACACAGAGCGAGCGTTCACTGTGGAACCGCTTCCTAGCGCTGGCAGCAGAGACTGGCACCCTGAGAGACACCAGGCTGCAGGTGTAGCTCCCGGGTCTCCCCTTTTCTCCAGCAGGCCCAAGGCACCAGCACTGCCCGGTTCCTCTGGGGGTAGGGCCCGTTTGTCCGGCAGGCCCGAGGCAGCAGCAGTGCCCGAGGCAGCCGCAGCAGTGCCCGAGGCAGCCGCAGCAGTGCCCGAGGCAGCAGCAGCAGTGCCCGAGGCAGCAGCAGCAGTGCCCGAGGCAGCAGCAGCAGTGCCCGAGGCAGCCGCAGCAGTGCCGGTTCCCCTGGCAGGCAGCGCGGGCCTGGGCTCCGCTAGGGGGCCCCCGGGCGCCTGCAGCGGCTCCGGCTCGCCCAGGAGGCGGTTCCAGCACCTTCATTCAACGGCCTGTGCCTTCATCCCCGCCGCGCTGCTATGGTGATTAAGGGTTTTTAGGGTGAATTAGAGCTTTATTCCTTGCGCTGGCAACCAGACACTCCTCTAGGAACAGGTGAGATGACTGTTCCACTGCTCAGTTAGGAAGTTGTTCCAATAATCTCTACAAACTTCAATACTGACTTTGTCAAAAAATGGTTTCCCCTTATTTTTGTAAATCTCTTGCTGATGTTTAAGGTAAAAAAAAAAAAATAAAAATCATCCAACAGCATGCAGTCATCAAGAAATTTATCTAAATCACTACATTTTCCATGCTTTCATGCAATCAGAGCCTCGTATTAGCAACAGGTCCATGTTCAGCAACCAATCAAGGTATGTAACAGTGTCCAGCATCTTCTGCGTGGTTTGTGCCGCGGGAGCTAAACGATTTGCAAATTGCTCTAAAAATAAGTTATGAATTATTTTAGCCTCGCGTTATTTTCCAGACAGAATGCCAAATGTTAAAACCTTTTGGAAAAAAAATAGAAAAAACACAAATCCCAAGAGTTTCCTTTCAAAAGCAGAATCTCTTTCCACTGGAAAAAAAAAGGTAGAATTATTCATTTACAATTCTCTACTCCTTTTGGTAAACAGGGAACACCCCTGTGGTTTGATAATCTCACGCAGGATGAAATAATTCTAAACCTCAAGAAGGTGACCTCACCAGCAATGATGTAATCTCCTTGAAAACAAGAGAAGTAATACAGGGCTTGTGTTACAATCTGAAGAACTTTGTGAGTGAAGCCACTTTCTAAAAATATTTCAATAATTTAGGGGATGATAAATGGTTATTTAAACTTTAGATAAAAGACAGCGAATGCCCTATACACATGGACAGTTACTTTGTAAAGGCTCTTTTCCAATGTTCCCTCCAAGAAAAACAGCAATATTTTCAGGAAAAAAAAATAGAAGTTTACAAATGGAAAGCACTAGACTTTGGATGTGTTTTCAACTTGAATTGGTCGGGTTTTTGTTTGATAAAACAAATGTATTTTTGTCTGCTACCAAGGGAACACTGGAATTATATCAAATATGTAATGAGACTACAGTTAAAAAGCTGTAGTAAAAGACATTTTCAGCATCTTGCTCTCTCTCATCAAAGAGCAGCCCAAACTCACCAACTCCAATTCATCCTCCTCCGACTGTACTCGGCAAACAAGAGGGATAACAGTTACTAAAAATAGCATTGCTTTCAAAAAGTAAAGAACAAGTCACGTTTCTGCTTCAGGATTATTAATTATTTCAATTAATAATACAAATTTGCCACCTGATTCTGCAAATAATGCTACTAAGAAGTATAATACTTTATGTAATTCAGGTCAATTAGAAAATACCACACTGAAAGAACACAGGCTTTGGCAAAACTAGTGCGGAAAGAGCGTAGTGGAAACAAGGACACAGCTACACACGGATGACACATGTAGAAACAGAGCACAGCAGTTTCTGGCTGGGCTGATCCAATAAACATCCAACAAACATAACTGCATATTTCACACATAGAACCATCATACCATCGCAGCACCTCTACTCTGCAATCTCTTTCCAATCTCCCCAAAGGGACAAAACCTCAATGGGATATTATGTTGTTCTTAACAGCACAACAGTAAATAGGTACCGCATACTGCTAACGTTAGAACCACTGCATTAACAAGGTTCTCCTCTTCTATCTATTTCTAATGAATTTTAAAGTGTAGTTTTCACTTTAATAATCAGCCAGGGTATTTCCTATCTCTTCTACACTTCAGAATTCCTAGAAAAACTTAGAACTTCAAGAACCATTACTCATAATTACAGCTTTTGTTCCTTGGATTAATTTGGGATTATTCATCATGAATACCAGCAGCAAACATAAGCATTTGCAGTACCTTACAAACAAACAAGAATTATACAGAGTGTGCTTGTATTGTTTATATCCTGCTCCTCTTGGTTATGGTTCATTCTCCCGTAGACAGAAAATGTACACACGGGTGTTTAAAACTTCTTCATGACAGTGAAGACTAAGAACAAAGGATCTGGCCAACGACATTAAAGGAAAACCAGAGTAACTCTTCCTGAAAGACCTGTTCTGGTCTCAGTGCTGTGGTTGCCTCATGCCTGACACGAAACTTGGGTGCTATTCCAAATCTAGGCTGAACAAACATTACCACTGACATGCCAAACTGCACAGTAGCATTGAAAAGTACACAAACTGGGACTGAGCCTGGTCCTCATTACTCTTTTATGACTTCACTGCAGACATGACATCCAGCATGGGACACACAAGGTTGCGTTCCAGCACACCACATCAAACAGCCATTTCTCTCAGACCATCATCACCGCTGAAACACGCCACAGCCATTACGGCCCAGGAAAAAAAGGCACAGTGTGCTTTAGGGCACGTTAATACAGTTCACATCACCAATGAGATGAGCCATTCCTCCACGGAACAATACATAACCCTTTCTAAAACCCACATCCTCCGAGTCAGCAAAGTTCTTGGTACCAAGTCAGTGAGACATCAAATCAAAACAACAAAATCCCAACCTATGGTCTCTGGGATTGCACTCTAAACACATTTAGGTTAGAATACTATTTCATACAAAATAAACTAAATAATAATAATTAAAAAATAATTTCTCCTTACAAATGTACCTTCTCGCAAGGTTACAACTTATAACTCTGATTTTCATTTGTGAAATTCCAGAACACATAACACTTTTCTATTCCTGTAACCTATGGTGAGCAGATGAGAGAGTTTCTATCTGTGCATGTGGACAGAACACTTCATTTTTATGAAGCCAGTCACAGAAAAAAGTGTTTTAACTTACCAATGGTGGCATCATACCCTTGCTGGAGGGTGGGATGACAACACGGAGGTCAGGTTTGCGATTGTTCATTCCAAGATTACCTCCCCCAGGTGGAGGTGGAGACTTTGTAGGCATGACTTTGCCCAAGCCATTCCCTCCACCAGTAGTTCCAAGTAGACTCGGGGAAGCTCGAGAATTCACAAACCCATTTCCTGAAGAGGAAAAACAAATGTACTGTAAGGCTGAGGAGAAGCAACAAGACTGAATTTTTGTGCACAACTTAGGGAGTATTATTTTTTCTGAAACTTCCAATAAACCCACAAGAGGCACAGTATTGAATAATCGAACAAACAAAACCCACTTACACCAGCAGATCAATATGTAAAGGTAATATCATCTCAAGGGCATGCTGTGGCAGCTTAAACGCTGAGAAGAGCATATTGTCAAAGAACTACTTCTAATAACATCTGTTGTATTTTTTTTATTTTGCCCTTTGAAGTTCCTCCAGGCTGAGCTTGCAAAAAAGTGTGAGTTTCTGCACAACGTCGCTTCATCCCCGCCCCCACAGAGCGTGAACTAAACCAAACCGTTGCCTGTGAGAATAAAAAGCAGCAGCTCTTAAGTGTCTATTCCTAAAATGTATAATTCAAATACCTTCACGATCTGCAGGGCTCCAGTATCTATTCTCTAATAACATTGATTTCAGTCTCAAAAATATATCCTGTCTGATTGTTATATTTAGCAGCAGTGAGGGGAACAAACCCTTTCTCATCAGATTCATTCCAGGCTCTGGACACAGATATACACGTGGTTTTGCCCATCAGTTTATTTTATACAGGTCTTTCTCTGCCTTATTTCTGATGCTCATTCTAAGCAGCATCAGACAAGCCAGAGTCTGCAGGTCCAGGCTGCAGCACTGAAATCTCCCAGAGATACAGGCCTGAGATTACGCTCAGATCAGAATAAAGTAACAAGACTGTAAACCAGTTCAGTGCCTGGCATTCTGTTTTCCTGCACTGACAAAAGCACCAATCCTGTTAGCCAAAATATATTTATCAGAAAAAAAAATTAAAGCCACATTCTAATGATTTTATCATATTTATAGCAATAATCCCCCAAACACACACACTTTATTCAGCTGCAAATGCAAAAAAAAAAAAAATAAATGTTGTTAAGTGAGGGGAATTTTGCAACAGGGAACCCTATAGTTCACACTATACAACTTGTGTGTGTGTGTGTATAAATAACTACAATTTACAGCAGGATTATGTTTATACTAACATTGCAGTTCTGAAAGCAGCCTTCATAGTCATCATTCAGGTAAAAGTCTATTACACAAAGTTCACTGTGTGGGAAATTCTCTTCTAATAGCCTGTAGCACCATACTGGCATCAATTTTGTATTATTATTCTAATTTGAATAGGCCCCTATGCCCAATCCAATTTTGTTAGATTAAGTACATATTAATCTAAAAGCAATTAAAATAAGAAAGCTGTCAGTGTCACATTCTACTTTCTTTAGCAACATTTTTTAATGCCTTTAAAAGCTCCGCGAAAGAAGAACAATGACATGGATCAGTAGCAGCACAACACTTCACAAGGGTGACAGTTCCTGCTGAGATAACTTGTCTCGTGTATGCTGAGCACCCAGGGGTGAACCCACCAGGATGCTGGTGAGGGAGGCTCCTCCATCACTCTGGAACCTTGTCACTTGGTGGGCGAATTACCAAATGCCACCCTTGCCCTTTCCCTGTCCACTGCCAGCGGAACCCTGTACGTTGGTTTATCCATTTAGAAATGGAAGGAGCAATAATTAATTGGAGAATTATACCAAAGCTCTTGTGCTGGTCTGAAGATACTCTGCTGAGTTTTAGAAAGGTCTTTCGGAAGCAAAGTTATTGCTAAATATTTTTAAAGAAAGTATGTGGAATTTGCAACCACAATACACTCAGTCGCATACGGATGGAGCAGAAAATTCATGACGCTAAAGCCAGGATTTCAAATTCTGGAGTTACTTTCTTTGTGGATTTCCTCTTGTGCTAAAAGCCTGGCCGTACATGGATGATCTGATACGTCCCCTGAGTGTTTCAAGGTTAACAGAGCAAGGAGGAGTTGTTCTAATTTAGTCCTTTCCCGAAGCATTTGTACGGGAGGTATGGGAATATGTTCCCTGAGCATTCTCCCACTTAACTCAGAAGTTATGGGGGAAAGAAGGAGCACAGACAGCAGAAAGAAGAAAAAGCTTTTTATGTCAGCATTCTTCCTTCTGTCTCAAAAACCAGAGCAAAAACTCATTTTGTGATTAAAGCATCTACATTCCTCAGCAGAAAACAGCAGAATTTATTGGGATGCTTCTAGGTTAGGAATAAAATTTAGTTAAAGAGGCTGAAAAGTTGGGCTGGAGCTGACAATACATAGTAAGCTAAATACACCTGACTGCTAAGAGAAAACTAGCCACAGCTAGGTCACACCAGCCAAGAAAGAGGAATTGTGCTACCCCTAAGGTTCCTCAAGCTGTCAGACAGTTTCTATGGACCCATGGTTTTGTTAAATACAGTTATGCACCGGTACCTGTCCATGAAACATGTGTGAACACTGGTTAGAGACAGTCTACACAGCATCAGATTGCAAGAGAAATCTTGCATAATAAAGAGAGTAAAAATAAAGTGCATTTGGAAACGGATGCGAGAGAGGAAAAAATACTAGAAGAATAACATCATTTTCAACAAATTATATCTAAAAAAAAATGTTACAGTATCTCCACTTCCAGCAAAAATGCCAGAATGTTTAAAGAACTCGCTGTTATAAAAAAGTAAAGTCTGGGCTTTAATCTGATGATAAATAGCATTTCATGAGTCACTAGGCTGCCAGCGTTACCTTCTACATGCCAGTGCTGCGGGGTGCTGAGGGGATTTTCAACTCCAGAACAACACCACGCTGTATAAACACTGGGGTTCTGTACAGCAGCAGTTCAGTCTCCCCTGTGATACCATTGCCTGCCCTCTCTTTCCAAGGGTTTCGGTAGCTGGTGTGTTAAATCTGGACAGTGTCTTTCTTCCACACCCAATACAGTCATTTCCTGCAGCCCTGATTACAAGGCTCTGCCAATCCTTCAGAAACATTTCATGCTTTCAGTGGTGCTGTCAAAAACAACAACCTCCTTGCCGTTGCCTTCTCTGCGCAGTATCGTTCAGCAGCAGGGCAGAGGCAGAGCATTTGTTCTGAGAGAAAGCTTAGCATTCCTTAAAATAAGTGTTTTGAAAAAAAACTGCTAAGAGCAGGAGGGATAAAAATTGTCTTAAGTGTGCAATAGTTGGGTATTAATCCAATAGCAAGCCTTTGTTATAAATAGCAAGCACTGAGCATTTAGCAAACACTGAATATTGATTCTTCGAAGAATCATACGCTGGGGCTGCAATAAGGCTGTAGAATATTCATTTTTTAATAGGAAACGTAAAGCCTTTCTTCCTGTTAATAATGTAATAAGAAAATCAAATTACAAGTTAGGAGTGCAAGGATAACTAAAAGCATGGTATTTCTTAGAGTAAGGTCAGGAGCCAGAAAAAGATAATGATTACAGGATGATGCAACTACACGGCAGTTTGCCAAACCGAGCCTTTAATAACCCCATAAATTCTGCTTACTATTTTGTATACTACAGAAATTGTATCTGCCCCACCCACTACAGATCTTCCCCAAAGACAGCTACACTACCAAACTGAAACAATGGAAACAGAGTACAAAATCCTGCCCGAGTATAAAGTCAAGTTTAGTGGCTTTGCTTCCACCTGAGAAGTTTTATTTAACTCTGATTCTTTAAACCAGCCTATTAAATCCTGCCTGAAACACTTGTTTGGAGAGCAGACACCAATGCAAAGGTTATCAATTCTCAATTACATGAATCATAATCTAAGCAGATTATATGTTAACAAACATTGCCAATGGACATTAGCCTACTTGTTTAGTCAGAAAATGTTTAATTTTTGAAGTAACTTCTCTGAAGCCAACCGTTAAAACCCATCCATTCTAACAAGTGTACATTCTGCCTTCAGACCTTAATACAGCTTAATCTCATTTATTGTCCTGCAGCCCAAGACGTAGCATTCAATTACATGAGCCAGACTCATATTTCACTATATAAATCACATCAGCTGAAACAATGAACACACGTGGCTGGAAAGTACTCCATGTACTTATTACTACTCAAGGAATATATTATAGTCATTGATGCCATTAATCTTTTTTTGTGGTTCACCTTTGGAGAAACTGAACAGTTATACACAGTTCTGGAAAACAATCGTGGGCAAGCAGCTAAGCACTGTAAGATTCAGCAAAAATAAGAACGGTAGTAAATGAATATTTAGGCCTCAAATGACAGCATACAACCCAATGAATGTCACATAATTAGAAGTAAACTGAAAATTGTATTTGCAGTAGGCCATCAATTCACTCTGCATCTAGAAGACCAGATAAAAAAGAAAAACTTTTACATGTAGGACCTTGTGGGGCAGAGAGGAGAGAAAACCTATTGCAAGTGAATATAACAATAGCATTTCTATATGCATTGGTCTATTTACTTTTTTTTCTTTTCAAAGTATGATAGCTTTAAGAGGAAAATAAAAAAATCACCACCCAAACCAGCATGTGCCATTCATACCATTTCCAGCTTTGCAGAGAAACCACTCCTGATTCTACCAGCATTTCAAAGAGCCTAAATTCTCTGCTAGCTTTGGAAAGAAATTACTGTACCATCTCAAGCTGAAGTAAATATATTTCTACTAATCTTTACAAACCAATACCTCAGGTAATACTATGATTAAATTAAAATTTATCTTTGGCAGTCATGAGACTCTGACACATGACTAAAACGTAAGACTTATAATTCTATGGCAGTATTTTACATATGAAAACACAGCGATAAGCAGCAGACATGACTAAGTGCAGAGGGAATGCTTACTCATGCTACAAAACTAAAAAAACCCCTCATTTCCCAGGTTGCTGGAATTTATTTTGTGTGTGTGTGTAAAGCTACATAAAAGGAGAGAGAATTTTCAAGGAAATGTAGAACTTTAAAGAGCTTTCTTCAAGACCAGGGTTATGACTCAGAATGCAGCAGCAAACCTGAACCAAAGGCACACTGCTTTAGTCATCTCAATGTTAGTCAACTTTGTGTGAAGCACCAGCAGTGGCAGTCGGGTGCCTTTTGGGTCTTTCGTCAACCAAACAGTTTACACGTAATGAAATCAGAGTTGTACCTCTTGAACTTGCTGGTTTCCATGTATCTGTACAAAGCCAAGGTAGAGAGTGGTACAGAACAGAGGGCAGAACTGGTATGTTATATAAGTGTTGAGACTTCACACCGATATGCTGCAATACTTGTAATCCAGCTTGGAGAGAAATAATTTTTCATTGTACTTCTTAGTAAATCAGAAATTTTGGTATGGTAATGAACAGACATAACAATACATGAAATTTCAACTAAAATCTAAGACAGCTCAGGGCCTAAATTGCCCAAATGTGGGTGAGTGGTAGAAGATTTGCTACAATTAAAGATTTCAAACCTCAAATGCTTTCTTCTACCAGCATGTTTTGCATGCTGATTTCAGCCAGTCATTTCTTGTGAGCTGATCTAATCAAAGGATGACGGATGGATCAAACTTCATTATGTGCTGACGTCTAGCAAAGGAGAAGGGTTCAGCTTGCAGCCTGAGAAACAGCCAGTCTGCAGGCCACTGTCAGGACTCCCCTTCCTTTCAGAGAGCTTGGAAGCTGTAAGAGTAAACAGGCTGCTCTCATTGCTCTTCAGGCACCCTTCAGCTTTTTCCTTGGAGGAGAGTAAAACACTGACTGTTGTATTTACCTATGTAATCCTAAAGATCAGAGGAAGGCAAAACATTATGCCGACACTATTGACATTACAGAGCAAGAACCTGTGTGCACTGCATTTAGCATCAGTTGAACATAGTCAAACCCCTTTCAACACAAGCTAGGAAGGGAGGAGCTCCAACTGGTGAAAAACTACCTGTCACACTGCAGAGGAAGTACAGCAGATTAGAAATCCACCAGTAACACAACCTTTAGCAGGAATATGCTCAAAGTTTAGAGCTGCTTTCCTAAGGTGCTTTGTCTACAACAACCAGCGTCAAACTTTTTATCTGATGCAGATGATACAGGCTGGTCAGTTTGAGAGTGGGGGGTAGAGGGAGAAGAAAGTCTGTTTTCTTAAGGAAGAGGCTGATAGCTTTGATCCAGCTGCAAGCAGAATTCCTACAAGAGGTATGTTTTTCCAGAGTTAGTTGGATAGCTCTCATTAGGGTGTGTCTCATTTAATAAACAAACCAATGTGAATAGGAAGGTATATACAGAAAGCTGTTTTCTTACCAATGCCTTCTGGGGTACTCTCAAGACTGGCAGTGTATTAGCCACTGGACTCAGACTTGTGAAAGACCAAGCTGCAAGATTCTTTTAACCTCAGACCTGCAGAAAAACCTCTCCCAGTCAGCCAAGCCCTCAAGACAAAGGGAACCATTTACAGGTGTGGACTTTCTCAGTTCTCTCTCTTGATCCCTTGCTGGCAAGATACAGGCAGTTTACAGGGGCATGTGAGCTGTCAGCTGCACCTCTGCATAATCCTTCCTAAGGACAGGATAAAAGATCACACATTACCTACACCAGCTCTTAGAGATCCAATACCTCACAAGACACAATTTTTTTTCAAGAGAGTATAGCCTTCAGCTCTATTCCAAAGTAATTCAATATTCCTAAAACTACTTCACACTCTCAGAATGTGAAGGTTAGCAAGGACATTATAGAAAATACAGCTCTGGAACAAAGAGGAGAAATTCAGTACTCAAGAAATCTAGATCTCTCTCATCCATTCTCATGACAATAAAATTCTAAGAGGAAAGATAATTTCCCAGAAGATTAACTGAGTCCATAATCTGCATTACTGACCAGAAGGGCTACTTCACTGACAAAGAAACGTACAGTTAGTATTGTGTCCTAGACAGATCATAAAGAACCTCCACTTCCAACAACAGCTTCAAAATAACCCAGGGCTGGAAAGAACTTTGGGGAACTCATCTTAGTCCAAAGGTCTCAGGGTTTATGGTTTTCATGCAGCCTCAGCAAGGAAAAAACAGCTCAAGCCCTTTGCATGGTTCTAGCTCAATACCCTACGTGAAAGGCATGGAAGAAAAAGCAGAGATGGGTTAGCAGTGTTTCTACTTTTGAGCCCGATTCTCACAGTCCCCAGGGATGGCACATCTTCACTGGAAGCACACTTCATTGGCAAGGTATAAAACTGAATCTACTGGAACATAGTGAAGCAGTTCTCCTCATGACAAATTTGAAGGTGACCCATCCATCAAGTCCTTTCAGTTGAAAGTCAAAGAAACTCTCCCCCATATTTGGGTACTTGGAGCAAGTGAGGCTATACTTTGCCTAATTAGAATCCACAGCCTTTTCAAAGGAGTAGTGTAGACATGCAACATGTGTTCAAGCCATGAAGATGTTGACAACAGATAGCAAGTCGCACACATCCTAGAGCCAAGAGATTCTTGAAGCACATTAGATGCCCGTCAGCCTGAACAAGTTTTAACACTGACCAGGGGCAACAGTATCATAAAAATTCTAGCTCCAAAACATTCCATCTAACAGAAAAAATAAATTAGCTCAAAAGCAAACACTGTTATAATGCCAGACATTGTTCCCCTCTCAAAACTGATACAGTTGCCAAGTAAAAATTTTCAGCTAATGCTTTTTATGTGGTGGGTAAAATTTCAAAAATATTACAAAATAAAAATGCTTTTTCAGAGTTATGACAGCTGCATGTGAAGTAAGCTCTCAGTATTATAAAACCATCACAAAATTTTCTGTTCTAGACATAAAAAACCCACCTACCGATCTCTGCTACAACATGCAGATATTTTTACTCAAAGTTATTTTCCACAGAAAAAGCTGTTAAGTTGGCAGATTGACTGCTAAAGCAAATCACATCTCTTCCAACCAAGTTACACAGGACTTGAGAAAAAGACTCATGTGAACTAAAGAGGAGCCATTTTATGCAACGTCTTTGTTTGAACTGGGTCCCAGCCACAGAAAAGAACCTTTACTTGCTTTTTGTCAGAGATGAAGTTGTGTAAGTATCTTCCAATGAAATGAGAGCAGAATCTCAAACGCTCAGAATATCATAATGTTGAGTGAGACTTGGGTTTTTCCTTTGTCCATCAGGGACTATCTGGGAATACGGGTATGCCAGTACTCCATCTTCATCTCTGACATCTCTCCTATAAGCTGTGAGCTGCAAATTTAACACAAGACCTCCCACAACTAAACCCACAGGAGAATTCTGCATTCCTGAGAAGTTTAAAAGACAAGACTGAAAGCTAAAAGAAGAAAACGTTTTGGGTTTTTTTTAAGTGAATTCTACAGTAAATATAACAAGAAACTAAACCCATTGTTGTATGCAGACATAATTAATTTGATATACACACTTCAATGGCAGCTGTCAAGCTCAAACTGACACGCTAGCAGATTTACTCAATCTGGTTATGTATGATTTCTTGATTTTGGCTGCAATTTAGAAGATTACTGTGCACCTCGCAGCATTTAAAAGAAGCCATGCCATATCCTAGTAGAAAGAGCTCTGACAACTTAGGGTGTTAACTAGGTATTTGAATTTCCCTAGAGGTACCTATTAGAGATGTTCCACTGTTCTTGCAGAGCCAAACTCTCACTTGCATGTAAAAAAAAAGTCTTTCCAGAAATGAGTGGGTATATGTATAACATTTTGGGTGCAATGTTCTGAGAAGTAAGAGATAAGTGATGCTTTTTTGACTTTTTGCATAAACTATTAATAAATGCAAGAAGGAAAACATTTTAGAGCATTAAATATGTTCACCAAGCTGCTCAAACTGGGTACTTCTACAGTTCATTATTCTAGAGCAAGTGCTGTAAACCACTGTTTTAATTTGCTTATTGAAAGCAAAAGTCTTAAATCTCAGGCTGCTGTTAGTAAAGCTTGATTTTGGAAGAGGCCTGAAACAGCCTGATAATAAACTTATTTAGTCTGACTTGAAAAATACTATGGAAATCAACATCTGACCTCCACAGTTGCTAAAAATAGCCATCTTTTTTCAACTGAGGAAGTTTCCTCCATTTAAAATCTTGCTTACCTGATGGAAACCACACTTAAATATTTCATATCTGCGCTGCACATAGCCAAAGAATGGACAAAGAGCAGAAAGTCAATCCTGTGCTTTCAACCTTGTAGTTGCAGCATTTTTTATTCATAAATTGCCTTAGTATCTTCAAAGAACTTTTTCCCAGTTGCCACAATAAGTAGCCAGTGGGCAAGTACTGAAAGGTCAAGAGTCGCTTCTGTAATTCCTTGCTATGAACACATACCAAGGAGGAGATAGGTGTATTTCCAAAATCGACCTTCAGTTACCAAGACATCTCAAAGAATGGAAGGAACATGTAGGAAGTCAGTTAACTATCATTTATTTTGTCTTTCTGTGGTATGATTAATTGCAGTGGCTGCCTGCCTTCTATCAGAGTACTAAATTTTGTTTGGGGGAGACAGTACTTCATTTAAGTAATGTTTTATCATATCTTTTTAATGAAGACCAAAAACCACTATGAATTTGATTTTTGGCAAGATTTCTACTTTGTTTTTGAAATAAATTCTGATCATCTTCCAAAATTAAGACAGAACCTAGCTATCGGCTTCCAAGATTCATTGCTTTCTTTGTATAACCGCTAGAAAATAATTAGCAAGATACACATGGCAATACAAACAGTAGTCTGCATTTTGTTCATTTTGATTGGCACCACAACCAGTATCAAACATCCAGGTCTTGGGAACAGTCTGTGGAAGAGTTTAGTAAGCGCGGTGAATTCCACACAAAGGAAAAGATTTGGCAAATCTAAGATGTCCTTAGAATGCTGTAATTACACCTGTAGGGAAACACAAAAGCAAGAGCAGCAGGGTACTACTGCAATAGAAACTGCAAATATTACTGAAGCAGAAAAGGGATGAAAAAATGCCTGATGAGAATTTCCAAGACTTGACAATAACAAGGCAACTAAGAAAATTAAGACCTTTGTTCCTCCACAGCCACTACTTCAGAAGAGGCAAAATAAAAAATTGCTTTTGAGTAACTATGAAACTAAACCCACGATACTATTTTTCAAAGACATGACACCACACTCACCAACTGGACTGGTACCAGCTCCATTTGGCACTGTGAGGTCAGTTGTCCCCAACATTCCACCTAATAAAAATAAGCCAGAGCATTAAAATAACTTGCTCTCGTTACAGTTTTGTACCATTTTGTACTTCAAAACTTAAGCCATTCAAACAAACCAATAAAAGGCAACAATGTCATTATGAACTTTTTAGTGTTTTGTTTGTGTTGTTTGTTTTGGGGTTTGGTTTTTATTGCCCTTTATAAAAAAAAACAAACTAAAACAACAACAAAAAAAACCCAAAGCCCCAACAACAACATCCAACCAACAAAATAAAACCCACAAACAAACAAAGAAACCCAAAACAACAACAAAAACAACCCCAAACAAACAGAAAAACAAAAGAGGAAAGCCCAGCAGAACTGAAGTCTCACCTGCATTGCCAGTACTGGGTGGTCTCTGAGGGGCCCCGGGTGACACGTTCCGATGCAGGGTGGTCTGAGGTGGGGAGAGCATGGTCGTGTCCGTTAACGATGAACTGGCTGCCAGCGATGGGGATACGAGGGAACTCCCTGGGTTACTGTAGGTCAAAGTGTTGGGATTGGACACCGGAACCGTAACCGACATCGAGAAGTTCTGAGCAGGCAAGCCAGGCTGGAGGAGATGAGGAACACACACAAGACAACAACATTAGCATTGAGTATGTTTGCAGAAATAGCACATTATAAAAAAAAAGTTACATTAAAGTTTGCCAAGAGTTACTCAGGTTTGTAGTTTTTATTTGTTCGGGTTTTTTCCAAAGTTAATTATGTTAGTTTTTCAACTCTATTAAGCATACATTTTAAAAACATTTGTTTGTTGGAGAGTATTGTGTTAAATTTATACATCATATAAATACAGTTCCAAAAGAATTACTCACAAACTTTTAAAACACTGAAAGGTCAAGTACAAAAAAAAAATAAAAAAAAAATTGAAGATACTCATATGAATTCGCAAGCTCAGAAATACAACCAATGTATCAGTTAATTTTGATTATTACAAAGCAATGACAAGCTCAACATGTCTACAATTCAATGACCTGTGGCACTTTCAAAATGTAAGCATAAACATGCACATTATAAAATAGTCGGTTATCACACAAAAAAAGAAAAAGTTAGTAAGTACATTTTCTATTAATAACCTTGCCAAAACATTGCTACTCATCTCGAAAACTTTCTTTTTCACCAGACTACAAGAAAAGTAAACAGATCTTTAGAAAGCCACTAAATTCAGTCATCAGGATTTAAACGTTTCAGCTGTCAGTATTCTGAGCTGTGTTCCACAAAACTCTGCTGGAATAACCACTCCAGTTGCTTTTTTTGGTAAATCTTCTTTTTCAAAATTCTGATTTTTTTACAGCATTATTTGAAAGGAAACTCTTGTTCTGAGGCATATATGTTTGTTATTCAACAACTATTGGAATCAAAAGCTTAGATGCCTGCCCATCTATGGTACTCATTTGGTTATGACTAACTTCTTTGGCCTTTGTCTCATTCCTATCCTTTGACAGTGAGGAGCTTCTGAAACAAAAGGGACTATTTTCTTTCACAACTTTCATAATTACTAGAAACAAACCCATGACAGGTACAATTCAAGGGTAAAAATTCAGTAGTGTTTACTGACAGAATAGAGAGGTGATAGTTTTGATTTAGAGGTCAAAGGCAGATGACAAACATTCACAACCTAGTAAGTACACTTAAAAAATGCACTTCTGTCGTGTGCAGCTTAAAATTTACTTAGAATGATACTTCTGTCCAACCATTTTGATAATGTTAGAAATATAACAATAACTATACTAATCAAAAGAGCAGAATACATTTTCTACAAGAAACAAAATCTCCTACTAGTGAGAGCCAATGACAATGTCCCTACTGAAGCATTCTAAGAATAATTAGCAATTTTTGGCATAGATGGAAGGAAAAAGTAATGAAGCATAGCGATGCAACGCTAGGAAATCATTCCCAGTATCTAACTAATGACAAGCTGTACTGGTATTTGTTTTCACAGGAAACTACTTCAAGAAACTAGTCAAGATCTACCAAACAAAGGTTGTTTTCAAACAGCATGCTGTCGGGTAACTCCAACTAAATCTGAACTACCTGAAGTATACTTAAAACAATGGCAGAAGCTAACAGTTGGAACATTTTTTCTGCAGGTTTCTCAATATAGAAGCAGTAAGTGACAGCTTCCCCCCACACCTTACAATATAGGCTGCCTCTGCCCATCTATGGCACTCATTTGGTTATGAGCGAATTCTTCACGCTTTGCCTCATTCCTATCCCTTGACAGTAATGAGTGCACTAGAACAAAAGAAACTATGTCCTTCTACAGACCCTTAAGCACTGGAAATAGAACCGTAACAAGTGCAATTTAAGATATAAATACAGAACTATAGGGCTACAAGCTAATGTTGCCTTTTTTATTTACGCCGATGTCTGCACAGACAATGTAGGCTGTTCATGAAGACCACAGAAAATCAAGGGAGAGCAATTTAGCTCGAACATACTGAGAGAAGAGGCCTGAGGAAAATGTCTCAGCACAGAAATGTTGGCTATCTAAAGCTCCAAAACAAAACATATTGGCTTCATTCAAGTACAAAAAACTCGCTGAAAGAAGTGATGCTGAGTGTCACGACTTATTTTGCTGTTCAGGTGCCCAGAAATGGCCTTATTGCTCTCAACAATGAAATAATTTCTAAGTTATTTGAGGACACACTACTCAGTTGCCCCAGGGCCTGGGCCAATTAGCCTAGCCAGTCCATTTACTTTAATTGCTACAAGATTTGTAATGTTACAAAACGTAAAGGCTGTGGCAGAACCCTGTATTAGTTTCTTAGAAAACACTCCCCCTGTAATACTCAACACTAATCGTTTTTTGTAGATGGAAATTAAATGTTAGCAGGTACAGCTCCATGAAAAACTATTGTTATCCCCAAACTTCTTGAGTTTTGGAGCCAAGTGACTTATGGCTGCAAATGGCTTAGGCACTTGGGACAGAATTTTCAGACAGATGTCCTTGGACATCTTGCAGCGTTTGAGGAAGTTTCTGCTAGAATTTCAACAGGGGTAGGATGCCAAGCTTTTGAGGCTCCCCTTGTGCATCATTCTATCTTCCAGCATCAAAATACCTTTCTACATCTAGTCTTCAGCAAAATAAATTCCACTGATTTGATGACAAAATTAATCCGATCTATTTGTCTGGGGGTAACATACTGTAAAATCTTGATCAAGACAAAGAGCTACAAGATGTAAACAAACTATCCTACATCCCACGACAAAATCTATCTTTATAAAAATATTTTAGGTAGGATTAGGCAATGCAGCCAGGCTTCTGAAATTTAGAAATATTACCTCATGTTCACAAGGTATGAAAAACTGTGAGTGCAAGTGAGGAACTAGAGGTAAGTCGACTTATTCTTTAGGATGAAATGCATTTTAACAAGATCCAATATCAACATCTCATTTTTCCTCAAAAACATATACTCCCTTCTCAAACCATTACATCCTCTTGTCCTTGCAGTGGTTTTCAGTGGTAAGCAAACACCATGAAAATTCTCATGCATGTAATAGAAGCACAAACCATACTTTAGTACTCACTGCGATTTTATGATTCCGCATCATATTATCAAACTCTTCATTAATTTTTTTATATTTTTCTTCTGTATGTGGCGTGAGCACATATGAAGTGTCAGGGTCCGGGCTGTCGCACCCTCTGTGTTCCTTCTTGTTCAGAGCCTAAATAATGAAGTTAATAAAAAGGATCAACAAATAAAAAGTAGAGATAAAATAAAAGTACTTACAGGGCCTCGCTTGAAAATAAAATCACTATCTTCATTTAGTTTGCTGAATCTGTCCTCCGATAGTGGACTGTGCTCAAAGTAATCGTCAGCATCAGGGCTCTCACAACCATTAAGGCCTTTCTTTCTTAAGGTCTGAAATACAATTGGAAAATTCACATACAAATCATACTAACTTGCCAAGAAGTTTTGTATACTACCGAATCATTCAAGAGCCACTGAAACTACATCAAACTTTCACAGACAAAACTCACTGTTCAACAGACAGGCTTAAGTCTTTCAAAATAGTGGCATAGTACACAGAGAAAAAAAATGTTTATTCAGAGGCACGGGGTCTTCCAGGTGCCACCTCCAAGGCAACTTTAATCTAGAACCACTTCATCTCTCCAGTGTTCCATGCAAAACCATTTTTACATACTGGCTGATGACAGAGTAAAGTTGCCTCGCAAAGGAACATTCAAGGCTATGGCAAAGGAATTAATGTCATCACTGGTAAATAAAAGCTAATTTACTGGATCTTTAATAAATTGATTTTAGCATCCCAATGGTAATATTCACATTATAAAAAGCATACAGTCAAACTCCGAGAAACACAATGGCTAAAATTTTCAATCCAAGTCAACTGCAGTACATTAATATAACACTTGGTCTCAGTAGTTTCTAAAGGCAGGATTTTCCTGCACTTCTGTCATCCTGCATGATAACAAGAACTGCAAAAAAAGTATTAAAAGAAATTACATAATCCCTCTTCAAAATGACTTGGTTTGCTAAATATAAATTTCTTCAGAATGCTTTAGAGTAACTTGATGCAACTGCTTTATTGGGCTACTTCCTGTTTCTGATGGAGAACTCGCATCAACATCCCCTGGAAAAAAACCCAAACTTGTCTCCAATCCAGGCATTAACGAATTACCTACTGAAAGAAGGGATGTGAAACTACAGATTTTAAAGTGATATTTGCATTTCTTCTCGGTTTTCTTTTTCACCCTATTGCACAATCAGAAATCTTTATCTGAAAGTTCTTATTTACAACAAAATAAGATTCAAAATATCACCTATGGAAAAATCTTTAATGTTTTTTAAATGTTTCAAAAGAAAAGCAATATAAATTTTTAAACAGGTACACACAGAGAAGGCAGCAGTAGGATTATACAGGCATGGGGGGCTGTGTTTTCTTTTTGTGAGAAGTTATCTATATTCTATTAATTTTATACTAAAACCCCTAAAGATCTGCAATGTGCAAGCTGATGCTCTCAGCACCATAAAGCAATGGCATTTGTTTTCCTAGGGAAGTTGTTCCCATAACACACTGAATTTCTGATTTAAAAACCCAAACTATCTTTTAGTTTCGACTACAGCATTCATCAGCATTTTTTTCCTCCAAGTGCTACCTACTGATTTTCGGCACAATAAAAGAACAGGAGACTCTCTCACTATTCATGTCCACGCCAAACACAGCCTAGGTCTGCTTCCATTTTACAGCAGTGCTGGAAAACTCAATTACGCCATCCGAAATTCTTTAATATCACAGGTCACCATAAGCTGTAACTCCTTCTCAAGTTTCTTGGCTTGCTCTGCCTATCCCCCACGGTATCTGGAACCCCCACAAAAATGCAATCACTAGATCAGCATATGGGGAAAACAGGTGTAGGTTCCTCCAGCACCTGTTGCCGCGCTGATCCCGCTCCTCCGACCAATCAGCTGGGCACGGGCTGGGACTTGGCCATACAAGGGCCGGCTGTTGGGCCTCTCAAGGTCGGAGTCTGTTCTCCCTCTCCCAGCTCTTCCTAACAAGTCAGCCTGCCAGTCTTCTACACTTTGATATCAGCAGGGAAAATGTTAACGCTCTGTAATCTGGATTACACTTAACCCCTGCAGCCCACGGAACGCTGGAAATAGAAGCCAAACGCGTCTTCTGAGCATCCTCATGCATATGCAGTGCCCAAGACACAATCAGAAGCCCTATTTAGAGAGCATAAAGAAAGATCTTGGAAGAAATGCACACACTGTCTAGTTCACCTCAGATAAGCACCTCAGAGCAATTTCAAGTGTTGCAGCACAGGAGCTTCATTAATGCTCCTTTCAATGTTCTAAAACAACCAAGTACAAGATTTCAAGCACAAAGCTGCCAATTCATCCTCCCGGATCTGTCTGAAACTTCAAAGTTCTCACGTGAAGGAAGAGATTTAGTTCAATGTAAAAATGTGTCCTTCCTCTTGGTGGCTGTCGGGTTTTCTTATTATTTGTGATAACAATGGGGTTAACTCTGCTTTGACTCATGAGGAAGGAAAATGGCTCAGTATCAGCCGTTTCAGAGTCTGGAAAGCGTCACTCCAGATGGGTTCCTGTCATTGTGGAAGGATTTAAGCCATGGTTCACCGTCACAGATAATAAGTCTGGGTCTGATATCCAAAGCTCTGTCTCCTTATCAGCAAAACACGAACTGCCACTTTGAGGACCTCACCATAAAAAGACTGCCAACTTTATCATCGCCCAGTAACAGCCCAGTAAAACGTTTCTGCTCGGGGGCTCGTTGGAAGAAGCGGAATGCTGTAATCTGTTCACAGGGGCGGGCGAAGCCTCCGCGAGACAGCCCGGCCGGGGCCCGCTCCCCGGCTGCAGGGGGAGACGCGATAACCGGCCCTGCTCTCGGGAAAACCAGGCGGGCCCGACTGCTGGGAACTGCTCCGTGGGGACACAGGAAAGCCAAACTCCATAAACAAGAGCTGACCCCACCCTCAAGATTCTCTACAGCTAAAATGTCTCCGATGAAAGGAAATAACTCCCCCCCCCCCCCTTCAGCTCTGTCCAAGATATTATCACGGAGACTGAAATTTTGTAAACTCGAAGATGGGAGTGGGGGGTAGAGAAAAAATGCCAGATAGTGAGAGCAAATAATACCCGTGTAACTCAAAGAGAGGTTTAGTTCTCTGCCGTGATATCCAAGCTTGTTTAGAATAAAATCAGAGTTTCCAAGTTGAGGCTAATAAATATAGAACATGCATTTTCTTACTGCAACAAGAGGGGGAGAAAGGAAATTAAATTGCAGGTTTTGCTAGTGGATGCTCACTGCAATTACCTTCTGGTGTCAAGTCTTGTTTTCCAGATTATCTAAGGAAATGTGTAGCCTTTTGAATTAATCTGTATTACTTTCCACTTCCTCTAAGACTTTGCCAGGACTACTGGAAATTATTCCAGCATGTTTGCCAGCACACTACATTATGCCTTCAGTAACTGAGATTGGGCAGCTTTGATGCTAGACTGGATCAAGTAATGGGTAAGAAAAAAGGATCGTTTTGTTGTTGGGTTTTTTTTTTTTCCCCAGCAAATAATTCAAAGTATGTATAAGGAACCAAGGCAGGCATGAAATTTTTATTTTTTTTTTAAATATAATTATGTGACATACAAAGGCACTATAGAAGTGTTCCAGACAGCTGTGGTCATCCTGATACCACAGAATGACCCACACATCATAAACTACTTTTGTTCCCCTGTTTAAAATGAAATATGTTAATAACTATTAGTTAAGTTTACTTTTGAATGGTAGAGCTTAGAAAACATCATATGAGAACAGCTAGACTAGCTGTGACAGGTTTAAATATTACATTCAAGCACATGGTACAAGAGCCCCAATATTTTCCTGAACTTCCCCATACGTATGCAAAGTACTTTAATTGCACTGCATTTTGCCATTTAAGAGGAGAATCATGCCTTGGCAAGAAGCATCTGAGGAACAGAAGAAGGGCTTCTTGCAAAACAACAATGAAAAAATAATTGGGTTCTCCTGACAATTCTACATAAATGTTACTGAAACTGGTAATACAGATATCAAAGAGTAGGAACACAGAATAAAGTTATTTATTGTATGATCCATGAGGAAGCAAAGATGATATTCAACCATCGCAGTGTAATTATCACAGCATAAGCTTCCTTCCACAAAATCCAACAGAGAAGCATGAAATGCAGGAGCTGTAAGCCTGCTGAGTCCCCACAGCTTGAAATCAAGTCACCACCGTCTCCGAGGCTTCTTCCAGCCCAGCGGCACACAGCTTCTCTCACACACACTTACACTGGTCAGCAGCAGCTCTGGAAACCAGAAACTGAATTAATAAACACAGATTACTGCTATCAGTTAAGGGACAACCCCCAACTTTCCTCCTCCCCATGAAAGATCCTGGGTTTTCTACCCAACTCTGCAAGGACATGCTGCTAATGGCTGAGAGTACAATCAGCATGTTTTGTGCTCCAAGTCAGTAAGTGTGGCTAAAAAGCCAAGATTTCTGATATTAGTGATCTGGGCTCCTGACCAGCTCTGGCAAAACTGCAGAGAACTCCATTATGCTCATTGTCACCTCAGGAAATAATATTTTTCTGCCTTCAAGTAAAAAAAAGTTGGATGACCTCTTGTATAAAAAGTGTTACAAAGTGCAAAAAAGTTCATTCAAAACGTTTTCAGTGTTGGGTTTCTTGTAATATTACACAAAAAGGAAATGGTTGTTGCTATCAATGCCACTATGTATCATGTTAACAGCTCTATTTTTGCACTCACTACTGGAGCTGGCCAAACAGGATTTTTGTTGGGTGTTTCATCCCAAATCTTTAGGAAAAAACATTTCCAAAATTTGACTGCGACTGAAATGAAAAGTGATTTCCTTTGGAAAAGGCAAACTTAGTTCTCTTTCTGCTCTTGCAGTCAGAGCACAAAAAAAGCTGTGAAGCAACACAAATTTGGAGTAAATGCTTCTAAAAAAATTGTAGTTTTAAAAAGTGTTAAGTATTCCTCAGGCCTGAAGTAATGGAAAGGCTCCACTAGCACTGCCAAATAACAGTGCTGCTCCAGCAGGCACGCACACCATGGTTATCAAAAGAATAGATTGAAGAGTTTCCTGATGGTCCCGAGAGCTGACACGCAGCTGGGGAGAGGGAGAGGACACTACTGCCACTTGCACCAAATTCCAAGGCTCCTCACCAACAAACACAGCTGCCAAGTGCTCTCACAGTGCTGTGCAGGAAGAATGGGACCGAGCATTACTCTGATGTGTGATGGGAGTAACGAGAAGATGGCAGAGGTAACAGACTGAAGTTGCCATCACAGCAATAAAATGCCAAAGGCAGTACCATCAGCCCAGGCTGCAACAGTGCCTTCTGTATCAATGCTCAGGAACAAAGAAAATTAAATCCTAAAATAGAGATGCAAGGCTGAGAGCTGTTTAGCTGTACCATAGCCTTCAGGATCAGTCTCACATTCCATCCCTGCAGATGATTACAGAGATCCATGCTCTAAGGTTATTTCCCCACGCTTTAAGGGACCTGCTGAAGTCTCAGTGGGAGCAGTTTGACAGGCTGACTGACACTAACAACTCACTGCCCCAGAAAGGGCATGATCCTAGAGACCACCCTTACACCAACTCCGATGCTTGCTTGTGCCTGCAGTAAGTCATTTTCCCTTCACTAAAATGACACAAAATTCCCCTTGGCTGTTCTTTATTTAACTTATTTTTCTGGGTTTGTTTTCAAATGTAAAAAAAATAATCTTATTTCTATTTCTTTTTGTTTCCTAATCTAATGTATGGGCTGAGCACCACAGAGACGAAGGCAGCAGTGGGATGGCCTGTCCTTTCTGGCAGCAGCAAACCATTGCCTCAGCCACCACTGATAATCACATCCTACTCGAAAGCTGCACCTTTTTTCTGAGATATTCACAAAAAGAAGGACAAATAGAGTAGTCACAGCACCAAGACACCCACTCAGTTTTCATTCTTATTATGTGAAACATCTAGTGCGAGAACAGGGGGCATATTCCTTTAATGCAGTTCAGCTCCCTTCCCAGCGCCGAGAGAGACTTCAGCTGGCAAGAACTACATGGATCACTGCAGACTTGACGTAGAGGGGAAAAAAAGTCCTGCTGAAAGCATAAAAAATTTGCTTTATTATTTGCTTCCTGTTACATACTATTGCCAAGAAGTTGAGCCTAAAAGCAGGCTGCATTTTTCTTCTTTTATGCTATAGAATATTCTACTTTCATCACCCTGAACAACACTTCAGTGGTACAGCTTAACATACAGGCATTTCTCCCCAGTTATGTATAAAACATACTCAAGTGTCTGAGGAGTATTCTTAGTCACTGCAAGCTATTTATAGTTTTTTTAACTTCCTGCAGGTCAGTTCAGCTTCAGAAGTATCATCATTTCTGTTTCTTTTCTTTCAAGTAACAATATGGTTCTGCAAAGTTGGAGCTTGACCTTGCAGGGCTGAGTATATGAATTTTACCACTGTCTAAAACACAAGGAGGAGTGAACCCAAGTGCAGTGTATACATCAAAACTGAACAGCCAGAGAAAGCCTGTAACTCAGCAACAGTGTTTCACGTGTGAAGGTCATCAACATTATTTCTGTAGGCTTCAATTTCTTTTTTTCCATAGTTAGATGTGCTGGAATATTTCCTGTAACATTTACAGATTCTGTGTGTTTTCCTCAGGCTCTATTGATATTCTCAACTTCAGCCACTGAAGCACCTGCAGATTTCATTATGAAGCTGTTTTCCTTTCCTTTGAGTTCAGAGGCTACTTAAATTGAGCCCTACCACTACTCCTTGCAGTACCCCAACACATTTTCAATTGCATTTTGCTATGCTATCAGTTAGAATTTCACATTCTAATTATAGCCACAAATACATATATCCCAAACCAGCACAGTAAAGCAGACTGGTGCCCAGCTTTCAGAACTTCACTGAAATGCATAAGAGGTCAAATTAGATTACGAGAGACATTTCCACGAGCTAAGCAACTTGGAGAGCTTAACTTCTTAAAGAACAAGGCCTCAGCAATCTTTCTCAGCTCCCCAACCCAAATAATGTACACTAAGTAAAATCTGAAAAATGGACATCCTCTGCTTTTAGATTACTGAAATAACATTTCCCATACTTGTGCTCAATTAGAAGGGGTATTTGAAAAGTAAATAACTGGTATTATGAGAAAATACCTAGACACCAAAAATCCTGAGTGCAGTTCTTTTAACAATGTTTGCTACAATTATTATATTTCTTGGCCAAATATTATAGTATGTTAGAGAAAAAAATGAAATTTAAGATTAATTTCTTATTCCAGAGTTTTACAAACAAAAAAACCCCTTTATGCCTGCCTAGCACTAGACCATAAAATACAAGGAAGAGCCCTTTAAGCAGTGCTCTGCTACCTTCAGTTTTAGACAAAGGTATTCGTTTACAGATGAAAAAATCTTCCTGATCTGAAGTTTTATCAGTGTCCCTGTTACATACCACTCTAAGAAAAGACACGGTCTTGTTTCAAATGTTGGAGCACTTCCAGTATCTGGCAAATTTTAACATGTATCCCTCGCCTGCCAAACATGAAAGCTAGCTGTCAAATTCCTCCAAGATATGATAAAGATGGCACCCAGGATTCAAACCCTCATTTATATAAAATAACACATACAAAAGGTTTTTAGAGATGATATGGTATGAAGCTTAAATTCTAGCTCGAAATATCTTTGTTTTGAAACATTATTTTAGAGAGATGAACCACAAGCAATTATTAAAGAATAACAATTTTACAAGCTATAAAATCAGCTCTTGTTTTCACTCCCAGAACATTACACGGGGCACTAGGCTAGAAGGTATAGGAAGGGAAGCTGCTTACATGTATTTGTGATTTTAGAGAAATTCCATCTGTAAACTGTGGACTTTATACTGCAGTTGCTCACCTACAAGCTGGATTGCTCATTCCTAAATGAACTTCTTCAGACTTAAAATGATTAGTAATCCATCAGCACTAATAATTCTGTTTCCACAGTGAAAGGTAAGCCCAGCTCTCAAAGTCAGATATTTGATGCATTTGTCTTTGCTACACTGTCTATACAACAGATTAGATTGTTATTTACAATGCTGAGCAGGATTTCATTTTACCTGCTTCAGAGAAAGCACCATCAACGAGATTTTTCTAAGTTGATCTTATTCAATCTTTTTATAAAGAAGAAAAGACAAGGTAGATCAATGTTAATTTTTAGAAAGCAGAAACTATTCCTTCACATATAAAATAAATATATTGCACAGTTTTTTCAGGGACTGCAGTCTGCAACAAACAAAATTACTGGTAATAGCAAGCAAAACAGAGTTCTGTTAGAATGTTCAAAGAGATAGTTTACGGTACATAAAACTGCTTTTTTAATCCTTAATCAAGTGACAATATATCTATGTACATACACATCCTCCCATATATACCTCTTCACATACTTGCAGTGGTTAAAATAAAACTCAGCAGCAGCAGTAGCTGACTGAATGCCTCCTTTCAGCAACAGTATACTGCAGATAAGCCATATGGAACATGAAAAGTTTCCAAGTGCAGCAACCCATCTGCATAATATCCTTCATAATCTTTCAGAAGTTCTTTAGTAAAAATATTATCTCCTACTCCTAATTTGCCAAGAAAAATCTTCTAAACTCCAATTAGAATTCAGCGATATAAAAAGAATGGATTTCTTTTGGTCTACCTACCTATGCACTATTGCTTGTCCTGAATTCTCAGGACAAGAAATATTTCTTGTCCTGAATTTCTCCTTGCAGCTTGACAGTTGGAAAAAGTGAACAGAAAATACTTCAAAGTCTTGCTACTCAAGATAACTTAGTACTATCAAACCAGTAAATACAACACAAATATCAGCTATTCCTGAGGGAAAGGTCCTGTGGACTCCAAGCATTTACACAACGGTTAAAATACCATTCCCATGGGAACTGACTGCACTAGTGTCGACCAGAACAAGCTTCAAACACTTGCAATATTGGTGTGGAACTGCCATTTTGTTTCACCTAAAAAGATGTAAAGAAATAGAACTAAAAGTATCTGCGGGCATATGTGTGTGCTCTAAACAGGTGGGGTGTGTGTGCACAAACATACAAGCATTATCCCAGTTCATAACACAACCACAAAATGTTTACCAAAAAACTCCAAAAAATACACAAATTGAATAAGACAACTGAAAGAAATTACTTGAAAACATCAACTGAGAAAAGTACATACAACACAAAGCAGCGAGTCTCTCCAGAAAAATAAAATAGGGTACAAGCAGATACATCTCTATTTTTACTGAATTAAAATAATTAGAATGTAGGACTTCAACACAAAGCTGTAATAAGTATGTCACAACTCATGATTTGAATGCTGAACTTCTCAGTTGTGTCAAAGGAATATACTTAATGTTTTTCCTTGCACAACCTTCACTTAGAGTGAATTTTCAAAGAGGTGCTTTGGCTTTTGAATGACTGTCCTCACTTAACCTGAAAAGAGGGTGGGAAATCAAAGGGCGGGGGGGGGGGGGAATCAAAGGTGGGACCTAAAGACAGAGGGAGAAAAGACTGTATGGGAATCAGGGATGGTGAAATATAAATAAGCTTTATCATGTGTAATTTATGCCAACTTTGGCTAAAGACTGTCTCTACCATGCTCAGTTTTTATTTTTTCTTCTTTTTAACAAGTCATCATACTTGGCAAGTAAGGAATTGTAAGTTAATTCAAAAAAAAGCAGGGCTTTAAATGTCATCAGTTTTGTTACAGTTAGATGATCTTTCAGTGGGACAATGTGTAAGAATTTTAATCATTAAAATCTTCACAATATTCCCAATGAATCTGAGAGGTTTTAATTAAAATATATATTGTTCACTTCCTACTGAAAACATCATTTATATGTCAAAATTCACTGCAAATTTAACCCACATTACATAATCTATACCATAAATTACAGACACGTAAACTCCCACTTGAAATGTTACATCACTGATCTGACATGAACAAGATGTAGTAACTATCACTGCTAAGTCACAAAGACATTAACACTGCACGTGTATTGATTTATAAGTACTAAGAAGAACAAGACTGATATGATATAACTCAGTCAGGGCTGTCAGGAAATTCACAGGTCTGTACCACAAGAACTACCAGCATAAATACCTTTCTTTATTGAGGTGATAAAACAGTTACTATGCAAAACATACCAGGTGAAAGCAGCAACATGAAGCCTTTGATTCAGACGAGCGTTGAGAATGTTCCAGACTGGATGGATCATACTACTTGCAGTAAAATACTGGCAACAAAGAAACCACAATCTCCATCACATGATCTCAAGTATCTCATCACACCCAGAGGCTGGTTACCTGACTGAGAGGTTTTATGACAGTACAAAGATCTAGGACATTTTTTCTTGCAGGTTAGAGACTCCCCCAGCCCTTTTCCGAGGAAGCATCACCAGCTGAAGTTCCAAACATTAGGATTATAAAAAGCAAAAGTATTATAAACTTCTCAAAAGAAACAGCATCTAAACATGCCCAGGTCCAAAAGGCTACTAGGAGGGAAGCACCCTATGGATGACTCTCTTGGTCCTTTTTGACATTTATGCTGTCTGACACTGGCTGTTGAACAGCACTGGTTGAGAAGCTACAACTTCTGCTGTCCCTTCTGCAGGGTGGCTAATCCCCAGCAGACTGGCAGGGTTGACAGCTGAAGACAATCCTAAACCCATGAGCCTGAAAGTCAAAAGCTGGTGTTAACATTAACTCTTCAGTGGAGTCAAGAGTACCATCAGAAAGCACAGCTATTTATCTCACTGTAGCTCTAGGAGATGCATGGCTCTGGGGTCTGTTCTTTCCACGCACAGCTTGTGTCAAATCACTCACTCTTGATGAACAGATGCCATGATCCTCACTTGGAAACTGCAAAGTAGAAAATACACTTTTCTAACTGTCAATAAAGAATTTCTAAAGCACCGTATTCTGCAGTAACACAAGGGCTGCAGAACACATGAGACCAGCACAGCTTGAAGAACTTGTTAATACAAGTAAATAATTATGTCTTTGTGTGGCTGCCTGCATGAACTCCAGCATTAACAAGCAGTGAACTGTTACAGATTTTCTCAGAGTTGATTTTCAATCCTACTGAACACAATGTCTCCCCAACAGCTAAATCCAGAGTCAGATCTTTGATTTGTGTTTCCTGAGCACTGGGTGGGAGAACTGGACTTTGTGCGGCTGATGTATAAGCGTCAAACCCAAACCCATGGGTTTTGGAATCAGTTGGAGAAAACTCCACTTGCACAGCTGGGAAATAAATACAGGGCTTGGTAGCAGAGGAGAATCAGTGTTTTGATGTAGCTGATCAGCAGCACCTATTTAAATAAATACTACAAACAGTTTCAGAAGAAAACGAGAGGTACGTGCTATTCACCCAGAATAGAAGCTGTATGTGGTATCTTGAAAGACTGCTGCTTTCATTAAGTTGGGATTCGCTGGAATTGTTATCCAAGCCTGTTCTACAAACAAACACATGAACATGAAGCTTTAACCGCCCTTTGCTTCTACAGGAGGATGGCAAGGCAGAGCTATAGGATGTAGGAATCACTCCAACAAACTCTCACGGCCCAAAAAAGCCCAGATGCAAGATGGATCCTTCAAGAAGCTCTCAAAACACTCTTAGTTACTCCACTTGAAAGTGCATCTTTATTTTACAAAAATGTCTAGAACATACGATACATTTTAGCTGCTACTCTTCAAAGTTTATATTTGAATAGAGATTTGTGAGGAAGAGTGGAGTAAATATAGTACCACTACCTGCTAATCTGCAATATAAACCAAAGACAAGGAAAGTTTTCATAAGCAACACATAAAAAATACTTACAATAGCCATAACCTAAAAACCACACAGATTGCACCTAGTGGCAAGTCTTACAGCACAAGGCCTCATTCAAAAGCACAACAGCCTAAATTTTCTACAGTAAAAAGAGCAGAAGAAAGCTTTCTTTATTCAAACATAGTCCTAGGGTTATATGAGCATGGTGAAAACAAGTTTTGCTCTCACTGCCTCCGGTTGTTGAATATTTTGATTTATTCCAATTGCCTCTAGATAGTGCACGCAGCAAAGGAAAGCACAAAAAAATAAAAATAAAAAATAAAATCACACAAACTGGAAGTAGTTAATGTTAAGTAGCTTGAATCCCAAATATTCATGGTATTTGTTATCATTGTTCACTATTTCTATCTTTCATGGTTAATGTGTCTGGAGTTCAATGAGACACTTAAAAAATTCTTACAACATCCAAACTGAAACATTAAACAACTCACATTAGCACTAGAAGCTGAGGCAAGAACCTTTAAATCGTGGTACTTGTGTTCAGCTACAGCCTACACTTCAGAATGACAATGACAGGCAGGACAGGACAGTGCACAGTCAGGCCCAGAGTCCTGTCTGTCACGGTCTGACCGGTTCCAAGAACTAAAGCACATCGCTGGGAATTTCACTCATTGTGTAGCTTGTAGCTACACACACAAGTAGGGATGGGAATGGAATCAAGCCACGTTTTACACTGATCTAAAAGAAAATGGTTATCTGTGCTCAGAGAAATTGCTACTGACTTAGATATTTCCTTTTCACTAGTGATATTTGGACCTAAGATATCATTCATTCCCCTTCAAGGAGAGATTAACATTAATGGTGGGGGAAAAAAGTCTCAAAAAGAGCAACATGCAATTCTGACCAACTCAAACTCTTGATGTGTCTTCTACATAAAAGCAAAGTTATCTTGGTACTTAAAAATACATTCACATCACCTATTGCAGGGTTGCTTCTGCAGTTTTCAGTGGATGGGTGCTGTAGAAAAGTCCTGTACTAGTATTTGAGATAGATTTAAGGTTCCAATTCTCACAGCAGCACAGCCTCCTGAAGACCCATCTGATTCAATCTGAGATGCTACCGATGTACAGCCAAGTAAGCTGGCATTCATCAGTTCAGCAATTCACTTTTTCTGTTAGTTTAGTTAAAAAAACCCAACCCTAAAACACAACAACAAACAGACAAACAAAACCCCCCAAAAACCCCTAACCAAACAACAACAACAACAAAGCATCCACAAAAGAACATCAGAGCAAAGTTTCGTGTCACAGCTTTCAGGTAATCTCACTAGGACAGAGAGAAATCTGAACTGGAACTACATAAAATCTCTAGTGGTAATACAACAGCTAAGCACAACCACTATTAGTAAGAAACTTGAAGAACTTATATGTAGAGATGTATTCTAGACAAGCTTCAGAGATCTATATGAAACAGCGTGAGAAACAAAGCAAATTTGCATTAATTAGCGACTAAAGCTGGAACTCATCAGAACTCAAAATACCAGTACAGCACAGGAAGTTTAAAACACTAGCACTAATTTGAGAGGTAGAAGGCATCTAGTGTTCTTAACCCTGAAATATTAAATTCAATCACTTGGACATGAGGCAACTGTAGCTTGAGATTATTTGCAGGCAAGTCAAAGCTGTTTTAAAAAAGCATAATAAAATAAATGATGTCTACCCTACTTCTGGCAATTCTTTATGTATCAGAAATGAAGGAACACAAAATTATGTTAACTAAGAACAAAATCTTTTTTTTCTAGCACTGTCAGCTGCCTTAAAGTCATCAACAGTCTGCCATTAAAAAAAAAAAAAGCATGTAACAGTCACCAGTATGCCCAAAGGAATTTAAGCTGAGTCAAAGAATTAAAAAAACATTTTCAAGTAGAACAATACTACCAAATGCAAAGTTAATTATAACAGTAAACAGCTCAGATAAAATGACTTTGAGGATTAAGTGTTCAACTTAATCTCCCAAATTAAACAAATAAAAAAAGAAAAAAAAAAGAAAGAGAAGAGACAGACACCATTATCAGTGGTAACTGCTCTGCTTAGCACGAAATACACAGGTGTCTCCTTTCACTATATTCAAAATAAATATTTGCTACCTTGACCACTTCTAAACTTTTCAAGGAAGTTGTTTCTTCCTATACCCTGAATGGGAAATAAACCCCCAAAGCATAACCTGTTTAGAAGCCAGGCTTGTAGTAAACACCTCTAGAAACAAACAGATTTGAGTTTCTATACAGAATATATAGACACACGTATGCTTTGATATATCTCAGTTTTTGATGTAACATACTCCAGATGACTTCAGTTTTTATGCCTCTTCTCTCCTTTTAAAGCTAGAAGTGAGATTTTAGTCCTTCACCATACATAAATCCTCCTCAATCACCTCCTTAAAATGTCTCAAAGGCATCTGCGTGCCATCTCAAATTATTTGAAATGTTATATGCAGTATAATTACATTTACATAACCATTTAGCAAATCAAGTCCAATAATGCCTACATTTTCTCAGCATCATGAGCAGATTACAAAGTAATTTCCTTCACTGAAACCATTTTTCATCTTCTTCCTTCTTTTAAATGGATGCCACAGATTTCCAGTGTGGTCCCTGCTATTTGGAGACCAAAGCAAGTGGCTCAAACAACAAAAAGATGGCAATACTGTTCATAGTACTCACACGTATGCTTTTATTAGCCCAAAGCTTTCTGCTTTTGTCCTTCCTTTCCCTCCATCTATCAAATAGAAAGGAATGAAAACCAACAGTAACTACTCAGCATAATCAACCTCCCTTCAGTCCCTAGCATGTGTCTCACCATCACCACTCACGGTACCACCTCTCAGCACCACCTCAGTTCTACAAAAGGGTGTTCACATTTCATGTAAACTTGGAGATCACCTACATTAAGCATCAGTTTTCATTTTCAACTCAAACTGGTTGTAGAGCACTTCCTTCCTTTTCAAAAATATGTTTAAAAATTTACCCTGTAACTTAACCTTCAAAGATATACTTGAAATGTTTCATAAGAGGTGATGCAATTTCCACCATCTTACTTTTTAGGTTTGAATAGCAACATCTGGAAGCCCAATTTGCTTGCCAAATGCTTCCCTAGATTGGATACACCAGGTATCAACCAAGGAAGGAAATGGGATCAAACAACTGAACGTCCTTCTCACCTTATGTTGTATTTTGTAATTTTGCTCATCCACGTATATGGAGATGCAACTCCCAGATGTTCCATTTCACGTGCGTTTGACCTGAATTTAAACAAGCTATCAACTAATGCAAGTGCTACCAAAACACAGTAAGATCCCAGGGCTACAAACTACTACACTGTACGACACACCACAGACAGCTCAGAACACACGTTGGTAATCCATAGCCTGGAAAAAAACCACAACAATGCTGGGGAGGTGGAGAAACTGAACGGAAAACAAACCCCAAAAGATTTTGGTTTATAAACATAGTGTTTCAACACCAACTTAATCTGTTTATGCTCCCCACACTGTTACACTTGTCTCCTGGCATATGCTCCATCTGGCTGTGGAGTTGCATCTGCTTCTTTATGCTGCAGGCTCTCCACGTGCAGATGAGCTCTACACACTTACTCAAAGCTATGAGCTGACAATCGCATCTTGATCCTACACGCGATGACTAAAGAACACGCACTGCTCCTGCAACAGCTCCTCACTAACATTTTGTGAAAAGGCAGAGAAAAAGAACGGCCAGTTGGTATTTTACTGTGAGATGATGCTCTGAGCACAGCTCCGGTGAGATTAAACCGGCTTATTTACACTATTGTCAGCAGCAGCAGGTACATTTACCTGCTTTCTGTCCCGGTGCTGTCCAAAGTAGACCATGACCAGCATCCCCCCAAAGCGTCACGAACGGTACTGCCTACTGCAGCCAGCACTTCCCGGGGGAAGAGATTGAACACAAACATCCACTGATGCACCTTACACCAAGAAACAATGATGATCACTCCAATACACCAGTCTTCTCACAAGAATGAGTATATTGACAGTAATTACCTGATATAGTTTAGGATGGTTCTTTGACATGCTTTTTTAGTTACCATTTGTATTACAGACTATTGCATATTTCAAGGACAGCTGTCAATATCTGGGGTATAACCTAAACCTTATATAGCACATTAGACTCTACTGAAACCAGCATTAAACTATACAACAGTGGCTCATTAACTGACACCTACCCAAAATTCTCATGGGCACAGAGGCCAACCAGCAAAGTAGGTCACATTCTAGACAGGCTCCTAAAAAAATCAAGTCACCTCAGTTTAATGAGGAGATAACAATGGAATGTACACAATTCACCCACGGCCAAGTGAAATAAAACTTGTTTCTCTGTATTACACAAGGAACATGAAAATGGGGAAAAGAGATTAAAAAAAAAAAAAGCTAAAACAGGCAAGAAGAGCCTGTCTTCAGCCCTTGACTCACAGAAAAAGTGAGGCTGGAAGAGAGGGTACAACTGAACAACTGCTGCTTCCTGAGGCTCTCCTGAGGGACAGAAGAACCCAACAGGGAAGTGCTAATTTGTAGATACGCTGCAATAATCTTAACACACTCTACACTACAGAAGGTGGAGTCCAAGTGCCTGTTCATTTCCCTCTTCTCCTTTGGATCAAAAAAACCCAAGGAATGCTCAAGATCTCAAACTGTCTTTTATACATTAGAACATTCTGTTGACCATATGGATACAGAATCCTGATAAAATCTCAAGTTCTTCCCATTCTACTCTGCAGAAGTACTCTATTTTCTTCAGAAAAAATAACCATTTGCCAAGAATGATGTGTTACAGAAAAAAGTCCATGAACATTACAGCATCAAATGCTATAACACCTACTGCAAGTACTTCAAGTCACAGACAGTACTCGGGTGTAACAATCTAATTCAAAGAATTAGTGATTTCAAGAATTCAAAGCACACACTGAATGAGAATTTCCCTTTTTTCAGTATCCCTATATGGTCCATCTCACCCGTGAAAGAGCACCAGCTTTTACTCAAACACTTACGAAAAAATAAGATGAATTAAACCTTATGGTACAACAGAACAAAACCTCTCTTATCAGAGGTAGAAGGGAAAAGGAACATAGAATAATTTTTTGGAACGATGCTTCATATTTCTGAAATCATATGAAAAGGTTATTTTGGAGTTTCAACAAAAAATAGATTTTTTTTTTTTTCCTTTTGTGAGGCTTAAAGTAAACATTGCACTCACCACCTCTTGAGTACATGCATTTTACTAAAAGGTCAGGAGATCAGCAATCTTAAGCAAAATTTCACTCTCCTCACCAACATCACCTTGCACATTTCACAAAGATGCACAAATTTACCTAAAAAAAATCCATTAGACCCATTTTTTCCACAGACCCATATATGTTCTACAAGGAAATATTAACACAAACTAAAAAGAAAAAAAAAGGCCAATGAAAACAGGTAAAAGGGACAAAATATGTAAAAAAGAATAGGTGCAGGACAGCAACAGAGCATTCACATCTACAGTAACATGTACAGTGAAAGACAGAAGGGCACGTATAAAAAACAATTCTCGTATTCATTTAAGATGCCAGTGCTCTCCCTCCTACTATGTTTTCACACAAATGTTCCAGCAGCAACAGAAGACACAAAGCTCTGGGCATATAAAAGCAATTCCTATGCCAAAATTGAACAGGAGGCAACTATAAGGGGAAGATGTCTCATCAATTTCACTTAATCATTTACAACATTGCCATCCACTCAGTACTGAAAATAAGTAACAGTGCATTTGTTTCTTCCCTTACAGTTTGAGCTGTGTAGAATTAGCTTTCCTTCTAGCACACCAAAAAGAACCCAACCCCACAGTCTCCTGTCAGGAATATCAGGACCACAGTGGGTCAAGACTAGTTTTGCAGTGAGCCTACAACACAATAAATACCATCTGTCATATTCAAGGAGGTAAGTGAACTACTGAAACGTTACCTAAGAGACATACACACACACACACACATCAGCTAAAACTCCATAAAATGGCATTGCTTATTCAAAATTAGTAGATATTTGTCAGATTGTTAGAGTGGGTCACTAGTGACATGACATGAAGCAGGGAGCTTCTGGCAACTTGCTACTGCTTAAATACAGGACACTTACTGTTCCCTAACTCATCTCTCCCATGTTCCTCCCTACTGATGCTGGACTTGTCCAAAGCACATCATATTCTCCCCTCAACCAATTCATCTCTATTGTAAAGAAAACAAGTAGATAATTTTCCACTGAAAAAAAGGAATATTTTTCTAACTTAAAGACTTTACTTACAGTGGGAAGCAAACTATTCTATCCCAACCATAGTTGCCTGAAGAATAACAGTTCATAGATTACAAAGTTACAGGCAGAGAAAATCTGAAATGCAATGAGTTGCAAAAAATGAAACTGCAGTTCTGTATCTCTCTGAAACACAGGACTTATTTCCCTTCCCCAGAATCTAACAGAGAGAAAACATCACTATGCCTTACATATACTGAGCTTGTAAATATTTCATCCTACTGTCTGAACTTTCCCAAACAGAACACGGCCAAGAACTTAAAGAACATATTTTCCCTGCAATAAGGTATACAATCCCTTCTCTGGCTAAGCAACTTCCTTCCTAAGGAAAATATAAAGAAGCCCACACAAACCATCAAACAAAAACACCAACAAAACAATAGCAGCAATAAAAAAAAAATAAATAAATCTACAGGCAGCCCTGCCTAAGAAGTTCTTTCGGAAGAGGTTCTTACTCCCCATGATGTGAAGCAGCAGTGTTACCCCAAGTGGTAACGTAAAGAGGCCACAGATGCAGCCTGGTTAACTGACTTGCTTAAATCCCTGTCTCAAAGTCATGTCTGTCACAATCAAAAGCTTATCTTGAAAGAATTAGGTTTTTCCTTTCTCTACAGTGGCTATGCCTTATTTTTACTAATCCAGTGACTAAGTAATACTCCTTCAACTCTTCAAAGCCTGTATTATCCCTTTCACTAGTACTCAACACTGAAGACAGATGTTAGGGAGGTTTTCCTTCTGATCATAAAAGGCAGCTGACAAATTAGCAGAGGATCTTCTCAGAAAGAAATATAAAGCATTTGTCTATTCCTCAGTTTTGTCAGTCTGACTTTTGCTTTAAAATGTGTTTACAAGATCAGCCAGTATCCTCCCTGTGCTCCGCAATCCTCTTGGGAACAGACTCTTCAGCTATACAAGGCTAATCATTATTCCTAAATCATTCCTAAAAAGCAAGGCATTTGTTCAGAAGACAAGTTCAGAATTTAAATTAAACACTTAAGTCAGCCACCTGTTTTGGTCTATTTACAGGACTGCTGGAGACACGACTCTTATCTGAAATGCAGTTACAGTACATAAAGGCTCCGATTGCCAAGAAAATCCTTGATTTCTACTGCACCTAATTTAGAAATTATGTACTGGAAGGAGTTTCTATTTAAGGAACAAGCATAATAAAAGTAGACGAAACCAATACCTTTGAGTAATTATATTCATGCTATTCTATTACTGCAGAAACTGCAGTTTTACTGCTGTGTTTTAACTGACAGAAAGAGAGACTGGACAACAAATTAAATTAAGTTTCTTTGCTCCACAGATTTACTCCGTTTTGGTTTGGGTTGGTTTTCTGAACAAAGGGCAGCACAGGCTGTGGCTAATTTCAGCTGTGTGCAACCTCTGACTGGTAAAGCAGCAACCACCTCAGAAGAGAGAAGGGCCAACCTTAATCATCTGTTAGGCCAAGGGCACTCTTTAGATCTTCTCTTGCATTCAATCGATTTTCTCCCACCTAGAACACTTCCCCCCCACTCTCCCCCAGAAAAACAATCATCTTTCACACCTCTATTTCCATTGCCAAATCTGGTTGAAATCAAACACGGTTTTCAGAAGCTGGCAGGGGGTGGAGGGCAGATGGGAAAACAACACGGCTGTAAAGACGACTTATTGCCTTAGAGAAACCAGACTGAAAGCAGTGATTTACATTTTATGACAAGCTTTTCAAGACATTAAATACATTTGGTTAAAATATCTTAAAATACTCCACATTGCTCTATATTTGAACTATCAAGGACATAAGAAAACTGACGGTTCTTTTCAGATTGTTACCTCAACAATATCTGAGTTGGTTCTGCTTTCGTGGGGTTCGTTGTATTCTGTGTATTTAAGTAGAACTTTGTCCATATCAGTGCTGGCATACTGAAAGAGTTTGTTAGAGCTGTTAAAAATGATGAGTGCTATTTCACAGTCACAGAGTACACTCAACTCATATGCCTTCTTCATTAATCCAAACTTCCTCTTTGTAAAGGTGACCTAGAGAAGAAAGAATAATGATTTCTTTATTTTTAAAAACACACGACAACAGTTTGAAGGACTATCATCAAGCATTCAAGGAATACACCAATTGAGCCTACACTGTTAATTCCTACTAACAAGTGACATAACTGAACACGTGTACAAGCTCAACAGAAGAGCAGCCTATGGTAATTGGGTGTCACTTTTAGGGTCAATGGTCTGTGTCAGACTAAGCTGTACAATTAGCTGCAGCAGGATGGCCAGGGAGGTGGTGGTGGAGTCACCAACCCTGCAGATATTCAAAAAACATGTAGATGAGGCACTTCAGGACATTCTCTAGAGGAATGGTGAGGTGGGCTTTTTTTGTGGCTTTGTTTCTTTGAGGTTCTTTTCTTTGGTTTGTTTTTTCTTTGTTGTTGTTAATGGTTGGACACCATGGTTGGACACCATGGTTGGATCTTAAAAGCCTTTTCCAACCATGACAATTCTGTAATTCTGTGATTACAAGCCCTCCCAACTCTTCCACTGGTATATAACCAACTCTCCTTGGTAAAATTTGTAGGATCCTCTAGCCATCTTTTCCTTCTGTTCCACCAACATTAACTTTCCAGGTATCACAATAATTTCTTCTGTGATAATTAATTATTCTATAACTAGTTTACAAGTTACTCACAACCTTAATTCTAATAAAACCAAAGAAAATAAGCAGTATCAATGGAAGCAACACTTATGTAATATAATTTCTAATTATGCAAAGCTACAAAATATTCTTATTTTGTTGCTTTTAAACCAATCTAATCAGATTCACTTATACTTTGAAATGATTTTCTGCCACTTGGGAACATCATGAAACAATCACTCTGTCCAATTAGGCCTGCTGTGGGGAAATAAATCCAGCACAGTATATCACAAAGGAGCACTTGCCTATTAGGGAAGGAGGAAAGACAGTTATAAAAATCACCAATTATGAAAAAAAGGTTTAGAAAAAATTATTCTTTTCATAAGGTTTCAGTTAGGTAAGAACAGAAGACTATCAATGTATCTGACATCAAGTTGAATCAAACAGGTCTGATACTAAGGCCAACTTTTCTTAAGGGACAGTATTTTTATTAAATGTACTCATAAATGTCTCAAAAGGGCACTTAATCTACTACTGTGAAGTTAAAGTTCTGAGACCTTTTAAATAAAGATGCCTTTCAATCTGAGCTTCAGTGCTGAATGGAACCCCTCTGTCCATGGCAATATTCACACCCCTGTATACATACCCAATGTATGTGCCCCTGGGACAGGTTATTACCCGAGTATGAGGAGGTACAGACTGGTACCACTGCTTTGTGTGTCAGGAAAAAGGTATCATGAACGAGATGTGTGTGTGTGCAGTGTCACTTAGAGAAGTCATTAAACAAAAAGACCAACAGCTTAGTTCCACCGAGGACCTGTAGGATCCTGGACAGGGGAAGTGAGGATAACCTCTGCTTTCTCACCTCCTGTAATCATATTTTACATGTGAGATTTTTTACTTGTGAGATTTTCAACTAGCAGCAATTTCTCACTTTATGTTCGGACAAACCCCATTGCTGCTGGAGCCCAGGCCTTACTTTAAGGCACACAGATTACATAAACTCAATTTTCATTTAAGAACTCAGAAAGCACAATATTCATTCTGCAATTTTATATTTTTTCTTTTTTTCTTTGCCATTTCGTGTGCCACCTAGGACCACACTAAACCAAAAAATGTGAATCTTTATTACAAGCCAACAGCTTCCTCAGCACTATTCCAACATTCCTTAGCAAAAAGTGGGTGAGGAGGAGAGAGCAGAAGCAGCAAGATTGAGCTCCTTTGATATCTAATTTACTGTACATTATTCTCTTCAGCTTAATGAAGATAAATGTCCTACAGCTCATTCAAGCAGATAAGACTGCTTAATTAATAATACAATGACAGTCCCGTAACAATTGTAATCCCCCAGAGTAATGGTCTATATATTCTGTTTGGCACTCATGTACAATCCCATCAGAAATAAGATGCTTCTGATAAAACAATTGCTTTTCTTCCCACAGAAGTTGCACAAACTTGCTCTGCAGGCCAAGTTCTCATTCTCCTCATTTTCAAACAAACAAAAAAAAACCCCAAACATCATATTAAAAACCTAAACAGAACATCAGGTGTATGTCTGAGTGACCTACTAACCAGATATGTATTTTATGGAAAAGCTGACAGGACACAACTTAACTATACTTTCCAGGCAGCAAAACAAACACTAAACGCCCTCCTTAGCTGGGTCAATTAAAAAAATGTTCAAAAGTAAATTAATACCTAATAAATATCCACTGCAGCAGGGCATTTTAGTATGTTTAGAAACTATATACTAGCTACCAAAACCACAGGACACCAGTGGGACTAAACACCATCAATACCTCTACACATGAAAAAACAAAATCCGGTTCCACTGATGAAAGCTATTTAATCTCTTTAAAACCTTTTAAAACCAGTATGTGATTATCTCTGAGTTTTCACAAAAACAACACAAGGCAGGCCTAATTCCCTTTTGAAGTTACAGCTTAAAGCCTCTTCCTAGTCACTAAAGTAAAAAAAAAGTGCTAGCCAAAAACCAGGCAGAAACAAAACTTAGAATTTAATGCCCATATTTTGCTTCAGTCACAGCACTGGTACAAGTGAGCTAACATTTGATACAGATGCACTAATCCTCCTCCTCTCCATTGTTCCAACCTGAACCATGAGATGGAGATGAAAAAACCCCATCTCCCTCTGAAAAAAAAAAAAATTAAAAAACCCACCACACAGTAAAGTCCAGGTATATTATAACAATATTTGTATTTCAGGCAGAACAAAACCAAGCTTGTCCAATTTGCTCCAAGTCAATTTTAAAAAGTGGGGAGGGGGGCCAATTTTCACCTTTCCAGCATGCCTCAAGTTCTAGGGCAAGATCTGAAAGAACCGAAGTTATTAATTCATGTACTTTTACTACATGTACTTAAGACATTTATCTACATCAAACATACAGTCACTGTGTGATTAGAGCTGTTCAAACACAATACTTGGCTTTCTCCCAAACTCCAATAATACTTTTCTTGCTATATATAGTCTTCTCAGAGTTTACACTGCTTTAAAGTGATACAGGGGGAAAAACAATCCTGATTTTACAAACAAAACAATGGGCTCTGAGATGATGTGTCAGAACAAGAGTCTCATGGAATTCTGACACTACCCTAACATTATGTTGGTGCTCAGGAGAAGTTTAAAATCAAATCCAATACTAGGAAGGAAACAAACATCAGTAGACCACTATGAAAGCCCATGTTTTGCATGCATCCTGAACACTGTGCAGCTCTGGGTCCCTTTGCCACTAAAAATAACATAGCAATACTCAAGGGGTTTAGGAAAACGTAGCAAGAACCAAAGGTGTGGAACATACTCTGTATTAAAACAAATAAGTAAGCTAGGGTGCCTCAGTCTGAAAAAGTTATTTTAAGAGAAAATAAGAAAAATGGCAGCATTCCACAGAATAACAAGATGGAGAGACTAGACAGGGAGTGACTACAGCCTCTTCCATCCAGGAGCCAAATAATTACCAGAACCATGACAAAATATCAATTGAAAAGTGTTTCTTGAAACAACAGGTAATGGAACTGTAGGAAATCCTAGCCAAAAGATGTTGCAAATGCTGCAAGTTTATGAGAGCTCCAAGGATAGCTGAACAAGTTCACTGTCAGGGGCAGGGAAAACAGAAACAACAACAACAAAAAATCCATTAATGGTTACTAAATATACGGAAACCACATCCAGCTCAGGAAATCCCTGTGCTAAGAATAGTTAGGAGCTGGAAGAGGATTACAAAGTAGTGTAACGTGCATTTCCAGCCTACACTTACTTGCTTATGACCATCATTGGACAAAAGGTACTGCCCTAGCAGCATCTTTAGTCTGACCCACTATGACTGTTCTTAAAGATCCTAGTTCATTCCCACAATGCTTTTCCTTAAACACAACACTTCCAGATACTTCAATATACATTTCAATGCCTAATTATAAACTTATTTTTTAATTCATGTAGCAATTTAGAAGTTAAAAGGAAACATTACTTCTATAGAATCACCAAATTTTGGTATTTTGCAAGTTGACAAGACACTTCTGCATTAAGAGTAAGAGCAGCCATATAAGCAGCTTTCCCTAGAACAATGCCCTTGTGAGAATTCTTCTGTCTTGAATGACAATTTTTCAAGCCTGTTGTAGCCGACACCTCTTACAATGAATATAAATCAATGCTTTGAAATGGAATCATGTTAACAAAATTTATCACTGTATTGAAAACACTGTAGATCATTGTCCACAGCCATGTCAAATTAGTCTGTCAAAGAGCCTGCAGCAAATATTTCTACTACATCTTTTCTCAACTCCTCATCCTTTCTCTATCTTCATCTCTAAGAGTTCCTAGTAGCTCTCAGATCAAGCAAGCTGTTTCAACACGATCCTCCCATCTACTAGAAGTACAAACAAGGGTACCACTTCAATATGAACAGCAGTTTTACAGTGAATTTGTTTTCAATTATTAATTGATATTATTTATAGATAACGATTTTCTGTCAAACAGAAGTAAAACCACTGAGATTTATTTCTTAACTGTATTCTGGTAATGCCATCTGTAGACGCATGGAGACAACTCAGCTTTCAAGAGTGAATTAAGATAAATGTATTCAAAGTTTCCAGTCATTTTTAGGATTAGTTCATGTAGACTCCTTATTTCTCACCTGTCTGTTCCGTTCATCCATTATTCTTGTGATCTGTATTTTCTTTCTCCCCATTTTCAGCCTCTTCTTTCTTACGCTTTGCAATCCAGAAATATACTAATCCAAGAAATGTCACTCTTCAGTATTCTAACACATGATACAGTTTTCTTTTACTTTGTCTTCAGCTTGAGAAAAGGTTCCTATTTCTTCTTATAAGTGCCTAAAACATAATAAAAAAAAAAAAATCACTTTACAAGTTACTAAAGAGAAAGCATCATTAAACACTTGTATACCCATAAAATATGTGCAAGCATAAAATCATTTCAGTGCAGAACCAAGCATTTTCTGTAAGTATTATACTACACTCTTTGTTCCAGTTAAATAAATTCTGAATGGTTTGCTAGAGTCTACCTATAAACTACAGATTTCAAATGAAGAATAATTTCATACGCTTTCAATCAGATACCTTCAAAATTTACAGGTGTCAAGGGGGGTGGTACTCACCACTGTAAGCTTTAGGCCTTCAATTATAGGAGGTTTCAAAAATTTACCCACCAAGTTTTAGTAAACTCCATTCAATATTTTAGGAAACCTTACAGAGAAACCACTTTCTGTTTCCTGTTTCTCTTGTAAAATTATCATCACTGTAATGAAACAAAGCCATGAGACTAGCAAGTTTCTATTGCTAACCTATCTCATTTCATAAGACAATATTTGGGCTTTCATTGGGAAACAAGAGGGAGCAGAGAAGAGGGAATATCTTTATTTAAAAAGGACAAAAAGACCACAGAAAATATTTTTGCAGCAAAACTACTTCACAGCTACCAAGACACCAATGCAGAATTAAGACAGTCACACAGTTACAGTCTCTCTGCATAACCTCCAAGTTACATACTTGTCAATAATCAGTTACCAGTCCACCACTTGTTTCATTTTCTTCTATCATTTAGAACGATAAAGGTGCATGCAACTTGAAAAACCAGTGTGCCATCAGAGGACTTCAATCTGGTACTGACATGCTAAACTGACTCACAAAACACCAATATTTAACAAGCTTTAAATGCATTTTCAGTTGGAGAAAATAGCTTAGTCATATTCCAAACACACTGCTTTAACTGCAGGGGAGCATTAATTCAACAAAACTGGAGAAATGAAAATAAATAGCCTCTAGAAAATCACCTGGATACTGTAATGTCTACACATGAAATGGGTATACCTTATGCTAGTACCACCTAATAATCATTAAAAAAGAAAAAAGAAAGGGGGGGGGGGGTAAAGACAGTCACAATATTAGTTTCTAACCTCTCTAACTTCCCAACCCAAAATGTCTCTTGCAATCAAGCCCTGCATATTTTCATGCGGGTGTCACAACGCCGTTCCCTCGAGGCCACGTGTAGAACGTGGTGCAACCACATCACCATCAGACAGGGAATAGGGAGAGACAGCAAGAGGCGATTAGTCACAGGCTGCACTTCACACTGGATTCAATTTACACTCAGGAAACAACCATGACATTCTGATGCAGCTTGGGGGGGGGCAATAAATGTGGAGGAACATCACAAAATGAAGGGATGTCATTTTATATTTACCTGATGTCAACAAGGGACTGCTTGGGTAAATCATCATAACATGCCCAACATTGTTTAGAAATGCTACAACTTGGGATTTAAGATCAAATACACACTGAGATTGTGTGCTGTCCATGGGTCAAAAGGATATGCACTAGGAAGTGTTTCATACATCAAAACACTTAAAGCATACATCAGCACTGCATTCCTTTTATTTTCTTCAAGAAAAAAAAAATTCTTCCAGGGTGCTGCTAGAAGGATGAACAGCTAATTAAGGACAGAGGAACACACTTCTACACAACCAATAACACACAGCAAGTATTTTGCATGGAAAGTAATAATTGGTATATAAATTTATACCTTTATTTTCCTCAATAAAAAACCCAAACAAAACCACCACCCAAAAAAACCCCAAAAAACACCTCACCAAAAACATCCACTGTACTCTAAGCTTCTAATCATAAAACTTTCAGTCTTAAGTCAGCTGCCCCATTCTCTTAACAGAATAAAAATAAAAATACCCCTTAGTTCATGCTATGATCACACGTTTGATTTTTTCTGCAAAAATCTAATTGCTTTCCTTGAACATGCCTAATAAAAGGTTCTCCATAAGCAGCTCTTAAAATTTGTTTCTCCTTCATGTGTAGCTCCATTGTTTGAATATACCACCATACATTATTGAAACACTTTTCTGAGTACAGAATTAAGCAGGTTCCTTCCTTTGCTTCTTAAAAACACCCACCATCATAACTAGTACATACAAACAGCACCACACAAGACCACAGATCCACCTGGCCCAGCATTATATCCATGACTATTAGCAAATGTCACTGGGATAGCAAAGGAGGGACATAGGAATAGAATTAGCATGTATCATTTAAAAGGAACACTTGTAAAATATCTTCTCCAGGTATTCTGTGATTTTTGAATCAGGAATTTCTGGAGTCATACACGGAATCTGAGATTTAAAGCTGTTCATCAAATCTTCTTCCATGAATGTTACTTTTGTATCTGTGTATTAGCACCTAGAAGCAAGCAGTTCCACAGCTTAGTTATGCATCAGAGTAGAGAATAAATCCTTTCATTTAAGGCTGATCCTGCCAATTATATTTCATATCCAGAGATTTTTAATTATATAAACAGTCATCTTGACCTTTCATCTTAGTCCTGATTTTGATGCCTATATTGTGTCTTCCTTCAGTTACCTTTACTCACACCTAAAGAATCCTACTCCAATCAACCACTTTTTTCCCCAAAAGCCATTCTCTGGCCAGCCATCCTGTCCTCTCCACCCTTTCCAGTTACACCCTGTTCTTTCTGAAACAGAAGGACACACAGTGTGTATAGCGAACAAGATATGAAGTATATAACATCTTATGATCAATTTCTACAGAGGCATAACAATATTTTATGGTCTCCTGTATGTCCTCTTCGACATACACCTTAGCAAGTTTACCAGCTCTCCTAATCTTCCTGAGGAAACAGGACAGAACACAACGTGCTCCAGAAGACAACTGTTAACATGTGGGATCACACGCTTTGCTCATCCTGTCCCATCGCATTCGCTCAGCTCTTCCATCTTCTGCAACAGATACTCAAAAGGAAGTCTATCCAGTGCATAAAGTAAGGATCTCATGGGAGGACAGAATAGAAAGGAAGAGAAATATGACATGAGATTATGTAATATGTATACTTAAGGATACAAAAGAGAAGAGATGCACAACCATTTTCCATGAGCTAATGGAAGAAACAATCGCAGGGAAACAGCATTCTCTGCTTCACGTACCAATGCACAACGAGAAACGGGAAAACTGGCAGTGATTTTCACCAACATTTTGTTGTTCCAGTTTGGGAGTGTTATTTCAGATCTTTTAAAATTAATATGCTCTATTAGGCACAAATGCATCAACCCATTTTCCATTTACTGTCTCTGCTTCACGCTCTTTACTCAGCCCACTGATGCCACATCTCAGGTCTGCTACTTTCTTCAACCTCGAGCGTTTTTCTCACGTAGCAAATTCCAGATCCCTATTTGCAGTCTGTCCCCATCTGGGTCCAGCCTCTCCTCACTCTCCACAGGTTGCTATGGACACCAGAAACCTGGCTTGGAAACACATTTGCCACAGGCAACTCAGCTCCAAAATACAGCATCCCTTTCATTCTGAAGTCAAATACAATGAATTTCAAAGCTAAGAACTGAAATGCAAGTTTGGCATGAGCTTAGTGTCAAGAGCCTTCCTACCCTAACTGCTAAAGCAGAGTAAACTGTGCGGGGAAAAGCCCCATCTCCTGCACGCCCAGAACATCCAAATGGGAAGCTACCAATGACAACTGCACACTGCATCTCCCATGGGAGCAGCGACTCTCCCTAATCCTCCATCATGTCAGAGTTGCAGTTTTATTTTCCTTCCTGACTAGCAACAAAACTATGCAACATAAGATACAAGACTCTGTCTGTTAACGTATCTAGCTAAGTCACGGCTGCATTGCAAATATACTTTGGTAAAATTCTTAAGTCGAAGTGATTTCATCTACAACATCAACAGAATTTTGCCCAAATAAAGTTAGCAGACATACACGAAGACAATTGCACCTTTATTTCTGAAAGCAAATGTGATGGTAATGGGAAGTAACCTTGATGAAGGTAAAGTTCTTTTTCCTTAAGTGACAGAATCAAATCACAACCACCAAACCTGCTTTGCATTACTCGCATGGACAGACAGAAGCAGAATTTTTCTTTCTTTCTTTTTAAGAATTTCAAGCATCTATCAAGTGAAACCGAGCAAGCAGATAAAAAGAAGGAAAAAGAACCCAACCCACGTGCTTCACAAGGAGCTTAAAACAGAAAATAGAGCCAGCTTGCAATAATAGCAAGAAAAAATGATATTTGTCCAAGTAAAAGCCTTTATTATTGTACAACATTCAATCAGATTCCAAATTTTCTGGATTTATTCCCTTCCTCAACACATGTGAAAACACCACACTGAACACTGAAAGACAACAGAGCCCTATGCAAAAATACACCCTCAAGACTGCGTATTTTCAGGAACTCTGATCAGTTCATTTGTTGTCAAGGTTGCTTATGGTTTCATAAATAGCAGGAGATATAACTTTAAAGCAAGGAAACTGTATTTGACCTATTTAAAAAGATTATTTCAAGGGTTTAGTGGAAACAAATTATATTTGTGCAGATCTCCACAAGGTCTCGAAGCCTTCTGGCAGAGCAGGTTAGGAAAAAGCACATCAGAATAACACTCCTTCCATTTATTTCCCTCTGCCTCTCTGTTTTCTTGGAGCCTCCATTTCCCCGTCGTGGTTACAGGTTACATTTGACAGCAATCGCCTCATCACAGCTCATTTACTGCACTGCACACAAAGAAGTGAGTGTCATGACGTCAGATCATTTGCATGATAACTCTCCAAAGCCACAGCTGCATGAAAACACAGATCTGTATAGATGCATCTTACACGGGTAAGCCTTAGGTAAGGCTTACTAAACAGCAGACAATTTTTACTAAATCAGTGTTGATAGGGCTTTTTCTGGGCTTAAAGGAGCCTGTGCAGATATTTCTGTAGATCTGGCCCCTGAGCATGAACTGACGGGCAAAGACTGCACAACCAGCTCGTGGTTAAACTGCACTCACTGGTGATTCTAACATTTTGCATCCTTCCCAAGGATATGGTCAGAATGTAAGTATTCCCATATACACCAAGGTGGAGATGAGGCCCATCACCACGTGTTGACTGTTTTACATCATTTAGGCAGATAACACAGAGTACCTCATTTTTCCATAGGGCTTAAGTGTCCTTCCTCCCTGCCTCATAGTGCTAAGTGGAAATAGCTAGAAAAAACCTGAGTCAAAGAATGCCTTCGCCAAAATAACTAACCGAAAGGTTAAAGTGCTGTATGGAGGTGGCAAACATGGTTCTCAAATTCCATTTCACTGTCCAGAAGTGAGAGATCAGAATGTTTTGTTCTTCATGACCTCAAAGAGAATGCAAACCCATATGAATTAAGCGTACAACTCCAGACACCTTTTTTCTAAATGCCACCTAATTGTACAAACTCAATTCACTCCGATTTGGACCTGCACTGAAACAGGCGAGAGGCACGGGATGGTATTGCTGTGCCCGAAACATTCTACCAGCCCCGCTCCCAAATTCACTGCTACCACTTGGAAAGTACATTGTAACATGAAGACTTCAAGCACAGGGACTCTACCTTTATTTTTCCACACTTAACAGAGATCACGCTCAGATATTTTCTGGGGTTTCTGCAGAGTGTGCAACAACAGTACCAAAACTGGTTCCTACGGCCACTTTTGTACAGCCCTGTCGTCATACATTCCTGCAAGTAATGTCAAATACCAGTACAAAACAATAGCACGGCCTGCCCCTCCGAAACAAGGTTACATGCTGTCATTTATCTTGCTCTTCTTGCTGTATCACAATATTAGGAAATAATTTTTTTCCACCCCCAGTTTAGAAGCCATTCTTCTACATCCAAGTGGAGCCCCACAGTAAACGAGAGCGGCCTCAGAGCTCCAAGGTCCTCAGCTAGCCAGTGATACATGAGCATTGTTATAAAACAATAATAAAACCCTTAGCCAAAGTAATTAATTATTATTTTTTTTTTCAAGAAAGTAGGACAACATAAAAAACAGGAAGCCATAACCAATTCTTTATTGATATCCCTTTTTTATGCATCGTAAAACACTTGTTTCTTCCACCTGGGAGGAACACCACATCTCTGACACTGCCCCACCTAAGGAAACTGGACTTCTAAGATTCTGAGTTTCTAATTGGTAAGTTACAGTTTTTGCAAATTCAGTTTTGAAGGCACGTTAGAAGAGATGTGGATAGTACTTGCAAAAAGCATGGCTTACTGCAGAACTGCAGCTTCTGAACGCTCCTTAAACTGCTGCTCAGAACGGCCTGTTCTGCCATTCTTTTCCACACGCTTTAAGTCCTGTCTGAGATGAATAACTATCTTATCTTCCAAACAGAACGACAGAAATCTAAGCTGTATGACATATGAACTAAGATTTAGACACCTGTTTTTAAAACAAAGTTTTATTACTCCTGGAATGCTGTTTTTTGGGCGGTTGGACTTTTTTTTTTTAAGTTTTCAGAGACAGATTTTCCCAAATTCATGGACCACAAATTTTTCCAGAACTATCAGCATCACCTATGACAGCAGATGCTCTCCCACACAATATGACAAATGTGGTCTTGTCCAGGATCAGGGACAGTCACAAATTCTGCTCTAGTTAATTATTTTAATTGAAATGTGAACCCATTTAATTTTAATTCCATACCCAAATATTTTTCAGTTACATTGCTATAGATTTTTTTTTAGTTGGCCAGCTGCTAAAATCCAAAAAAGAAGTCATCCTATTCTGCGTATTTACACTCCCTTGAAGCAAAACAGCCATTATCAAGCTACCTCTTTACCACATATTTTCAAGTGATATTAAATTTTATTTTATTATTCCCATCCATAAATTTGGTCTTGCTACTTTGTAAAATAATTTATCTTTGCATTCTCAAAACCATGCTAGACACAGATGGAAAACAGGAACCTGGCAACTGATGAGCTTCCAGTGGAGAAAGACAACCACAGAAAGAAAACTAAATTTTCAATAGTGGATTAATATCCAATTTTAGATAAGGCAGAACTTCAAATATTAAGTAATCACAACAATTCTGTTGCCAGACTTGTACAAACAGATGAAAAAAAATAACTGCATGACTGAACAGCAGTCTGGAAAACATGCTCTGGAGAGTTTCTCAAGAAACTAGTTCCTAATTTATCACAGAATTTCTCAAAAGATGGAACTTTTCTGTGGTATACCAAAATAGCCACAAAGAAAGATGAATCTGGACACTTAACAAAACAAAACCCACTATTTAAAAGCTATGGCCAGAAAGACTAAGTTCCTCGTGAATGAACCATGGATCTTAGAACAACCACGTCAGTCTGATCCAAATTTTAAATCTTTTGACCAGATAATCTTCCTTCCCCACCATCTACAGCTCTCGGAAAATTAATGCACTGGAGGCAGAAATCTAAACAAGTTCAGATACGATTGATCCATAATGAAACACAAGACCATTTGCAGATATTTCCTTAGTTTAAAACTTATTACATGTTTCATAACTTTCACAAGGACAAGCTCAGAGTACAACAAACAGCATTTAAGCACAGGTCTTACACACACAGACTTCTGTGCAACATGAAGCACAGCAGGTGGGCTTCTTTCACAAAGTAAAACATACATATAAAATACACTAAATGTTTTTCAAGTTCAAAAACCATCTGCCTTGAGATTATTATGAATCTGTAATGGCCGTGGAACTTATGCGGCCAAAAAAAGGGCATAAATCCACATCTTTTTGGGCAGAAAGGAGTTTTGATGCAAAGAGAAGGGAACCACTGGGATGTACCTTCCAACATGCTGGTAAGAACATGTCTACTACAGATGGCTTTAAACTATTAGAAGTTGCTACCAAAAGATCTCTCCTCTGTTAGAGAAGACAATATAGAACCCTGTGAAATGAACTTTTTTTCACATTCATCTGGGTGGTGGTGCTGGAGAAATCATCAAAACCACACTGCTATTCTCAGCTGGGAAAATATTTTCCTTTCTTTAAAGCTCGTCTAGTGATTCAGTAAGAATCAGGTGAACAGGAAACTTCACAAGCATTGGTAATGAACTAAGCAACAAAGACCTAACGGTATGGACAAATAAAAGGCTCATTTTAATGTCTTTCTTCAACTTAAAATAAGACAGAATAAAATACACAGCACTGTAGTTTCCAATTTATATATTTATCAACCAGAACCCAGCTTTCTTCTGGTTTGCAACATCTTAACACTTCATCAGCCTTCTTCAAGCTCAGTGATGCGTCTTTGGGTAACGCCTGAAACATGTTACGTACCACTAAGTTCAGTCATGGCTTTAAGGGAAAGTATTATCACTGGGAAATCTGTGTCCAGAAGTCTTATTTCATCAGTTACCACAGCGACACCCGAGCTTTAATCACTGCTATCTTGACTCAGTACTTTTCCCATCTTAACTTCAGTTCATCAATAGATCAGAGAATAGAGATGATCTTACTTTGCATAACACCGTGCACTTGGCCAAGGCATAGCAGCTCACCATCTCCAAGTTCTCACAAAGCCCCAGCCCCACCTGTCCCATCCATATTTACCTCTACAGCAAGCAGCAGAGCAAACCCGAGCGTGCACAGTCAGTAAGGCTGGGACTGCATGGGGACAGAAGAGGCTTGCACAGTTACAGCAGCTGAATACTGCTCTCAAGGGCTAAATTGATTTCGTCAGATTTTTATGAAACTCCAAACAAGCTGCAGGACCTGGCTTGAATTTTTTTTTCCCTTTCATATATGTGGTCACACACAGTTTTCAACCTTCTGTAGATAAATAAATGGAAAGCTTGCTCTGATGCTTTAACATGACCATGCCAGGCTGAAGTCAGTAGGAGTACCACTAAACATAAGCAAAAACATGTCAAAGTAACCTTGAAAATTCAGGTTCCTGGCATTTTTATTTGGAATAAGAAGTATTGTCCTTTCTTTTGCCTCTGAGAACTACATAATTTAAGCAGATTACCTTTTCTCAGGAGTACTGGAGGTTTTAGTGGGTGCTTTTTTTGTTGTTTTTTTGGGGGTGTGTGTGTAATTTTACCATCTTTTAGAACCTCAACAAATAACCTACATACAAAGAACTGAACATATCAAAACATCCCTCTATATAAGTACTGATGTATCATAACCACATCTCACAGTTAGATTACTTGGCAAGAAAATAAACACCTGAAAGCTACATCAGAAAAACACAAGTATAGTGTACTACTCTTACACTGTTCAAAACTAAACAAGGTGCCAACTGAGCCAACTCAGACACCAACCTTCATGTTTCCATTACTATAAATTTTCAATTGTAAAACATAGGATTTGTAACTTAGAGAAATGAAGACAGGCAGAAAAAAATATTCAGAACACAGGACACACTGCAGGGCAATGTGATGAGATTTATTACTCTTATCCTTCAAATACTCTCTTGAAAATTGTATTCAAATTCTGCAGGCTGCACTTCAGCTTCCTTGTAGCAAATGCCAAATAAGCAATTCTCCAGCTAAGTAAAACAATGTCTGTTCTCAGTATATTAAAACTGACTGGTGTATAACTGGCACAGTTTCCCAAGGCAAGAGTACAAACTGTAGCAGATTTTTCCTTAGGAAGTATGTATATAAAAGGCATTTGGTTGCCTCTGTTTTTTAGTTTCTTCTACTGGAAGAAAAAGCAAGCACATATAGCATGAGGTAATCTGAGTTAACACAGGAGTTTACATAATGCAGAAGACTGTACAAGCTCAGCACCTCAACAAACCAATTTTGTGCTTCGCAGCAAGACTTGTAAAACTCCATGAGGTTCTGAACTTTTATCAGTGACTAAACTTGTAATAATTCATTGTTGCTTCTGACGAAGAGGAAAACCGTGCACCCTGCCTACCAAGTACAAAGGGTTGAGGTAATGCAACAGCCAGCTGCGTGACAGCAACCCCAACACGTGTTACTGAACAAACCTCACGGCAACCCAAGCCATTTGCAGCTGACTTCAGGAATGCAATGGGATGCAAAGGCAGCCACAGCTTCCACACGGCTCTGCTTAAACCTTCCCTGCTTGGAGGAAGCTCTCTATAGGCCTTCAAACTAAATAAAACTAAATCAAATGCCAGATTTTATTGAAGTTCTTCGCAAGGGACAAACGTGAACAGGTGAGAATGGAAATACGAAGGATTATAAAGAAGATTCTTCCCTGAACATCATGCCCTTTCTAGAGGGACCTCAGTTCTTAAGTTTGGATTCAGTCGACAGTGGCTTTGTGACGCAGGGCACCGTGTGCTCCCATTTTGTACCTGGGAAACCTTTTCCTAAGGTTTAGCTCATTCTTAACCATCTGCTTCTCCCTGACCCTACATACCAACTTTTCTTCATGCTCTGCACAAGCTGCAAGTTCCAAGCTTCTTGCCCAACTCCCACTTCTGGGGGGTTTTTATTTGCTTCTTAGCGGGTGGGTTTGGTTTGTTGTTGTTGGTTTTTTAACCTGCTATGACAGGCAGTCTCCAAAACCATTTCTCCTGAGCATACTCTCTCCCTTCCCAAATACACATTTCCAGTCTTCCAGAGGATTTCACACGATACAGGCACCCACCCTTCTAAAGGGAACAAGATAGGAAACCCAAGAACAAACAGAAGAGATACTGCACATTAAAGAAGCTATAAGAAGCTTTAAATCAGTGAATGATTACCCAGAAAGCTTTCTTGATAATTTATTCGATGTCTGATTAAATGACAGCATGCAGTCATATTGTTGAAGTGCAACAATTATAAACCAGACATGACAACATAATGCTTCCAACAGCCTCCATGCCTCAGTAAACCAGAAAGACGCCTACGTGTTTTTAACAAAGATTAGAGGTAAGATGCTTTTTTCTGTGGCTCCCATAGCCTTTGTTCCAAACTCCATCTCCTCTTTTAAAATTCATATACACCACCAGTGCTAACTTCTACGTAAATTATTCTTTTTTTTTAAAGTTAGTGTACTTCAGAGATATTAAAACCAAATTTCAGTGAATTATTCCCTTCCCCACAGCCTTTTAAGCAAATAGTCACTTTTAAGTAAAATAAAAGACCATGACTGTTGGGGGAGGGGGGCTACAGCAGATCATAGGACAGGTCCTTTCCAAACACACACAGAGACTGTTTCTTTATAATCTCCACATTTCAAAAGCTGAGGCAGATGGGTGGCAAATAATAAATTAACATACAAGTGAGATGAATTCTCTCAGATATATCTCAGCAGGGATGCACTGGAAAAAGATTTCATACAAGCACAACATAGGCAACATCAATGAACTCCAGACAGCAGTGGTGGGCACCCACGGTCAAGAAACAGTCAGATTCCCATGAACTCTCTAATTGCAGAAGCCACTTAAAAGCAGCCTAGAATGAAATTTGTTATGACCTAAAACCTTTTATTAATCCAAGTACTTAGTAGCTCCCTTTCCCCCAAGGCAGGCCGTTAAAAACAAAAGGTAACTACATTGAGATACATACCCCCAACACCTAAACATACTACAGTACACTCAGTTTCTACTAAGGAGTAAGAATATTCAGATTATTCTCTGCTTCTGCATATACAGCTTTGCCTTCATTGGCAGGAGCTGTCCAATAGGCTGGGCATTCCTGTCACTACAGTTCACCCAGCCACTTCGATTCACTGGCAAAATTGTTACCTAAACTACAGCAAAAAAAGAACTGTTCTCTTGGATTTAGAGCTGTTCTCGGAATAGAAACCTAATTCTAAAACTGACTTGCAAACTATTTTTGCCTTTGCAGTGGCAACAAAGCAGCACCCAGTCAGGCAATATGGTTTAGCTGATAACTGGAAATTCATGATGCTACAGTAATTCTATTACTGGCTGTACCTGCAAGGCAGAGCAAATGATAGAATCTAATTATTTCACCTTCCTTGCAGATTGGCGCAAATAGAGAACTTATGTCTTCTGACCCTAGCTAACAAGTTGGATTGCTGCAAATAGAAAACTTACATCTTTTGACCCTAACTGACATTACTGCTTCACAGAAAAGCTACGTGATTCAAGTGGTAAATAGCAAGATGTATTAAAATATCTGTTTCAATAGCTTCTGGAATTAAATACTCAATGAATATAAATTAAAAGAGAGCAGTGTGACCCATTTGTTCCCATTATTGTACTAAAAACAGAAATCATCAATTCTTCAAAAAAAATATTCTCAATTTCTCTTCCTGTCAATAAACTGTGACAAACATCTTACACGAACAGAGCCCCTAAAAAGGTCTGAATGTGAAGATACAGTTGAAAAGCATAAGTGATGGCACAGAAATATTTAATTGAGGTCCCAAGCAAGACTCAAGTAAGTGATCCATACATAAATACACAAAGTTCTTCTGATAAACTACTACATGAAAAAAACTACTACATCACTGAAGAGTTAAACAAGAGAAAGGAACAGTGAGAAAAGCAAGATATCACAAAAGCTGGACCTTAATGAACTTGAAAGGCAGCTGGCCTATTTTCAATTACATTAAGTAGCCAGGAATCTGAAGCAGAAGCCCAGACAGGCTCAGATTATTGTAGCCTTCCCTTACTGAAAACCTCTTCCATTTTAACAAGTATATTCATTTAACTTTGACATGAAACATTAGATGCAAATGCAAGTTTTTTGCAACTGTAAGGTTGTAAGATACATCCATCCTTACTACTTAGTCAACCAAGTACTATCTGACACAATGACTGCCCAGACCTGATGATAACCAGGACTGGTCAGGAATCAGAGACTATAAATATAGCTGGCCATGCAAACATGCAATTATATATTACAATTTTAAAATAAAAGGATTAAAACATACAGCAGCACACAGCTTACTGTCAAAGACACTGCCAGAAATGCCAAGAAGCAGTCCTGAAACCACTTCAAGAAGGGAAGACTGCACGATGAGCCTCAAGTCTCTTGAGCTACTAGATGGTCAAAGTGGATGTCTCAGCATTTAATTACTGCATCAGTGATGTAAATCTGCTAGGAAAATGACACAAAACAGAGCCCATTTCACACACACACTGCTGGATCCCTTCCATCCATGCTATGTTCCTCTTCATCTCTGACAAAAACCTAGCTAACAGACCTAGGAACTATATTTCAGTTGCAAAGCAAATACATAGCAGTGAAATGGGAATCATTTCTCTTTCAAGGTATTGGTTCTAATTGCACTCAATGTTAACAGCACTACCTTATTTTGGTAAGAGCAGTTACATCCCACTGTAAATTGGACACTGCCTGTAGCCCTGGTAGATGAAAACGTGCAAGGTACAAGTTCCAACATCTCAGTCAATCTTTCAGCTTGGAAAAATGAGTGGTTAAAGCTAGTGTTCAATTTCTGTACATGAAGTGATAGAAATAAAAAATAATAGCCAAACAGAAATTTTTTTTTTTTTATTCTAACATTATCACTGGAGTACACCAAGAAGAACCTGAAATCTTCTCCTTTCCTTTCTGGTAGGGCAAGAAAGCATTTTGTCCTCATGAAAAACCCTATATACTTCTTTCCCTAAGCATAAAGAAAAAAAACCAAATCTCACATATTAAATATATTCATGAAAGTGGATTCTGCATACTAGAATTAGATGCTAATTGAATTATTTGACATCATCTGATTTTATTCATCCTAAGTAAACAATCTGGGAGCATTATATCGAGATATATGAACACACAGATGAAACACAGCAAACTGCCCTGCAGCTTACACACAACTTTCAAGAACCTGCTTAGAAGCATTCTTGCACCTGCAAGAAATCTTAACTCCTCTTAAAAAAAAAAGTTATTGTTGAGTACTCTGGGCCTTCAGGACATTAAATCTGTCTTCCTTTTACATGCTGACTGGAAGCCTCGCAGCAGCTGAAGCAATAAATATTGACAGCTAGCTGGCAAACAGCAGATACCAGTGCTCCTAGTCTCCAATTTCACCTGCATCAGCAAAGCCAGAGCCTGGAAAGGACAGCGTAACTAGGGCCTAATATGTTCATCTGTACTACTATTGCTTTTGCCTGTATTAAAAGCACATTTTCCCCTTGATAAGACTGGCACCTTTGAACACACCAGCTTTCCTAGGCCACCCTGAAAACTTCAGGGTTAAATCTCATTGCAACATATAACAACAAATCTCATTGCAACACACAGTAACAAAGCTCTAACTCTGGCTACAAATTACACTGCAAGAAATTTCCAGCATCCACTTCCATCCTTTCACACCCTTAAACAGCTCAGCTCCTTCTCCCCTAACTGATGCTTCACAATTCTTGCATATAAGGCCACAAATTGCTTAAAAAAACCCAAACAGTCAACTTAGAGCAAACACAGGAAAAGCTGTGTGCCAAAACACGAGATACTCCTGACAGCACATAAGAAATGGAAGAAGGAATTAATAAAGTGGATTTTAATTAAGAAGTTGCAATGGTGACCGAGTTCTACTTTTCTCTGTTCTCATCTCATATCCTCTGCTTTGAGGCAGGATTACAGAAGCTGTAAGGAAATTATTTCAGACTTCCTTAAAGGAAAGAAAATTAAAACCAAAACAAAACACAAGAGAGTCCAAAATTCTGTCTTCCCACTGGCAGAAAGTTCAGACAAACTGCAGATTCCTAGCTGCTTTTTAGCAGATTTCGTCATGCTGCTAAACCAACAGGTTTTCAATCCAAGATTTGAAACAAAGACTTCTTAGGACAACCCCAAATGTTGACCACTGAGTCAGACCGAGTTCTCAAACCTTCAGCTTATGATTTCATCTGAAGCCAATGGATTTTTACCCCTGCACAGACACACCTATGATTACGGTCTATGTTTAGATGTGTAAGAATTCACCAACACACAGTGTCATCATTTTCTCCAGCACACAGCTTCGCTGGGGAGAGGGGTGGAGACATCCTCCACACTATAAATATTTGCCTGCTTTCAAAAGGAAGATATGAATCAAAACAAGCTTGCCCTGTACTTCTAGCACACTACTGTTAACATCCTATGTCAGCCAACACTTGTGGAGATTCTTCCTTCTCGCTTCTTGCAGATTTCCCTTCCTCTTTGTCTACCACCAACTGTATTTCATTTTGAGGGTAATATCCAATTAACAATGTTAGCAAGACTTTCTATATGGCAGGGACTCCCCTTTGTTGCTAAAAGAAAAAAAACCAAACCACAAACAAACAACAACAAAAAAAACCAACCAAAAACCCAGACAGGCAAATCCTTCAGCATTCCCCATCTGCAGAAGTCACCCATGAAATGTGAAGGCTACCCTAAGTGCACCGTTCAGTAACAGAGGAGGACACAGGAGCCAGCTCTACTGCAGAGGTGTAGAGCAGAGAGAAAGCAGCAAGGCACTGAGCTGTGGTTTAAACTGAGTAAACCAAGACTTCTGCTCTTCTATTTTAATGCTGCCAAGTCAGTACAGTTGCATTAGTTGCAAGATGTCAGCTTGGGCATGGAAAGAAAGAAGTACGTAGTCTATCTAGGCAATCCTCAGACTCAAAAATCTCATTTTACTCTAATAGGTGTCCTTGCCTAATTCTTTCAGTAGGTGGAACTGAAGCCAAAATCTTCTCGACCAGGATGGCAATGTTGCCTGCAGTCTTCACGTACAGAGGCAAGATAGCTCAAGTCTCACTGTTTGTTCTTTCTTGGAAGGAGTCCAAGTTCACTTCAGTGAAGATGCTCACCCCATGCAGGTGGAAGAAGGACATTAAAGAGAAGGGAAAGTCCCCAAAAGCAGAAGAAAAAGTATGACAAAAGACAGCAAGCAGAGAGAGTTAACAGGAAGTTTATCTGTAGGGAGTTTTTATCTGTGGCATTTTATCCAATTTGCTGCCACAAGCATAGAACAAAGACTTGGGCATGGCTGTGTAAATTTAGTAGATTGAAATGGACATTAAAAAGAAACTGGTTCTCATTCACTTTTAAGGATTTCACCTCAAGGGAAGGTCTTTCAAGGATGCACATGGTATTCTTTGGCCTTCTGAAAGCAAAATCAATTAAGAACAAGACTCAGTTCTTGTAACAAAAAAAAAATTATTTAGAAGAGAAAAGGCAAAATAAATCATGTCACAAAAATTAGTAAATTTTTGTCAATAGCACTGCCAAACCCAGCACAAACACTTTGTACCTTTGCTAGATATCTGAGTTCTCAATGCTGGGTCTGCAGTGTCTCAGATCCAGGCTTCTATGCAAAAGCCAAATCAGAAATCTAAATGGACCCTGTTGTTTTCATATGCAGGAGCTTGGGCTTTATTAAGGATTATTAGTATTCTGAAACACTTAAAAAGACCAGCCAGAGCTTTCAATACAGCTGTATTCTGCAGGGCTAGGAAACAGTCTGTGTTCTAAGGTATGTAACTGAGTGCACCATATTGTTAGGCTTTATGGAATAATTTCAGTCCTCTATTATGTTTAAGACAATTTAATGCTGTTTTACTATGTGTGTCCTTAGAGTATTAAAAAAAAAATCCTCTGTGCTTCCTTGTAATTTTTCTGCAAATGCATCATCTACCAAAATTAGAGAATTGGATAGAAAATCTCTTTAATCATCGAAGCAGCTTACTAGTCCATGGCAACACCTACAGAAACAGCATCAGAGAGCAAAACCCAACAACCCATTATCTGGAAGGAACTGACTAGTCTTCTCAAGAGAAAAAGGTGGAAAAAGTTACCAGCTGGAAGAGGTACAAGTTAAATCACAGCTGGGAGAGGTGGAAACCTTCATTTCTCTGCTTTTAGCCAAGCCTCAGTGGCACAACACATGACCACTAGACCTGAAGAAGAAAGGAACTCCCGAAGCACTCAGAACCCACCTGAATCTTCAAGCTTAAGGAATGCAATCATGAAAGTCTGATGCTAAGTAAATCCCTTTGCAATGAGGTGTTAGAAACACAGCTGCAGTCCGGTGCTTCGATCCCACTCTAGGAGATGTTCCTTCATCTGAGCCCATAGCTGCAGTGCAGGAAGAATCCTGCTACCACGTGCTGGATGGTGTCATGCAACAAAGGGGAGCTGACGAGCAAGCCATCTCACTCCTCCTGCCCAGCATAAGGCATCAAAAACCCTTTAACTGTAAACCATCATCAACATCACACTTTCGGAAACAAACCAGCAGGGAAAAGGGTGCTAAACTTTATTAGAATTTGGCATAACACAGATTATAATCCGTTAGAGATTATCCACCTTGCAGCACTGCCCTGATACAGAACTCCTGTACGCCAGTCTTCCCTGCACATCACCTCCCAGAGGGGGACGTGCTACATCTGCAGCAGGCACGTACCTGACACAGCAGCTTTTACCAACAGCTGAGACCAAGAAACTGTGACAATATCACAGCACTGCCAAAATTTACATTTGTAGTTTTTCTTAGAGATTAAGTACCTGAGGATCAGACTGCTATGTAGGGATTTCATTTACAAATTAATCTTTAGTCATCGTGGCAACAGAAGATTGAATTATAACAGCCTAAAAAACAAGCAAAGTACTCTAAAAACTATGGGGGGGTTAAAAATACCTGACTGCTTTTGAATTCTTAGTCATCTCTTACACTGACACGCAGACACAACGCTGCAGCATTCCAAATTCTGTAGCTGGTTAGATTTCAGTTATAAACAGTCTCTTCAAGTAGTCTGATGATATTTTATTTAATTAACAGAACTCAGAAAACATTGAGAAATTATAACTTTTGCAAGTTTGACCATTTTGTTCCCTTGCATAAGATCACATGGTTACCAGACACATGCATGCTAAATATACTACATACTATCATGGCAGCAGGGCAGTTCTGTACAAGCTGCCTGTATTAAATTTCTCCTATAAGTGACATTAAACTTTAGCTCTGCTACAGCAAATATAGGAAGAGGCTTCACATTCCAAACAACCATCTGAAGGGAAGAACTATGCCAGCAGTGTACTAAGTCTGCTAGTGCTACTTTAACCCATTTACTATTTTAAAACACATATGTAAGCCTCACATTTATGTTATCTATACTATGAGTTTTTAAGATGCAAAAATCCAGAGCTAATTGGTTTGTCTTATTCTCTTGCTATGAAAAATTAACTAAAAGGTCAAGAGATTATTATAATACGTGACGTGTAAGACTAATGAAATTCATCCATGCTATTAACTGGGTAGGATACTCAGCTACATTTGAAATATTTGACTGGTTTATTAAACCAACTGGGTGCACAGTAACTGCTAGAACACAGTTTAAATAAGCATCATTGCATGCTGTTCTAACAATTTCATAGCAGATGTTATCTATAAAAGATACTGACATAAAAAACCCCACACATTGTCTCTACATTTATTGACATATATAGAAATGCACACACTGGCATATAAAAAAATACAAACAAATCTGAGTTGTCAAAATTAATGGAGCAAACACTAGAAATGTTTTATCAGCCTCTGTCACAATGCTTTCCTCTGTCATACTACAAAAGAGGACTGCACTACAGAGAATGCCAGCCTCGCAAGGAAAGGAAGGGCAGCTCTTCTAAGAGCTGCCTACAGACTAACACAGGGGACATTTCAGATAAGGTGTTGCATGGCTTCAGACTGCTGCCTTGGAGAATGCCAAAATGAAAGGGGAATCGACTTGATCACAGAGGTCAAGAGAGATAAGCAAAGTACTGGTATTTTGCCAGAAAAATACACATGAATCCTTTTCTTTTCATAAGCATAGAGGGAAGCCTAACTCAAATACTTATCAGTAAGCATGGAATCACAGTAAGCTTCAGCACTGAAGTTGGAGGCAGGGGAAATCCTACAGACCTCTGGTACATACTCAGGCAGCTAGCCCATATAAAAATGTCAGACTGTTGCTACTCCAGTGAAACCATAGCCACAGTGCCTGGTTTAAAGGTATCGCGTACACCCACTGCAGCTGCAGCTGCCTGGCTGCTGCCTACCGTAAGCACATTCTGACACTGGTCCTCCAGTAGAAACTTGGCAAGATTGTTCATACATCATTGGTTCTACCTTCCCCCTGGATGAGGAATACCTAAAATCAGTCAGAACTACCAACTGGTGACTGAGTTATCCAGCACAAAGCTGCGCTACGGGCGCATCAAGAGAACAAAGCGAAGCGAAGGTACAGATAATGCTGTAATAAAGGGTTGGGGTTTGAGAAAGTGATACTTCAAACTGGCTCATTATTCAGCCCTTCCTCAATCAGTCCAAACATCAGCATTTATAAACTGACAGAAAGATACAGAATACCACATTTTTACAGGAAAAAAAAAGTATCACAACACTTGCAATTTCAGTCACTCAAAGGTTAAGCACCAAACCATCTGAGGTCCACACCATGGTCCTGCTATATTGACCAGGTTGCATTTGGCCATTAGAAGTTCTGCCCCAAGGGACCACGTTGGAGGCACCAAATTATCTCTAACATAGATGATTATTTTTTAAGGAACCAGGAGAAACGCTTACACTAGCTACATGCCAAACATGCATTCTTACAGCATCACACATAAGCACATGATTGAGATACTTTATCTGGTCAAATATCATCATATTGCCTAAGCACTATCACACACAAGTACTCTGCCCGACAGCTTTAACAGTGAATCTGGGCCATCTCTGCACTTACAGGTTTCTATGCAGCTGCTGGTAAGAACTCCCCCCCCCCCACCCCTTCGGGCCCCAGAAGCTGTCCCCCCCAAGAAGGAAAAAAAAAAAAAAACAACCAAACACACCAAACGCCCCCCCCACAACACAGGATCCCCTCTGCAGAGCTGTCAAAACGTGAACCTAGCAGGACTATAATGTTCCAATGGTTTACTTCTGCTAAACTCTGCATCTGACTTGTTAGTGCTTATATATTTAAGCCATCACTTCCTTATCTGTATCAGCCTTGAGCTCATTTATTCATTACATCTTATGTGAAACTTTTTTTCCATCTTGTTGACTTAACTACAAACCAATCCAACCTGCTGTTAGCAGGTCACACCACTGCAGAGCACCACCAAAAAAAAGTACCTGCACATTAGAAATATACAACAATTAAACTAGTACAAAACACACAAAAAAAGTAATTAATTTACCCAATAAGCTTCAATATGAAGACAAATACAGGCAAAAGGATCAAAACAATTACAACTTGTCTATAAATATAAAGCATATTTTTTCCATCCTTCTAATTAACACATTTCTGACTGCACTGTTAAAAATGTAGCTTCTAAATTTCACCAATATAGTAAAAACTAAAGAAATAGTTTTTCTACTGAAAACAAATAACATTAGGGTCCTACAGAGAACAGTTACTGTCTTAAGAGATGATATGAAACATGCTTTTACTAAGAACAATAAATGTTTAATATCATACAAAGCATTTTAAAAACCACTGACCTTGGTGGAGGACTTTCCTGCAACTGTTTGATGCCTTACAGGTTACTCTTATTTCAGAAGCAACCAAAACACAACAACAGAAACCCAAACCTACCTAAGGTGATGACCAGCAACACATTGCGTAATGTAACACTCTGCAGAGGCTCCATTTTTAAGATTAGATAGTCATTTGTTTTGTTTCTCCAACAGTACTGGTACATAAGTGGTGAGTTTTGGAGCATCCACTTTTCAAGATCCCAGGTGGAAAAAAGGAACAAAAATCTGTTCATGTGACATACCCAGCTGGTTGATCTGGAACTTTATTCATGACAGCATTATAAGACAAATCAAAAATAGAAGGGAAGATACTAAGTAAAAAGGAGATACTTAGCAAGAACAGAATTCACCATTCTTGCGTCCTCAGGAGAGAAACACTAGCATTTTAACAGATAAATCTGACAGAAAACTCATCATCTACTCACTGGGAAGTGAAATGAATGAAAGTGCCGAAGACCAGCAGAGAAAGACAGAAGAGGGATGGGGAGGAATACTTCTGGTTTACTTGCAACTACATTTCTCTCTCTCAAAAACCAAACACCAAATAGAAAATCAACAAACAAAACAGGAAAACAACCAACCAAACAACACCAACAACAAAACCCCAGAAATCCAAACAGCTGAAGTTTGACTTATTGACTCTTCCAGATCCCCACACCAAAAGTCCTATGCAACATCGCTTCAGTTGTTTACACCACTTGACTTTAGACATGGAGACAAGGATTTAGACATTTGCACCAGGGTCAGAAAGCAATCAACCTACTTCAAAGGCAAGGCAAGGAATCAGTCTTAAATTTCCTCAACAGCAAAATACTCAAAATAAGGCAAAGTTTGCCAATAAAACAGCATCTGCTGCTCCAGTAATGCATTAGCAGGCAAGCTCTTAGCCACAGAAGTAGTCCTCCAGATGACAATTGATTTAGCCCACAGGTATCAACTGGAGAACTGAAAATAAAGGTAAAAATGCAGCACTCTCACCAGAAAATTATTTCTTATTTTTTATCTCCCATATTTTTAAATGGGAAGAGCTGATGGAAGTTGTACTTGGCTGAATTAAGTCCTTAATTAAAGCTAAGGCTTCTCAGTCAGGCTTCCATATGGTTAGGTCAGATTACAACAGAGTTGAAACTACCTCCATCTTCATAAAGCCATTATCAGCACCACCAACCTGTGTGCTGAACAGTTCAGAAGCCTCTGTCACATACACAGATCAAAATGAAACGAGCTTCACCTCCTTACCTTTCCTGATTTGTTAAAGGCCATCTGAGCCAAAACATTCTTCTTAAAACAGAGTCCTCAGTCTAGACCACAGAAAATATTGGAATTACAAGTTTTAGTAAAAGCCACAAACTTCACTGTAGTCTAATCATCTAAATGAAGTATGTAAACAAAAAAAAAAAAAGGAATTTTTCTTTGTAGGTTTGGATTTTTAAGGATGACTGCTTTAAATCTGTCACACAATTATGATGAATTTCAAGCCTACTTTTGACAGTACTTCATGTAGCAAGGCTCACTAAATCCAAATCTTCACATGTTCTCACAACACATCAGAAAAATGACCAAACCACATTTAATAAAGAAACAAAAGTGAAAAAGAAGAAAAAGCTGGGGGGGGTGCTGACTGTCATTTGTTTTACTGGAACATATCAAAGAGTTTCAGTATGCTTCTGCTCAAGCCCTGAAGAAAACCTGAAACAGGAATTCACAGCTCCAAACCACACGAGACCATGCGATAAGACATCACCCACCTCAGAACACAGGTGCACTGCCATCCACGGCCTGCTAGCGACTAAGCAGAACCCAACAGAGTCACCCCATTTCCCAAGGGCTTATTAGATGACAAATATGACTCTTCAGACGTGCTCTCCATTAAGAAACAGGTTTGCTCCATTTAGGTAGTGCAATTAAAGAGCATTTTGTGACACTGTGGATTTTCAAGTGGTAGGGATTTAAAAAAAACATAAAAATAACTCTTTCCCTGTGTGGATATCCTAACAGGCCATGGAATTCCACAGCTACATTAAACTAGTCTAAAGGTAGTGTGCATACATCTATCACAACATAGCTGTGCCTTTGATCTAAAAGAGCATTAGAGGAATTCTAGCCAAACCAACTTAAAGACTATTTACCTGAATTTCGTTTTTGACCTGTGAGACAGATCTAGTTCCTAGCATTTTTCCCATCATATATTGTTTAGTACAGTACCTTAGCAAGTCTTTCAAATAAGTGTTATTAAGATAAGCCAAGGAATTTGATGTATAGGCAAAAGAGGTACGGTCTATAAGGCTGTAACATACCTAAGCAAGCATACTACACAGACCACTGGGATGCACACGTCTACAGCAGGGGGGAGGTTTTAAGAGACTTTATACATCAATTGCCTAAGACTAGCAAACCAGCACTATAACCCAGAAACACCCTGAAAACAAACAAATACCACTATATATATATAATCTTCCCTCGTTATTAAAATGACTGTCAGCATCTCCAGATGCAGTGCATCTTGCTGTGGGCAGAGCATGAAGCCTGGGCAGTCAGAGGTCTGAAAGCCCCTGTAACAAAGAGGGGACAATGCAGGAGGAAAGAGCAGAAGGGCTGGCTGCAGGCTGCCTTTCACTGCCACTACACTACAGCCAGACCTGGATTCCAGAACAGCATCTCAATCCATGGGTGCATTCTGGAAAAAAAAAGCTACATTCATGAGGCTGAACAGCGAGACTTCAATATTTATTGTAGCTTTCCAACAGAAATGTACAGTTTCGCAATGAATGATTGCAGGCATGTTCTCTAAACAATGATAATCCAATTAGGTATCACTCATTTAGACAGATACATTACTTTAATTATGCTCAAATTGTCTCCTATTGCTAAAATAAAAGTTAAATAGTTTAATTTGGTACGGGAATACAGCAGAGGAGAAAGAGACAAAGACTTGGATTAAAAAGCTTACGTGAATGCCAACGCTGTGTTCCCTACACAGTCAGGACCCATTAGAACCCTTTAGCATTTTTTGCCAAACATGGTCTAAAAGTTTTTTTTATAGTGTTTTAGAAAGTTTTGCTAAGGCAACTTGTGTATTGACTACACTACAGCCAACATGCTGTATTATGAAAAAGACAATAGCAAGATCTGACTAATGTGTACTAAAGAAAACACATCCACTACCATGGGAACCCCATCAGAATTCACCACTACTTCAAGCAGTCCACAGGAAACTTCTGTGCTAGACTTCCTCTCCTAATAATCTCTCTGTAATACTTTTAAGACACAAACAGTAACTCTGTAACAAGGAACAAGCACACAGGCTGTGTCACCAGCTTATGGCATTTCCACCTACATGGGTCTAACAGACAGAAGGAAACATGGTAGAAAGAATACCAGAATGACATCTCCACCACTTAAGCCATCACTACAGCCAAGGATTTATCTGGAACACTGAAACTAATTCACTAAAAACTCATTATAAGCACAGTTAATGAATGTGGGGAAAACAAAGGAGGGGGGGAGAAGCACAAATACACCCCACAAGAAAACAAGGGTTACAAGAAATGTACCAAACTCAGTTGAAAGCTGACTTCTTCTAATCTGGTCTAGAAGTTTCACACACACCATACTCACATCAAAGAATTTTGTTGTGAAAAACTGAACCACACTAAAGTGACACCTATACAAGCTTTTGGGATACGTAGTTCTAACAGGAAGAGAAGTAAAGTTCCACCTCCCCATCTTCAGCTGTATTGCAACTCCCTCTGTAAACGTAAGAGCACCAGCAATACAAAACCAGGGTCAGTTTAAACATTAAACTACACAGGGGCCTTGCCAAGTTCCTGCCATTTACAGGCTAAGCTCAGGAAATCTTGCAGCATATGCAAGACACTAGCATACAGTTAAAGCTAGTTTTCTCACTTCCTGCGTGGAGGTAATATATAAAATCCACCTGGAAGAAGAACAAAAACACCCTGAGGAGAACTTGTTTTCAGCTGTGTCTCAGAGTCCAAGCTAGTCTGTCAATGATGGTCTGCAACCTCAAAGCACTACGTCATAAAAGCTTCTTCCAAGTTTCTTCTCACAGAGTTTGAGAGTCCAAAATACAGGATCTAAAAACAGCAACGTAGAAGTCTTCTTAGAATAAACAGTTACCAACACAAAAATGGAATAAACTTCCCCTTCTAAAAAGCATTTTACATGTTGAAATAACAGAAATACATTTCCTGCTCCAAGTCAAGAGCAGCCAGCATTTGTACACTGAGCTCAGCTCCTGAGGACCTGAACAGCTCACCAAACAGCTAGCTGTCTCACACTAAATGCTGAGATCCACTTCTTATCTAAACAAAAACCATGGCAACTTAGCACAGAATTTTGGGTTAGGCTGTGGGGGGTTTTTTTGTGAACTTCAGAAAAAGTACTCTTCTACAGAAATCCAAACAAAATGATGTCTTCCAGAAAACATGCAATATATAATAAATTCAGGATACTGCTTGTGATTTATCAAGTTCCTTCTCCTGCACAGTGACAAGAAACAAGTATTCTAATCCCTTGTTCAATACTGTAGAAGCTACAATAACTGCAGTGTAAGCTATTTCAAAAATGTAGATTTTGAATGCAGAGCTCACCCTTCAGAATTAATACACCTACTACAATCTTCTTCATTAATACATCCAATTATTTCCTTGCCCATATTTGTACTGGGGTCTAGGAAAACCAAAATGGAAAAGGAAGACAAGACAATTACAGAAAGTATTCAAAACCTCAGATACACCGTGTCAAGTAAGAAGATACATGAACCGTAGGACACCACAGTTGAAAAAACTGAAACTAGGAATAGACTTAAATTTGAAACAAGGAGTTTGAGCTAAAATGAGGCTCACTCTCTCTCAAGCATAAAAGTTGATAAAGCAAGCCAGAAACACTCAAGCCACAAATATAAAAGCAGCCTCAGCAAAGGAACAGCCCTAGAACTGAATTTTGTATCCTCATTCCATTTTACGTGTATTTTGGCTGAAACAAAACAAAAGCTACTTCCTAGTTATTTGAATTGGCTGTTGTCAAAACTGTGAAGGACAACATCTGCAAATACCAACACAGGTGGCCGAAACATTCCTGTTCAAGATCCAGTTATGTCTTCAACAACTTCTCACCTACTCCTTTCCTTCTTCCTCCGTGACCCAAACACTGACACGTCTCTGTGGGTGCACTACAGGAAACCCAAGGATTGGGCTGGCTCTGCCTTCACAGTTCCAATATTGCTAACAGATCAGACTATTTTAAGATAAGCTAATTATGCCAGTGAAGTATCTTATAAGCCATTAAGATTAAGCAGAAGGGACTATGAAGAATTAAAAGCAGTGAAGTACAGATAAGACAGAAGCAAGAATTGTGATCTCAGCTATTCAAGATAAGGAGCCTGGAGGATTCCTCATCAGATTGCAACTCTGAATTTTAGTCTGTACTTAACTTTCTCCCGCTTCTAACAGTTGTGACAAGCACAAAAGAAACTTCACCTGAAAGAAAGGCTGTTGTTCCTTACACCTTCAGAAAATTAGTCATTCAAGCCTTAGAAGAACAACACACCAGAAATCTTTGTGGCTTGCTTGTAGGCATTATCTGCATGCATGCAAGACAGACAGCTACAGAATCATAGGTGCCTTAAAAGAAACAGATCTGAAGAAAAATCCTCAGATTGTGAGTTTGCTGCACACAAAGTTTTCAAGAAGTGTATCAGATCATCTTCTCATTAACATTTCATTAAAGGAATGCATGATGGAAAAGCAGGCTGAAGCCTCTTCTGCAAACTAGCCAGACTATCTTGAGGAATATTGTGGTAGGTCTTATTACTAAGCAATTCTGGCCTAAAAATACCATGTTTAAAAAAAAAACCAAAAAGGATCCAGAAAGTCCTCAATAAAACAGAGATAGAAGCCTCACCTGGGGCAGTGGGGAGAATGATTTTCAACTAATTTATTAGTATCTCTTAAGAAGAGATCCCCTTGACTTCTCTCTTCCTTCATTTGGAAGGGATGGGAGTGCAGAGGAGATTGGACACATGGTGTTAAAACAGAAAAACCTCAATGGTTTTGAGACAAACAGATCTTCTGACTTTCTTTGGTGCAAACAAGCTCCCTCTCCCTGACCTTCAGAACACATGCGTAAGCGAAGCGAACTGCTGTCTGCATCTGTATACAATCATGGTCCAAAGTCTGGTGAGGGAAAAGCAGAGGGCAGGCCGTTGCAGTGGCAACCCATTGAGCTTCTGCTCTAGATCACAAGAAGCAAATTCCAAGTACAAACGCTGCGGAGTCAATTCCCTGCACAAAATCCCCAAACCATTACAGACTTCTGCAAACAGCATCCTGAGCAGACTCTCTGGGAAGGAAGAAGCCGCAGAGGTTCCACACAAGTCTACCTTCCCATACACTGACAAGCAGGCATCATCAAAAGGAAGATCTATTTAAGATGAAACTTTATTCTGCTGAATGAATCACAGCCTAATATGATATTTAGATCAAATCAAATACATTAAAAGCAAAGCAAATTAAGAAACGGAATGCAGAGTTTTAAATCATCCTACCCTTAATTTTAGTTTTCATAGAATTAAATAAAAACACTTCAGAAAATAACACTGTTTACTGATACAAGATTAGGGCACTATCAGTGACAGCACTAAAAACTTGAAGATGGAGCTGTCTACCACCCACAGCTTTTGTATGATCATAGTCTATTCTCCCTCATTAACAGCTTCTAATTTAACTGGCCGTTTTCAACCAAGCGCAACAGTAAAAGTACCAATTATTTTTAAGACTTTATAAAAGGTGCTGCAGAATTAGTGACCTGGCAGTTGCACGGAGCCCCCAAGCAAAGCAGCTGACCTGCAGGGACCAGAGAGGCAGCGGGTTCTGCTGGACCACCCAGCACTCAGCAGGCCCCTGCACTCAGGACATTTAACACACTTAAACTGAAGAGAAAGACACTGTATAGATGGGACACTCTGAAAGACCAGGGAATAACAGAAGAGTCAAAAAGTAAGGGAAACAGAAGTTCTGCAAGTTTTATTACCTGCAAAACTACTACTTTACTATTACTGTTCAAATGTCTTAAAATTTACTTGCACCGTTTCTCCAAGACATATTTTAATAGGCTATAGTGCACAGAACAAAAATTTCCATATGCACATTGCCTTTGTTCTTCCCTCTTCCCCATACCTTGTTCATCTGCTCCTCAGCAACCCAGACATAAAGCTGGAATCCTTTTATCTCATGCAATCACACTGGTTATGCTTGCCTAGAGCCAATATGTGAGAGTTATCTTTGATTCTGTGAAGGTTAAGAGGACAGTCCACAGACCCTATAATGACTTCCATCTCCTCTAAGATGGAAATGAGAAGGTGAAAAGAAGGGAAAAAAAAGTGGCAGCAAAACCCAATAGCATCCATTACTAACATCAAGTTGGTTGTAGCCTACACTTGCTCTGAAGCATTTCTTCAGTCCCATAGCAAGATCTCATGGTTGTGCTCATCCAGAAGCAGACCCAGGACCCCGACTGCTGCACAAGCACGTTTGGATCACCAGAGGGTGCTGCAGGGGCTCATAACATGACTTACACAGTAGGTTTGGGCTTGGATCCCAACCTTCTCACATTGGACTAATTCTAGGACACCCTCAAAAGATAACTATAACATGTAACAAGCATGTGACCACTAGACTTCACTTGACAACACCAGAGTCCATCTCCCCAGCGACAACATGTGGGCAATCTGCTAATAGAGAAAAGACTGCAGCCCACTGAACTAGAGAAATCTCATATACAGGGCACGCTGAAAGCATCTGCAGAAAGATTTACTGAAAAGCAGATGAGCTATCAGGTTACATTTCATCTTCCTGTGAATCCAAGCCTCCTATGTAGGTAAACCAGTAAAACCCAATCCAAGTAGGAATCACCAGGAGCATCCCTCTGAATGCTAAAACAGTAACAGCAGTTGAAATTTGCAACTCTCCAATAGCCCTGTTTCATCCCCTGAACTCTTCCTTAGTCTTTTAAAGAACCTTCCTCCTATTTTGCATAAAGCATCTAAATGGTGTTCAGGAACAGTAATAACTTATGGCTAAAAACACAGAAATTTCAGTCACTTGAACACTGCATTTTACTAATTCCTCGAAGCTATTAAATTAGCAGTGATAAATAGAAACCTTGACTAACAGATTTAAAAAAAGAAAAATAATCATTTGTAAATTATATTCTGACAATTCTTGGGTTTGCCCCCCCCCCAACTGTAACTCATATTAAACCCATGACAAAGTCTGAGGGACTTCTTGAATTTTTTTGTGTCCTTCACTACGAACAAGTGCTCTGTATTTGTCTGATTTTGTGGATTTGGTAAAACAAGAACTTTTAATACTTCAATTAATTCAGTTGATAGTTTCCTGTTACTTTTTTGGCTTCTATTCAGGTTAGCAGTTTTCATATTTGTGACAAAGAAAACAAGCAGCTACTTAGACCTCATTATTCTTTGATATTCAACAAAGCTATTACGTGCTCTACATACTCCCTGTGAGTTTTCAGAGTATCTGTGTTACTAACTAGCACTCCTGTACATACACCCATACTCCCTCTCTCCAACATCCAGTGAATACCTGCCTCCACCTACTGACCACATCTCCCTTCAGCCACCCACAATTCTGTCTCCTTCCCTTGAAGGAGGGGTTTTAATTTAGTACTTACTAATGGAAACCCATTAATACTTCTACTGCTGGCACCTTTTTTCCATAGTCGAGCCCCACATCTCTCAAAGCAAAGATCTTCCCATACATTTCAGTGACCAAAAGCTAAGACTACCATTTGGAATGCTATGAACAAAGATAAGGAGAACAAGAGAATAAAACCAAACCAACCCAACACCACACAAACCACAACAACCCTAATGCTCCAAAAGAAACACAGGAGAATATTAAGGAACCCTCTCAGAGGAAATCCTTCTGCACACAAAAGCTGAAAATCCCAAAAGCCAGCTAGCCAAGCTAAGTGTGTATTACCAAACTCAGAGGAACAAACATCATTTGACAGCCTATAGGCTCAAAAATTTTAGCAGAGAGTGCTTTCCCTTTCTGTACGCCGTTTCACTTGATGTCTATCTCTTGTTGTAGCTTCTACTTTCCCCTCTCTTACCCTTAAACCAACTGGCTTCAGAGCAGAAGGTCAGACACCTGAATGCCAATTAAAACTTCCTACTGTTATGCAATGTTAAAATTAACAGCTTCAAGGACAAAGAAAAATATTTAGTGACTGAGGAATTGACTACCCTCCCTACCTGACAACATAATCCAAGCACAGTGGTGATGCAACAGCCCATTTTCTCAAGTCTTCTCAGAAAGCTTGGTGCTTTGAAAGCTCACACTGGAAAAAGCTACACTTTTTAATTGCTATACACACCAACTTGTTAGCAGTCACTCTTGTCAGCTTAGAGTTCTTAAAACAGGATGCATGCAGTCATATCAGGAAGAGGGCAGTTGCTGTGAAAGAATGATACCAAAAACAAGATGTCCTTAATGCTGATAACCTCACAAACTGTTTCTGAGCTGTATTATACAAGTTTTTCACCACAGTAAGAAGGCAAATCAAATAGAATTCAAAAAGTCTGGCGAAAGACACCCACTTGAAAACAGTGACTTGTTTTGCTATCTGCGGGAGAAGAAACAACAACAACAAAACAACACAACAAGAAACTGAAACCAACTATTGGAACTTTTTCTCAGCCTCCTGGACTCAAGTATTGCACTCAGTATTGTGACACACAAGGGGAAAGTCACCTTATGCTGACACCTTTTAGCTGTTTCTTTAAAGGACACTTCCAAGGCAAGTTTGTTCTGCCCTTCCTGACCCCTCACCTTTTTATACACGTGTGTATCTGTGGGGCTCTCAAGGTTCAATTGCTTGCTTGCTCTCTTCTCTTCCAACTGTTTGCAGTTCTTCCATATCCCACCTTTTTATACTTACAATACCTTCCTGCACATCATAAAGGATACTAAAATGATCTCCTCTGAGTTCTCTCTCAGCCAGTACCTTCAAGAAAGAAATATTTAATAGCATAACCCCAGCACAGCTCAGTTACAGATGTGCTTAAATTATTCTACAGCTAAAAGTTTAATAGTTTATCCCCCTTGACCTTCCAAATATTGTAAGTGATCACAGAAAATTCCAAGATCAGGCCTGTGTATATTCCTGCAGTGCTCAATAATGATACTGAGCACAGTTTGCAAGCATTATTGCAGGGATGGGGATGACACAGCCGCTTTACCTATCCTCACATCTATGGTTACCTCTCAAACAATAAAACTAAAATCAGTCCAATCCATGAAATCCTGAATTACAGCAATGGAAGCAATAGGGTTTTCAAATGAAGCTGAATTTCAAAAACACTTGAAGGGATTTGAAGCAAATGGAAAAAAAAATCCTTCTTCCCTTCTATTATCATCAGCAAAGTACCATGAGCACAAACCTGTTCTCCATCCCACTCTTTCAGGTGATCTCTGACCACCACAAGGACAGCAAACACATTTTTCTCATCATTATTTAGCTCTTTAAGTAAAACCAACCCAAACAACACTGTAAAAGATGCTTTGTCATCAATGCCTGGTACACAGCTACTTAACTACAAGCAAGCACCTTTCCACAGCTATGCTTGGCTGACAATTCCCAACGCATACTTTCTATCTTAATATACTTAAAACAGGCATACAACAGTACTTAGTAACTACTAGTGACTAGGAGTAACTACTGCTAGCTAAGCACAATGCACTCCAAAATGCACATTTACGTCTCTAAGTTGGCTGTAAGGACTTCATCAGAATTCAAAAGCTCTTCAGGGACAGGGACAAATATAACTGGGAGACCTACCTAATTGAGCACCACTAACATTTTGAATACAAAGTAGTTAATACCCTGAAAAATAATTCAATTAATCACACTCTCATTAAGAGGGATGTATTTTCTTCTCATCATACAGGCACGCCTGTTACATCACATGGGAACAAAACGCATAGTGCTCTCTGCAGAAAAGGTTCTATATTCCCTGGCAGCAAAATTTAATGGGGGAAAAAAAAAAAAAAAAAAGACTGTCCACAAAATTTAGCTGTCTTAACCTGACAGTCATTCCTGCCTAATTCTTCACTGCTGCCTCAGATTAAGGAGAAGGGGAGAAAGGAAGATTAACATATATACCATTTGAAATATTTCAACTCAGCAACTGTTTTGGTGAGGAGGGGATTGAAATCTCAGGAACAGAGTTGTCTTGCAAGACATTAATTCCTCTTTAGTGTCAAAAGGAAATGAGTGTATAAAGTACAGGGGTTTATGTTCCTAAAGAAAAAGATAAGAGTTAAAGATAAAGAAATGAACAAAAAAATCTCACAGAACCATTAAGCATAAGTCAAAACAACATAGTTGATAAACAAAAATAAGAGTTCCTTACTACAGAAGAAATAATATCCCTTCCTCTCAGTTCCATAAGCACTAACTTGAAAGATCAAGTATTAAGAATGTGCCATAGGAGTGGGGTTGTAAGAGGTAGAAATGCAGGTCAGATGCTTACTTAAAAAAAAAAAAACCCAAAACAAAGGAAACTACACTATTTCAGGCTACAAACTTAACCTTGCATGGCATTATTTATTAGCTGGTAGTCTACCACAGAACACATGCTGGAGGAGGGGAGGGCAAATGCCATATTACACAGCTGGAGTCTGGTTTTAACTCTCAGTAATACTATTTTGGTCATTTACTAGATACTGTGTCAATAACCTAAAACGTATTTCAATTGGCTGTCCAAAATAGCTCCTGAAGTCTTGCACTGGAAGGTCAACAAAATAACTTGGGGGAAAAAGGCAAAAGAACGTCTTGCTGTAATCTCACAAACTCTGTAAGACACCCAAACCACCTTGTAAATATTGAGGGGAAAAAGCCAGCTATGTTTAGTTATTTCAGGATTTGACTGCACCTTCAGAGACTTGATTCATTTCACATGATAGGAGAAAGGGTGAAACTAAACCCACACCCAGTACCACTTCAGTAACACACTGGCAAGTCCATTCAAATAATTATTGCATTAGCCTTTCAGTACCAGCAGTAAGGCACACAAGAAAATAAGAGAAATGTATTTCTTTTCCCTGGTTACTTTACACAAGGCAACAGACCCCAAAACTCACGGCCAAAAATCACAGACAGAGATTTCGACTCGTTGCTTTTGAACAACTGAGCAACATATTGTGAGGCACGGGAAACATCACCTTTCAAAGACAAGAAATGTGAACACTTGGAGTGACTTTGTGCAGTAAGAAGCTACACAGCATATACATCACCACACCATGTTCCAATTAATTCAGAGGAAGTTGTGTTCCAATGAGAAGGAAAAGTATGCCCCAGTGTTCTGCACACGTTATCGGGCTGCTGTCGTGACTGAACAGAGCCAAAGCCCAAGTTGCACACTGAGTATTTAAATCTGAGGTCTTTCAAAAGAAAAATTGAGAATGTGGAACTGAATAAAATGTGCTCATGTCAATTTTTAGAAAAGGTATTTTCTAAACACAGGCATCTCTCATGGAAGGTGTAATCAACTACAGTTATTACTAATTCAAGATATTCCTTATTTAGGCAAAAAACCTACTTCCCAAACTAATACAGACTGCACGTGCCATACAGAGCATGACACTACCCTACTTTTACTACTGCTGGAGAATTGATCAGCTGTGTTTTGTTACTCACAGCACGCCCGGGAGCAGGCAAGGTAGCATGGCACTGTCCACACACAGTGCTCCCAGGCTCTCTGAAGCAGCACTTGGGCCCAGAGCACACGGAATGACATCAACAAGTTATCTGAGAAACTTGGCTAACGTCCTCCACTAAGCCCTGGAAAAGCTTTGCTGCCCACATGAACCGGTCTAAGGAAAACTCCACACATTTCAGCCCAGAGAAGGTTTCTAAATATGACAGGTCTTCTGCCATAAGAAGCCACTTGATTCTCCAAAATTATTTCAAGTTTTCATTCAGCCAAGTCCTTCTCATCTTCCCAGTCCAACGTGACTCAGTTCTGTAGATCACTTCATCCTCCTTCATAAAATTCCAACGTTCAGTTACTTCTTCATCCCTTGTTTTGCAGAGACAGCAGCTAATGTTATGTGAAATTACAGGGATTCAACTCAAGGTATCTACACATACGCAAAGCATTCTACTGGCCCACTCATTCCCAGAGGTGAGGTGTAAGCACATTGGTTTAAACACACACTTAACTGGAGAAAAAGCAGCGAACGCGCAAGCGGAAGGCTGGTGTAGTTCTACCTCACTTGAAAAGCTGCAAACACCTTTAACAAATCCTTAAAAACACCAGGATTTTAAAACTGCTTTGGACGAGCTGCGCCAGCAGAAAGAGAGGCTGCCATCCAAGCTAACATTGTTCTGAAGAAGATCCTGTCCCTCTCATTGAAGGATTCTTCTCGTTTACCGATGAGAGTCCTCTTCTGCTACTGGGGGACTACGTCAACTACAGATTTAGAACAGAATTATGGAGGAGAAAAATAACTAAGCAGGGCACTGGGTTATTTTCCTTCCTAAATTCCAAACTGCATGCCCTCAATCAAAAAAGGCTCATCCCCAACTGCCCAGCACTACAATAATCCCTTAATATCAAGACAAATTCTTCCATTTCCTTGGGTTCGTTTCACTAAAGTATAGAATTTTAAAAGATCACTTTATAATTATGCCCTTTAGTGACCAAAACCATTAACATTATTACAATTCGACCACGTTATATAATTCCAAGGCATGGCATTTTGCACACATTCTAGCACCTAAATGGGGAAAAAAAAAATTAAAAAAGCTTAAAATTGTAACCTCACACTTTTCCCCAAATGCAAATCACCTGTTAGAGAAGGGGGGGGGGGAACAAACAAAAAAAACCCCACACACAACACCACACCAACAAAAAAACCCCAAAACGTTACATTCTCCCATGTAAGAGGTAGAGATAAAAGCTTTAAAGACTTTTAAAACCAGACAGAATAGATTATAGAAATAGAATATAGATTACAGAATAGATTCTAGAAGTGCTGCTCCGACACCTTGCTGCAGGTTGTTTAAACACTAGCTAGCAATAACAAGACAAGAGAAATATCTATAATTACACAGATACCTAGCTCCTAACAATCAAAAATTACTATAAAGAGCAATTCTGCATAGACAGTTAATGTAATTAACTTTGAAAGCTCACGGCCTTCCTTCTGCTACATAAAAACAATTACCAGGCTATGAAAAGGGTTTAAAATAAATACTGTGTATATTACCAACTCCATACCAACCCACTTCCCCCCCCACCTTTACTGCTGTTTACAGATTATCCCTTTTGGTTGCTCCTTTGCACTTCCCAGAACCCCTTTCCCCCACCGTTCATAATAAACCCAGTCTTTGCATGGCCACAGGACACGAGGGTTTTTACACTAAGCACTGGAAAAAAAATCCTCTTCCTAATTTCCCCCCCCTACAGAACTCCAGTTTCTCAACTCTGAAATTAATCACCTGTCAAACAAGTCACCACGGCTTAGTTTTCCTGAAGCCATTTCATCCTCTTTGCCGCCCAGCACCTCAAGAGCAGGTAAAATTTTACTGGAAAACGTCAGCTCCACAACCTCGAAGAAATGACCGTCTCGCCGGTCATAAATAGAGAGTCTTTTTCCCTTGTCCTCACGACTTACTGCACGGAGCCGCCGAACACAGAACCCGACAGCTGTGCCTTCAGCCTTCTCCTGCCTGGGACACAACACCCTCCAGTTGACACAGCAGCGAGCAGTTCCCCCGCCCGCCCCCCGCGCACCTCTGCGCGCTGTGCCAACCACTCCGGCAATCGCTCCCTTCGCCCCCTCCTTCCCCGGCCGCCTGTGTTCGCTACCGCGGGCGGGCTCCGGGGAAGGGGTTTTGCTCGTCCCCTTCCAAACGCGATGGCTCTCCCCCGAGGAGGCTGCCGAGGAGCGGGACAAAAGGCGCCTCTCCCCCCCCACCCCCCCGCCTCGCCAGCCCCGCGCGGCGAAGTTGTCGACCCAGGCGAGGAGACTCTTCCCGCGGCGCTCCCCGAACGCCAGGGCCGCGCACCCCACCCTCCGCACCGGCCCCCGGGCAGACTCCGCCGG
>WUAM01000287.1:73506866-73548313 GCA_024336885.1 Actenoides hombroni
CGCTCGCCTCCCTCCGCTCCGCTCCGTCCCGACCCTCCGACCCCCGCCGCCGGGCTCGGGGAACGCCCTCCCGCTCGCCCCCAAAAGCGGGGACCCCCCTCGCTCACTCACCCGCCCGCGTCCCCTCGCTCCCCGCCGCCGCCGCTCCTGCCTCCTCCCCGCTGAGGCTCCTCAGGAGACACTGACACCGGCGCACGGATACCCGCTGGGCGCTATTTTTGGGAAACAAGGCCCAATCGGAGCCGGAACTACTTCCCCTGTCACACTCGCTCGTCAGAAGGCGCAGCCGTCTACCAAGAATATCCTTCCGCCCTTTTCTCCTGTCAGCTCGGGCGCCGCTCTGGGCGCTCACCCGAGCCACGCAGGGACGGGGCGAGGCGGGGAGAGGAAGGGAATACGAGGCGAACCTGCGCCCGGCGGCGGGGCTGGGAGCGCCCCGGTTCGAAAGTCCAGCATCGCCGGATTATTTTGTTTCACCATGGGGAGCGGCCGGGTCTACATTCTTCCCCCCCGACCCCGTCCCGCGGCGCCGCGAGCCGATAGGGCGGAACGGCGGAGTGACGGGCGGGCAGCGCCAACCACAGCGCGAGCGAGCGAGCGAGCAGCGGCGCCCGCCAACGGAGGAGCAGTTGGTAGGCGGGGCGTAATGAAACGTGGAGGCCTTGAGTGACAGGAGAGCGCTCAATCAGAAAGGCGGCGAGGGAAGCGGCAGCCAATCAGAGGCGAAGGGGCGCGGGGCCTCCCTGCGGAGGAAGCCCTCGGCCGTGCCCGCTCCTCCCAACCTTGGCGGCGGCGCATGCGCGCAGCGCCCCGCCCCTCGCGCCGCCGCCGGTGACGCACGAAGCCCGGGCCGCCTCCCGCAGGAGCGGCGCAGGCGCCGAGCAGCCTGATCTGGATGGGCTGAGCCCAGCCCAGCCCAGCCGAACCGAGCCCGGCCCGAGCGGCGATGTGTCGAGGGGTTGCCGGGCGCAGCAGCTGCGGCGGGGCCTGGGGGCGGGAGGCGGCTCCGCGCCCAGCGCGCGAGCTCGTTCCGTCGCTGCCCGCTGCGGTGCCAGGCGGTCGCCATCTCAGGGCCGCGCTGCCCCCTGCCACGGCCCGCCGGCCTCCTCAGGAGGAGAAACGAGGGTGAAAGCCCCTGCTGAGCCGGTTTCGCCCGCTCTCATCCCTCCAGCAAGGCAAACCGTGCTAAAGGCAAACCCTAAAAGGGTCCAGAACCGTGGCCTCGGGTTAATTAAAACACGTCTCAATAATTAGCCCCTCACCCTCTTGCGAGACCAGGGCATGAGAGGACACAGTGGGACGCCAACACCCCAGCTACCTCTGTCACCCTCACAGAAACCACCACCACGTGTATATATATATTTAATTACTTTTTTATTATTAATATTTTTCTGACTGGATCTCTCTGAAGAGGAGTGCTCTGTGAGGACGTGAGCTCTGTCTTCAGTTTCAGATGACAGTCCACCTTGGTTTCTCCTCCATCCCTCTCCACATTATCTTTGTCAGAGTTCCCATTAATTTTGCTTTAAGTAGAAAAGACTACTCGGGAATACATAATAAAAGACATAAAATTGGCGTCTTTCTCCTTCGCAGAAGGCAGCAGCTGAAGAATGACCCAAAAATAAAATTTTGATGATAGAAAGACACTTGCCAGAAATCATCCGTGCTGTACAGCTTCTCCAGATTTATCCTGCAAGATACCCACAGCCTCAAAGCGAAACGATGGGAGCCATTTCAAAGCACTAAAATCACTGACACACATCTCTGCTTCAGGACAGGGGAATCAAAGGTGCTTTGCCTGGAAAACAGAAATCAGAGGGTGGTTTTTATATCTGGGAGACTATGTCATTTAACTGAATACAAAAAAGTAGCTCCACAAGCAGTTTGAACACAAGATGCAAGGAACGATGATAGAAACACCCAACTTACAGTGTTATTACTACACCACTGGAAAGGAAAAAAGTAGATCCTTCAAGATCATTCCCAAAACCCCATAAATTTCTGTTGTCTTGTTTCCAAACATTTAGCTTCAATGGAAGCAGCAATCCACAGCTCACAGACATTTTGAAGTTCAGGATTTGCAAAGTACGGTTCACTTGGGATTTAAATATACAGCCGGTGGAGAAGTTGAACAACTTCTGAAACACCCACTTTTCGTTCTAAACAGAAGTGCAAGATTATGAACTTCTTACCGTGCATGTAGGAAAAAGCTAATAACAGGTGTGAAAGACAAAGAAACAACAAAACACAAATAATTGCCACCTACTATTGTATTTCCAAGCTGACTGTTACTGACCTATAATAATCTGGAAGGGAATTAAATAAATACAGTTTCCTTACAATTCTCAACATGAACAGTCTAATATCATTGATTTTTGTATGAATAGGGTTTATTCTCTTCTTCCTCACTATCCCTATCATCCATAACATCTGTAAGGTCCATGACTAGAATCTAATGATTAATAACCATGAAATCCTCTCATGAGCAGAATATGCCAGAAAAATGTTAAATAAAATCCTGAATTCTTTAAGTTATAAAAGTCAGTGGGAATCTGAGTAAAGCAGCAAGGCCTGAGCAAGGACTTCTGGATATACTCATTAATTACTTTCAGTATGTAACCATATTATTCTAAGCTGGCAAAAATAGAGCAGGAAGCCAACGAGATAAATAATTGGTTCTAATCTGTCCCTTTCAGTGGCACTACAGGAATAAGCATAGCGTGTGTCGCTCGGGGGACTTCTCCATGTGCCTTCCAAACAATAGCTAAGGGGTCCGGAGCAGCGTCTTTCCCACTGAAACGCATTCCTCCCGCAACTGAAAGGCTGCCCCACGTAACAATGGGGAAGAGGAAGCGCCAACTCTGGCACCCAATTGAAGTTACAGATGTTGTTTTCCATACGGGAGGACGTGCCGCCGCATCTGCTACCGCGGCCCCCCCTTGGGACCGCCAGCGACAAAGAATGGGTGGCGGGGAGGTCACAGATGTTCTCACACGTCACAATAGCATCAAGGAAAAAAATCACCCCTTAGGGTGATGCAAATAAAAATTGTAGAAGAATTTACATATCGGAATGACTACAGTCGCTGCGTGACTTGATGGCCACCTTCCGCACTCATGGTTTCATTTCCAGGACAACTGCAAAGGCCAAATGCACCTGGATAATCCAAAGGATGCAAAGCTGTAGGTGATCAAGAAAAATCCACACAGCAGAGAATAAAATGATGGTCTTTGTAAGACCACAGAAGCAGCAACATAACAAAGCCCCAGAGAACATCACACTCGAGTGTCAATGTGACAAGTGAAAAATCATCACAAGCATCTGCTAGGGCTGCTCTTGAGAGGTAACAACTGCTGAACACATTTCTGCCCATCTTAGAACCCAGAGACTAAAAAGAAGCACCTGAAATCGCTTCCCTTGGCCAAATAGCAGGCAGTGTAATTGCCATGATATCCAGGGAGAAAGAAACCCAGAGAAATAACGAATAAAAAGGAAAATAATGGGGGAAAAAAGGACTCAGTATTCTTAATTTTAACTAAATAGCCTCCCAGCTGAACAGAGCGATCACCCAGCAGTTGTTATGGCAATAAAGCTTTCCCTTGCATCTCTGTTCCAGCACATTTCCACCCACCCTTCAAGGTATTTTGGAGGCACTACCACCAAAATCCTATCTCCACTAACTATTAACTTGTATTTTAGGACCTTCCTACGAAAGGCTCCAGAGAAGTACCATGGCCTGTTGCTCAGGCCTCCTTTCAAATGTTCCTCATATTCCAGAAATCAGCTTTTTCATCTTGTGTCCTGGAGAAAAATTCTTAAGTCTCTTGCTTCTAAAGGTGAACTTTGTACACACACAAAAAAAAAAAGAAAAACAAAAAACCACAGGACTTTTAAAGGTATAGATAAGAGAAGTAGGGGATGTTATGTAGCTTTTGCATATTTGCCAAACAATTAAGTTATCCTTCATAGGGAAGGAGGGTCTAAGAACAAGCTTTTAAGAAGAAGGTTTCTTCAAACCGCTGGCCAGATTAATTCCTAACATTGTTTTGCTTACAATGGTGGAAATACTCCATGAATGAAGATTTTGTAAGGGGCTACTTAGTGCAACAAAACGAAATTGTACTCGTAGCCTTTCAGGATGGGAACTTGTTAGCAACAAAGAATAGGAGCAGGGGGGACTCCCACCTAGGGAGCAGGAAATCAGAGAGGAGCCTTTCCATCAGGGCTTTGGGTAACCCTGTTAACCCCATACTGACCACATCAACACAGACACAGACTTTTCGCTCTCGCAACGCCGGCTTGGAACAAACTCCTCTGACCTCCCTGTCTGTGCTCAGCAGTATTGCTGTCACGCTGCTCTTTGGCTCTGGTGTCCTGCTAAAGACAGATACAATCAAGTAAAGATTTCCTTATTTTAGTTAAGTTCAAATTGCCTGACAATGTACGAATTAAATTCACTCAATCCATTTTATAAACTGCCCTCTGCAAACCGCTGATCTTTCCACATCGTTATATGGTACGTTCAGCAATCTGATTGCCTTGGGAATATTTGTTTTTCCAAAACTTGTGGCCAAGGTACATAAGATTAGATCAGACACAGCTTGTCTAAGAATGCTGTAATGTGGGTGTACAGTATATTTGCTAGTTTTGAGTTACAGGTAAAAGTTCTCTTTCAAACTTTTCCAGCCAGGGGTTCGAGCTCGGTTAGCTGAAGTCGTCTGCTGCAGCCTTTGGCACTTTTGGTTTTGTTGGCCTTCTAATGCTGGAGGATCAACAGGGGAAATATTTGTACGGCGCGTCTCGCTGCGCGCGTGCCCGAGCCATACCTCAGCAAAACTTGGGATGCTGTACAGCTCCTCACAATGACAGAACACAAGTCGCGCCGGGATTCACGCTCTTCTGCTGGGATTTTCTCACCATTCTGCCTGTTAACAGGACCCAACAGCTGGGTTTAGGAGATCTGATATAAATAGCAACATCACGCTGCGAGCGAGCTTCTTGGAAAGTGAAGAAAATACGTTACTTAATGCACTCTGACATTTGCCTTTCCTCCCCTTATTCCTAAGCTGCATTTCTGTAAACACCCATAATGACAAACACAAAGAAGTCGACTTCTCCAGGCAGACGCAGCGAGTCCTGCCTTGAGCCCAGGAGATGATCTCCAGCACAGCTTACCTCTCCTCGGCCAGACAGCTGGCGAATCCTGCACAGTAGGAAAAGGAGTCACAGCGTGGATGGAAATTCCTGCTCCCGACAGCATCCAAGATTACAACCTTTGGCATTTTATTTTCATGGTCGCTCGATGTTGCTTCAGAAACTTCCTGCTTTTGCCATATCTTTCCATTCATTAAAACTGCAGCTTGCAATTAAACATTCTGACAGAACATAGCTGAGATTTTTTGGCAGCAGCCTTAACCAGAGGTTTTCAGAGTTTCCTGCAGACGGCTTTAAATTTTCATATCCTCATGAATGCTTGCCACCTTCTTTTAATAACTTGAAAAAATAAGCTTCTCTTAGGAACTTCATTGTTTCTGTATTTCCCCAGCACTCATTTACTGCTTTTAGAAATGTGTCATGCACATGTATATTTATAGAGAGAGCAAAGTGTACATATGCACAGTATATAGTTTGACATCTTATACAGAACACACAGATTGCTTAGCAGATCTAAAGAAAAATAGTTACGTTCAATATTTTTGTTATTAAAACGTACTTTTCTGATGGTATTGTATTATTTCACCCCTCTAGAATACAGTCACATTAACACTATCATTCAGAAACTGCAGGCCTTCATCTGTTAATCATTTTGTAACTTTATACATAGTATGACTGTGGTACATTGCAACACTGAACTATTCGTATTATTTTTATGCAACAAAGTATTTCTTAGGATAGATCTTGCCCACTTTTCAAAGAGCCAAAAATCATTTCAAAGGTTTTGAAAGTTATTTGCATTGTGAAGTTGTAGAATATATTTGGAGACCTGTTCAAACACCGCTTGCCATTATCTCTAATATAGATTTGAAGTTGATTTAAAAGAGGGTCTTTTGAATGTTCAGACTGACCTTAAAGTCTTTTTTCTTCTAACATTACCTGGCAAATAAATTCTTAAAGGGATATTATCAATTTAAGAACTGGGCTTTAGTCTGGAAGATTTTCCAAGAGATTAAAGACAAAATGTCTCCTTTTTTCTGTAAGTTTAATTTCTATATTTGACAGCTGTATGCGTGGTCACTATCCCATGCTGTTAGGAAACAAAAGGGACAGAAATAGATGTAGGAGACCATAATACCTGAAAAGTCTTTGAACTACTTTAAAAAGTAGATTTGAAGTTGATGGGGCCTCTTCAAATGACAAAAGACTCACGGAACTCTTAAAAGCCAGGTAAGTTGCTCCTGACTTGTGCAGAGCACCCTCAGCTCCCACTGCAATCAGCTAGCACTGCTCTTAAAGTCTAACTTTAAGTGTTATTTTTCCTGCATTATCTGTTGCACCGTAAACTCCATGGTCCAAACTGCACACATGAAAAGGCACATTTTATTGCCCTGATCTCGTAAGCTTCGTGTACAGAGCCTGCAATGGCTCTGCCTGATCTGTTATAATGTACAAGGCGTAACAAAGAAATTTTTAAAGCAGGTAACTGAAGAAATAAAGCTCAATTCTTAAAAGTCAAGCAGTTTACAAGGTGCATTTTAGGTCTTTTGTAATGGTGTCCAGACCTCTCAGTAGAAACGTGGCTTGGGTGTATTTCCTGTGGATCTCTCTGGGTGTAGGTGTGGGATGAGTGGTCTGAGCCCCACAGGATAAATAACTGACATCAGCTTCCCTCCCCCCTCTGGCCCTTTCAGGTAAAGGCAGAAATGCCACTGCTCCCCTGTTAGAAGTTTGCTTAGTTTGGAAAACAAGCCTTAAAAATGTAACCAGAGTGTTAACGTGGATCAACTGGTGTGCATTTCTGAGTTCTGTATCTGAACAGGCGTTTTGTTAAGGGGTTTGTAGTTTTCTTGGCTGTGATTTAGGATTATTACATACTTTCTCAACCCTTTACTAAAAATATGCTCGGTTCTAACTATGAAATGCGGCAGCACATTTGTTGCAGTCTCTGAAAATGGTTTCTTATCTGTCAAGCAGTTTAAAGACAAACTGGCACTGAGACAGCTCACCTGTTTCCTATGGTTACTTGATGAGAAACTGCTTCAGAGACCCCGCTGTTGCATCTAGGACAAGTGTTTTGAGACAGAGCTCTCATACACATGTAAACAGGTCACCTCATGCTAAAATGCCATTTCATTTCCAAACCAAGCCAGCTGGCTTTGGACAGAAAGTTCTTTCTACTTGCGTGGGCAAACTTTATCGCCTTCCCATCCTTTCTCTCTTGCTGTCACATTACTGCAGAGGTGGCAGTGGCTGATAGCGCCGAGAGGCACTGTTCAAAACGTGGCCTCGTGAGCCAAGATAATAATGCCTGGTCCTGCAGCCATGTGTTGAATCCATGCGTGCAATCTCACATAAAATAACCAAATGCCTTTCCTTTCATTATGTGGAAGTCGAGAAAGATTAACTGAGATTGAGCTCATGGTATTGAACGAAAAGGAAAAGCATCCAACGTTTTGGTGTTTGATCCCATTTCACTGGCCCCAGTCCTCATTTCAATGGGTCTAGACTCATCCTGCACTTGAAACTTTTGTATCTTTAAGTTCAGCTTAGAAAACTCTGTTGTGTTCCTCGTTAGACAGATGCAAATTTCTTCTTAGCTGTCCCACAGGGTGGAGGAAGAAAGCTAGTGTTATCTGGAGGAAAGCTGAAAATTTGGGGTTGTTCAGTTTCTTTTATTATTTGTCTTGGGGCTTGGGTTTTTTTTTTTTCAATGGTTTTGAAGAAAGATGCAAGTTCATCCTTAAAATGAAGGGTCTTCATACTTCTCTGTAAAATACTGCTCTATAAAGGCAATGGAAAGTCTCTTTTTAATTCAAAGATTTGAGCTGTAAACCTGCACCACCGAAGCAAAGAGTAAAATACACAATAGGCAGAGTTCAGCTGCTGTAGACGTGGTTTAAATCTGTTTTATTACACTTCAGCCAAGCTGAGCTGTTCTAAACTAGGTTAAAACCATTATTCCAAGGGAAGCCAGGCTCTGCATTTACCATACGTTAGCTATACATTCCCCCTGGGTACAAGAGGATGAGGCTACCTCAAATCACCCAGCATTACATGCAGGTATGCACACGGAAAAAGCCGTCGCAGAAGGACTTGTTATCCCCACGCTAATTTGTCCGTGTGTCCATCTCCCTAGTTACACTTGTTTATGTAACACCAGTTTAAAATTATACTTTCAGGGTCTGAATACATGAATGAGTGATCTCATTCACGTCCTGACATGCTTGACAACTTCCCATGCATGATCTGAGCCACGGTAATTGACCATGTGTGTTTGCTCTTCGCCTGTGGCCATCTCGGGTGGAAGAAACCAGTTTAGACTTTTCTTTTTCTTGGCCCTGCGGTTGAGCTGACACACTGAACCTCACGTTGGCTGCAGGCTAAAGAAAGGCAGGCTGCACTCACCCTGCCTCAACTGATGTGCGGCAACTCGGTAAGTTGCTGGAACCGGACAGCGTGCCTGAGCTGTTGGTTAAAAGGGGATAATTAAGGGTATAAATCAGGTGTTAGTTCAGTTCAGTGAAAGTCAATTAGGAATGGATTTAAGGTAAATTGACACAAATCGCTTAGTCCTGAATAAAAGTGGCTACCCAGCACTAGCTTAACTAAATCCAATACAGCTTAATCTAACATAAATGGAAAGACTTTCAACTAGGCGTAAAAAGCCAAAAATCTTATGTGCATTGCCTAGGGCATGTGCACACACTTCAAGTAATAAATACAATTAGACATAACCCAAGAAAGTGAGCCAAATTCACAGCTATCTCTGCTGAGAGAGAGAGGTAGCTATGAAAGCAACAATACCTTCTCTGCCTCTCCTAGCAGATTTGGTACCCTCTATCCCTGCGCTGTCTCAGAAACGTGCACGCTGCCATCAGTTAATAACGAGGATGTAACAATGCTGATGTGATCCTGGTCAAAGCCAATTGTGAACAAACATGAAACAGCTGAGTTTGTTTTCATTCCTTGAGCTTGATGAAAAGTATTAAGGATCACAAGATAATAAAGATACAGAAAAGTAAATCTAGGTTTTATAAACTTTAATAAAAGAAGTGTTATTAGTAATTCCATCTAGCAGAAAAACTCCTAAGGAAAAAAAGCAAATAAAACTTGATTTTCTCAAATGGCTTCTCCCTTCATCTCCAGAAACTGTTGTTGAAATTAGGGAAGCACAGTTGGGATTAGTCATATAGGGACAATTTGCTTAATCCTTTACCAATGGGAGATTGAGTTGAATGAAGGAATTTGGTCCCCTAGCCCCCATTTCCTGGCTGATTTATCTTTCCTAAGAATCTTTTATGGAGAACATCCGTGGGAAGCTAGTCTAAATTCTTTGTGTTGTGTGAGATTTTAGAAGACTGTTATGGATCAGCATCCCACTAGGGAGGATACAAGGCGCTTATGCACAAAAAAAAATTATAGTCTTGCCCCTACGACATACTAAATAGTCCTAGCAGCAGGCTGTGCTCCACATTTATTCCTCTGTGGCTGTTGAAAACCAGTAAGGAGTCATCCTGCAGCCTATGGGAAGAAATGTAGCCCTTTCTCATGGTAGTTACTTGGCTTGTCCATCCACAGTAAAATTACATCGTCCCCCGCACTCTGGGACTTGTACTGTAAATGCTCTTTGCAGTTGCATGAATTTTGTTCAGTGGGGCTTTCCCCGCCCTCTCTCCAGAGAGCACTGTAGGCACACTGCACAGTTGCAGCAGACCACACATTTGGGGGGGAAAAAAAAAAAAAAAAAGAGCATATTATTATCTGGATAATTGAGTGTTGGTAAGAAAGTTGCCTCCAGCACTTTGTCCAGATTAAAATCTCAATCAGTACTATTATCTGGGAAGTATCTGCAGTGACACGTGCATGCTATGCATCTCAGTCAGCAATCTGGCCCATAGCATTTGCAGAAGCTGTAGCAATTTTTTTAATGACCCTTACAAGTCCTCCATTTATTCAAAAGCTGAAATGCTAGTCTACGTGAGACAGAAACTTCTAAACCAGCAGATTGAAGTACTCCATGTAAATTGAGCAATTTCAGCTAACACATGTCGACTACACCAGAGCTGCCCATCAGCCAAGCTGCTGCTCTGCGACAACAAACATCTGAGGTACTGGAGCTTGAAGTTAATCGAAGTTATTTATTTTATCATGCAGAACTAAGCCATCAGCCATTGCTCTCACAGACACGGTTTTCATCTTTCCCCTCAACCAGAGTATGCATGCTTTCTTCAGAAGAAAATAAATGTTATGTACTTAGCCTTAATATTAACCTTAAAAGTTCAGCTATTACAGCTGATGTTTATTCTGCCTCTAGTACCAAATTATGCACGCAAGCATAATTTGGGGATCACTGAAGGAAGAAAACCTAAACCACAGCTATTGTTAATTCGAGACCAAGCACTTTTGTTTGAATCAACATGAAGTAACCACGAATGCAAGAACTGTAGCTGCTTTCCTCTCACCATGTTAGTAATCTGAAAGGTTTCTTCAGAGGATTATTATTTAAGGAGTGGTTCAACAGAAGAGTGACTAGTTTTAGAGACTGTACTATAAGAGTCAGAATGAGGGAACTAGCAACAGCAAGCAAAGCCAAGCCATTTCCCCAGCACCATTTCTATACCCTACCAGCAGCTGTTCCTTTTTTTCTGGTGCACGTTTTTGTTCCTCCATCACCAAGAGTCAAGTTATCATTGTTACATGGCTGTAAAGTTGGACCCCTTCCACTGACTGTTGATAGTCATTGCCTCCCAATGCCCTGGGGAGCCATGTTATACTGCATGCTCTGTGTGGCTCCTTCTAAACAATGCATAGCTGATCCCTTTCTTCCACGCCAGCTTGCTCGTGAGCCATGCGGCAGTGTAACGGTTCCAACTTCCTTCTGTGTCCTGAAGATCTTGGCTCGAGTCTTGCTTGTTTGCCATGAGAAGGTTCCAAAATAAGAAACACATTCACTCCTGCTCCCTTCTCTTCACATGGTTACATTTAGTCTTTCTTTTAGTGCTTTCCTCTCATCACAAGGCTGACAGTCTTACTGCAAAATATAATTTATGTACTGTCCCAAAAATTTGCTCGTAGTTGGAGCTTTTCTTGACCGATCTGACTTTATAGCCTATAGCTTTAGGTGCATCTGATGATTCCCTCTCTTCCCCTCATTGTTTTGGTTCGTTAGTTTTAGCACGGCTGACACAAACAGTGCATTTCAAAAGGCATCTTTCCTGTGGGCTCTGTTTACTCGTTAATGTGGCTAAGCGTCATCTGAAGTCCTGGGTGACAGCTCGCCTTGCTTTAGATTGTGGCATTCCCATCTATGATTTATTGTATCTGAAGGAAAGCACAGTTACATCTGTAGGAAAGTGAAGAAGAGTCATGGGAAAAGGGGAGTTGTTGGAGTTCTGGCTGTGAAGGGAACTGGGGAACTTGACATTTAGGTTCCTGCACAAGATGTAATTTCCAGCTGAATAGCTCAGGCACTTACCCGGCTTCGCTTTGGCCCCAGCTGTGTGCTAAGTGCAACCGACATCTCTCTTAAAAGCCACTCACAGCAACCTGACTTGATGTGACTGTTTTGTTTTCTGTAAAAGGCAGAGGAAAAAGTTGCTTTAGTAAAGTAGCTGATAGCCCACTTGAACTGGATTGGAATATTTCAGCCAGGCCACTCTGAAGTGAACCAAAGTAGCTGGGAAAATGGCAGATGAATCTGACAGCTTGCAAATAAAGTTTTACTGGAAACATTGCACGCCGAGTCGACGGCCGTGTAGCTTCTGGTACTGAATTATTGGTACGATCCCAGTTCTTTCCAATGAATCACATTTTCCTCAGTTCAGGATTAATCAACATGTCATTTAGATGTATTCTCAGACAATAAGCAGTATGATACGGATGTCAAACTATTTTAGGTCAGACCGGTTTCTATTTTTAGCTTATCTATTCCATTATAGGACTAATGCCTCAAATTCAGAAAAGGCAAGTGTTACAAGATACAAGGAAAATCCTGATGCCATGGAGGGCTGCTGAGGGTTATGCTGTTGACCCTATTAGGGCCAGAATTTCACCTGATGGGTCTGTTTTAATTAAAGCTTCTTCCTGTTCAAATTGTAGTTCTATCCTCAGTAACTGAGACAGTCACTCAAATTCCTGCTTTTAAAATGCTTTAATGTTCCAGAAATGTTGCAGATGGGGGGAACAGAAGAGCAGGAGAAGAGGGCTACATGTTTTGAGTGAAAGGTAAAAAAGGTCCCTGATTCACTGCACCACAATACTGCCTAGTACAGAGGATACTGCATTCTTAGTCCTTGCTGTGGATCCTTAATATCTCTGGTATCATTCTAAGGTAAGCAAGACTGAATTGTGTATGTACTTACATACCAACGTAACTGCTTTCTTCTATTATATATAGTATGTGTACATATGCAGATGTATGTACACACAACCACAGTGTGTCTTCATTAACATTCAATAATAATACATAGTGAAATAGTCTTCAAAATCAAGACAAAAAAAAAAAAAGATTAGAAGGAAAAACCAACAAAGACATCCATCCAAACTGGAGACAGCCCACTATACGTGCACATACACCTCCATGGCTCAGGATTCAATGTGGACAATCAGGTGTCACATTATAGAGCTCCTGCAGAAACTCACAGAGCCAGTGAAGACTGAATTCAAACCCTCCCTGTCCCTATCGAGTCACTGCCAGCCAAAACAGAAAAGAAACTCTGGGTATGCCTACAACAGGGATAGCCAACTGGAGGCCCACAGAATTTGGATCAAGCCCACAAAGCCGTTTTCTTTGGCCACTGAGAAGCTGGCTGGCTCTGATGCCAGCCGTGTGCTGTTGCTCTTTGCGCTTGGGGCAGGATGCATGGTGAGTTGTGTCTGCCTGATCTTCATGGGGTTAGCTGCTTTGCCCTAACAGATAATAAAAATGGCTTTCCAAATCCTATGCATGTTGGCTGTCCTTGTCTACATGCTTTCCTGCATGCAGATGAAAGCTTGCTTTACTCATGGTCTGAGCTGGCCAGAGCCCTAAGCCCAAGCTAATATCCTGCCTCTCAGCAGGCCACAGTAATTTGGGCATGTAGCACATTAGCTGCAGCTACATGGCTTCTGGTTCTGTTGGACAGCGGCCAGAGTAAGCTCGTATCTGCCTTCAGAAGACCATGTAGACATCGCTTATGTAGCTGGTAGTCAGAAGACCTATGACAGGAGTGGAAAAATACTGCCCCTGCACAGTGGAAAGCAAGAGCATGGCTTGTGCTTTACAACCTCTCAGCACGTTTTCCAAGTTCTGGGGATCTTTCCTTCTGACCAAGACTGCAGAGTCTTTAGTTAGGCCTAAAAGTCAGCAAGTTCTGCCTTCACCAGCGTATGCCAAACATACAAATGTCCCCACAGCAGAGCACGAACTACCTGCCTACTTGAGATTCAATCACTCTCAAAACCCTGCCTAATTTCTTGTATTAAGCTTCCTAATCTCCAGGCTATCATTCCTTTTTAAACTGCCCCATTGATTTAGTAGCGTCTTTAAAAAGAGCATTAAAATTATTCCCCCTCTGCAGCAGCGCTCCGGTTCATTAATTACTTCACATTACCAACATAAAACTTGTAAGGCGAAAGGAAATTGCGGCACTGACTTGCAATTGCCATCCCATTCTCTGATCCCAGAGTCGGGGACTGGCTGCACTCCGCAGCTACAGCCCCTGCCCTCAACACTTGCTGCACAAACACACTCAGGAGTCACTCGTTGCTTTGAAAATAATTGCAACAGCACGTTGTGTATTAGGGCTCCTTACACTCCACTTGTAGGAAATCTCTTTCTAGCTGTAACGATCTGAGCGCCAATCGCCTTTTAGGGTCGTTTGGATTCTTTACAGACATTTTCTTTCCTCCTTTCTCAGAGGAAGAAATCACACAGCCCTCTAGTCCCTTTCCTCAGCCACGCAGAATTACTCTCCTGTGTACATAAGCAACAAAAACATCTATTTTCTTCCAGAAATATGCAGATGCTGCAGACTAAGTGATGGCTCTCCTTACTTGTTAAGCGTTATGAGCAGGACAGGAGGTTAAACATCAGCACTACATCCCCATTGACTGTACTTAACTTTACTCCACAGTGGAGGTGGGTGGCAGGCTACAGAGTCCGGCTCCAAGGAGTTTGTGTGCCTCGGGGGGAGCAGCAGTGTTGAGAGCACCTGAGCCCTGAGCCCGCGGCGGAGGGAACACGAACAGGGATTGAAGACTCTGGTGCATAGCCCGGCTGTAGGAGCTGTACTGCTGTTCCACATCCAGCCCATGATCTCCCCTCCAGCTGCTGCAGGGATCCTCTGCAGAAACACCAGTCACTCAGGCTGTTCTTGCCAGGGCTCACCTTTGCCTCTTACTTCAGCTTTCCATGACGTTCGGCTTGTTCCCTTCTACATCTCTCTCTCTAACTGGGAGGCTTGCAGAGTACAGTTGAGCATCAATTGTCTATGCCTCAGTCTGCACAGAAAGGGAAGAGCAAAGTGATCATCTTCCCCGTGAGTCAGTGCTGCTTGCTGGAGGATGCATGACTCACTAGTCCCCACTCGGGCTGCCTCCCTCCCCCACTGCTGTGCTTCACCTCCAGGCTCTCCTCTTCCAGTCCCACCTGTACAAAAATCACCCTATTCCTTAGTCCTTCCTGCCATTACCTTCTTTGCTATAATAAGCTTGGGGACAGAGAAAGCTTCCCAGCAGTCCTGTTTTCACCACTCAGGTACATGTCTCCTGCTCCCTGTGGACAAACAGGCAAGCTGTGCAGTCACAAACCTGCCTACAAAGTGACTTCCAAGCCAGGCCTATTAGAAACAGCAATTCCCTGCTCTAATACATTTGTTCTGGGCCATAGGTAAGATCCCAGTGTTCTTCAGCTTCCCCCCAACCCCGTTGTTGTGATTTCTCTGGGGTATTTCTGCTGAGAACCCACTCCACTAAGTAGTTATGAACCTGGATTAAGGAGAAGCAGTAACTGCTGATTGAACCAAGAGGAGAATCAATGAGCCAATGTTAGAAATCAAGGAACAGAGCACTTTCCCCCCATCAGTTCCAGCACAATGGTGATCGCTTTTTGCTTCCGACTTTTAGAGGCCTAGCTATTCACATCTTACCCCACCGGGCTAATTTTCTTCCCAGAAACAAAGTACTGGCTGCTTGGGATCATATCAGGAAGCAAAAAGGCACGTGGATTTTATGACACAGGAAGGACAACCGGCTGTAACGCAGAAGTGGGGACGGGAGAATTTAGCAACCTTTACAAAGAGAAGAATGTAGGTTTGTTGGGTTTTTTACCTTTTGGGACCTGCAGAAGATACCAGAATACAACTCCTTGAAATACAAGCTCGTGGATTAGTGCTGGGTGCCAGATCTGCAGCACAAAGACGCAGACCGTGGACTCCAACCCAAGCAGGGCTGCAGTCAGTACCCACCAGCAGCAAGCGCCATTTACACCTGCTGGGAGGAGTGGGAGGAAGAGCCCTTCCTCTTTTGTGGTGGGGTCTTTAATGGATGTGCTTATCTGGAAAGAGGTCCAGCAAGAGTTCAAGCTCTGCTTGGGGGCCTCTAATGCGTGATCACCACACAGACAGTAACTGCAGCATTTGCTTGGTAACGAAGGTGATCTCTCCAAGGGGAGGGTCTCATCCTGCCTCAGCCCACGCCGTGTTTTCCACGGAAGAGAGGCAGCTCAGCACCTGATGCTCTTTGGAACACAATATTTTTTGCTGGCAATAATCACACGTTGCCATCGTTAAAAGCAAAACTTGATATTAGCCAGCCAGGCACGGTTTCTCTAGAAAATCATTAGAAAACAGCTAAAAACCCCAAGCTCCAGCATATTTGTGTGACTTTGTAGGAAGACTTTGTGACAGCTGGAGCTGGACTGCTCACACCAGTTCCAGCACACACACCAAGGCCAGACAGGACAGACCCCACTGGTGGGGGATCTGTAAGAGGACAAAAGGCACAAAATCCGCTCATCCAACCCCAGAGCTGGACGAGGAGAGGACATGGCCAAGGCATCTAGTGGATAGTGTTATTCAGAGAAAATTCCTCAGCTCTTTAAAAACTGTCCCTGCCCAGTGGAAATGCCAACTTGGTAGCAATTCTGCTGGCTTCTGTCTTGCAGTGAAGTCTTTTGCCCGGAGGTGATTGGGATTAGCTAGTTAGAGGGCAGCACACATGACACATCCTTGCCACAGCCCGAGCGAACAGAGTGCACTGCTCAGAGCAATCCCTGCCTCTCCCTCAATCTTGTACAACACCACGCACACGAAATAAGGCACGGTATAAATAACAGCTCTGTCTCCCTCCTGCTCTAAAATGCAAGCAATTTAAAACAGAAGCCTTTCTTACAGGGAAGAGCAGAAAGTGAGTGTTTTGAAGCCACTTTCTTCTCACTTGTTAACATTAAGCCCAGCCTTCTGCTCATAAATAATGCATACGGCCTCTTTTTCCACAATTACATGGCAGTGTCAGATTCCACACTCTGCCTTCCCAGAGTCACTTTCTGTCTCTTCTGGAGACAGCGAGGCCCACTTGGACGTCTGCAACAGCCACAGAATCATTAGACTTGAGGAGGATCCTTTCCATACACCAGTTAAAAGATACACAACACCTTTGTCTTGGAGTTTTGCTAGTCATCCCTCACTGGACTGAAATGCTGGGTAGCAATGTGTTTACGGTAAATAGGTTCTGCCTTATCCCAGCATTCATGGCAATTCCAAATAGACTACAGGATGGGTCACTGCCCAGCTCATAAACCGGAGTGCACAGAGCTGAGAAGAGAGGAACCGAGACAATGCTGCTGCAGGCCTAGCTGGGACAAAGGAAAATCACAAGCAATTCAGTTTGTCAGGTGAATCAAAGATGTGAAAACAAGAGAAAACAACTCCTCCTCTTCTCCTGCCCACCATCTTTTTTGATTAATTTAAACTTCACTTGTTGAGATGAGACACCGAGATTTCTGCTTTGCTAATCAACAGCTTGCTGTCTATAGATACCGACTCATTACGGAGAGGCTGGCTGCTTTAATGCCTTAAACTAGGCAGCCAGAAAACGTTAGACTGAAGTATTGCATGTGAGAGATTGACAACATTTAAAACCTAGATGGCCAAGCCACTGATATGATTTCCATACTCATTAACCATGACATCTCCAGTTCTCCCCCACAGCATTCTGTCAGATTCAGCCGGACCAAGAACCTGTCTTAGCTGCCAGAAATCATTTATTTACTCCTCCACGGATTGGCATCGCCTGAATGTGCTCTTACCCCTCAGAGCAGAAGTTTATAGAAATCTCTCTCCCATTTCCCAGCTGTGCATCTTGCCTTCCCTGCACACACACATGGTCTATTAGCTGTCCACAGCTATGCCCATCTAGCTGGCAAGCTGCCTGTTCACAGGCTGCTCCAACAATTGCCCTTGAGCATAAGCCAGTGCCAAGTCCCCTCTCTGGAGTTCATGCTCCGTGCTAGCACTAACACGACTGCACTGGATGGCTTCGTCCTGCACACTGCTGACAATGACCTCTTAGGGACCCCAGGTTTGCTGATGGCTACAAGCTCCTGAGCATTTTCCAGGCTAATATTTGCCAGGTTGTATTGTCACGGCCGTCTCACAGACCAGCAATCAGTCAATAGCGGAGTTAGGCTTACAAATGCAAAGTGACACAGAAATCTAGGACTCTTGTCATTCCGGGTGTGAAAGGCTGTTTCACACGTGATGTGACACCAGAGAACAAGCACAGCCACGGAGGCAAAAGGTGGGTGCCAGCCTGGGCCAGGAAAGCTTATGTGGGCATTTTGAAAGGGAAGAATTTTAACTGGTGGGTGTTAAAAGGGTGAGTGACAGCATTTCCAAATAACTTTTCTTACAAGGAGAGTAACTTTATCCACTAACAAATCCCATCTGTGAACAGGAAGCAGCATCCAAGGCTCATGAACATGGCCAGGGTGAACGGAAGAGCATCAGAGGGTCAGTCACCCTCAGTGCTTCATGGATGAAGTGCCATTTGCTTTCTGAAAAAAAAATATATTGACTAAGAAAGAAAAGAAAGGAAGAAAAACAACCCTGTAGCACCAGCCTAGGGCATTCACCTGTAAGAGGGCACAGCTAAGTTCTGGTCCTGACACTGCAAGTGTATGATTATCGTTACCAAGTGCAACAGCGTCAACAGGAAAAAAAATGTGTTGTCACCCACCTTGTATCTCTCAGGAGAACAAATCATGTCAGCATCGCCACAACACACACGCCAGGCTATCAGGATGCCTGCGGTGAAGCTCTCGCTAGCGCTGTGTTCCCTCACAAGGCATGTTCCCTGGCACAAGAGGAGCAATATATTCATGGCACATATCACGTACCATTGATAACTGCTGGCCATCCCACACACAGGCTCATCGTAGGTCAAATTACTTCTGCCGGTGTCGACGGACTCTGCTCATGTAAAACAAAGATGCTTTGCTTTACATTCTAAAGCTGGAAGAGTGAAAATACACATACATCTTAACATTTTTGCTTAAAATATGAAACCGGTCCAAATGCTTCAGATAGAAGCTGCTCAAAGGAACAAAGAAGAAGTCTTTCTGACAGACACAGAACCCAGGCCAGGAACAATGGGGCTTAGATTTAAAACACAACCCAGAACTGAGTTCTTGCAGTTCCTGGAAAATATGAGTACTGGACTGGTGCATTTTTTTATTCACTATTATTATCTCCCATAGACATTCATCCTGATCTTAACATCTTTATTGTCCACACAGAGCAAGTTTCCTCTCAAACTGAAATGAATGTTCCAGTAAATTTCCTTAGATAAAAACATAAAAATCAAGCAAAAAAGACCCCTTTATAACTTTTTTTAAAAACATACACTTCATGTTGTGATTCAAAGTGCTCTTTGTTTCAGTAAGTAGAAACACTGAATTTGACAAATAAAAAAAAGAAAGCAAAAGTGAGAGAAAGAAAACTTCTGTCATACACAGGTTAAATAACAATTGCAGTCTTAGTTTCAGACACTGAGAGGCAAATACTAAGTAAAGTCAGGGTTGTTGTTTTGTCCCAAGGACAACAGATCTTTGTCCTGAACCGTGCGGTCAATACCTAGAAAAATTCTGAATGCTGTCATAAAATTTTGAAAAACCTCTATCAGGGACACAAATCTAAGACCTTCTGCTTTAAAATGATGGCAGAGTTAAGTTAGATGCTACAGTCCACTTCTTAGAAATGTGAGACAATCGTTCTGCATGCTGCTCATCTGATGTGAAAGATCTTTTTGTCTGCATTAGTCTTAAATCCTTTTAGCTGAACTCGTTAGCAGTGGGGACAGGGAGACCAGTATTATCTGAAAGCCCTCTGTATGCCACCCTCTCCAAGGAGAGTCGTAACCCTCTCCCAGAAAGGGAGCAATGGCCAGAGCATGTGTCAGGGTAAAGGCCCCTGCCCCTGGCTGAGCGGGGAGCTTGGGCACCTCTGAGCCCTGCGTGTCTCATCTTGAAACGAGGCTCAATAAATCAGCCCTCCTGCAAAAATGCTGTGTGACCTCTGGTGAGAGATGCGGTATAAATCCACATGAACATTTCCTTTTATTATCAGTAAATAGTCTTGGATTGGTTGAAATTGTTCCTGCCACTGATATCACTGATCTCTGAAGAGATAAACATGAGCTGATTGATGACTTGTCTGCAGGATCTATTTCAACCACCCTCAGGCAGGATATTTTCCATGCGGGTAATAATAAATCTTACTATTGAATGTCATCAAATGAAAGCAAATTATGTTAAAAATAGGCACAGTTATGTATTTCTTATTATATAATATTAAGAAAGATTTTTCAAAGATTGGAGGAGCTTTCATTTGCATGCATGATTTTTTTGTAATGGAATCCTTCTGCCTACTTCTGATATCTATTTTTTTAAAGCCTTGAACAGTCAAGCCATGTAAAGGGACTGTCTCCTCAAAATAGCCTGTCATGTAGGTAGGTCTGGAAGATAAGTTTCTCATCACGACTAAGACTGAATAAGAACAAGGTCCATTCTCCACAGATACCTGGGCTGCCTTTTACTACCACTTTTAATGTGATATTTTCAGGCACCACTAGTACTATTTGGTCCAGTTTATTTGCAAAGGAAGCAAACGGCACCCTTTCTTGTCAGCTAACAGAAAAGGATTGAGGGGAGAGCTGTCACTCACTCTTACTGCTCCCAATTCTTTTCTAAAAATGATTGTAGAGTTCCAGGGAAAAGTTCTACCTTCATAATGAGAACAGCATTGAAATTGTTCACGCCACGTTATTCGTACCAAGCTCAGAAATAAAGAGCTAAGCAACTTTCTAGGACCTGTTACATGCAATAAAGCCAATGCTTTGTACCAGGGCGGCTCCGCTGCAGAGGAATGAAAATGTGCAAGTCTAAATCTCACATTCAAGATGTAAGCATAAGAAAAAGAGCTGTGAAGACAAGATTATAGGTTGTCCACTTACCAAATGTTGTATTTCACCATCATATCATCTGCAAAGTATCAAAAAGAAAGTCTTTGTCTCTAAATGCAATAAACCAGACACAGAAAATGTGTAGATACAGGAAAAGGACTAGAGAGAAAAACTAATCTGAGGCAGCATTTCCCTGCTGTCTCTGTCCTCAGTCTATGGAGACCAAGGAGTTTGGGATACAGAGCTTGGGGAGAAAGGTGATAATGATAGAAGCAACTTGAGGGAGAAGCAACAACTTGTTAGGATGTGCTCTGCACAACAGCTCATCGAAGCAAAAACTACTGCTCCATTCTGGGTGCAATTTGTGCAAAGCAAAGATGTCGAGGAGGAAAAGAGAAGGAGAACAGAACAGAGATGGGATAGCTGTGTAATTTGAAGGAAACGTATCATCTCCCTTTAGGATTGGATAAGCTGTGGGATATGCTCAACAGGACCAGTGGGTGATTTTATTAAAAGCCAGGTAAGAGTTCAGAGGCCACAGAAGAAGAGAATGGTACTGCCAAAATGTGACTCAACCATGGATTTCACGAATGGAACACAGTCAATGTGCCACTGATCTGGGGGGCTAGAGCACACAATTAATGCAATGAACAACAAAACCAAATCAGCCTGGAGAAAAGGATAGCAATCCTTGTGATTTCACCGGCCTCCAGGCTGCCATGGAAAGCCTTCTTCCATAGTTGAAATGGGAGCTGTTTGATTTTTATGTGAACCTGAGTACTCAGATCACAATTTCCAGTCTTTCTTGTTATAATTTAAGTACTGCTTTAACATCCAGGTGATGCATCGTGAATATACATTGAGCTCCCCTGGAAGGAGACATTTTATGCCTTAAACTGGTTTGAGCCTACAGACTGTCATCACAAGGAGCACAGACTACACACACTAGGTGAGCTTATAGTCCTGTTACTAAAGAGAAACATCATGTGCTGTAGCTTGAAAGAGGGCACTAAATTAACCCCCTAAGGCTGATTCTCCTCTGCCATTTAGTCATTAGCTTTGTTCACCTGAATTGTAAGAGAGAACTTTCATGTTTGTAACAGAGCTGAGCGGAGCTTCACAAAGCTCTCCATGGATCACAAAAAGTCTTTTGGATGTAAAGCTATCAACTCAACACTGGCCACAGGAAAGTTAAACAGACACCATCTGAAAGGGTAGAGAACAGAGATGGCTAAGTTCTCTTAGATAGCAAGACCATCTTCTATTTTTATATATATAAAAATTTTGTATATATTGAATCAGCCAAGGATGGGTGTTTTCCAGGACTAGGCTCATCATGCACACTCCTGGTGAGACAGGATTGAAGAAAGCTCCCTTTCACCTTGAGCTTGCTGGGAAACTTGCAGCGTGAACAAGATCTGGCCACGCTCAGTTCTTTCTGGGCAGCACAGCCAAAGACAAAAGCATTTTTCAGATCTCTCAGATTTTGCTTGGACTTCCAAATCTTGGAAAACAGATTCTCAAGATAAGCCTGTTCCTTCTGTCACTGCTCACTCACCTTATACAAGACTAGACAAAACCATGCAAGTCCAGTACCCATCGCCCAGTCACAGCTGCTCTCTGACTACATGGCCACAGCAGTAGCTCTGTGATGTTAATAAATATCCAGGGGTAACTACACACCAGAAAGTTTTCATGAGATTAGACATCCCCAGTGGGGTGGTCAGAAGCATCCTGCTCTAGACAGTCCAATTCTAGACAACACAAAGCTACTGAAAAACTCTGGCCCTGTCCAATGAGATTTAAAACCTACCCCAGCTGCGATCCTCCAGGCAAACCCAGCAAATATTGCTTCTTCAGCACATCTGACTAATGCAGACTATAAGGTTGTCTCTGCTATTAGCTTGTGGCTGAGAGACAGAGGCACTTTTCAGAAGCCTTCAGCATGCAATCTACAAGAAGAGAAGAAATAAGACTTTGGTTTATTAGTTTGTTATTCTCCAACCCCAGCTATTACAGGACAGGCTCTATGTTTTTGGTGGATTCATTCAGGGAACATTTTCTCCCTGCCCACGTAACTGTGCTGCAGACTGAAGCCAAAGCTGTATGGGGGGTTATAAAAGCTGCAGACATTTTTCAGTACCATGTACAATGCAGTGCTCTAAAAGTGTGTATAAGGAGATGAGCCAGCAACAAGGAGCTGGCTTGACCTGTAGGAAACTATATCCAATTCCTCATTGTACCATAATGTTCTCCTATAGTGTCAGCAAGACCCACATTGCAAGATACAATTGTGAGAAAGGAGCAGAAAATTCAGAAGCATTCACACAATCTGCCATTTACTCTTCCAGAAAGCAACTTCTGTGGTTTTGGAAGGGTTTATTTTAGCCTCAGCCTGAATAAAATGTGGCATTACTCCCTGACCGTTTCTGAGCAGCTCTCCAGCATCACTGACACATACCAGCTTTCCATGTACCACTGCTGTCATTTCACCTGCAGTTCATAGCACATCAGCCTCATCTCTAATACACATGTATAGTAAAAATCACCATGCCCAGAGGGACCAATTTATTTTTCCATCACCTGTAGCTTCCTTCATATTATGCAGGAAGAAGCTGGCAGCTTCTAACAAGGAGTGTTATGAATAGCGTGGTAACGCCTTTCTTCATCCCTGTTAAATTTCTCATTTCATCTTGTGAAGTCAAATCCTGGTTTTTGCACAGTCCCTAAAACAACCTACATTGATTATAATTGGATCTGCAGTTGGACTGTACGTATTGTATCTCCAGTTTTGCAGATTCATTACCTGCTGCTGCTGTCGTCCTACATTTAGATACTTATCCCACTGCCCTAGAGGTTGTTCTGGCAGCTGAAGGTTGTGACAGTCCTGACACAATAGACAGCAGAAGTCCCTTCAGTACAAAAGTTTCCTTTCGTTCCTGTTTGACCATGAATTATGACTTTTGCTTTGTCCCTATATGTGTATCAGTCCTGCTCCCCCAGTAGGAGATGAGCACTCAGACAACTGTCAAATCGCAGGGAAAAAGCCCGGTGCACAGAACAGGATCCAATATATTTAGAGGGTTTGTGATTTGTATTTTGTGTTATAGGTACCAGTAAAAACAAGCCAAAATATCAACGGTCTGACCTTGGCCAGATCATTTACACATGATTTGAAAGCACAGTAATGCTGAATTCATGCCTGATCCCACACGCTGTTGGTGCGTAAGGAATAATGCAACAGAATAAAACTCAGTAAAAAATGGTGAGGCTTCACCCCACCAGGCAAAGCTGCAAATTGCACTGTGATGGATCAGCTCACGGCTGCTGAGGATCTCTTAAGTATTCAGACACCTCTGTGAACCCTATGGCAAATTCAGTCTTTTTTCTTCAGCTAAAAACAAGAGCCAAGCAAGTTTCCCTGGTATGAATACCTTCCCCATTTCTGTTGCTTTGCATCTATAATGGCCAACGTGCATTTCACAGCAGGCTTCAGATGGACAGATGCTGCTGCCCAGCTTTGCACCCCTGCCGCTCTGCTCTCGATAAGGAACTGAGGTCGTTTCACAGAGGAAACAACGGCATTATGGACCAGAACACTACACGTGTTGCTTCACCACACTGTATTGAAATCACAGCTTTCTGGAGGACCACAGATTTGTCCCCACCTATTTTATACTGCTTGGTCACAAATGTATCACAACAGTGCTTCATACAGGTTTCTTATTGCTAATGCAGCCCCTCATGGGATTATCTAAGTGCTCTTGGTACAAACCCTCTGATAAGCCTTGGAAGCAGCCAGCAGCACATCTAGTGCTATCAGCCATGCGTTATGAAAGGAATGTGGTGGCCAAGCGCTGCCCAGTCACAAGACAAAAACCACCCTGGTGTTTACAGCAGGGTAGGAAATACCACATTAAAACAAAAAAGCATGGCAGGGGAAGAGCGCGCACTTTGGGGCGGAAAAAAATCTAAACCACCTCTAAGCTCCTGGTTCCTTTGTCATTGAGTCAGTACATGACAGAGAAGATTCCTTTGGAGTGAAAGGCTTTTTATGAAGCCTTATCTTGGCCTTTAGCAGACAGAACTGACAACCCTGAAGTGGCAAAAACCACTTGCCAAGTGCCACGTTCAGCGAACAAAGGAACACAACACCATGCACCGAACAGCAAACTATCAGCTCCCAGGGGGAAGTGTAATTTTCACATCCAGTTTGCTACACCAGAGTGGGAGAGAAGCTCCAACTGTTTCAAATTCATGTGTCAAGTCAATCACAGGAACAGATAACATTGGAGTTATATAAAATTTCGGAAGGAACCCCCACCCACCACCTGTAACACTCACTCGCCACTGTCAGAACAGCTCTGTAACTGAAGACAGCACTAAAGAGAAGCCGTCCTCACAGCACTCGGCAAAGCAGATGATGGGATCACTACCATTTCATTTTACATATGAACTGAGGCAGAGAATAAGTGTTTATTTTTGTTCCTGTCAGAACAGTATCTGAAAGTCTCCACTGGACTCTGACTGTAAGTGCGAGTTGCTTGGTTTATGTTTAAAAGAAATCTGCATTCGATCCTAGAAACTTGAATTTTCAACAGACTCAGCAGGATCTGCATGGAAGGAAGGAAGGAAATAGTAGTGGTTTGCCCTACAGATTGCTTCAGCCTTTTTTGCTCCAAGGCCTTGCTGTCCACCCCTAGGGAAATCAAACCAGATCTGCCTGGTTTCCTCCAAATACCTTCACCAAGACCCTCCAAATGGAGTGATTTTTGTTCAAGTAAACAGATGGTACTGGTGTCAGAGCTGGGATGCCTGAAGTCAAAAGCTACGTTCAGGAGAGGGGGTCTGAGGACTGGCAGCCTCCATACCAGCAGCCAGGGACAGTCTTGGACTTTCTGCTGGGTACTGTAACAAAATGAGCTTATTCCTGGCCACACCTTATCCAGCCAAACAGCATTAACAAGAGCGTGGGCATGCACTGAGGAGCTGATTCTCTCCAACACTCTCCCCACAGAGAATTTGGAGTTTGCACTAGGGTAACGTCTGAGCCCAGGCAGAAGAGCTTAATGTGAATGGTACTTCAAAGCATTCTTGATACCAGGCTCAGACCCATGGTCAGTGCAGAAACTCAGGGCTTCCCGACACTCTAGTCTCACCCCTCGATCTTCCCAACAGCCCTCCTCTCTTCCTTTGTATGCAGGCAGTGCTAAAACCCCACAGACTGGAGTTCTACACTCTGCTGTGTTGCAGTGCACCAAGGAGGAATCAGACCTGCCCTGATTTCCCCATCCACCATTACCCAAATTAAAGCTATACGCCAGTCCTGTCCTCTTTCATAACCACTGTGTGAGAGCAAAGGGAGAAAACCACAAGGGAACAGATGCTGTGGTTTGAAGAAAAAGGGAGAGAGAAAAAGAAAAAGATATCATTGCTCTCTGAAAGCATCCAGAAATGTTTCTATTCAATTCATTCAGGCCTACACAAGATCAGGGAGAGCGCAGGACTACTGTGAGGAAAATCTAGGTCACATATGATCACAGCAGCACAGCTGCCATCATCTCAATGGCCATGTGAAGCGAGGACTGCAGCAAGGACCTCTGCTGAAGAGGGCTCTTTTTTTTTTTCCTCAGTCCAGTTTTATAATTTCCCCTCATTAAGGTGTATTTTCCGGCAGGGCTGTGAGTACATTGGGTCTTCAATTGGGGTGAAGGATTGAGCTATAAATCCCAAAGATGATTCAGTAAGTGGAATTTCTGTAGGATCGTTTAAATAGTTTATAGGCTGCCAGGCAGGATTTTAACCTTCTAACAGTGACAGGAACAGTGTTACTTTCCTGCTCTTTTGAATGCCAACACATTTCTTAGTTCTCTTTGTTTCATATCTGTTGTGGAAAGATACACATTGCTCCCATTTTCATTAAGGAAACAGGAATCTTATCCTATTTTAATACACCTGTGAAAACTTATTGAAATTCTCCCATTTAGTGCTCTTTTTTAGTTAAATACACAGGTCAGACTCTGGTCCCTTCCCCCCCCTTCAAGCAGAGAAGTTAAAAGAAATGCATGCACACACAATAAAAAAAAAAGAAAAAAAGAAAAAAAAAAAAAAAGAAAGAACTAGGACAACGTAGCCCCAGACCATTATATTTTTTTCTTTATATTTAAACAGCCCCTCCATCACCCTCCTTTCTCCCCTTTTCTACACCTGAATAAAACCAGGGAGGAACTAAAGCCCAAATACTGAACACTCCTGCAATTCAGAAGATTAGAGGGAAAGGACAAATGTTCCTGGGTGCCATGAAGTTAAGCCAAGCATCTTGGAGCAGCATTCATTAAGGAGCTCTGCCAAAACTCCCCGCGCAGGCAGCTGGAGCAGGAGCAGCTGCGCGGCTGGGGAGCAGGAGGAAGTGCCACACAGCACAAGTCAGGAAAATAACCCCCAGAGGGGGCTCGTCGGTGGAAGCGGGGATGTTATAGATAAAGCATTAATAAGGATCTGTTCCCCAAAACAGGCAGCCCGGACAACAGAGCAACAGGAAATCATATCACCTCACTGCAAAGCGACTGACTCACGCCTATTGTTAGACCTGGCCATTTGTCCTCCCAGGTTTTCTAAGCCTGATGCTGCCACAGCCCTTTCCAAGCCCTGGGACAAGCACAACTGCTTCCAAGCTTAGGGGGAGAGCAGTGACAGAGTTCAGGGCAAGGACTCCTTCGAGTCATGGCCGCTAATTATATACCTTCCTATGTGTTGAAAAGACAGACATTTTAATGCATGGCAGTTGCAAGACAAAGAACTTATCTCAAGTAACTTAAGTAATATGCCTATTTCTGGGGACTAGAAGTGATGTCTCTGCTAGGATATTAAAAAAATCTGATGTGAAATTGGTCCTGGCCTGTAATCTTGTGTGCTAGCTAACACCAGCAGCACGGCTCCTCTGCCCTGGGTCAACCTCCCCCTGTGGAAATCTGGGGGGAGAATTCCAGTGATCCTTAAGAAACGGCACTGGCCTCTCTGAGGTTTGGGGGGACTGGATGAAAGGGAGTGTTAATCTGTTCCAGTGACTCCGAGGCTCAGCTTTTGCAGGTAGCCGGGAAGCGCTGTGCCAGTGCGTTAGCTGGTTTGAATTCAGAATTCCAATCAGATGAACTAAGTAACTTTCAATCTAATTAGGAGAACAGTGGGGTTTGTTCTTAATCCACCACCATTTAATCTTCCGATTCATTAGTTGTGCACAGACTCTATGAATATGTATATCTGGAAGGGAAAAAAAAAAGGTAAAAAAAACCTGCTTTGACCTTGATGAGAATGATAACACCCATATAAAGTAGGTGTGCACTCCACTTTCATCACACTCGCTTTATTATGTAGATTCAACAATTCCTATTGCTCTGAATCAGGCTATTGAGAGTTATAGGCAATCCCGCAGCCAATTAGGCATCGGAGCCCTGATGAACCATGGAATCTGTAATGATTATCACAGTATTTACAGGCAAGCTGCCTCCTACCAATTTGCATGCAAATAAAAATGTATCTGCTTTCGAAGGCTGTACTAGGCAATACAACCAGTGCATCAACAACTGGGTTGGGGGAGAGAGGAAATCTATTCAAAGACCAAAGATTCAGAGCCCTAAAAGGGATTTTGGTTAGGATCTTGAATATACTGTTTCAATAGATCGGTGTCATTCTTGCAATCACTTATGAAAAACTATTCATACAATTTTGGGAAGAATTTACTTTTACATTCAAAAACATTCAGACACATTATTTCTAGTGCAGAATGAGGATCTCTACTGCCAGGAATATTTCCTCAGTTTATGAAATTATTCCATACCCCTCAGGAAAAAAAACTCATGCACAAATTTTCTATTTCTGATTGTCCTCTGATTCCCTGATTCACACTTTATTTCCCCTTTTATTGAAATTAATGGGGGGGCCTTCTTTTGACTGCAACGAAAATAGGATTGCACAAAACATATCTTCTTTAGGTCTGTTGTGCTTCTCTTGCATTCAATTACAAAACCTCCCCAAATTGACATTAACATCTGCCCACACTTTCCACAATGGTAGTTGCATAACTCCTACTGGAGGCAATGGGAATTCGGCTCAAGCACCTGATGCTTTTGGGGCACTACACCTGGAAAATTATTTCCACATGAAACATTTGTGAAGCACAGACACTGGTTAGGCTAGAGACAGCCCTAAAGATCAGGGGGGCTAGGAAAAAGTCTGACTCAAGGATCTAAGGTGGACTGTGGTGTAGCTGTTGCTGAAAGCGTCCCCCTGGGAGCCGTAACAAGGCTGAGGAGGGATCAGAGAAAAGCAGCTCCTGTTCCCTTGCCTTCTTGGGTTTTCATCCGAGAGGAGATCAAGCTGTCCCGTCAGAGAGGTCCAGAGGCAGGCAATGGGGCCAACTAAAGAACACAGCAAGGGAAGGGGCCCTAAACCTCAGTCAGGCAGAGATGCCAAGAAGGACCATGTCTGAGGACTGCAACCTCCTGTTGCTTGCAACAGCTGTGAGGATGAATAGAAGAATGTTCTATGTGAACCACCAGGCAAAATCCACCTAAAAAGGGGAGTGCAAGGCAAAGAAGTGAGATGACTCTGTAGATTGACTGGTAGAAGAAAAACAAGGGCTATATTTACTTTTGCTTCCTTCTCCTGTTCAGCCATTCTGTTTCTAGCTGTTTGCTGGCTCCGTTATTGTTTATTTAAAAAGCCTCCACGAACCAAAAATTCAAAACACATCCCCAGCTTGTGACACAAGACACTGCAGAAGTGACTTCTTCCCTCCGCAATAAAGCAAATGCCAGCAGAGAAGAGGGCTCTTTCAAGCAGAGACAGCATTGCCCTTAAGTGAACCAGCATCTACACGTGCAAAACCTTCACCCCAAGCGGGGAAGACCTTTTAACTTGACTCTGCCAGTATCAAGGGGATTAAGGGTACCATTTAACTCCGTCCAACTTCTCAGCTAACAGTATCCTTGCACGCACCTCCACTTCTCTTTCACAGCACTGGGCCAGTTCACTTGAGCCCGCTCTTAAGGCTTTTATCTTTAAAGCCCATGTAGATAAAAAGTTTAACAGACCATGGAGATGCAACCTAAACCTGTCCCTCTAAAGTAACAGGCTCCAGCTGCACAAGGGATCGGTAATACCCAGTGCCCCACAAAGCCCAGTGCTTTCATTGAGGGATCATGGCCAGTGCTGGCCCTGTGGAGCTCGACCTGCCACATCCACAGCAGAGCAGGATTTGTCCACCCAGCAGCATCCCAAAACCCCAGCTTCTGTCGAGAGATTGCTCACAAACATCATCTGTTTCCAAAGGATGGTTTGTGCTGGGGTGAAATGAAACAAGTCCAGTTGTTGCGTTTCTTTTTCCCCGTGGAGCAGGTTCAGGCCAAAGAAATTTAACCGCTACTCAGCTGTTTTCTGCTGACATCGCTTGCATTCCTCTCTCTTCTCAAATAACATTTGGAACTCCCTGCCAGATAGTGCAATTTGATATATGCCCTGATGATAGAGGGTGGAGGGAAGGAAAGTACGTTGGCTAATATTTTTCCATTACAAATCTAAACAGCCCAATCTACAATTTAATCTGCAATAAACCCAGCAATTTCTGAAGGCTGGGTTACTGACTAGGGGCCAACACTTGTACCTGAAACCTGCATATGCAGATTATTTCTAAGAGGTTGTGATAAAATTACTATCAATCGTATATCCAAACTACAGCTTTTGAAACCTCCCATTGAATTTTAAGCGCCAGACTCTTGGATCTCAAGACAAGATTTGATTCTGCTCAGAGCCATTCAGCTGGCACCCAGTGAAAGTACCAACATCCTTACTCAACCCCAAGGAGATTTTCCCTTCCCAGGTACCTCTGAGATCCTTCAGATCGAAAAGGATGGTTTGCCTTTCATGAACCCAAGTCTCAGTGGCTGCCACCAACAGTGGAAAAAGCCAGCATTTACCACACAAGGGTTTTCCTATACTAATGGCAGGAAATACCACAAATACCAGGATGAAATAAAAATCCACAGCCCCTCCAAATGCCACATGAATTAGCAAGGTAAGGGCTTAGAATTTCTGGCATTTAGATATCAATGCTCCTCTATGTGTTTGGAAATTCAGAGGTTCATCAGTGCCTCTCATCCACAGATATTAATTTGCTTGGTTTTGCCTCCTGATCACAACATCAGTGCTCTCAGAATTATTTTATTTCAAACATAAGCAAGAGGGTTGATCACATCGGGAAAAGAAAAGGCTGTGGCTGTGCCCCTGCTCTCCAAGAGAGAAAAAATTTTAAAAAGTCCTTTCCTTTCTGCTGAGACTGAACCATGCTGGGATACTTGGCTCCATTTACTTGACCATCTCCCTGCGCCTCTCTCCCAGAGCTGGGAGAACTGAAACACGATGAGAAATTTTACACCACTGTCAGCTGGCCTGAGGACAAGGAGAACAGATCTCTCTGAGGAAAGACAGTTCCCAAGGGGCTCACAACTGAGAAGTATTTCAGCTGCCCTGCTGTAAAAGCCTCGCTCTCCCCACAAGCACGGCCGTGGCTACTGGACGTGCAGCTGGAGCACAGCCCCTGTGATCAGCACAGACAAGGGAGGGACAGAGCAAGGACAGGCTCCTGGATGGACAGACAGCCCCTTTCATTCCTCATGCCCATGGATTAGTGACTATTTGTCTAGCTGCATGTCCTAGGAGATGGAGTCTAAACCCTGGTGCAGGCATCAAAACCATAGCTGCCCTCAGGCTAAACAAAACCTAGTAAATCTTAGGCCACAGCAAGGTTCCACTTTTTATATTACTTCAAGATTTATCACGTAATCTAAATTATACTATCAGCCATTTAATTTATTCTGTGATCACCTCTCACTCTGGGTGTTCAGGGGGCAAGTATCACTAGAGCGTGACAGAATGTGCCAGCAATGAGTCCTGGGTCCACCCTGTCCCCTTACAGGTCCCTCAGGGCCACTGCTCACACGGCCAGAGACTGCTAGGCTAACATGATACAGACATTGCTTCATTCCAAGCAGTCACTAAAACATCTCTTTGTAAGGGATTTCCAAAGTATATTTATCCTGAGGTGTTCTCCAGTCCTTCACCCCTACGAGGACACTCTTTGGGGCAGGCAATATTCAGTACTCCCTACGCCTCACAGACTGGAGGTAAATTTAGTTGGCTTGAGGCTTCTGTGAATAAATCGTCTTTTAGAGAAAAGGAAAGAAAAACATAACAGAACTTGGACTTTCTTATTCAAAAGACCTTATCTAGCAGCAGAGGGAGCGAGTAGGGCAGCTTCACCTTCAACATGATAATCTCTAGCTAGCTCTCCTTACAGCATTCCCAGCTTCTGCCCTTCACTGGATGCTGAGCATGAATGTGGGAATGAATCACTGCTGATCTTGGCAAAATACCAGTCTCCCTCCCTTTGCTCCAGCTTGGAATAATCCCAATTTTCCAAATGGCTTCAGTGAATCCAGGATTTAAGTTCAGCTATTAAAAAGTAGCGGGAACCCATAAATCACAGGCTTTATGTCAGCGAACTCTTTGATGCATTGAAAACAATTACTGGGAAATATATATGATCTTCCTAAAAATAACTATTTACGTGAACACCAGGAGAGAAGCTCCTGTCAAAATGTAATACATGGACTATCTAATCTCCACCTCTCAGCCCCACAGGCAAGCACGAAGACTCTTTACTCTTTGGCTGCTCACAGCTGTATTAGAATTGATAATATGCTGAAATGACACATGCTTGCGGTGATGTTAGAGCAGTAGAGAAATTATGCAGTAAATTAATGTATGCTTGCTTTCAAACCCAAGAGGGTGCAGATCCCCAGCCCATAGGAGGTCATTTTTTCACCCATCGTATCGCTCACAAAATGGCTTGTAATTACACACTCTTACACCAGGCTTGTATCAGTGGTGACAGTTGGTTCCTGCCACCGATACAGACGCAGGAGCGCTATGGTTTTGCCTCCTGATCACACAAGGAAGAGAACAGAATCTAGAAATGGGTCAAACAAGCAAGCAGACTAACTCTTTCTGCCATCCACACCTTGCTAGACATTCTCACCAGCAAAACTCTTCCAGCCTGCGACTGACAACATTGCTCCGTTGTGAGAATACACAAATTCTCATCTTTTGCTGCTGATGTTTCTGGTTTCCGCTGTTGCTGGTGGTATGTCACTAGAGCGTGACAGAGTTTGTGTAGCATAGGGCTGTGGTTCCCATAACAGCCTAAATGGGAGTTGCCATCTCTGGTGCACATGTGGTGACAAAATACGACTGGTATTAATTAAGTTTTAGAGGAGAGAACAGGCTTTAAACCAGCGCACCACAGATGCCCTGCTGCCGAGGTTAGGGCACACCTACCACCTGCCCTGAGTTAGGACACATCAGGAAACCACACACCAGAAGTACATGAGCTCCAGGTCACAGGAAGCACCTGTGCTGCTGTGGCACCAGATGCCTACTCAATACATTGTCCGTAATGGCAACAGAAAGACATAATCTCTCTCCTGTCACCAGTTCTTTTGCAACGAGACAGGACCAACACACAACTTCCAGCATCGAGGCAAATTGACCTCTGTCATTAAACACAACAAATCTGCAACTCAGCCATGAATGCTCTGAACACTAACACTTTAGTGGCAGTGTATGATGCAGCAGAGCAAACGCATGCTGTCCAGAGCGTCCTCCAGTATGCAAAGTCATGCTGAAAGAAATACACTGTTGGGACCAACAAGACACTCCAACCTGCAAGGAAGGCATTTTCCACACTGGTTAGAGCAGGCTGGAACAGGAAGAGGGAGCTCTTCCACTGTCCCCTGCAGAAACCCAAAGAAAAGGACATTCCTGAGCTCTGTCCTCTCCTTCCCAATCTCTTGTCTTTGCTCTCACAGCCCCAGATCCTTCTTATTCTTCCTTTGTTGCTATTTCCATCACCCCTTTCCCAAGAAAGGGCACGTTGCTCTTGAGCTGTAAGTGCTGGGATCCAGCAATTTGCACTTCTGAGCCTCCCTTATCGCATCTTCCCAAGGCTACTCTTGCTCTGTGGTCCTGCTGGCAAGAAGCTACCAGGGAAAACAAACACAGAGTTAACCTGGTGGGGGGCATCCAGCTCCAAATAAACACAGAGCTGGGAAATAGAATTCACCACACAAAGCATTGAAAACCTTTGGGTTTGGCTTCCTTATGCATCTAACTTTTGACTGTATGCCCTGTCTGCACAAGATGAGCATTATTGGTACAACCCACTTAGGAAATCTCTGAAAGAGATTCAGCCACTGCAGCATGATGAGGGAAGATGTCTTGATTTAAGAACACAGACATTACTAGAAAGGGGAAAAAAAAAAATAAAAGGGTCCCTTACTGTTCTGACATATCAAAAGGAGACTAATGAACCACCAGTTCATAGAACGACCCTGCTCTTCATTTCAGAGCCAGGCTGGCCTTTTGTGTTAAGGACACTGAATAACAAGAGCAAGAACAAACAGAAAGAACCCTTTCCCCCTGCCCAAAGTAAATTTTGAAATGAAATAATTTAAAAACTACACCCTTCTGCCCTACTTTAAGGTCCACATAAGAACAGATGAAAAGTTTTGTTCCATTGGCAAAACTGAATCAAGGCTTTTGATCCTCAAAGATCTCTTAATCGCTTTGCACATCAGTTCTTTTCATTATTTCAAACACAGTTGAAGACAGCTACTTTTCTCTCTCTTTTTTTTTTTTAAAAAACTTTTCTGTGTTTGGGCCATTTCCCAGCCACCTCTGGCAGTATGGCAGACAGCTGTTTGTTCTTTACTCGCTGTAAGTTTCAATGCATATACACATTGATCTGCATTAGGAAAGTCTAATAAAGCATGATCCTTGCCACCAACTGTGCTAGCTCACAATATCCACCTCTTTACCCTTCTGGTGCTTCAGAAAAGTTCCAAGGAAGATTATATACTTCTGGTTAAAAACCAGAAAGTAGTTGTTGTTTGGATTACGGTTTTGTTGGTTTGTTTTTTTTTTAAAAAAGCCTGACTCAGAACTGGATTCCGCATCACATCAAACTGAACTTAAAAAAAATCAAGGTTTCTCCAAAATTTCATATCTCTGCAGTAAGTCAAATCCAGCACCAAATCACTCAACAAAACAGGGGTAGAATTCGCTGTCTCGGCACCCCTGCGAGACCAGGGCTCAGAGTTTTCCAACAAATACGGTTTCAATGAAAGCTTTGCTCCTGGTTTTGCACTCACTGACCAACAGAAAGGGCAGAGACATTTTCTGAGGTGAAGACAGTTCTTTGTCTGTGCAAGCTTTTGCAACAAGCAGGCTCCTCAAAATTGTAATGCAAACTATAGACAAGAGCGATGGGAGGTGGAGTCAGAGCTGGCCAGCTCACAAGCTATCGAGGGGGATGGATAACATCAAAAATGAACTCCACCTGGAGAGCTGCATGTAGGCAGCAGAGCAACAGTTTAATGTGTTCAGAGCCTGAGGCATTGTTTAGCAAGTGGGTGGATGCTTTTTGAGAGCCAGCTTCATCTACCCAAATGGTGTCAAAGCCATTGTAAACTGCCTCGTTAAATTCTGGTCCCAACGCAATACAGAGCTGGAGGGCCAGCAACAGAAGGCTTCTGGCTGCATCAACAGAGAACAGGCCTTGTGGGCTACAAGATGAAGGTGGTAACTGTCCTCTGCTCTGCAGACAACTGTTCTCATTCAGTCCAGTCCACATAATCAGCCTGAGACCCTCCTATAGTTTGAGAGGACACTGTCTCCATAAGATCTGGGCTGTCAGTCAGACTCCTCCACGTTTCCTTGTCATTAACAAGAGGTAAGACAGTCTTTCTGGTAGGCATCAAAAGATCTGAATTGAATGTCTGCCCCCTGCATGTAGCTCTTGAACAGTCCAGCCTCTCTGAGCCTCCTCTTTTTCCTGCATTTATCCCCTAAAGGCAGGGAATCTGTCTGTAAATAGCTATGGTACCTAGCACCACCCTGGTTGTTCTGATATTCAGGCTTTCAGATTCAGCCACAGTAAAACAACATTTAGATCCTGGTCATTTGTTCCACTGTTCCAGATGAGTCAGATGAAACACAGCTGAGACCACACCAGCCATCACTGCCCCACAAACCACTTCATCCGCATCCAACAGAGATGGAAAAAACCAACAGACCCCCATCTGACAACTGTCCTCATTGTGGGCATCTCCCAGGCAAAGAGTGGTCCCCAGCACCGAGTCTACCCAGACCTCACAGAGACTGTACATGTCCACGCAGCAAAAGGAGAAAACAGACCTAGGCAGATGAGCTTTCTCCTCATCAATTTTTAGGAGCAAACCACCGCCCAGCATAACAAGCATGTTTTCCAGCCTTTGCCAGAGCACAAAGCTTGACAAGAGAGGACTGAAAGGAAACCAGGGATTCTAGCCACCTCCCAGCTAGCTTTCCATAACGGGAATGCCAGACACGAGTTGGCAGCTAGCGTGTAGCAAGAGCAAACTGCTCCGAAGAGCCTCCCCGAGGACACAGCTTCCTCACCTACCCAGTCACGGGGGTTACTTGCTGTAGGCAGCTGCCATTTGCAACACCTTCCTGCACTTCAGTCCCATATCTACCACTTGCCACAGCCGAGTTCTGTGCTTCACGTGGATTTCTACATACTGCACCTACTAGTGTCTTGCTGCTTGCAGAGTAATTACCAGCTCCGCCCTTCCCAGTGCACGTTGTAACATTAAACCTTATTTTACTTGGCAGCTAGAGCTCACTCTTCAAGCAGCTGTGAGAAAAAGACCCCTCAACGGATGCAAATAAACATGACTTTATTTTTATTTTGTAAATTAAAACAAACAACTTGTGTTCCAGGCTGTGCAGTCCACGTCCATCCCAATAAAACCCCACACAGAGCAAAGGAGACCTTCTGGCCTCTCCAATGCTCTATGAGATGCCTGCATTTACCCATAACATAGCACTTTGATAAGGATAGAAAACCTCAAAAGAGTCTCTGACTCCTTTTTGCACACCACCCATGAAATCTGGGGGGCAGCTGTGCAGACTACAGTTTTCACTGAAAAAAAAATGTCTAGCTGGAGGTGGGAATTAAAACTAGAGCATAGGTTTAGCCTACAGAGAACTAACTATGGAATAGATCTGACTAGTTTTTGTCCACGGTCTTATTCATCATGATGAGAGCAGACTTCCAAAGACCGCATTTGGGTGCTGCCTCGCAGCAACAGCAGTTTCCTTTTTTCCCAAGAACAGAGGGTCTGAATGCCCAGGGCATTTTTATCCTAGCCAGCCTAACAGCCAATGGCAGTGGTAACAAACGGTCGAAGCCCAGCACTAAAATGCAAGTTTGTGATGACCTCACCTAGCACAGGTTACTGGAAACACACAAGCAACGACAGATAGACTGATGAAGTGTCTGCAAGCTTGGCGTCACTGCGTTGCCTTCGCACACAGCTACAGTAATAGGAGCAGTAGCAGCAGATGGAGGAAGACTGTTCAAATGGCAGAGCTGGTCCTTCCTTTGGAGACATACGGCTCTAGCAACAGATGAAAACAACCAGTGAGGAGGTTTGAAGGAAAGCAGTCCTGGAGCACATGTGAGAAACAAATGCAAGGCTGAGCAGTGGCTCTGTATCTTTTGTTGTTCCTGGCACGGCAGCATGTTGGATATACAGGCTCTTTTTCAAGTAGAACCAAGTTTAAATGAAACACCTGATGAGCAAGTATTTCAAACTACATCCTCAAGATGGAGGAGATAGCCAAAAGCTTGGGTCCTACAGTCTCTAGCACATTACAGGCCTTTGCCACAAACTCCAAAAGGTAAAGATGCACCACGTATACATAAAGCTGCCAATCTAGATGTGCCCACACATGCTGCTGTACTACAGAAAGATGCCAAGAGCAGAGCTTCTTGAGTTAGAAAGGCACACAGGCAGGCAATGAAAGAACTTTTAATTTGTGCTCAGCTCCCTTAGCATATAAACTGTATACACTGTACATATATACAAACTCTATATATAATATTATAGATATTTTAATATATACAAATACATATATATATATAAATACAGAATAGTAAAGGCACAAGGACCTGGACTCAGGGCCCTTGTTTCAGTTTATGTCCCTCTCATAGGCCTTCTGTAAAGATTTAAGAACCCTAGTGCCCATTTTTTCCCTTGGGTTGAGTTCTTGCATTCATAAAGCAAAAATGCTAATTCTTCACCTGTTTCTGGTTAGAATCCACTTGCATCAGCATCTGTGTCAATAGAGCCGTTCAGATCAGTCATTTCTTTGGGAGCTAAATATTGCTACCAGCACCGCTGGAGAATGGCAAGAGGTTCTCACTCTACAGTTGCTCCTTGATACCGTATTGGATTACTGCGAGTGGAGGAAAGAAGAGAAAATCATGTTGCAAATTCACAAGCTCAGGATATCGTACTCTGAAGCTGATCTGTGCAACTGGATGGACTAGAAAGCTTTGCTGTGGAGTCTGGAGATATGAGACCAGAGTTTTCAGAGTTTTCTCCTGTGGATGTTTTAACACAGGAGAAGACTGTTTCCAGTACCTCTGCCCACCAGCTTTTCCCAATTCAGCCCGTTGCTTGTGGGAGATTTGTGCAAGAAGCCAATCTGCTGTTCTAACCCAACTCAAAGCCAGCTCCTTTAGCGGACAAAATACAGTCAGAGCAAATTTCATATCTGCTTTCCCAAGGTCCCTTCTCTCAAACAAATAAACAACAAAAATGTTTGTTTTTATAGAACTTGGGTTAAAAAGCCAGTCTTGGAAATGTACTGAGTGGAGCAATCCTCCAGCACCACCCAAAACTAGCCAGCAAATGAAAGCTTGCCAAGGCTGTTAATTTGACGGCTGGGGGGAAAACAAAACCTATTGCTACCATCTGCACAAAGGAAACAGAGGCAAAGAAAAACCCTGCTGTGTGAGCAGAAAGAAAGGTTCAGCATAGCAGAGACAACACAAACCATATGAGGCACTTGTTAAACCCCCTTCCTGCTTTTTTCTCCACCACTAAATGCTGCAGGACAATGATCTATCTATTCAATAGAAGCTTAAAACAAGACCCTTAGGACTGTCAGTGGTGCAGGTCTCTGTTTTCTTACAGATTCTGGCACATTAAGACCCTACTCCCTGGTAAATCTCTAGGGCAACATGAATAGTTTGCATACTCTGAGCCCCACAGATGGTTTGGATCTAAAAGACCTTGTGTAGACTGCAGTGGCCATGAAACCCATTCTCACAGCTAGAATTTGGGATGCATCAATTTTTACTGCTGTTTGTACTGCTCAGTTTGTGAATCAGAATAAACAAATGAGCTCTCAAAAAAGAAAGGCAGTTTGAAATGAGCTTGATCTACTGTAAACCCTTTATTCAGCTCATTTTACCCCAAAGGCAACCGTGGCTATGGTGTGTGCTATTTCAAAGGTGAAGAAAACATCTCTTTCATTAATCCTTCTGCTATGGTGGGGCTTAATCTGCAGTCAGCTCTACCTGCGGAGCTGGGCCCTACAGCTGCACCAACATCTCAGCCTGGAAAGCTGGCAAGAATACCTTGGTAGTGCACCAGGAGGCTCTGGGAATTTCATTACAGTTTCCACTCACCCAGCGTGTCTCCGGAAGGCCATCTACGGAAGAGAACAGAACTAGCATGTTGCCGCCCTACCCTCTGGAGTTTCTCCTTTCACACCCACTGCCAAAGCACAAACACCCTCACCCTAGGCCAAATTCTGATCTTTATACCAGCAAAACCCAAAATCTAGTAATATCAGCTATGGACTCTTGCTGCAACATCTACTGACCAGCAACGCAGAGAGGGTGAGCTCTTCCTCCCACCTCCAGCAGTGCTGAGCATGGATTCTCTCTTGCCTCAAACTGAAGCTGAAAGAAAAAAAAAGCCCATCCCAGTGCTTTCCATGGAGAAGAGTGGCTGGCAACCCCCCTCCCAGACTGGGCAGTGACTCCAGTACATGTCTAGGCTTGTTGCAGCCTGTCTTTCAGCTGACACTTGCAATGGTGCTCTAGCAGTCCGGCACTTTCCACTTGAGCTTTGAAAGAAGCTGTGATTTGCAGAGCTGGCAGGGGAGAGGGGTAAAGAATTTATCAGCTCTGCAGTTGGTTTTAAGAGAGGGCACACACAAAATGCAGCTCAGCTGGATTCACTCTTCCCCCCCATGTAAGCAGATGTGAGGATATCTGGTGGGTGACCTTGTTGAAAACAGACTCGCCTGGAGAGATTCAGAGGTTTGTACCCAAACCAGAGTTCTTCCAAAGAGCAGTTTTCATTTGGTGATTGCAAAACTCTCCTTGCAAGCAAAAAATCCTTCTGCAAATAACAGACCACCAGCAGGGTCTCACGTGCAGACATCTCTGTGCTGAAAAGATACATAGAATGTCTGTAGGTGCCCAAAACAGGAAAAAATGGTATAAGACCCAGGAGTCCTGACTCCAATGTCTGATACAAACCATTCTCACCTTACAGGAGGATGTATGTCAACTTTTCAGTATGTTCACAAGACCTGTGGGAGCTGGGAGACAACCAGGCAGACATCCTGCCCTAGGCATCAAAACACCACTTTGCACACTGATGAGGGATGAAGGTTTGGTGTAATACTGTACCCTACTCGAGACCTACTGTCCAGGAGAGAAGTGGCACCGAACCCCAGGGGCTGCCATTGCGTGAGCAGTCACAGAGGTGTACCCCGAGATGACAGACAGCTGCGGTGTCCGCAAACCTCTCTCGGCAGGACTAACTCCAACTTAAAATTGAGCTTCTGTTTCAAGTCAGATTTTCCCCTGATGTGCCTCATCCTGCCCAGAGACAAAAATAGAGAAAGTGAGAAAGCAGACCTTTATTACCAACTGCAATCCCCACTGCCCAGCAACCAGCGCTACGCTCCATGTTAGCCTTGCATAAAGAGAAAATAATAAAACCCAACAACCCGCACTACCCACAAATTAAAATATAGACAGCACAAGCCTTTGTGCAGCTCAGGCAGCAATCACCATGTGTCTGCAAGCTGAGCAGGGGAGAGCTGCCGTCCTTGTCCTAGACACTGTCTAACCTCTGCTCCTGCTCTGAACGTGCTTCAAGGGTGTTGGATGCAGGAGGTGAGCATGCTGCAGTCCAAATCCTGTCGTTAGCTAAGCTGGGACTACAGGATCAGGTCTCCTGTCTGTCCTGCTGAATAGGATGATCCCTTCCCAGGATTCCTTAATTCTTACCTATACATAGTAAACCCCTTGCAATTATATTTGTTTTTTTTCCTGCTGGAAAAGAAAACAAAAGGTAGTGGATACAGTGATGACTACAATGAATAGTAACATCAGGGTTAAATGGCCAGCCTGTGTGCGGTTGTGGTGGGGAACACGAGAAGGACTGCAGCCTGCTGTTGGCATTGCCTACCATAATTACCCCTAACCAAACCATGGTTACACCCTGTTCTGTACAACACTTGGGATTTTGAGACTCAAACACATCTCAGACAGATATGGGACCTGTTCCTATCCCTCCTGATGTCTATAGTGAGACTTCAAGGGTCCAAAGTCCACAAAGAACTGCTTATGCAAACTCAGTATTTAACAAATGATTTGGATGAGCCAAGGTAAATAGGCAATGCAGACACCAAGGAAAGCCAAAGGAGCAGTTTTCACTGAAGGAGCACATTATGCCTTCACATGATTTTACGAGGAACACATTAGCCCAGAGAGAAAAGTGTGAGGAGACAAATCTTGAGTGATTATAAAAAGGCCTGGTGTCTATTAAGATATATAAAAATACCTCCCCAGTCGCGCAGAGATAGGGATATTGTAAGTTGAC
>WUAM01000287.1:73548413-73580853 GCA_024336885.1 Actenoides hombroni
TATTAAGATATATAAAAATACCTCCCCAGTCCCCCAGCGATACCAACCTCCTCCCCCCACCCACGGACCTCAGTGAGGAAAGGCAAAGTGATGTCTTGACCTGTCTCCCATCCCTTCTTATCTCCCATTTCTCTCCTCCCTCCAACAGCCCAGAGGGACCGTTCCCACTCCAGGGCAGTCTCTGGCCCTACAGTTCCCTGGATGCAGCAGGGAAGCAAAAGAATCAACGTGAGAACAGCTCTGCCCCTCACTCAGCGAGTCTCTGGGACAGACCAGCACCCCACTGCTGGGCAGTCACCGTGACACTGGAGCCCAAGAGTCTGGTGCTCCGAGGAGCACGTTCAACCTCTGGCATATAACCCTGCAACACGATCTCCACCGTTTCCACGGGGGGCATCCCCTTCCGCCTCCTCCGCGGCCTCGCATGGGCACCAGCTTCACCCACCTGCTGCGGGCTGTTAGCTGGTCAGGTGCACTCCACTACCATGGAATGTATATGCAGTTTGGGGGATGCTGAGAGGCCGGAGGGGTAGGCAGGATTTGCGGGAAGAAAGCCTTCTGAAGCTGCTGCGGTGCCAGGCTACAGTCCAGTCAAGCATCAACCCCCCCCCGCCCCGGAACCATTCCCCAAACCAGCAGTAACAAGCCAGTTCAGAATTTGAAAGCTGGTGAGGAGGACCTTCCCCCAGACAGGCCAGCCCTTTGGCAGGCGGGGGCAGGAGGGCCAGGGCAGCACACAAACGCCAGCTCTCCGAAGGCCATAAAGAGCTTCTGTTTCCCCGCACGCCGCAAGCGAGGGAAGGCGGAGGCAGAGAGACAAGCAGCAGTCTGGGGCCACGTGGCAGGTCAAACCACCGCCCAGTTTGTTGGCAGCCCCTAACGTCGAATGTGCTTTGAGCCAGCAGTGAATCATCCCTGGCAGGTAAGAATGATGTTAATTTATGACATGCCAAGTGCAAGCAGATCTTTTGGTGTCAGTCCAATGGTTTTAGTCTTATTAACACACGGTGACGGCTCAGATTGCAGCTGTGTACATTGAACTCTGGCAAGTGGCATTTTAAACAATGACAAACTTCAGAACAATCACTCCACACGTGGACCCAGGCCAGGCAAAACTGAAGGGTGGCAGAATAAAGGTCAGGAGGGCAACCTGTTTGTCTGGGAGAGGAACAGGTGGCCCGCTTGGGTTGCTGCAGGGTCTTTAAACTGTCTGAAGGACACAGTCATGGATCATTTTAACCCATTAAGCTGCTTAAGCCTTCCCTTACACTGGTTTGAACTTCAAGAGAGTATTAAATCTTAAAGAGCTTAGTAATACATCTTCAGGAAAGCTCTCCCGTGTGCTTATGCGTTCACGGGGCACGTGGTGCGCTGTGTAAGCGCACACTGACAGCAGGACCCCTCTGGCAGCTGAACCAGATCCACACAGCTAAAAAGCTGTAAGCTTTAAACCACAGAGCAGCGAGTCACACTGGGAAACAGAGAATACATTACCATCACCACCAGGCTGCTCAGCAGGCTGGGGGACACTATGCTTTCTAGAGCCAGGACAGGAATACAGGCGAGAGAAAAAAATGTGCCCTAATAAGTTCCTCCCTTACCACCCTCACTGGGGACCTGGAGCCCACAGTGAATGCTGAGACCCCAAAGCAGCCTTGGGCTGTGTTTAGGGAACTCAAATTGCATCCAGCAAGGAAAGCTGAGTAAGAGAGTGACTTCTGAGTGAGGCTCCTTACCTTGACACCTGGGCAGAGCAAAGTCCATCCAAACCACTCCTGCCAGTTGTGTTTTCATCAGGAAACGTGATCATGGGGACAAATGACATTTTCACAGCAGACAATTTAAACATTCCAAGCCATGTTTCCAAGCTGTATTTCTCAATTTGAAATACATGAAAATAACTTTTTTTTGATGCGTTAAAAGACAGATGTTTCAGAACAAAACATTAGAATAACATCTGACATGTAACAATGTTTTCCAACACTGTGCTTCTAAACTAATTGTTTTCAGAATTTTTCTATTTCCCTCTCCCACCAACATATCCTTGCAAGTGGAATTTTTATTTTCCAACCAGGTACTTCCCAAGAGAAATAATTTTAAACAATAAATCAGGTCTTGTTAAATAAATACAAGGACTTAGCTACACATGAGATCTTATCCAGAACACAGCAGGGTGTAAAATTATAGAGAAATAGTTATATCAGATTTAAATACCAGGTGTGTGGATGTACTTATTCCCACATGAAATTAAAGGAATTAAATTCTTTCATAACAAGGCACTTTTATTCTGGAATAGGAACATCCACATATGAAATTAATCAAGAATAGCTAAAGCCACAGTAAGGTCTCAGGCTACTGACTGTAAATGAAAACAGTGAATTCATTCTCCCTCTTGCAGCTTCTTGCCACATAACACACCAGATCCCCCTGGATAAATGTTCCTGTAAGTACAAGACTAGTCCCAGCATGTCTGCGAACACCTCATGATAATACTTCAATGAGATGGACCAGAATCAATATTTTTCATCTTTGCAGCTCGGGGCCAGAGAGCAGTGAGTTGGGCAGGGATGTCAGACAGCTGCCACCCAACACAGCAGGGAAGGGAACTGCTTCAGCACTGACCTGGACAGACACTTCCAGCTAGTAGGTATCAGTTCCTGCACCATTTGAGCTTCCTTGAGGGAGGAGGGAAAGAAAAGAGGTAATTAAATAGAGGTTTTGAATTCAAACCTTCTCCCAAGTATTCTTAGCGGAATCAGACATAAGTTTGGCTACAGTTTAGACAGAGATACTGGAGGAATTTGAGCCACTGTGTTTCATAATGGAGGCTTTAGAGCCAGGATTAGATGTAAAAATCTGCTACAAAGTACTGATTTAATATAAATGAACCCATCAATTTAAGTTAGATATCCTCTATTCATCTGCAGCCAGATCAGAATGTGTATTTGTGGTGTAGATGATTTTACAGAAATGTCATGAGGTGCTTTTGCCTGCTGAAGAACAAACCACTGCCACTGTGCAGGTAACACACGGCTCATCACTCAAAAGGGGATGATAGCAAGAGGTTGAGTACTGACCAGAGAATGGAGCATCATTTTCTAGTCAGGAGTGAGGACTGACAGAGGAAAGAAGGGCTGTTATTTGCAATTCTTCATGAAGAGAAACCAAAGAGGCATTACACTGTGAGAGGAATGAGTATCAGCAGCCGTATGAAATCAGTCTTAATTCTACAAAGATGTAAGATACAAACTCCCTATCGGGACACTTACTCAGTTTCATAAAAGGAAGGGTACAGAACAGTAAGGTGCGAATCCGCAGAATAATTAATCCTGGTACTTCTAAACATGGGGTTCTCTGCTGCCTGGACAACACACTGTTTTTCATCCTACTTTAAAAGGAGCACTTACCTAGAATTCATAGAGGAGACCTTGCCAGCCCTATTCCAAGCTGGGCTTTCTGAGAAAAGTCAAAACTGCTTTTCTTGGTAATTCTTCTCTTCATGTATCACCTACATTGATTTGGCTTTTTGCAAAATGAAATCAGAGAGCCAACAGAGACAAAGCAAAAGCAAAGGCAGCCAAATTCCAGTCCATGCTCACACTGTTCTGAAACTTCAGTGCCAGCAAAGCAATCACAGTTATCACAAACTGACCCAAGAATATTCAGCTTGATTCTTCTAATTGCTTTAACAATAAAAACCAGTGGTCAGAACTCTAAAATGTAGAGGAAACCCAGTAAGATTAACAGAATAGCTACATGTGCAGAACTATAGGAGCCAGAAGGTGGATCAACAAAAGCAGAATGAGGTGTATTTGTTACCACACTTAGTTAACACTTGCCCCTGGAAGGAACACTGGTTATCTTTTTAAACATATTTTTTCATAAGATCTAGGCAGTATCATCAGCATCTTTGGACCACATCTCCATTTTATCATGAATTGTGTGTCTTTGTTATTTCTCATTCTTAAACAAAGCATTAGTTCTCCAGCAGACCTTACCTGCACCAAAATGGAATTTAACAGCGCTTTTTTTGCTTTCTTACTAGAATAGCTTGATTTGCTGTTTTAATAGTGCACTTAGAGAACATTCATAGTGCCAATCAATAAACAAACTCAGTACTGCATATTTCATTACAGGAAAGCTTTCTCAATTGATCTGAAGAAAGAAATTTAGACCTCATAACTTCATGAGCTTCACAGAAAATGACAGCAGAACACCTCCAAGGCACTGGTCCTCCTACTGTGGTTGTAGTCATATTTAGCAACAGAACAGGCATCCATGACTGACAGCTTTCTGTGACAGAAAAAGCCAGTCAATATTTACATTCCTCAGGAACATACAAAAGAGCATCAGGGTACTTGAGAAATTAGCCCTTGATTGCCACTTGGAAGGCATCATCAGAAAGTCAAATCACTTCAGCACCTCCAACAACAGAACTGCTTTCATTCTTGAGACTCAAGATCTCTTACAGATGTGTCAAGGTCTTTTGCCTGGGAGCAGGAGATGTCTGAAGGGCATAATGGGTGCTGAAAAAGCATGCTATGAGCTTTGATTATTTAAAATGTCAAAAGATAAAGACAGCATTCGGTCAACTCTTGCTCTCTTTCTTGCTGAAGTAGCAGACAGAAATCGGATAGTCCTAAATGGCCATTCCCAGGCTCCTGAGCCAGCTACAGGGAATACTGGTAAGATTCTTCAGTGCAGAATAGCAAGGGCTCTACTGTAGTACTGTGATCATTGAAGTTGGGGGATGCAGAAGCAGTGGTTCAATTCAGCTCTCAAGTTCCCAAAATGTCACCACATACAACAGCCCTAAATCTTGGCTTAGAAGTCACAAAACATCAAGTGCCTTTCCAAGTGAGATCTCAGCTCCTCTCATTTCCTGCATACAATAGCATTATTCAGCCACTGAAGTTTCCACTTAGCTTGCATTTATGCCAAGTACTTTTAATTGCAAAGGAAAAGGATGTTAAGCTCTCCCATTTGTTTCTTTCTAATTCATAAGAGAGACAGCAGTGGTTGGTAAAACTTGGAGGTTAAGGGTTGTTCTTCCCCCATCTCACTTATTATTAAGGGACTTGCATCCTTCTCCTGCTGCCTCGCGAAGAGTTTACTCACACCGGGAGGGTATGAAATTTATGTTGCCATTTCTAAAATACTAAAAAGGCAAGTCCTTGTAAACTTACTAGTAAATAAGCATCAGGGAAGTCTGAATGGTCTCCCAACCCTTCAAGGCATCCATTATTAACTGGAGTCGCCTTGACCAACACAGGTGTCATTCAAGGGTGAACACTCGTGTGTCCATCCAATACAAGTACAGCAATTCAGAGAGCATCCAACTCAGAGAACTCACCAGAACAGACAGAAAGTAGCAACTCCGACTGAAGCAAAATGCTCTACAGCAAGGAGTGAAGGAACTGGCAAAACAGATGCTTAATTTCTACTTGGCTTTGTCAGCCTTGTTCCTACGTTATCTGTTAGACGAGGGGAAAAAGCTGCTGAATGCTGCGTAGTAAATAACACACGAGTCACAGCCACATCTCTGGACTATCAGGGTGGCACTTAATACAGCCCTACCAAAAGTTATTTTTCTTTTGATCAATCCCTAGAAGGGTCTAAAGTAATGTTTCCATATAGGTTTTGTTTCTACAGTGAACTACATTGTCTGAGACAAAGGGATCAAGTGAATCGATGTTTTGGCCTTGGTAGTGTTCTAAGAAGTGTCTTCACCCCACCTCTTCAGCCTTGGGACAAGAGACTTATTAGCTAATTACTATGCAAATGAACTGAAATGTAAATTGAATGCTACATCCTAACATACCTTAATAGCCCCAGGAGCAAGAATTTAGTTAACTTTAACGGACTGTAATTCTATCCAAAAATATAGTTTATTAACAAGCACATACAATAAATTGCACCACTAAGTTTAAATAAAGCATCTAGCAAGCTCACCTTCACACTAAGTGACACTTGGTTAATACAGAGCAAAAAAGCAATACACATACTCTTTCAACAGACACAGAACAAACTCAGCTGCAATCCAAGTTCAAGTTGTAGTCCAAAGAAGGGCACATAAAAGCAAAAGCAAAGACGACTTCACGTGAACCTCTGCCATTTCTTTCCACCAGACCTTTGGTCTCTTACAAAATAGGTCTGTGATACAAAAAGTAATAAAAACTCTGGATTCAATTCACTCGGCCTCTTCCATCACAAGTTAACTGTAACATTTTGCAACAACATGAGTAGTATTAAAAGGGAGGTAAGAGGCAAAGGTAGTTAAGTCTTGGAATTACGTAAACTCAGCTGCAGCTAGAGAGGCTGCCTAGCAGCAGGCAGGGACTTCAGTGCCATTGTCCCAGTTTTTGCAAGAAATACAAAGACGGCAAAGCAAATTCTTCTTTCTCGTCAGTTAAAACTTGATCCATCCCCCACTGACACCAAGGCAACAGTTCTTCTGTTATCAGTGGTACTCTGATGGGGCCGCAGCAGCCTTCAAAAAGAAAGTCATCCTCTCTAGTGAAAGGTTTGTCACTCTCCACTCTTCAACTTAGCTGTGATGTCAGTAAAACCTGACACGCTGTTACCACACGGGTGTTAGGACAGTCTTGTCCTCCCTTCATGCCAGAAAAAGGGATTCAGCAGAATTCGATATATAAGAATTGAAGCCAACTTGGCAATAAACAGCTCTGCTCTCCTCAGTGCAAGTTCTTAACCTCACCACAACGAAGTAAATAGAAGGTTTGTAATGAACTTCAGTAAGGGCCCAAGAGAAACATCAGGCCAACACAGAAAAATACACACTTCTTGATATCAGACCTTGTTCTTTGCACAGGAAAGGGCATTTGTATTTCTGATTCTCTGGGGGAGTAACAGGAAGGTTCCCCAGAACAGTGCTCCCAATGTAACAGTGTCCACAGCAAAACTGCTCAAGCAGTATTTTTAAATAAAGCCATCGATGCCCCCGTTTCCTTTGGGGCAGAACAAAAAGTTTTCTCTATAAGCAGTAGCATCCCCATTTTATTAACATGGTGCCTGTTATCATGGCAAACAAAAATCCTGCCTGTGCTCCCTAACGGCGTTAGGAGTAATCTTGACTCAGAAAAAATTTTCTAGCACTAGTGATGGTTAAAGTCTTACTTTCTCTTATTTCTCTCCTGCATCTTCCTCTTTATAATGCCTAGGGAAAAAACCAAACCAAAAAATCCACTTCAGAAACTTCCCCTGCATCCACCCTAAGCAAAGAGCCATGATGTACTTTTCTGATCAAAAAACCTTGGAAACAAATTTTTTGCAGTCCAAGCTCAAGTTTATCTCTGTGTGAACTAACCTGACGAAGAGCAAGCAATCAAAAATTACCTAGAAATAAACATATTAAATCCAAACATTGTGACACCTCCTATTTCCAAAGCAAGTTCTATAAGCAACAAGCTCCCTCTCCCCTCCACAACTTGCATAGATGGCTCTCATGTTAGCTGGTTATGAAATATTCTTACAGTAGAATAACTTGAGAAAAATTTGTACAAGGGAGAATGGAGTCATTTTAATCTAGAACAATATCATCCGAAGATATAGATGAATACAAACACTGCTAGTATAAAAAATAAAAAAAAAAATTAAAAATAAGGGAAACATGAATTTAAGCTGTGTTTTCTGTCTATCTATTGGCTTTCCTCTTCTTGTTTTATAAAAACAGGGTATGACATTTCAGCTTCAATTGCGTGTTTAAGTCATTTATTCATTGAACATTCCATTCTTGAAATATCATCTATTAAAATCTTAGTTAAGATTCATCTTGCTTATAGAACAGACTAGAATTTCTTCTGAACTGCACTTGTAGACAATAATAAAGAGACTGATATGAATTCAATAAAACATAATTCAATTATAGGAAGAAAAAAGAAAAGAAAAAATAAATAATTTCAAAAATAAAATCAAGCTGCACTCTTACTGACTCCTATTAAACAAACACCAAGGCCTTTTAGCTAATCGAAGAGATTTAACTCCAAAATACTATTTACATACTGAATTCAGAGTTAGACTGTGTTTTAAAGCCTGTAAGTTGGAATAAAAAGAGGAAAAATAAACTTCCAACTAAATATCTCCTTCAGAGGAAGCCACAGTAAAAAAAAAAAAAGACTGAAACTTCTTGGTCAGTGTATTGTATCAAAACCCAGTATTTTTAACACTACCGTAGTTCTTTATCATCCATTTTAAAACATGGGCTCTGTTCTTACCCTTTCCCATTTCTGCTACAGGTGTAATTGTACACAGGCAATCTACATCTCTGCTGTGTGGAACTGAAGGGAAGAAAAAAAGCTCAAGCCTCATTCTGCTGCTTCAGCGGTAAACCCCGCTGGGTGGGAAGGCCTGTTGGGGATACCAGTAATTAGTGAAATGACAGAGTCAGAAATCCAACAGTACAGAGCCTGCCTGGAACGTGGCTCTTTCCCCTACTGCAAAGCAGATTTAATAAATGGGATTTATTTTAGAAAGTTTCACAATTCTTAAACAGTAGATGATACTTGCATTCCTGAAGGATTAAGTTCTACATTTCTTAATGCTAATTCAACTCTCTAAAACCAACCCAATAAAACCAGCAAAGCTTTTACAAGTAACATGCACAACCTAAAAATTCCACCCTGAAAACTGCCTTTTTGGTACTCTTTTAAGCTCTTAAGATACTCTATTTACTGAAAAGATGCCAGGAAGCCTGCAGCGGGAACAAATGCTTCTTTGGCAAAAGGAAAACATTTTAATGCCTCCTCCCTTCGAAGTATGCACACCTCACCACAACATATGCTAATATACTACCAAATAAGTCTCTTTATCTTGCCATTTTTATAACAAACTCTTTCATTCATATCTATTTCAGCTTGTGACTACCTGCTGCACAGAGAAACACACTGTGTTAAATCAATAAGTAGTTTACACCTAAGAAACAGAAAGTAAACCCCAACACATTCTATCAAAAAAAAAAATAAATTCGATATTCCAAAACAAGTCAAGGGGGCTAATTTTGCATAAACTGTTTCAGTGTAAAATTAAAACTAAGTCAAGCAGGCATTTTGGGCCTTTTTTCCATCCTTTATTTAAAACAAACAAGATCTAACAAAAAAAGGATTCCCACAAATCTGATAGTGAGTGGAAATATGCACTACATCTGTCAGCAGTATACAAAAACAAATGTTACAGCCCTTCTGTGAGGATACCTCTGGATACACATACACCTATGCATGGAGACACACAGACCTCCCCCGGCTTCCCAGCCTTCTCTGAGGCACACACTCCACTGACACACTGTCACAAATCAGCCAAATGCTGAATCTAGAAAAAAGATGAAGACCAACTCCTTGCAGATCTACACTCTGCAATTGTAAAAAATATAATAAATACAGACAAATATTTACTATCGTATTACTCTTTTTCTCAAGTGAAATTGATAGTTAAGGTCATCTTCTTCCTGAAGAACTCAAAAGAAGCAAAAGGGGAAGTGGTTTTAAAAATAACAAAACTCAAGCAATGAAAAATAAAGAACACACACCCTCAAACATGCTGGAGCAAGACAGAGCACTTTTTTTTTAGTGGAGGCATCAGTACCAGCCTTCTTTACTGAAACAGAATCTTTAGTCTCCAGACATATCTTAGTTACTCCAGTTAAATCAGTGTGGCTTCTAATGATACCAGAAAGAAGGATCTACTTGTAATATGTTGATTTAAACACCACAGTTAACTGTGAAAGACTTTGTATACAATTGGGTAACTCTGCTGGGAAGATTGAGATGAGGAGGAGAAAATAAAGCTATATTATATGGGAAAGACACTGGGATCCATGAAAGGTTTCTGTAGGCTTAGATCTACACACCTGAATCCTGCTGTAGGGGTGAAGAGCATGTGTGGGGGTGTGTGTGTGTGTGTAAGTGAGAACGCACTTGTTATTACTGAACCTTTTTTTTTTAATCTGTTAGAGGAATGAAAACAGCCTCAAATGATGCAATGGGCCAACCTGGTGACAGGCACATTTGAAAAATATTGGAAATCCTGAAGTCAGAGCTTGTGAATTTGTTTGGTTTGTATGCTGTCTTGGTGGAGAGAGAAGTTAATACTTTTAAAAGCTTGGTATTTACACTTCTGAAAAGTTTCTGCAGTTCATCCAGATTTGATAGGGCAGGATTTAAGTGCCTCTTCGTGTTCCCGACAGGGCACTTCTGCTGCTTTGGCACACACGCACACGCAGAGTAGTCCAGTACCAATGGGAGACGATGTCTAATGCAGCTTTAAACTGGCAGCACTCCTGAGTAGTTTTAAATGTTTATCAACTCAGTAGGTCAAAAGTCTGCAGACACTGGGTGGAGCAGCAGTATGCCACAAAACTAACAGTTGTCCTCCTACAGAGAAAGAGGAAAAAAAAAAAAAAGGGGAGGGGGGGAAACAGTTGTCAGTAAAGATTAAAGCTCCTGGCCCCATTCCACAGAAGACAATATGCTGGTTTGTAAAATACAGGATTAGCTGATCTCGACACTTCAGAAAAAAAAAGGGTTCATTTGCTCTATACAAGTGACTGATAGAAAGGCAGGGAAACACTTCAGGGGTTCTCCAAAACCTTCCTGGTACCTTACGTATCCCGTTTAAAGCAGCAGCATGTGGTTTTTCTTTCTGTGGAGGGTGTGGCTGAGTGTTACAGCCAGTAGGTTTAACAACCAGAAGGAAAAGAGCTGGGTAATTCTTAACTTCAGCTTTGCTCATATGTTTCTTAAATTACTGCTTGTAGGTGTGAAATAGCTGAAGACCAGTGTCCTCCTTTGGTTCAGCCGAGCGAACAAACTGGGCCCAGACCTGCAGAAAGGAAGACTGCCAGGCAGTGCTGGCACGTTGTGCTGGGTACTACAGCAGGGGGGGCAACATGAATCGTGGTACTAGCCTTACTGTGTTCACCGTGACCCTCCTCCCGCTCCCCTCCTGGCAGGGACCTAGATATCCACTTGAAAAACGGTAAGAACTGCTTTTTGCTAACCCAGAAATCACGCTTTACCCAGTGCTCATGTCATCTGTGCTTTTTCAGATACAGAAACCCAGTCCAACACTTAACTGGCCTTCCCTGTAAGGGGATACAGAATGTGATACGGAAATCCAGACAGAAGTTACTGGCATGGATGTGGCATGTGCTAATCAGTGCTGTTCCAATGTTCAGGATCCCTACGCTGTGTGTTTTCATGGTCACTGTAAGCTCTTTAGAACAGAAACCTCATCCTTCACATCTTTCTAAACCAGCCATCACACCTCTACAATTCCACATAATCTTCCCACGTCAAGAGTACGAGCTACAGAGATAAGGGTGACAGGCTACCCTGTTCAGATCTCATTTTCTGTGGATTTGCTTCAAATGTCAGCTACTTAAGACTGTATTCACTCTGCAGAACATGGTACATTCTTGTCTAAGAGAGGCAACGATAACCACTTTTTAAACAAGTGAAAACCATGCAGAAATAAGTATTTTCTATTACTATATTTTAGAATGTTAGGCAGTGTTCTTCCAAACTAGCCCTAAAGTATATTTTTGTTGAATCATAACTTTATTAATCCCTAAAGGTGTCTGTCATCTTTGTAAATTCTACAACAAGCAATGCTTAGCAATTAAATGGAAAGTAGAGCTCTCTACTGGAGTCCAAACTCTCCCTTTGTTGGATTATTTCAGATACTATAAGGATTTAGTGACCAGCAAGTAATTTTCCATCACTTTCTTAAAAAAAAATAAATTATACCATTCAACGCTTGAAAGAAATTCTTTTTAGCATGATTATAACATCTTATGCCACTCTGAATATTAAGATTGTAATGTCAAAGCAATTCAACGTGAAATCCATTGAATTTCAACATATGACTGAAGCGTAACAGAATGGCAAGTTGAAGTATGCAATCTCTGCAACCAAATTTTTCTAAGAAAGACAACTTTTCCAAAATAGCATTTATGCAGCCTTCTGGCTGCTGTCCAGATTTGGCATACAGAAGTTGATCTCATTTCATAAAGTTGAATTCATTACAAATCAGACACCTCTTATGCCACAAACTCACAGCAAAATAACCTGTAATACAGCTGTGGAAAATAGGTACCATCAACCTGAATCATCAATTAGTCTCTTCTTTTTTCTTAACTATCTCCCCGTTGAGAAGCAATTTCTTATTTTTATGGAAGATAACTATCAGCTTTCAGCAGGACAAGAACTAAGTGGCATTCTTGTGCATTATATACTCCCACAAGCAATTTCAGAAGCATTCCTTTTTAAAGCACCTTTCTTTTCTTCTCCTCATCTTTAAGCATATGCTTTGTAACTAATGGCTTGACTTCAATTCTTTACAAAGAGCCTGAACATCACATTTGCTTGTTGAACTCCAAGTAACTTTTTTTTAAACCTTCTATATTAGGTTTCAAACAGTACTGTACTTTAGTGCAAGTAGAACCAGTTGAAATTTCTCTGATGATGCTTTTCCATTGCACAAGTGGATTAGGTGATAGTATGGCTCATGGTAGGCTATAGTATCAACTCAGACTAATAGGGGCTAGGGAAAGAATCACTGCAAAGCAATCAGTGCTCACCTTGAAGATACTTCAAATCTTTACCTACATGAGGGCAATATTCCCTGAACCATATCCCAGTTCTGAGTCCCCTCTATGACTGTACTGTCCAGCAAGTGAGGAAGTCTATCCACTTGACTTGTGAATCCTGTGGACAAATTCACAAGTTCTACAATTCTAAAAACTGAACATGTATTGCTATGAAATGTATGTTACAATGCAGAAAGCTTCCACAGCCTATCTCAAGTTAATTAGGGTGGAAAGAAAACCAAGAGTATTTTCCCACAGAACACTTGAATTATGCTCTGGCTTTCGAGCTTTTTTCCATCTTTAATCCTACAGCACATACATTTGGAAGTGACATTCTCCTAAAGTCAGGGTTAAGGCCATCAGGGGAAATATCAGTGTTCAGTAGTATTTCCTTCCCAAGCCACAGAAGGGCCATGCATATGCTGCACTACCACAAACAAGTCAATCCCATCGTATCCAAACCCTTCACTATTTTACAGCAGCCTGAAACAGGGAAGTGTGGTAGCCCTCCTTAAACAGTCTAACAGCAGTACTCTGTCTTGTATGTGCAACTTTTATGTGCAATCAGAGGACAAGGGCTTTAGATCTATAAGGTTGCCAAGTAAAAAAAAAAATTCCTTAAGAATATGTTTTGCTCCATAAGGTGTTTTTCTTCCTAAATGAGACCCCAGTGTAATTTCCCGTATAATTACCCTTGATGCAATCCTGCCATTGGAGTTTCCCTCAAGGGAAAGAGCTTTGGGTAGACAATGGTAAACATAGGCTGGCTGCAACGGTGGCAGTGTCCCAAGGGACAGTGCAGCAATTCCAAGAGACTTTTGGGTAGTGAGATTGGAGTCAGAAAGTTCAAATCTAGAGAAGAAAAGAAACAAAAAAAAGGCTTGTAACAAAACAATTGCATGATAAAGTCAAACACAACAAAAATGATCCATGAGAAAGTCAGAAAAATCAGCTGTCTCACATTCTTAAGACTTTGTGAAAAGAACAGAGTAACACGAATGACCACAATTACAGTGAAGCACATGGCGCTCTCCATCTGTAAGTTCAAAAAGTTAAATGCATAAGTTAAGCATCTCTGGACATAAGAAGAACTGGGCTCAAATAGCCAGGTGAAAATATTGTGGCTTAAGCAAATAATAAAACCTAGTAGTAATAATAGCAACACATTTTTAGACACAAAGGTAATCTAGACAGGTGTTCAGTAATTAATAGCAATACAAAATTCTGAGGAGGACGTGAGTAGTATTTTACTAAAATATTTCAGCAACCAATTCAGCAGGATAGCTAAGCTCACTAAAAAGCCCACCCTCAACCATCAGCAAAAAGAGACACGAAATATTTAGAATCACTTGAAATACAGCCCAGCCCAGCGTTAATTCTCACAGGTCCAACCAAAGAGACCATCCCCAAAAGTTCAAGACATTCACAAGCTCTTGGTGTATCCCCACAGTTTACAAGATGCCATTATTTTCACCACTCCAGGGTCATTTCATGGCAAAGAGCAATCGTCGTCTCCGACTTGGCCCAAGCCACGTAGTGTTTAATAAATTAAACCCAACACGCTAATCTCCATCTAGAAACCAAGAGACAGCCAAGATAGGTGAATGAGTCTAGGTGCTGAGTAATCAAGACAAGATGCAGTACCTGATAAATGAGTTATGTGATATCACACTAGTTTCAGCTTTCAAACACTGAAAGCTTCAACCCCATACACAATGTACCACCACGGCCTCGATCGAGCTGACGAGCATGACGAATAGCACATTTGCGTCAGAAAGAAAAGGTCACATTCTGTAGCCAAGCAAAGACTGAGGAGAAGTAGTCCAGTCACTCCTGTCATACTTACCTAGCAGCTGCCAAGTATTTAACAGCACCCTTGAAACTGCAAATTTAGGCAGCGACAGATCAAATCTGCTACTTGAATCATATGTGCCACCTGCTTCCCCAGCACACACCATTATCTTACACCTGTCTGAACTATGCATTACTGCTGCCTGACTGCACTGGGGGTGTGGCCAGTGGTAATGCACACAGTCTTTAATAAAGTCTCTCAGAATAAGATATATCTGTGTACTTAAATATATATAAATATAGAAAAAGACTACGTAGTACAATGTTGCAGACTAGAAGTAGACAAGGGAGTTAAAACCCCAAACACATTTCACCATCTTGTTCACATTCTGCACCTCACCTGCTACTCGATATAATCCTCACAGCCTTCTATAAACCATCTACAAACCAATTCTTAAACTGGTTTTGCAATGTTGTCTTGTTATTCCCAAACCCAACTTCAGCAGCATCTTCAGGAACCACATTCACACAGTCACACTGCAGAAATTGTTGTGCAAGTCACAACTGCGTGAGAAAAGTTGTTACTAGTGATTGAAAAGATCTCATACCTCGTGTTCTCAAACTACTTTTCAAAGACTACAGTTTGGCAAACCAAAGTGAAACCACATTAGTCACCGTGTCATTTTTGTGCAGCTGATACCTGGTACTAAACAACTGAAAATCTTCCCTCTCCCCAACATATGCAGAAAAATAAAAACTACACAACTGCAAACTGGTCAGTTCATCTGTTCTCTCTGTCAGTAAAAAGAAAAAGCAGTGCTGTTCCCTATGAACACAGGCTTGTATGGCTGATTTTCTCACCCCTCACATGAAGCTTCTTCCTACAGCATATTTGCTGCAGACCTTCTTGCACATTTTTCCTGGCAAAGCAATAGGTGAGTAGTTACAATTTACTCCAGTGGCCATAGTACAAGTGACCCCTTATCATAAAGCTTCTAATCTTTCCATCATAACTCTCTGCTTTCCACTTTTACTTCCAAAGCTGATGAATTACCAAGATGTCACGAACAGGGGGAGTCACAATGCACCTAAACCTGACAAAATGTGAATCTGCAGGTTATCAGCAGATACTGCAAACTCATGCGACTGCACGATGTATAACCAGATGAGCCAAGGGCCACTTCAGAGCAAAGAGTCTGAATTGGGGCAGAACTAAAACAGCTCAGCTGTCACACTGCACTGACATGGCCGAGGGCTGCTAGCATCTCTTTTGCCTTCTGTGTAACAAGTCTTCCAGTTTAGGAGTGTGCTGCCTGGCAAGAAGTTGCATTGTCGTCTGATGCATCTAATCTTGCCTCAGGAATTGTATTTCTCATCTCCTATGTCCATTAGAGAGCTTCTCCTGAAAAAAGCATCCTTCTTTATACTGTCATCAAGAAAGAAACCATTTGTAAGCAGCACTCAACCACAGAAACATTCTTTGGATCTCTGTTTTCTTGATATTGGAACATTTTTGTTCTAACGTGGCATTTAAAACATAATTTGATTGAATAATTATTTCTGAATATCAGTCCTTGGCCAGCTCTTTGAAGAGCTATTTGAAGTGCTCCTGTCACTCTCACTCTTTCTGTAATATCAAGAATGCAGAAATTTCATACCTTTTAAAAACCTGTAGTAGGTGTTATAGAGGGTCCTCATGGCCAGTTCTTGCAAAGGCAGCACATGATCTGTTTCTGTCCCTATCGATTTCACCTCTGCTGGCAGGAACACAGTTAACTGGCCCGATGAAAAAGAGAGCAGTTTCACCTCTGAAACTTGAATTGGAGAACCACAACTAGAAGGACACAAGACATTTATAAAGTGTTAGAAAAAATAAAAAGCAAAACAAACAAACTTTATGGGAACACACAGATGACCAACCCAAAGTCTGCCCAATACAGTTCTGCAGTGCAGCACCCTTCAAAGATTCCTTGCAGAGTGCAGTATATGTTGGAGATGGACTAGATACAGGTCCCTTCCAGCCCAAACTATTCTATGATTCTATATTGACACACATTTTCTATAGATTCCCACTTTCTGTGAAGTGCTAGTCATGGGACATCTGGAGGACTTCTCAAATAACATTCAAAAGCTGCAGAAGAATGTAATCCCAAGGAGGTGAACTAAATGCACTATATGTCCATTACTTTGCCAATGCACTCATCTCTTTTAGCCCCCGAATGCCATTATTACTAAGCATTTTACATAGAGGAGCAGTTTCATACCTAACAGTTTGCTTCCTGTGTCTTGGATCAATCAGTTGATAATGGGAATGTATTTCTCAACTATAATATGTGAAGCAAACTATAACCAGCAAAAAATATCATTTAAGTGTCACTAGGTGATTCTGTACCATACCTTTCCCCATCCACAGAGTTGCCTTGGTGAGTGAAGGAAAAATAAGAACAGCCTAAGCTGTGGTGAGAAGATACCCTACTAAGTCTACGAGTCTTGTCCTTCCCAAAACATGTAAGGAACAGGAAGGTTGTTTGGATCCAAGGAGAGAAACTTAGCTTGTAGTAAAAATAATAACTCTTTACACGCTCTCTGTTGCAAGCGATCATACCAAAGAGACACGCATAGGAAAATTCTACTAAGAGGTTGGGGAAGTCAACAGGGGAATCGGAATTGTTTATGACAACTCAAATTTGAAGCCAAGAGCAACTTGTTAGGGCCAGTCCTAACAAATGGAACAGAAACAGAAGTTTGTCAGCCTTCCCAGATACTGGGCCTAAATCTGAGGTAATTTACATTCACTCGACCTTATCAGATGTGAGAGGAGTCTCATAGTACTTCTCTTGACAACAAAGAATCTCATCTCTTCTGATTAAAGGGAAAACAACCCAGAGAAACAAGCAAAAAAGAGCAGCATCAAAAAGCAAGTCAATAGGCTTCTTGTTAAATATTTAATATTTTTACACAAACCATTAATGGGGTTAAGATATAATTGGGAATTCCGAGATTCAATATTCCAACAATCCATTCCACAGCAATCCATATCTAATGAGTTAGCTATCACAACAAACAAATCTATAATGTTCCATTTTCAAGTTGATTAACCCCTTCCCAACCTAGCTACAGACACACCCATAAACTCATGACAGTTACTGCAGTTCAGAGTTGGGCCATTTGCTCTACTTTATGTAAAGGGTGAGGCTGTTAAAGCTGGACCACAAACACTGAGGAACAAAGTAAACAAGCAAAACAGACTGTCAAGAGTAATAACCTAAGAGATATACACCCTTAAATCAGGACAGATTAGGGAATCATTCTCAACCTACAAGTAATACTGGGTGCAAGAAAAAGGACTTTAAAAAACAAACAAAACAAAACACAAAATCCAGGGAGGTTAAAAAGTCGAACAGAGGATGATCCAACTAGATAGAAAAAAAATGGAGCTGCTGAAGAACCATGGTGAATAAATAACTGGGGGAAAAAAAGCTACAACCATCTATTGGCTGCCTTCAACAAGACTGACAGATATCTAGCTGGAGACTATGAAACCCAATCTGCAAAAAATAAGATCAAAATTTATTTTGAGTGCTGAGATCATCACCTCTTATATAAAAGACTTCTTCAGTCAGTCTGACTGCAGGATTCCCAGACAGAGATTCATTCCTTACACAATGCAATTTATATTCTATTTTCAGAAATCCAGCTTTATGTTACTAACAGCAGCATGACAGATTTTATTCTCCAGTGGGTGACCAGACTGAGCACTAAAGCCTGCATCTTCAACTCTCGTCTGACCCATGACAGTGTTACAGTGGTTACTACTGCTTTTCTGGAAAGAACACAGAAAGGCTTCACATGATGATTATTGCACAATTTAAACATCACTCAACACATTATCAAATTAAACCTTTGGTTTCTTAATAATATATAGAAATGCTCTTTCTATGGTGAAAATTTTCCTTAACAAATAATCTGTGATGTTTCAAGATGGTTTCAAAACATGTAGACAAAAGTCTGTTTGGTAGACAAACACAAGTATTATTTTGCTTACTAAAAATTATTTTTTTATTATATATTATTAAAGAAAAAATATTTCTTTTATTCTACAGAAGCATTACAAGAATTAATTTTGTTGCAACACTTGCAACTTTTTTTTTCTCTTCTATACTAGATTTATAATACTCTCCATCAGAGATACTAGCAGCTAGCCCACCAGTCATGTACATGTAATGACAGCAAAAAGAACTGGTAAAGAACTGGTAACACAGTCACAAAAGGTCAGTGAAAAGATTATTTTGACTGAGTATAAAATAAGGACTTAAAAACATTTAAAAAAAAAAAAAAGACATGGTTGTTCAAAATCACACAAAATAGGCAGCACAGACCAAACTTGTTGGAACATTTGCTGCATTGTCACTAGTAATTTGGTCACAATCAATACAGTTGGACAGGGTCAATATAGCCTAGGATATTTTTTAAATCCACATGTAAAAATACACCTGTCAGTCCATAATTCCTAAAAAAAGTTACTTATTTTAGTTAGTAGGTACCAAGACCTACAAGAAGCTGATACTGGAAGTAAAATGAGTGAAGGAGCCATATGTGACATTCCAAGATATGGTCCCTAACTTCCAGCAATGTGAGAACTTATGAACTAGACAGATGCTGCAACACATGAAAAAATATTTTGTTCCATCTTTAGTTCTGGAAGTTCTGTGAAGCCTACATTTTTGGCGAACCTTTAAATGCAGCTAGGATTCAGCTTCAAGCCTTACATTATTGCTACAGATAACTTCAGAATAACTGCACTGTCTGTTAAGGCTTAATACTAAATTATTGAAAGTCAGCAATTAACACAGAAGATTTATCACAAAAATAAAACAGCAGTGGGAGCTGAGGTAATCCCCTCAAAGTAACATAGCTCCAAGTCAGTCACACACACACACACACAAAAATAATCAGTTGTCTCCCAGAGGAAGACACTTGTAAGAAATTTTACAAGGAATAGGTATGCAAAACATCTGCATTAATTCATACCTACCCACTGCAACCAATGACTTTATTATACAGGTAAGATGGGAGGCCTTTCAGATGAATATTGTTATCCACATAAACATATTGTAGCTCTCGAGAACGACCTAAATCTGGGTGTAGAAAACAAAAAATAGTCAGGGGGAGAAGGGATGACACAGTGATAACTATAAGCAAAGCAATTATCTTTAATTATAAATAAGCTAATCAGACCAAATTTAAGCAAACATAAATTAGTAACTTCTCAGTTGTAAAATTACAGCCAATGGTTTTATTGTGGATGAGCTGAAAAGCTGTTTAGAAAATAGGATTTAAAATAAAATCTCCTTTTCAGTAGCTCTGAAAATCCAATTATAAATAATTAAATTTTAACATTGACAAAGTCCAAAGTCGGTTTGAAGAAGCAAAGGGACAATTGATTTCAGATCTACAGTGCATACTTCAAGTTCATAAGGTCAAACCTGCTTTCATTAGCTGGCCTCATGTCACTAAAATCACAGCTTCACTATCTTTAGTAAAGTGGTAAAGACATAAACAAGAACGTGGTCTGTCCCACTCTCCTCCAAGAAGATAGTTGCTCGATTACATGAGCCATAACCAAATACAACCAGTAACCATTCAGAAACAAGTCTGTGTGATGTGGTAAATGAGAGAACACAAGCGAATACACAAGCATTCAACTGCAGAATATAATACAAAAAGTTGTGGCTACAAGCAAATGATCATTATGTTTGAAGTTGTGCTTCTTACATTATTTCTGTTCAAATATTCATGGCTGGCAGTCAAGTACCTTCCTGAACTAGAAATATATTAACATACCTCCAGATCGGAGCATATAGGTATGGAATGACTTTGTTTTGTTTAGAAAAATAAGAGCAAAATTACAAGGGAAAATTTAGGCTTCCAGGAAGAATTCTTGGACACAAGAATTTTGCTTATCAGCAAGATCCAGGCAGTGGTAAAACTGTCTGCAATCAAAAGAAGTGAAAAACACACTAACGTGAGACATTTAAAAAGAAAAAAAAGAGTCAACTGAAAGGAATAGCCCAAAAGTGTTTAGAACGGGCAAGAAATGTGAACCGTAGGATCATCTGGGCAGCCCATTTCATCCTGGGTTAGGGAAAGACATACACAACACAGAGCATGAACCCAGTGAACAATGTCTGAAAGCCTCTCTGCCTGCGAGGGCATCGCTGCAACCTAGACAAATTGCATTATGAAATATATATATAAAAATAATCTGTATGCCTCTCAACTTAAAACTTTCATGAGTATGTTACAGAAACTAAGCAAGATAAACAAGCATTTGGCTGAATCAGCCATATTGCAAGACAATACTAATACTAATTCTGACTTCCCACCTTTATCAACTGTCAATCACCTTGGCATAAAGATAAGAATTACCAGAGAACTGAGCTTCTGTCTCTTTTGTATTTGTGGCCAAGAACAGAAAAGAAAAAACAATAAATTTTAAATTTCCATTATATTCCAAATAAAATTTGTGATTTAGAAATAATTATCTCGTATCATTGCCTATGACAATAGGTTATACAACCCCTTCTTTCTTATTGAGTAGTTTTGTTGTGCCCAAGTCCTTTGGACACCACTTCATGCAGATAAAGCAAACAATATTTTGAGTGATCCTCCCCAAGCATTTGGCCATCTTAAAATATACTGAATGTCTTCAGCTGTCACCCACTTGAATGGCAGCTGTAAGCACCAGAAACCTTAAAAGCCCACACTGAGGAGGAGCCTCAGAGGGTGTCACATTATCAAGTCTTTCATATAAAGAACAAGTGATGATACCAGCAGAAAATGAATAAATTCCTTTTCTGAAATAAAGATGTTAACACAGAAAAACTGAGTTTTAGGGTTTTCATTTTCTTTTAATATAGAACCTTGCCCTGCAACATTCTATAGAGGTTTTGAGGACCAAATCAGTCACTGGACATCAGGGGACACGTTCAACCATCACATGCTCCTTTGACTGTGTCCCAAAGACATTCTAGTTCACAGAGCTATCTGCTGTGGCCAGCAACTGTCCTGCCCCAAGAAGCAAGTACAAATATCTCTGCTGACTGATGGGCACTGCTGCGAGATGCTGCTGTGCATCGTTACGAGCTAACACCTCCAAAAGATGATTTATTTTGGCTCAGTATTGCAGGGCTGAAAATAGTTTAGTAAAGTTCTGGGATATTTTTAGATGAAACAAAAACATTGTTATCCTACAACGAATAAAAATATCGCAATACCGAGGCATTGTAACACCATCAGATCTTGTAAGGCTGGAAAAGAACCAGGCAGTAAAGTGTAAAGCAGGTCCCATGTGCACGGCACACCGAACACCGCGAGCATCGCCGCATGCTGCACGAGCCAATTATACCAAGAAGAGCTGAAAACGATGGGCTGATGGGGTAGTTTGGATGTACTACTGTTTAACTTATTAATTGAGAGAATGGAAGAAAATTTTTAAAAGAGGCTCATCTTGCTCATTTCTACACAGATGTATGCAAATGGGCTGAGAATCAGGCAAGTCAAAAAAAAGCCCTAAAGCTGTTCTTTTCATATGCACTGAGGGGGGAGTTAGGCTGCATCTCATCTCTTCCCTCTGTCTTTATCTTATGCTATGTTTAGATTCTAAGTTCTGAGTTGACTGCATTTCCTAGGTAATTAAAGCAAATTTTTGGATGTTAGACAAAATATCTCAGTAGGAAAAATTCAATTCCCAAAGCCAAATAGCCTGTAACTATAAATGGTCCTTTGATATAGATTTTTTGCATTAAATAACCAAGCATCTTCCAGTCTCCAAAAGATTTTTTTTCTCCAGTTTCAAACACTATCCAAAAAGTTTAAATTTAAATAAATCATCACTTTAAAAAGCTCTTTGTATCCTATCCACATTAATTTTTATGTCTTATATCAGTCAACAAATATTGTTTAGAGTTCTCTAAAAAACATGCTTCTGAAGAACTCTGTAAAATGAGGAAGCTGTCCATCTATGAAAAGGCTAAAGCTACAAAGAAGGTTTTCATGTGGCTTTTGCAAACACTGTACTGTGTCTAAAACATTTCCACTTTCCTCCTTCCAGGCTCCCAGATCAAAGATCTTTCTCCCACAAATGACCAAATGCCATGAGTCCTGAACAAACCCCAATTCTATTTTTTTTTCTTTTCCTCCCTTTTTCTTTCTTTCCTTTTTTTTTTTTTTTTTTTAACCTCAGGGCCCTGGCATATGCATTCCACATGGCTGAAGATGGAACAAAAGCTCTTGTGTGTCTGCACTGATGCTCTTTTAACCATACTGTGAGGGCAAGGACACAAAAGCAGCATATACTGAGGTAGAATAAGACCTTTGTTTACTGTGCACTGATAATTACTAGACCCATTTGCTAAACAAAGTGCATATAAACTCTCAATAAAGTGATATAACACTGAATATTTGCTGTCATAACATCCCCTGTACTGCCAGTACACTTGAGAATTTATGGCCTATTTTAATTGTATTTGTACTTTATTGCAAAAATAAAAAATGATTTACGTAATGTCATCAGACTCACATTTCTGCTTGCAGTGGAATTTGCTTTCAGGAACTGGAGCATTTGCAAATGGTAAAATTTTCAAGTTAAATTTCTATCAAAGGATAATTTCTATTTTCAGTAGATTGATGTAAAATTACTTGTAGTTCCAAGAACAGAATTCCTAAGACCATTTACTAGGGTGACATGAAAGCTACCCTGACAAAAACAGGGCTGTCCAGGATGCAGTTTCCAGTTCAACTTACACATACAATTTAATGTTTGGGGGTTTTTGGGTTTTTTTTAAAATAAACTTATTAGGAAGGTCCAAAGGCTGAGATCTACACAGACTTGTTTCTTTGAATAGAAACTAGAATATTCATCTGCTGAAAAAAAAAAAAAACTTAAAAAAAATACTGGCATTTCCAACAATTAAGTGTATTCTGCAGAACAAATGACTAACTCATTATTGTTTATCCATCTGCTTGTTTATGTACCAGTTCTGAAAGTCAGAGAGTGGCATCAGGTATTCCTATTGTATTTTGTGAAACTAATAGTGTTAACACTTGTTTTCTGAAGACACATGTGCCCATAAACTTAAAAGAATGTACAGGACAAAAACCGACTCCATAGTACCTACCAGCAGTGCTGTGAAAGTACCGTGCTACTGCTGGAATAAATTTTACACCTCTCAATCTAGGAACAGGAAAATGCAGATTTCCATTACACTTAACAAGAGGCTCTCCTGGCAGCTACAAGGGAGGTACTTAGATGAAGAAGAAGGGATTCTTTGGCATGCTACATGTCAACCACCATATGAAATAAAGTAAATTTCACTTTAAAAAGCATTAAGCAATATGTTCCAAATGTATTTCTTCTAACATGGACATGTCTAATAAAAAAAAAAAAAAAAAAAAAGAGAAAAGCAGCCACATTCTGTCAGGAGATAAATAAAATGTCTACTTTTCAACTCAACTCCCTAATTGAAAAAAAATTGCTTGACAATTCGCGCTTGAATATCACTCATAGATATTTCTACAGTATCTTCCACTGTTATTTAACATCCTTACTCAGTCATTAACTAGTAAAGTGAAGTTGGATGTAGGAATACATGGAAGAAAAACACTGGTCAACATGTGCAGCTAGCAGAAATAATGCCACAGTTATGCCTGAACTTCAGGCATACTCCAAGAAAAATATTTTCCCACCCAGTCTTAGATAGATTAAATCTTTTTGCTCTTCAATGCACTAACTCTCTCTTCTACTTTATTTCATCACATCTTGACCACTCTGAAGCTGTCTGATTCTTCAGAGGAAGGATTAAACATTTACATTTATACTGTGCTGCTTTTCCTCTGAACTCTAGGATTTATGATTCAGTTTCATATCCACAGATAGCAAATTATCTCCAAATGTTCACCAGTGAGTCACTATTAAGAACTACTGAACAAGGTCAATTGACAGTCTTTGATGTTTTACGTTATTTTAAAAGTTCCTTTTGAATGTTTTGAATTTTGAGTCTAAAAATAAAGAAAAAAAAGAAGGTGTGTCATTATATTAGAGATTTATTTCCTCCTTTTGAACTTAAAACACTTCAGCAGATCTGTGGCTCATCCAGGTCATCGCTCACTCACAGATAAGCTACTAGTGCAAAAGTAGCAGAAACTTTTACTCTTTAATATCTTACATATCATCTTATTGAACAGCATCTGATCTTTGCAAAATTAAAAAGATTCAACTGCCTGTCTCAGGAAATGGAGCTAGAAATATTTGCCAAAATAGGGGAAGTTACTTTGCTTGTTTTAGTACTGTGGAATCTGGATGATGCATCCTGGAACTCGTTTACTCATTTATATAATGACATATGTTGGAACGTAACTAAAATACTGTGTCTGGAGATATTATTTGCACTTACTTTCCAGTAATATAAACTAAGGTGCTAAGAAAATCAGAAAGATCATAACATTCTTTAAAGACTAAATCACTAGTGCTGAAAAAAATTAAGTTAAACCTATACAATGTAATTAATTTAGAAATTATTATCTCATTTTTAGCCACCTCAATTTTCAGCTTCTTTTCAAAGTGACTATCATAGCTTCATCTGCACCTAATTAACACCAAACTCTGACTGTACTCTAAAAAAACCCTATTAATGGCTATTCAAATGGCATGACAGATCTACACGTGTGTGTGTATTGCAGCAGAGATGAGCCCGTGGCAGGGAAATAATGTAACAAACGCAGGGTGCAGGATTTGCTTTGCACTATCAGAACAGACAGTCTGCACTGACTGACAACACAACTACTTCCCAGAACAAACCATCGCACGCTGACTGCACCTCCTACTCCTGGAGATCTGCTTTGACACTTCCACACTTTGAAAGGGTTGAAAAAAAGGCAAGGCAGACAAATTCTTCCCTGGGCTAGTGCCGTGGAAGTTTTGATGGATGTTTACACATCACACAAGCTAAACCTCTGCTAGATTACGCCGTGCTGACATTCTTAACGATGAAAAATAATGTATGTGGAGTTACTGGGATTCCAGGGCATGTTTTAGACCCTAGCTGAAGAATCTTTGTTAAATCATCAGCTCCAGCAAACAGAAACAGGTCATTACCCAAAGCGGTGGAACTCAGATTACACAGTACTATATTTAACACAACATCATTTAAACTTTTTCCCCCTCAGTTAGCTAAAAATAAAGCAAATTTGATAGCTGACCTATTGCTTCACAACAGACGTGAAACCTTCATCTGCTTTTTTTTTGTTTATTAATATATTTTCCATCGCTGTGACAACTCCCTAAAGAGAGTTTGTAGAGACCATCAAGTCCTTTCTCTCCTTTCTTTTTGGCTGGAAAGTTCCTTTTCCGGTCTCTTCGGTGCCCTCCCCAGCCCGGTGCCAGTGGTGACTCACCAAGGGGTAAAAAGGCGAGGCGGTTTCCAGCCATGGAGAGCTCGTTGAGGCTGGGGAGCTGGCACAGGTGGCGGGGCACATACCAGAGGTGGTTTCTGTCTGCAGTCAAGTACTGCAGCGAAAGGCACATGTGCAGCCTCTCTGGTAACGTGATCAAACGGTTGGTGGAAATGTCCAGTGTCTGCAGCTCCCGCAGGTCTCCAACCTCTACAATTCAAGCAGGAGACGTTGAGAATGATTAAGTGTAATTATTTTTACAAACAAGGCCACAGCAGGCTAAAAGGAAACAATCTCACATATATCAAAAGCAAGCTGTGCTGGTTTTTCCTCTTAAAATACTGTTCCATCAATCTGTGTTCAGCGCTGATCCTCATCATCTCCATCATCTTTGTATTTCAAATCTCTTTGCTGAGGAACGGTTATCAGTATGTTTAAATAGGAGATAGCTCAAGACAGAGCTTTTCTGAATCGTGACAATTACTACTGTCAAAAATATCAAGCAGTTTCCTGCTCCTAAATCAGAACTAGGGAAAAAAACCAACTAAACAAACCCAAACCAAAACACATTACATAATCTATTGAGAGTGTTTTGCATGACCCAAACTCACGTAAGTTGAGATTAAGAAAAAAGAATATATTTTTGAGGGAGCAATGCTTATATCCACCTTATTTGATACTTTTTGCAAGGAGACTTACAAATACACACATAGTACTTGGTGCTCAGTGACAGCCTTTCACCAAGCATGCTCAGGAACAACAGCTCTGCCTTCACTGTGCGATTCAAAAGACCCAGTTTAAATTAGAAAAGGAAATTCTTAATAACTCGTAAGTTATATTGTTATACTGTAGGAAGATATTACAATAAGTTCTCAGTGACAGTTATAATAATTGCAGCTCCTAGAGATTATTTTTTTTTCTTAACACTGCAAGAATTTTAAAGGTACATTTTGTGTTTTAAATAGTATTGAAGGTTTTGGGGTTTTTTTTAATGTAGGTAACAAAAAAAGTTTGCTAATTGTTAAAATCCAGAGCAATGTTCCCTGTGGGACCCAGATGTACTTCTCTAAGGACTGACTGACAAACATATTAATCAGTTCTACAGGTTCTCATTGTTTATTCAGTTATTCTTTTACAGTTATAGATATACTGTATATAGTGTATATATAAAATATAGATATTATATATAATAATTCTAGAAATTATTTTCTTCAAACATGGGGACATGATAAACAGTTTTGCTTTGTTTTTAAGTACTTTACAGCAATGGAACCAACTCATGAGGTGCTCTTGGTGCCCCTAATTCTCCCTGCAGTTCTCAGCATCTTGCAGAACCACCTGTACTTTGCTCTCGGCCGAAGGAAACCAGCTCTTGCCTCTGATCGTTACTAAACCAAGATGCACTAGAATTTTCTGCACTGAAAACACCAGACAATCTACACAATCCACAATCTGCACAATTTACAGCTCCATCACCCAGACTTTTAGAAAAAGATAAAAATAGGGTAACACTGTTTAAGTTAAAGCTAAACAGAACCTGCTGTGCCCTTGAGCTCTCTGCAGCAAGAGCTAGAAAATTTGCCAGTCCCCAAGCTCTGAGGTAGCACCTTCTATACTACACCCAAAGAAGAAAACAAAACACTGGGTTAATTTTCATCTGCCTTCTACACAATGCGAAAAAGAAATGGCAAATCTGAAGTTGACTTTGAGGAAAAACTGCTATAAATGTTACTTTCAAGACTGAAAACGTGAAAAGGAAGAAAAGTTGTAATTCAGAACTGGAGATTTTCACAAAAGTAGTAAAGAAACAAAGTGTCTGTGCATATTTAAAAGGGGTTTCTGCCCACCATAACCAATCCCAGCATTAACTGCAATAAAGAATCAACAGCATAGTACACGCATCCTTTTAGAGGACATTACTGACAGAAGCAGCTGCGATACACAGACAGCCACATTCTTTAAACCTCTCAGTTTTGGTGTCAACAGGAATCAGGAGCTTTATTTAAATAAGTGGTAATTTTTTACTACAAGATTGAAAATGAATGGCAAAAGCGAAATAATCACTACTAAATAGCAAAAGACTACTGTGCAGAAGAACTGCAGCAGAACTCGTTTTTAAAGAGGTTTATATTCACAAACAAAGCCATATGCTTGAAAACAGTGACAGGAAAAGAGCCACCTACACGCAGCCAAACCACTGACCACATGCAGTCAATAACAGGCCTAGCTATTTTCATGCACTAACCTTTTTCTCTGCCACTAAAAACAGTTTTCTAATTCAGTTTGGGTCCAAAATCCCATAAATGTTACAGTTGGCAAAGCTGGCAGAGTTTCAAAGGCATTGCTAGAATGATATGTTTCAAATCTAAGAGGAAATAAAAGTATTCTCACTTTATCCTTCATCCAAAAAACACATACTTGCCCAAAACTTCATCCTCTCTACCTTAATCTTCCAATGCATACCAGATGTAAACATCCACTTTCAACATACAGTGCCATATGTTACAGAAACACCCACCGACACATCATGAAGTCAAAAAGTAAACCAAACAACTTAAAGTGCCATCAGATTAAAGTTATAACCCCCAGATTCCCCACCATAGTGTTAAAAGCTCATTTTGAAGAACATGTTCAGACGTTTACTAATGACACTAAATTGGTTCCAATCTCATTAAAGCAAAGAAAAACAATAAAGAGGATTAACACAAAACATAAACAGCCCATTAATAAATTTTTCAAGATTTTAGTTACTATTATTCATGTTTTAAAAACCTCACAACAGGACTACTGAAGGATGCCTTGACTAGCACGCACAGCGAAGGACTCACAAATCTCTCTCTTGCCATCACCTCATCAAGCACTAAGCCATATATGAGAGGTAGACTTTGGAAATTTCAGGCAGACCTAGACCAGAAAACAGCTAGTCCCAACGAAAAAGAACTGTCAAAGAAAGCACTTCGATTCAGAGATTCCCCCTCACCCCAAGGATAAGAAAGAGACAAGCATTCTACATCACCCTTAAACCTCCCTAGGGAGTTTCAATTACATGGAAATGAAATTCAGAAATGTGTAATTTAAAATTGGTGTTGGCTCTAGGACTAACACCATGAAAATCGACACGGGAGAGCACCGAGCCCCATTCTGAGATCAGAAACCAGCATTGTTAAAGCTCTAAGTCGGAATGACCCGTGTCCAGACGTGACGTTCCCGTGCCGGCGCGGGGACCGCGTGTTTCCGCCGTGCCCATCTGCACAGTCGCTGCCTTCACAGGTAGCTGGGCAGTGCCGGGCCCCGGCCACACGGCACAACCGTGTTCGTGCTGTAGCTCACACAGCGCTGCTGACAGACTGGAAACCCCCGCTCTACCTTACCCCCCAGGAACTGCTACACAGGCTGATACCCAGAGTCCTCCCAAGGTGGCTCAGCGACACAGAAATACTTCAGACCGTGTGCTAAAACTGCCGGCGCTGGAGCAGTTCATTCATCTTTTCCATCCTTGATAACAGGAAGGTTCAGAAGTGCCTACCGTGGCTCCGAGAAGCAGCCTCTGAATTGATGGGAGCAGCTTTCCCAGCTACTTGGAGGAAGGGACATGTGAACTGTCAGCATGTGTGTTTGCAAAAGAAACGCTGCCAAACGTGTTTGTCTCAATACAAAAAGAAACATCAGCATACCTTTTTAAAAAAAAAAGTAAAAAAAAAAGTGAAATCTGGAAAGAATTTCAGAAAATTTCCCAAAGTATTGACCTAACAAAGCTGATTGTGTTTGTATAAACATACCCAGCATCAGGGAAAAAAAAATAATAAAAAAAATCTCTTTCTGACTCAGATGGTTTAAATGCCAGTTTTCAAAATTAATTCCCATGGTTTTACATGAAGGAAAAAACCAAACATCTGGAAGTAAGCAGCCTATACAACATAGAATAATTGCCAAGGCAGTACAAACTTCCTTAACCTGCCAGGGGTACAGGCCTCAACAGCCGCATAACTCCAAAATAACTAACAGTTTTCTTTACATTTCAAGAGCAATCCCACCTTTCCCCATCAGGCCATAACCCAAAATTTCATCCAAAGATATATGAAACACATACACAATTGGATTTGAGTGTATGGAAGGCATGGATTTACTTTAAATCAAACACTATCTGAGTCTTTCCATCCAAGTAAAGGAAAAAAGGGCACAGGAAAGGGCTACAGACCTACCTGCATGAGAATGCACCTCAAAGCAGGATATAAAGAGAAAGCAGAGAACCTACAAGGAATGGAAAAAGGGACTGATCAGCAAACAGAGCTGGCACTTAGAGGTCAGGCTGCAGAAGTCAAATGAAAACTGCCAGGGGGCCAGGAAAATGGGAACTCTCAGACAAACAAAAGGTTTCTCAACAAGAAATAAAGAGCAAGAAATTAAGGACTGGTGTCAACAAGGGGTAGAAATGAGGAGAACAGACCAAATATTAAATCAGCTTTTTGCATCATTTTTTTCCTGTAAGAATAATGCTGTGTATGAGGACAGAGACAGAATACCTCATGGGAACAAGGACAAAGCACTGAAAATTACCACATCCATTACTAAAATGAAATGAGGCTGCTTAAATATTTCCATCCCAGAATACTGAAATATGGGTTATATATCAAAATTGCAAGCTCAGACATGAGGATTATCAATGAATAAGACATTTTCTGGGACAGCAGCCTAGGACTGGAGAAGAAATGTAGAACCTGTGTTCAGAAAAGCCCTTTTAACGTGAGCTCAGCACTCTTCAGTAGCTTGCAACAACTGTTCCAAGGGGAAAGAGCAACCAAGAGTAACCAGTGACTGGAACATAAATAGAAAGCAGAATAAAAATGCAACCCAGATCTTTCCAAAAGGGAAAGGTGTTACACTGGCTTATCTATCTTTGATGAAATTTCATGGTTAATGGTAACACACGAGAATCACAGCTCATGGCAAATTACTGGGATGGAGAAAACATTACTAGTGGTGCCTTTCCTCAAGAGTCTACTTTGTTTAGAATTTCCACCTTCTACCTTAGTTAAAAAAAATAAAATAAAATAAAATCCTAGGTTTTGGTTTGCTGTTGACATAAGCATTTAAAGTACTGCTAACACAACAGAGAACTGAATTATCATACAGGAAAAAGAGCAAGAGCTTTTAGACTTAAGTGAGTGAAATGGAATGAAAAAGTAACAGAAAATAAGCATGACAAGATGGTGCTGTGACCCGCCTCTGCTTGAAACAACAAAGGAAGAGAAGGACTGGCTATACTGGTTTACCACCTAAGAACATCGAGCCACCAGTGAAAAGAACTAATACAACTTCTACATGTAGCCAGCAGCATATTAGGAGCAAGAAAGTATGTTAATATACCTCTCTATTGTAGGCAATAACCATGATCTTGCTATTATCATACAAACATTTACATCTACCACCCTGCTACCAAAGGGTTCTGTAATGCAGACACAATTCCCTCTCCTGCAAAGCCAGCAGCACATCAGTGTTCCATGGCTGCAGCACTCTGCATACCATGGAGTAATGTCCTCCAGCTTGTGGCATGCAGAGGGATATATTCCCTATGGAATCAAGCACTGTGATGACTGGCTGTCATGGGGGAGCACTGGACTTCATGCACCCGGTGATCCTTCTCTACCCTGAGGACTAAAGAGAAAGTTGTGTGCTTCAGGAAAGAAGCCGAAGGTGCTAAAAGTGGCTACTGTACTCAACCCTTGAAATACTGTTTGAATCAACTTCCACGAACCTGAATACCTGAAGCATTTTCCTATTAGACCTGTAAAACCATGTAACAGTGAGTAGGTGTTGGAAGGTTTTCCTACTTCAAAAGCTTATTACCTGTCCCATTAGGAAAAAATACAAATCTGTATAAACACCTGTGAAGTTGAATTGTGATATTCTTACCAGTTTAAACCTGTAATGGACAGGAAATAAAAGTTTAAATCACTAAGAGCTTGATGGAAAAGATCTTTAGATCTGCTCTGGGATGTCTCAGGAGGACTTAAACAGATTTTAAGATGGTTATAACAAATTAAATGGCCTATTATACATAACATTACATTTACTGTCCTACCATGCAGCTCACATTTCATAGCCTATAAAAATTAAATTTTCTAGCACAAATTGGCACTTATGATAGACCTGTGCTACCTTCAAACAAGGAAGTTCGACCATAACTGAAAATTGGTATCGTTAGATTTAAGGACAACGAAAGGGGAAGGCAAATTGAATCACATTTACATTTTGATGCTGCTGTATGCAGATCTGGTACCCTATTGTTAGTGAGAGAGCTTGAAAAACGTTCTGTTTCTCAAGCCTAAAAGACCTGAAGATGATTTTTTCCTTGTATTTTTCCTATGTAGAATATTTGCTCAGTATTTTAAGGAAAAAAAGAGGAACTGGAAAAGACATTGTGATAGTGCAGTGACTATTTTATGAATAGCCTGGTTTTGAATATGGTGCTAAATAGGAGTTCAAACCCATTAAAAAAAAAAAAAAAAAAAAAAAATCTATAAAAAAAACCTTTATCCAACCTAATAAACATAAAATTTGTAACTTTAAACCTTATTTACGTTGGTTGTTACCGAA
>WUAM01000287.1:73580953-73644531 GCA_024336885.1 Actenoides hombroni
GAACATCTAATAGAAGGGTGCCTTGTCTACCCCGATGAAAACCAGCAGCTCTTAGCGCTGTACTGGGGCCTGGCCTGCGCCTATCGTGCCACAGTTGAGTACTCTCAGAGGACTGTGGTGGAGACAGGGACCCAAACTACATCCGAAGACACCTGAGTTGAGATAGCGACTACACCAACTACAACTGTCAAAGTTGCCCCAGTAGTGAAAAAGAAGCAATGGACAAGGAAAACAACAGGTCCCTACCCTCGATTAGTGAGGGATGAGGAAGAGGAGGAAATGCTCAACCAACAAGCTGGACCCTCAACAGGGAGACTGGAGGAGGGAGTAACGGAATTGAAGCTGGAGGCAGAAACCACCCGGTCCCTGACTTCATCAGAACTTCGAGACCTGAGGAAAGGTTACAGCCGGCAGATGAGTGAACGGATTGTTACCTGGCTGCTTCGATGCTGGGATACTGGGGCTGACACCCAACAGCTCAAAGGTAGGGAAGCCCAACAGCTGGGCTCCCTTGCTAGGAATCATGGCATTGAAAGAGGAATTGGAAAAGAGACAGAGAGACTTTCTGGGGCTGGACTGTCTTTGTGAATGAACACAGTCATGTCAGCAACACATCAAAGATGTTCCCAATTCTCAGTTTCACCTACTTCAGCCATAATCTATATTGACTCTTCTCCAAACATTTATTCAGCAGACAAAACCCAAAACCAAGTGAAAAATACATACTTCTACTGAACATACCCAAATAGAACCTTTTTTCCTCTCAACCTTGCTAAATGTCACGCACAAATTTAGTACCAAACCTTATTTATTTTGTACCATCCTTCACAAGCAAAGGTGAGAAACATGGCTTTCTAAAGCCCAGTCTTGCTAAACAGTAATTTTAGTTCAGCTAAAAGCAACTGAAAATAGGCACCAGGGTCCCATTAAGTCTCCTAAAGGTCAGTGGTTCCCCATCTTTTACCATAATTAAGCTTAAATTAACAAAAGTGGCAGACTTCTGTATTTCATGGGTCCAGCACTCTGTGCTTTCCTCAGCATCAGCACTGGAGCACCAGCCAGAGAGCACAAACCCAGAGTGGTTATTAGGTTGTGCTCCATATTTCCCCTCATTGCAGGTTGGAAGTTCCATTTCCTTCCCTAATTTGATGGTCTCAATGAGAAGAGTTAAACCAGAAGAGGTGGGTGAAAGGGCAAGAGGGACAGGGAGGGAAAAAAATTTGTTTATGTACAAAGGTAACAACAAGGCCATCAAATGACCAAATTTGCTGGGTTTTTTTTTTTGTTGGTTTGGATTTTTAGGGGGGGGGGGGGATTGGTTGTTTTTTGGCTGGTTTTTTTTAGTAGACAACCTATCCTTTCATTTTGTTCTAGCATACTCTGCCTAATAATTTACTGCCCCACAGCAAGGAACTATTGCTACACAACTAAGTAATAGATGTGAAATTAATATATTACTATTATTCTAGTGTCTTATTAAATGACATCCCAAATTTTGGACAGAGCTGCCAAAATGAAGTGACAGAACAGTGCTTTGTCAAGTGTATCGCATGAAAAATTTTGCTAGCACCTTAGAGAAAAAGTCTGTTAATTAGGAGGTGATGTATTTTTGCTGTTGTCTTTCCTGTGAGCAGCAGCTGTTTTCCTTTTTCTTGATTTTCCTGGGTGTTATGAACATAAACAAATGTGAATGAATAAAGCATGAGATCTGTTACACTTCTCTTGTTTTGTTTGTATCTTACCACCTCTATCGCTGCACATCATGTACAATTCACCGTGGACTAATATCACTACATGGAAAGGGGGGGGGAAAAGCCTTCCAAAAAAACCTTTGTGCATAAAATAAAGAGCTAACAATTTGAACTCGAGATACCAGCAAGCTAGAGATGGCTACTTATGCACCCTGCTTTGACTACGTGCAATAAACCAGTAATTGCCTAAAATTAAGGCAAACAAAATGAGCATCTTAAGGAGAGATTAAGGATAGCTCAGGAAGCCACAGAGACAGGGCCAGTCCTGGCTATAAATTCTAGGACAGCTTTTTCCTTTCTTCTGCTTCTTCAGAGGAAAAACTTCAGATGAACACAACAGATTGGACTCTCTGACAAATCCGTTACTACACCAGTGTCTAAATAATCCAAGCAAAGACCTATGTGTTGTGACTGTTGCTATCAACTGTTTCTAACCAACTGGAAACAGACACATCTTTCTTACTTTTCTTGAGGTTGGTGGCTTGGGGCTTTTTCTTCCCATCGAAGAAGTAAAGGCATAACAAAAGCAATAGGTCCACACTACATTTTCATCTTTCAGTTGGCAAAGTGTTATACTACACCAAGCCAAGTTATGCCCACTTATCTTACTACTGGGAGATACCGAAGAACCCTCTTTCCCTGAAAGTAAACTCTGTCTCCATAACAAGAAATGTAACTACAAATTTGAGTGGGGTGAAGGAAAGGAATCCAAGGAAGTTCTTTAGTTTGGAACCACACTTATGGCAGTGGAGTCACCATCTTTGTTTTTCAAAGGAATGATAATGGTTGGGATTGTCCTAACTGAAGTCCTATGAAAATAAGAGTTCTTTCAGGCCACTGGAAGTTACTACAAATTGCAACAGTAATTACAGGGGAGGGACTGGCTGAACATTCACAGGAATTATTCTCACTGTAACAGAGGTGCATCTTTCTCAAATGTCAACTATGGATCCAGATTCCCTTTACTAGCAGCAGTAACAGGAGTTTTTCTGTTGCTCCTCCTCACTTGCCCAGCTCATTTGTGCTGACCAGTGTGTGTGGCCACCCAGCAGACTGGCTGATTCACTGGTTGAGAAGGGCAGGCAGCAGCTACTATAGTGATGTGGTTACTGCTGAGTAAATGGCATGGACCAACTACTAACAGTTTCTAACTACAATGAGCACTAAAAAAAAAAGACATCTGACTTCAAACAACACTAGCCATGTCCTGATTTTCAAAACCCTGAGAGTGACTGCAAGCCTTATCTTAATCAGTGGAAGATACTGTTGTTTAGTGTTTCAAATCAGCACCAAGTAGACAAGTAAGGCTTGCAATTACACTCCAAACCCCCATTCAGTCATTCCAAAATGCATTGCTTTAGCTACATGAATAAATAGTCTTAGTCCATAAAGCTCTCAAACATTAAATAATTACCAACTGGAGTGTACTTGGAGTTACTCTGCATCAAAGCTTTCCATAAAGAATGACAATTTAACGCAGATTTGGACAATGCCAAGTTAAACACGGGTCTTTATTTTAAATGCCACTGCAATACAATTAAGATAACTGAAATACAGGTATCGCACTCTCTGTCTGTGACATGAACATAGGATAGTTAATCTCACATAATACCTCCAGGTCTACACGTTCACTTTAAAGCTGTTTTCCATTTAGAGTCAGTAAATGATGCATTTTATTTTGCTTCACTAGACCAGCTGAGTAAAAACAAGGATGTTGATAACAAGTAGTATTTTAAGTCTCTCACAGTGGTATGTATAAAAGAGAATTATATTTGCCCAGCAAGGCCAGAATGGAAATCGATACATTCTAAAATTCTTCTCTTGCACAGCACTAACAATTTGTGTTCTTTCACTTTCAAAGACTGAATGACTTTGCTCTCCACGCTTCCCTGAGCACTCGAGTCCTGCTAGTAAATTGCATTTGCTTAATGCACAAGTAAAATCAACTACCCGTTAATGTAGCTAATCACTGGGGGTAAGTTACAGAGAGCTTAAGGAAAGAGAACACCACCAAGGGAACAGACGAGACAAAAGCACATTATAGATAACTTTATAAATACTTAGGAATCTTAGGGGAAAACAAGTTAATATTTAACACCCAACCCTAAAATTCACAAAAAACTCATCTTCAAGGGCTACTTGTTCTAGTCATAAATGTTAATTTGGTGCAACAAAAAAGAATCTCAAAATTTTAAAATTAGTAAGAGGTTTTACAGCAAAGATGAGTGGCAAATTATTTGCATTTAGTTAACAGGTCATTTTCTTTTGAAAACTAAAGAAAGCATTTTGAAAACTTTTTCAAAACACAGGCTCTATGAACGAACAACTACTGAATTTCTTTGCAGCCATGCACTCTGTAGCAGATGCACACTGTTTAACTTTTACCAACCTTGTTATGGTGGCAAAGGATACAATGAACTGACATTTTCAGCATGTACTTATTTATTTTAAAACAATGTCAGTAAAGGCAGTAAGCATGGACATAATCCTCCAGAAAAGCTGACTTTGCTTGTATGGATTACTTTGTCTTTGCTTAGAGCCCTCCTGAAATAAGGCAGTGCAGCAAACCGAAGTGAGAGCCCTTTGGCAGTACAGCGTACTAAAGTAAGGCATTTCTGAAGTAAACCTGGAATTTGCAAAGCAGTTAGTACTACCATTTCCCTTTTCACACATTTACAAACCCGATGAAAAATTTCGGAGAAAAAAAGACCCACAGTTTAATATCTGTTCAAAGCTGAGGTCCTTTGAAACCCTAAACGCTACTGAACAGATTGTCTGTATTAAAGATATTTTCATACTGCAGAAACACAAAACCCATTTGTATATGAAACACATCTTTGTCAGCATACATACAGCTCTCCACCTCCAAGGTTTAGTCTCAGCCTTGTCAATACACATCTGTCTTCACCCACGTGAACAGCTATTGGCAACTATTTATGAGAGAGGCCCTGAGCATCTTAAAACTCCCTTTACATTCAGTTTTCCTTTTGGGTAACAGCTCTAAAAAGACAGACTTTTACAAGTATTTTAAAAAGAGTCTATTCTGAAGTTTTAGAAGTGAACTTTATACGTATCACATGTGCCTTGAACCAGGCAATCAGTAAAGTCAGATCTTTACTATCAGAATCATCAGCAGAAGAATTCAGTGCTGGCAGGTGAGTTACCAAAAAACTTGTTCTGAAATTCCTTTCCCTAGGAAGCTGGTCTGGTATTAGGTGCTATACGATCACTCAAGTTCAGTTTAATTGTTTGGAATATGTTAACTCTCAATAAGTAGTGACAATTTTTGTAAGAAGAAAGGGAGGAGACTTACTAGAAGGCCCATGTTCTTCCCCTGATAAAGACAGGCTAATACATGCGTTGCGCAAGAAGGAGAATCCGCCTCTTGACAGCCCCAAGCTATGTTGCTCAGAACATGACTGTTGCCAGTCATAACATGGAAAATCCCTTGTATCAAATTCCAAAGAGGCTTTGCTATGCTCTCAGTAGAGGATTTAGCATGCTAAGAGAAGAACTTCCAAAAGGAGGGGAATGACACCTTCAAAAAAGTTGCAATAACTTATGTGAATTTTATTTTAATGGAGGTTTTTTTTTCTTATCTAAGAAGGAAGTTGAAAAATCCCAAATATTCCTTTTTGAGTTAGTTGTTTGTTTTGTTTTTTTGAAGTGCAAAAGCAAAGAAACCCCTACAATATCTCAACATAGATCCAAGCATTCTATCGTAATAAACGCAACAGTGACTGCATTCCTTTTCAACAGTACTGGAGAGTTGGTCAGCAAATCAGCCAGACAAGCAACCACAGAATCATACCCTCTTGGGTATACAAATGATCAGAGCTGCCATCAAGAACCCGGGGGGCAGGAGGGGATTTGCTAGAGCTGTGGAATAACTATCAGTAGAGCTTTAAAGCCCACAGAAGTAACACATAAAATTAATGCAACTAGGAATGTTAGTTTTTTATAGTCTTTATTGATTTTCAGCTACATTTATATAACTAACACCTTCAAACAGCCAGAGCAAGACTACAGCACAGAATTATGTACCTACAAAAATGAATTCCGGGTAGTCTGTTTTTCTACATCTTAGATGCAACTCCACAGGAATAAGCCTGACCAAAAGCAACCAACGACCCTCTGCTTCTCCTTCCTCTCCTCTGCTGTGCAGTCAATAAACTCACATAAAACAAACACCACAAATGGAATCCTTACTGAATTCAAACACAACTGTGGCCACTTCCAGAGTTATTTTTCTCTGTGGTATATAACTGTGTCACAAAAAGTCCTCTCTGTAAATCTCAAACCCAAGTTTTCAAACAATCAAAACAAACCCCAAGTAATTCTACTTGACCTTCATTTATTTAGGTCTGCGTGCCAGGTCTAATCAGTTCTCACAAGCACATTCCACTGCTTAAAAACAGACTGTAGAAATACATTTTTCAAACTAAAAGAAAGAGAATGCATTGTTTTGATGCTACAGCCTGAAGCCCTTTATCTGAGTTTTATCAAAGTATACTCTATCACTGATCAAAGCAGCAATGACAACTTAATGTTCTTTAAAGTTATATATTGCTGCATAAACTTCCCACTTTTGTCTTGTGGCCTCCGGCTCAGCATGTCATTGGGAGTATATTCAAAGGTCAAGAGACTTGCTTTCAGAAGCCCTCTGTTCCCAAGTGGCAGCTCTAATGATTGCAGGAGTGGAGAGTAGAGCAGGGTAGATTAATTCCATCAGGGCTCTGTTCTCATATACCCTAGAAAATTCAGGTTGTAATTTTTTTTCTGTCAGATGTCTGAAAAACTACTTTGTACGTTCCTGTATGAACTATTTGTATGCAGTAGAAACATTTCCATGTTACTCCATTACTGATTTTATTATCATCTAAAGACCTCTCCTCACTAGAGCTGAGAAGTATTGAAACCAGTATTTCATTTTCAATTCCTTTCAATTTAGCATTTTGCACAAGCCATGTGACTGGCTGATTTTTTAAAGCAGAGTTTGGAAGTTACCTGGACATGCATTTTTTAAATCTGTATTTTAATAATTTACTGAGAAATCTCAAGTTGAGTTTACTAGAAAAATATTATGCAATTTAATGAACTGTGTGGAAATGAGTTGTACTTAAGACCCCTTATTTAATAAAAAAGGGCATAAACATGCAACATAACTGCAGAAACATTCTAGTTACAATCTCTAACGTTTTCATAGAGTTTTCAGCTTCAGATGAATGCTTGACACAATCACTTAAAGCACTCCAAATATTTTCAGAATTCCTGTCCACCCCCAACAGACAAAAGAGAAAAAACCCTGGAGAAGCAAGGCTTACAGTGACTTGAGAAATCAAGGACTGCTGAACAGAAAGCACCAGGACTCCAAAGGCAGAACCAAATTTCTTAATAGAGAATCCAGTTAGATCTGCTCCCCTACTCTCAGGAATGCACAAATTGTCCAAGTACCTCACGATTAAAAGCAGCACTCAAACACCTTTATCTCCTATCTAAAAGCCCTCGAGGGGGACAGCTACCAGGGGGGAAAGCCCATGGCCCAGAGCTTAGAAAACATACGTGTTCCTGCAAAGCTTCTGATTTTCCCAAGTGGAGTACTGCAAAGCCAGAAGCACAACAGGCTTGAGAGCACCAGTGCTAATAATTAGGTTGGCTCTTCTCCGCTCCGTCCTGATTTCACCTACACCTCCCCGGGTTTCTTACTAACTCCTTTTCAGAGAAGGAAGGGTACAGTCAGGGGAAAAATAATAATAAAAAATAGTATGAGGCTACTGGGGCCAGATTCTGCAAGTTTGATGCATGGGAATGTTCACAAGGATATCACATGGAATAGTAGGGAACAAATGGCAACATTGAAACTGCTTTCTGAGAATGGGCCAAAGTACTAAAAATGCAGATAGCTGAGATTTTTGATGCTTCAGATGAAATAAAAATTGAAAATAAAAAAAATGGCAACAGTAGGTCACAGGAAGCCTTGCACTAGCATATTCTTAGTCTCTAAAATCACGTTCAGTCTACAATAAAGAACTATTTTAGTGATTGGAAATCAGGTGGTGTCATTTTGAGAGAAGTCACTTTCCAGAGATGAGATTCCACCAAGATATTGTTGCCAGTAAGAATTATCACAAAAAAAGGGAATCTTTAAAGGTCAATCTCTGCCCAAATCATACAAAGAATTCAAATGAAATGAACGTGCTCTGGAATGCTGATGTACAGCACCCTGCTCTCAGACTCTCTTGGATCTATTCATGAACTCACTAACTAGATGAGCACACTGTTCATGTTTTAAAAACAGTCAAACCTCAACCACACAGAGACTCTTCCAATCAAAGCATCACCAAAACCAAAGTGGTGACCTAAGAAAGAGTGTGATTGATCCAAAACCATTATCACCTTGCTGAAATATGTAAGGAAGGAAAAAAAATGAAATCCGTAAAGTTATGTTACCATTTTGAGCAACTTTTAAATACTGTAAAAACACTTGGTCATTATGCTTTTGCTTCAATAGGATTTTAGCCTTCAATTTACCAACACGAAACCTCACAGTCAATTTCAATTTGTCCCTGATTAGTTTTCCAGATACATAATGACCACAGAAGTTGTTTGAAGATCTGTGTTTTATACAATAGCACACACTTGGAAATATGATGCATTGAGCCGTATCACAATTTATTTTTTAAACTGAAAACATGGTCATTGCAATAGCTTAATTTCCAAATACTTTTTCCAGTGATTGCACTAAGTCAGCAGAGCAAATTTCAAGATGGAATTTCCCATCCCAATCAGCCTAGTACACAAAGCAATATTTGAATATGTAATTTAAATGTTACAATGAAAGACACTGATGGCTTTTTCCAACTGTTTCCTATTAGTTTTCAGATTAATGAATTACAACACATAGATACTTAGCACATGCATTTTTGAGAACCTGCTGTGCAACATCATGACGAGGAGTACCGCAGGCCATTGTTGAAAGAGATAGTTTTGTGGGGTTCTGTTTCTTAACGTCATTTCTGCCAGTGACAGGAAATATTTCAGTTCCACTATGCCCAATAGAAGCCTATCTGGAAGAAGTACTGGAAAAAAAGCATACATTAGAACAGCATTTTAAGCTTAAAATATAGTCAGAAAAATTCTAGAGCCGTGTGTTTATACTACTATTTTTGCTACCTACCAGTGACATTATGAACATTCTGTGGTATACTAAAAAATGTTGTAGGATACTAACAAAGAGGCCTTTAAAAGCCCCTCAGTTGGGGGGGAAGTGGAAAAAAAACACACCATAAGAAGGGGCAGGCAGACAGAGACTAGTGAGCAGCTCTGCACACACAGATGACTCATTCTGACACACTATACAGGTGAGGGTACACAGGAAAAACTTCAGTTAATGAAAATTTCCAGGAATTTTTTTCATGGAATTTTTTTTGTTCTCTGTCTTCACTTCCCTCCCCATAAATTTAAAGCACTCAGAAGTACTAGCAGTCCTCTAGAGAATTTAACCCAAACCAAATGTTTGAGCAAGGCAGACTCTGTTACAAAATCTCACACAACCAACATCCTTTAATTAAATGGGTAGCACTGTGTTTGGACGTGCATGAAAGCTAATCTGTAAGGAATACATACCCCTTGGACAATGCACTGCCCTCTGCTTTGGTCACCTCTATTTAGGTCACAAAGTCCACTGACAATCAGTAACACTGCCAGTTTGGTCCTGACCCTTCAGAGATGACTCTCTGCTGTAATTTCATAGGGATATTTTATTTTTTTTAAACTAAAAATTTCAGTCCTTGCAGGCTGTCAGGACAGGGCTGTATTGGAATTTATAAAAGATCAAAGCATGTAAAAACCTCTTCCTCCTAGAAACCTGAAGAATGTCTTAAAGATCCTATCAGGTACCTTTATTGTGCTTCTACATTAATACAGAGTAATTACTGAAGCCTTACTAATCCTGATGTGAAAAAAACCAATACAGTAACAGGCAAGCGTGAGTAAGTTTTGCACTGGTTTAGGCAAGAAAAAAAAAAAATGTATTTGTTGTTGAACCTAAGACCTAATGTAAACATTAACACACTAACTTTTGATTTTATACAGTAAACTGCATCTAGAAATTAATTACTACACAGAGCATGTATTTTACAGATCCGTGCAAAGAAAAACTTATCTGTAAGAATTAGGCATCAATGTACTTCAAGAAAAACAATGTATTATGGTAATAATGAAAAGATTTTTATTTAGGAGTCCATGCTCCTTTAAATAGTCTCATACTTCTAGAGTGCAAAGCTCATGTAACCTAATCTATGTTTTCCTCAAATCCCCACAAGTCCATTTACTTAAAAACACCACACTCCTGGACGGGTGCCTGGCGTACCAAACCTGTCCCGTCGTGCATATTTTTATAGATGTTACTAAATTAGGAAAGCAGAGTGGACTAAGGTTATGCCAACTTGGAAAAAAGAACAGGGTCTGCATCAGTTTGTGCCTTTGCTTTTAAAGTCACAACATTACAAGAAAAAATATTTGAACTTTATTAAGTATGAGAGACAGTAATAAAAGCAGAAGGGAAATGGGAGCGGGGGGGGAGGAGCAGCCTCATTTATTCCCCCTCATTTTGAGGGCTCTAAATCAAAATATGGAAAACAAGTTTACAAAATGAGTTAAGACTACATATTTGAATGCCAGGGTCTAGAATAAGAATAGAATTATTGGCATGCTGTACCCACGATCAGTGGAAATCTACTGTGAAAAGGAGGTAGGGAAGAAGTTGTCTTTATATGCCTTTAATTCAGATTTACTGAAATACCTTATATTGAGCTCTATTCAGAATTATTAGGTTGGGTATTCAAGAAGTCTTTACTGGTGAAATACTGGTATGAATAGTAAATACAGATATTGTACTTTATAGCAACTTAAAAAAACTGAGAGAAATGAATATGCAGTTTTCATGTCTCAAAGTTTCTCTTGCCCCCAATTAGCAAAGCAAATTCCTAAGCAAAACAGACCTAGCAATAATCAATTAACATTCTCAGGGTTACTTTATAAATAGACAAAGCAGTAATCAGCAATTATAGTTTGATTTATAATTTTAATAACAACTGAACCCTTCTTGTCATTACTATTGAAATTACCTATGCAAGAGAAGTGATCCAGTGTTTATCTGTAAGTTATATTTTTCAAAATTCACCTTCATGAGCTCTTCCAGCCTTCTAGAAGCACAAGTTGTTTCAGTTACACAAACTCACTGATCTTACCGCTATTCATTTCCTATTAACTTAGGAGGGTTATTAATTATGGAGAGATAATTATTAATTTCCTAGTAACGGGTGGAAAGACTCAATCCTCCCCAATATTAAATAAGATCAACCTCCAAAAGGTGTGGTCTTAACAAACGGAATGGGAACACCCAAGTTCTATTTCTGGCTAACACTGACTCCTGCTGTGGCCTGAAGCAAATCGCTTCTGTTAAAAACACTTTTTTTCCAGTCTATAAAATGAGGATAACACTCCCTTATCAGCTTCACAGGATCTTTCTCAAATGCTTTGAAGATGAAGTTTTATAAGCCTACAAATGTATTTTAATGAGGCTTAAACCAACTATATTTCTAAAATATTTTGCCTTGAACAGAAATGAAATGAAAAGTCTATGTGCTCTTAACCTCCCCTAAACACCATTGCAGTTCGCCCTTTTAAAATCACCAAAGGCAGATGAATAAATTTTCCTTCAGACTCTACCTAAGCAAAGCAAAATGGCAACAAGTGGATGCAATATGCAGAAGTCTTCAGAGACAACACGGAAATGTCAGCTTGAAATGGAAGCCACACTCTTCCTCACATGGAGAAGAAAGAGCATCTGCTAAACCTGCCTTTGACTCTCCCAGTATCCCCCCTCCAGCAACAGCAACTGCTGGTGCTCCCCAGTCACCTGCACTTTAGGAGTGAAGAAACAGCATCACACAGCTTACAGGAAGTTTGGGATTATCTGACTGCCTTTTTTTTTTTTTTCCCTGATCAATGCATTCAGCTCTTGGGTTTTAAGAGTTCCCTGACAACAAACACCAAGGGAAATGGTCTAGCCTCTTTACAGACAACTGCCGATACTATTTTTTTTCCCCCTTCTTAAAGGGAACTTTGCCAAAAGATGGGCTGGGATCATAAACCATACCCTATTCTTTGTTTAATTACTTAGCTTTTGCTCTCGACTTGGCAAAACATTAAGCTTTTCATTTTAGTAAATCTATAATTAACTCCAACATGTGCTGAGTAAACATAACCTCATTTTTAATTAAATCTTAGAACAAGATGCTACAACTTGCCATTTCTAAGAAGTATCTCTCAAGTAACACGCAATACAAAAAATAATAAATCTAATCCTTGGCAAATATGAAACTTGAGTCCAACTTTGAGTATAAGCAACCCTCTTTTAAGTCATCTGTTGTCTAAATGTACATTTACTAACTACAAAACCAAAATGTAAACCTGAAGAGCCACCGCTTCACATCAAAAGTTTCCAAGGCTAAAGTCAAATCAAATCTAAATGGTAACGCAGCAGAACTGAGAGATAACCTTGTCTTTGGGACTCCAGAAGGAAAGAATAATTTTTTCCAGTACATCTCACAGGACTTTTTTTATTTTTTAAAATGATGAAATAATTCCTAAACAGAAAATAAATATAATTTCTCAAGGATGGAGAGGTGAAGTATCATATGCATTATAAACATCAGAAACAAAGAGGAACTTTCTAATTAGCCATTCTTAAGTGAGAAGATTCAGGAAATTTCCTTCTGACAGCACATTCAGAATTCTAAATTGAACTGACACATCAATTCTCTGAATAAAGATAAATCTCAAAAAAAGTAGTTAAGCTACTATGAAAACAACGTCAGCTCTACGTTAAGCTTATACATGTAAAATATAATGTAACAATATAAATGTATAGCCATCATTTGTTTATACTCTAACTCTTCAAGATCTCTGGCATCACATATTTGCAAATGACCCTCAGGAATTTAGATTATTTAAGTGCTACAGTTAAATAGTAGAAAACTACACAAAACTTTACTTCATGTTCAAGAATTGTATATACCAGAGCCAAATAAAAGAACCAAGAAATAGAGAAGCTGTAAGATACACCATTTGCAGAACAAAAGAAATGCTGTGCATTTCAATGAAAAAAAGCTCAAGAGATTTTGTAATATTAAATCTCATCTTCTTCCTTATCTGCAACTCTTTTAATCAGCTCTCCTCTCAAAGAGAGTCTCTCAGTTAGTGATTCTGATTACCACAGAATCTAGATACTGATGACTCTGCATTAGGCAGAATCTGGTCCCCTTATTAACCTTATCCAAAACATATTCAAAACATGACTTCAAGAGAATTTCCCACAGCATCTTCTTCCAGCCATTTTATGCTTCAATTTCAACACACTTATTCGGGACAAAATTTTCCCTTTACTTCTCATCAAGTTGAGTTAGCCATCTTTCAGCAATTCTCACAACAATGAAGCTCGATGGAAGTCCAATTGTTTCAGGGGTAGCGCACAATTAAACAAAATCCCTGGTGGCGAAAGGACACGATCTTATTCACGGGTGACAAAGAGTTGGTAGCGTTTAATAAGCAGAAAAGTAGGATTATCGTTGACGCTACCAGAGTGCCACAGCACAGAAAGCGCCTTCTAATCTCCAAGGAACACAATTTCCATACTTCACCTAATACCCTTTTTCCCCTGAACAGCCCTGTATTGACCAATTCCTTCAGGAAACTAAGGCTTATGTCTTCATGCTGTCTGCATGTGTTTTCATCATGCTCCCCCAGCACCTCTCTTAAAGTAACTTTTTAAAACTAGTTGGACAATCAGGAGCAAACCTGAGAAGAGAGGACTTCATTATTAAATTCTCACAAGTTTTATGAAAACAGGTACTTGGAAACTAAAATGTTGCTCATCACATTGAAGATAAACTGCAGCACAAGGTCAATGGAGTGTGAAGAATGGCTACAATCAGACTGAAACCATAAACATTTACCCTCACTACACATACTATTTCAATTGGTTTAAGATTAGAGTTACGCTAGATTTCTGCAAGGCAAATCTTAAGTACTAAAAATGAATGTGAAGAGCACAACTGTGGAACAAAAACATTACAAATGGATAATGAATCAACATATGTTATTAATGCACTGTTCAGTTCTTAATCACAATTAAGGGAGACACAACAGAGAATCACTCTTAAAATATAAAATGGAATAGAAAAGTGTGGGTGTTCAGCCACTTAATGGCAAACATTTACCATCCAACTGTTCTGCAGTTGTAATGAAGACATTTTTTAGCACTTGATTAAGGATGCTACTAATAGTATCCTCATAGATATCCACAGAGTTTCAACAAAGACCGAGGGTTACTTTTAACACCAGACACTGGGAAGGGAGAGACAAGAGGAATGACAGGGCAATGACTCCAAAGTAAGCTTTTTATGTAATGACATCATTATGCTGCAAGTTGGCCTATCAGGTTACACAAGGTGAATACTGATCAGCTTTTCTTAACTGGATCCTCTGCTGTGACAAACAGTTTATTGCCATTTGTGTGATATATGCAGGATGAAAGAAAACGATGGTCACCAGCTTTGAAAATTTACTTAAATGACCATCACCTATACCTGAAAGCTGCTTTTTAATGCAGATCTTTACATTTTGCACAAGCTGCACTAGTAGAAGCTACATTATATCTTATTATGTATAACTTATATAGATAATATATAATTATTTACATCTTATAGCTATATTATAAATTAAGAGCGATTAAGAGCCGTCTTTCCCTAACAATGCATTGGAATGCAGTACCAGCATTCCAACAAGAAAAGCTTAAAGAAAGCTGTTAACACAGTAAAATGATGTACTGCAGTGAAATCACATCTCATCCTAGGTTTTGTTTTTATTTTATTAACTTGCATAGCTTTCCTCACAGAAAGCTATTTAACACTACAATGAAGATTCATGCTATCAATCTAATTAAGGAGAAAATAATTCATCAAAACTTACCATTTTATTCTTTTTTTTTTAATTGCTGAACATAAATGTTATTTTCAAACAAAGATTTTGTTATCTAAACCATCTTTGAAATCTTTGCAATTTTACAAAGAAAAGGATTCTGAAAATATGTTTGGAAGCTCTCTTCAGGAAGTGTCATGTTGAGGAAACACTCAGGGCAGTAGATTACCTCTCCAGTGGGCAAACTCTCCAGTGTAAGTGAAAGATTAATCTTGCTGGGACTGATAACACTCAAATTGCCTGACATCCAGTCACGCTGATTGTGACAGCATCTGAACAGACAGGATTAGTAACGATAGCAGTAATGGCACATGTATAAACCAGTGATACACTGCCAGCAAAACCAGAAAGACCAGACACCACCAGATTCTGTGAGTCAGAAGTAGGCAACAGTAGTATTATTTCTAAGCAAGAAAAATTTTCATGCACGCTTGGGACAATGCTCACATTTTGTAAACTTCAGGAGAAGTTAAATGCAGTGTGTCTATGCAGCCGATAGCAGTTCCTAATCAAATGTGGTAGACTCAAAATCAACTCTTCAGTAATGTAAATTATCCTTTTGAAAGTCTTTTTTGGAACCTTTTTAAGTTAATGTGTGAAGTTTTGCAGAAAATGTGTCACTTTTTTTCTTTGAACAAGTCTTTCTTTCATGGTACAGCACCATAAGGTAAATTATCTTTGAGGAACATAAAGCACACTCAAGACACTCCTTTCTTTTGAATGTAGGACATCTGAAAATTGATGGAAATTTTATTGGCCTTGGGTCATAATGTTTAACAGGTTTATCTAATTTCATTCCAGAGCATTTACATAGTCAGATTTTTTTTTTTTTTCCTTTCTAATCATAATAAGAACAAGTCAAAGGATGATTAAGCTTATTATGCTTAGAATAATACATGGAAAGGACAGCTAGATTTCTGCACCCAAAACTTCAAGGAGCAATTGTAATACATTTCTTGAGGACAAGCAATGTGAACTTAAAAACTAATGAAGGTCACATTGAGAAGTTAGTTAAAATTAGAGCCAAAAGCTAATCCTGTTAGATTAAGTTAGACCAGTTCTTCTGAAATGCTGGCCTTAGACTTTTATCATCCCTGCAGATCAGAAAATGCAAATACACCAGAGAAAGATTAAAAAAAATTAAAAAAATATTCTACAACCTTCATCATCTTATCTGGAAAGATATAAGGGCAATGAAAGAGGAGTAAGCAGTTATGTCTGCTTATCGAAGTATTTAGAAGGAAAAAAATAATAATTCAAAATGTGCCTATGGCCAACTTTTTCTGACTTTGTGTCACATTTACTTGGAATAAATTTTGCTTTTCTATTATAAACTAGCAAGACAAACTTCTGTTATTTACTGTCATAGTGAGGTAGAACTGCCACAGGCAAACCTACTAGACATATGTCTTTTTAGAAAGCACAAGAATGGGGCTCCTGGGCGAAAAGGCTTGGAATTCTTTATATTCTGGAAAATTGGAAGAAACATCATTTTATCATAACGACAGTTGTCCTTGGCATTTTGTGTCTTCAGAAGGAAGTTCAATATTTACTTGATACAATGGCAAAGACAAAGAGATACATTTTTTTCCCCCCACTTGGAAAGAATGTCCATACAGCATGACTTTTTCCTCACAAGGGTATATTTAGTACAATACATACGATGGCAATTCCTGCCTAGTCTTTAAAAGCAAGTTGTACAGTGCTTCAACTGTAAGATACAACTAAACCTAAAGCAGATCACTCTGCACATTAAGTTCAAAGGGAATTTGTCAGTGCTCTAATCCCTCACGCATTTGTACTTACCTGCAGGTAAATACTTGAGCTGGTTGTTAGCCAAGCGGAGATGACGTAAAGATCTCAGGCGGCCAATCTCTGGACACACAATTTCGAGGGCATTATCACTTAGGTCCAGAAACTGCAGTTTAACGAGGGAGCCAATGGCTTGTGAGAGAACAGATTAAAACGTGAATGTGACCCAACAGTAATGTTAAAAATCTTAACAGGGCTATGAGAGGATAAAAAGCCACAGTACCCAACACCTGTGTCCGAGCACATTTTGGTGTAGCCGGTCTCCCGACCGAATGACATGATTTGTGGAAATGCTTATCTATCTAACAAACAGTACTGCTGGCAGTGAGACAGGGAAGGAAAAAAAACCCAAACAAATAAACAGTGATGTACAGAGCACTCCCATTCCTAAATTCCCCTCAGACGATTCCGCTCTGAAATCACTTTTTCCATTCCTTTGCTTTGAGCCTGATTTATAGATTCAGAAAGAGTTTAAAGTACTTTCCTGCAGCTGGGCACACAACTCTGCATTTAAGACAAGGAAGAGAAACTAGTACAGGTTCTTAATACTTCAAATCTGTCAGAATATAAGCCAGCAGAGTATTCTGTAGAAGACACTCTGGCTTTTTGTTCCCATAGATAAGTGCCATTTTGACTTTTCACTCTCTGCAATTAGGACTGAAGCAAACAGCATTTAGGTGCATTTGAGAATTCATTAAAAGAATTTAACATAGCATAAACAAGGATATTATCCACTAAGAGCTACACTGGTATATTTTGTATGAAAATCTTTAATGTTTTATGGGAAAATAAAGGAAAAATGGGCCTCTTCAGAGAAGAAAAATGAATATTTTATGATTCCTGCCACTTATTATGAGCTGGTAGATTACTTACCTTCAGGTACAACAACTATGTTATTTGAATGAAGGTACCTGGGGGGAGGAGAAAAAAGCAGAGGACACCACCTGTTACCCTCAAGGACTTCTGCTACATAATCAGTTTGCAAAATATCCAATTTCAGACTGAAAGAGCACCCTCAAAGCCATTCCTCTATGACCACAAAAGCTGTGGAAACTGTGTAAACTGGCAATGGATAGGTACTTAAATTTCATTAAGACTACTAAATGATTAAGATAAAACTAAAAGAGAATACATACAATTACATACTTACATACAGTTATTTAAAACAAAACATTCACAGTTACAATAATAATGGGCTTTAGTTTTGAGAGTCATAAGAAGAAAACAAAAAGGAAAAAGAATAAAGAAGACAGAATAAGCAGAATGAACCATGCTTGATCACCCTGTTATTCCACACTAAATGCTGAGCAAGAAAAGCAAAAGCAGCTCAAACCCACACAAGTTATACAGTTATAAACATTTTGCCCTGCACATAAACTCCCATATCTTCACTGACTGAAAAAACAAGCACATGATCTACTCACTGCAAGGGGGTTTTTCAAACCTAGAGTACATTTTCCCAAAGCCAACCCAAGCTACCACAGGGGTGCAGGTAGTTCCTGAGGGTGTCCAGGTCTCTCCTCAGAGCGTTCAGCACCCTCTGCTGCAGCACTGCCAGTACTACCAGTAACATCACACACGGTTTAATTTGGCATCCACACTGCCATAAACAAGCAAACGAGTCTTGTAGAAGGGTAACAACATTTTCCAAGTGTTGATATCTAATTGTGAAGGAATAGCGAGTACTTAATGTCCAACTGCTTCAGCACACATGGAAATTATTTGTACAGTGTGTTTTTTCCATTCTATTCAAACAGCATTTCCTAAATTAGGAGCCTGTCTTTTCAGGAAACAAGGAAAAAAGCCATATATTAACATGTCAACTGCACGGAGCAGCTGAGCCTTCTCTTGTTCTGTCAAAACTGCAGACAGTTACAGATTAGTAAAAATGTAACAAAGGTTAAGGATAGCAGATATGTTTGTAGAAAACCTTATACAGAACCTCAGGATGAGAAGTCTCCTACTTACTTCAGCTGCAGTTCCTGAAAATACTTGTGAAATAATTCATTCAAGCCAAAAAAAAGTCTGTATGAGGATCTACACCTAGTATCACAGCATGAGGGGCACAATATACAAAGAAACAAAGACAACAGTGGAGTTTTTAAAACTACATAGTAAATAGCTAAGGATGTAACTTTCAGGAAAATAAAAATCAGTTAAGCTTGCCTTTCAAAATTTAAAGCTACTCTAACAAAGTATTACTTAAATAAATCCTTATTTTGTGGTCTCATTTGTCAACAAAACATCTTATTATCGTCTGATGAAAAACTGACTTGTACTATTAAAGCTACCCAAACCACAGGCCCACTGCAGTTCTCTCTAGACCAGCAGAATGTGTGGGATAATGGTGGTACAACTAAGCTTTACTGAACTTCAAATAATTAGGTTTGACTCCTACAATTCAGTGTTTGGAAGAGATTATTTAAAGTTGTAATTTATAGAGGTTTTCCGAAAGGCACCATCAGATAAGATGGAGATTTCCTGATGCCCCATGGCAAACCATTAAATACTAAGTACCTCAAACACAAAAATATTTATTTTACTGCTTCAGAGCATAAACATACTCTCAAGACATGAGCATGATGAGACAAGACCGTCTCTTAAGCAAGTTGGAGACTGCAGTGACCTACAAAACAGTACAATTATACTGTGGTCGCATGTATCAGAAAGGTGTGGTTTCAAGGGCCAAAATAAGATGAGGAGATCAGACAGCTGAACACGTCACACTCCTTAGATACACACCTCCTCCTCTCTGGAGCCTTCCATTAAACAAACAGAATCAACGGTCCATCAGTTACTTCACTGAAAGTGAGCCAAATAAGTTAAAAGGGAGAAAGAGGATGACTCTTTTAACCTTCCCACTGCCAATCCTACCATATAATGGAATCATAACCTTACAAGAAAAGGGAAGAAAACATTGACTCAGGGGCTTACAGCTTAAGATTAATTGCCAAAATAATACAGTTCACATGACACCCATTTTTGGATAACCTTGGATAAACTCCTCTGCCTACAGCAGTCATCATTACATAGTTATTACTCCCCTCCTGCTTCTATTGGACAATCAGTGACTTAGCTCAAAAAACCCACCCCACTTACTACTACAGTCAGCAAGACTGAGACAATAGTAACTCTGGTAACTGGGGTAGAAATGGCAGCTAAGGGATGGGCTGGAGGCAGTAACCTGTTTCTCTGGCTCTGTCACAACCATCTAACCATTTCATTTGGAGGCTCCAGTGCTTTATCACAGTGACAAGAGTCTGCACAGGAGTTGGAGTGTAAGTATTTTTTCCCCTAGCAGTTGAGACATTTGTACAACAGTTCTTGTTATACAATAAACAAAAAATTATAGAAAAAAAATAAATTAACGTGGGACTGAATATATCTGAGCATACCTCCTTTAAGAAACAAAAAAACCCCCAAAAACTAACAAAGAATGACCCTTTCTTGCCCTCCAAGAAAACCCTTCACACGTAAGAGGTAGATTATGTGCAAGCAATACATTCTAGCAGTATTTTAAGATAAGATGGATCAGCATAATAAAAGTATATTAGAACTCCTACATAAACTCACAATTCCACGAGGTTTGGAAGCTTCTGTGCAAGGTTTTCTGGCTGAAAAAGAGTTAGAGATTTTTTTAGGTTTCAAAACAAAAAAACCCCAGACACACACATATTGTGTCCCCAGCTCATTTTAATAACCATACTAAAACACATCAGCAGCTAGTCACAGCAGAAACAGCAACAAGGAGCTCCTATACAATACCCTTTTTCCACATCCCCAGACTGCATGTTCTCCATCAGTGCAATCTGGGATATATCAATGGGGAACAATTTGCTATTGAAACAGAACTACAGCCTGGAAGTGACATTAATCTGTCCTTAACCAAATAAATGGCAGCCAGACTTCTGAGGCAGAAAAGATGGATTATCAAAATCCCACTTTACAAAATATATTCAAATATATTTGGGTTAGCTGAAGCCAAGAGACTGCTGAGAAGCTTGCAACCTTTACAGACTTCACAGCAGAACAAGAACTATACAAGATGTCTAACTGTAATGTATTTTATTTTGTAATTCTGCTAAACTGGGAAATGACCTACAAACTTTATGAGGATTAATCAATTACCACCAAGACAGAAGTGCTGAATCCATCAAACTAGATTTCCATATTTACATATTAACATGCATATAATTTCCTAACTGCTAACTGATCCCTAGCTGCAATTCTGGTTTTTTTGATGGCATTTATAGCCATGCACGTGTATTACAAAAGTGGCTTCACAAGTTTCTGAAGTCATGGTGGTAACCATACTCAAAATCATTCAAGGTTAAGACAGCGTTATTGCTTAAGGTATCTACCTGAAACATAGAAATACTTTACTGAAGAAAGTTTTGACAATACATATATTTGGAGAAACAAATGAATTCTAAAAGCAGCTTGATCACACGACAAATTTTCCTGTTAAAAAAAGCCTAGCAATTTTCACTGTTACATAAATTTAAGGTATATTATTATCTAAAATACTTAACTTTGTGCTTATAAATTTATTATGAAGGAATATGCTAGCCTGAAAATTAATGTCGTAATATTCTTATGCGGCAAACACGCCACATCCTAGATCTAAGCAGAAAAAATAGGGGGTTTTTTAACTATGGAGCAGCAAATGATGGCTCAATAAATAAATCCCTTGAGGTCAAGAGCCAAGAAACAAGCAGTATCTAATCCGGTTTTGCCACCTGCTGGAAGGTTTACTACAGTACAGCTACCTTCTCGGCACACAATTTATTTCATTTGGTCAAAAAGAAAAGCATGAACTGGGGAAAATATGCAAAGGCTGCAACATGCCCAAGTACAAAAAAACCCCTTCAAGCTTTAATTTAACAAAGAGGGAATGCGAGGGAAAAAACCCCAAAAGCCAACATCTCACTGTCATCCTACACCCTTCATTAGAACAAGCACACTAACTTGAATCGCAAACTGTTTTCACACTATAGATATTCTTATTTTTGCTTTATCTACTTCATGCTGTAAGAAAGCTGAAGTCAGGAGACACAACTTTGCAGTTTAGCAAGTCTGTAATAGAAATTCTGTGTGTCACAGAATCACAGAAAGGCAGGAGTTGGAAGGGACCTCAAGATCATCTCATCCAACCCCCTGGCTAAAGCAGGTACACCCAGAGCAGGTCTCACCTTCTTGAGCACCACAATAACAACAGGTCTGTGTCAAAGTTGTTCAATACAACATCCTACACTACTATTGAAATGAAGATTAAAAAGGACCTATTCGTGACCCATCAATTGAGAGGTAGAAGTCTGGTCTCTGTTGGTGAGATGACAAACACCGATGATAAATGAATCGTTGAGTCTACCATCAGTTTCATGAAGTTTGCCTTCCCCTCACACCCACTGGAGACTTGGGAAAAAGTACACTGTTGATCTCTTTGCCCTGAACATCATGGCATATTCTGAGTCAGTCAATTAAGAACAACTGTTCTTTGGTATGGCTAGATCATGCTTCTGACAGTGCCATCAAGGCAAACATGTATTTCATTTTAATAGGTGGGGAAATAGGATTATTGAAAGGCTAATGTTATCAGTCAAGCATTAAACGAGGAGACACTGCAAGCAAGACCTGATGCTGGGATACAGGTGTGCTATACAGCTTCTTGATCCAGTCATTATGTCAGAGCCCTCTAGCATTTCTGTCTTGCCAATGAAGATGAAAATGAAATTATCCTTAGACAGGGTATGTGTAAGTTCTGTCAGTGTAACTATTCCAGACTTACATAGATCTGTCAAGGACTAGGGTCATTTTAGAAGAGCAAAGGACAAGAGCTGATTTAATCAACATTTTTCCCAATTCTGAAGGAAAAAATCAGTAGGACAAAAGTATCACCTTGCTCTAAGGAAATATAGTGCAGGTTTAGTTTTCATAATTGCTAATAATGCATATGCAATTTAAAGTATTTATTGATGAGCTAATATTCATTATCTTGAATAGAATCAAAAGAGCACAGGGCTGAAAGAGACATCAAAACTGTCCTTCTCAGACAGGATCACCTCTCAAAGAAATAGGTACATTTTCTCTCTCAAAAAGTCTCAGTGAAGTCTCAGCTTCCTTCAATCGCCTAGTTGTTTTCAGCTACCCTCAGATGACATTCCCACCTCTGCACTCCCCACCTCCTAACTAACTTACTACTTCTTTAATGAAATTGAGAGTATTATTTGTCCTACCAGCAAAAGAAATTCATCATGAAAATACTGCTTTTCTAAAAATACCAATTACTGCTGCTCTCCCCCACTCCTACCACTCTGTATTTTCTCTTCTCTGTCCTCTCTTTTGCAAGCAGAATTAACCTACATCTCTTGACTGTCTCTCATAGGGCATGTCCTCTCCAAATCCCTTGTTGCTTCCTTCTAGGTTCTTTCCAATTTACCTAGATTGTTCCTAAGTATGAAACGCACACCAGACTCAAGTCTTTGCTCCAGCTTGTGCTTTTAACAGCATCCAGTAATTATTCCCTTCTGCTTTTAATGAAGATTGTTAAACTTTCTTGCTCCAAAAAAGACACCTGCCTTTTTTATAACATGCTTCTGACTTGATGTGTTTTAGTCCACTGAAACTTTCAACACCTATTCTGCTGAACAGGCACTCAGTGAATTAGACCCAATTTCGTTTGCCTAGGTTCTAACTATAGCAAATGAGATTTCACCAACTCCTATTATGATAAAGTTACCCTGGTCAGTTTGAATCCTAGTGTTCTGCTACATGCTGTTTGCAAGTAATTCTGCCTATGTAAGATTTACATTTAAAGTATCGTTTCAGTTCCTTTATCCCAGGTCTCAATTACAATAGCAAATAGTACTGGACAAGAGCTGCCTCCCTTCTTTGATACATCTTCTGTTGACAGTCACCATGATTAATTAGTCTTATGCCATGGTACACACCTATTGGCCAGTAGTATTGACAGATGGAGAGGAAAACTGAATTGAACTGTTACCTGCAAGACTTTGGTTTGGCTTCTATTTTATAATTGCTTTGGGAAAAAAACCAACAGGCTCTAACATGTGAAAAGTGACATGGAAAACTCTCCTCACTGTTGTTTCACCTTTTGAGCAGTACAAACTTCATGAACCTTACACCACTAAACAGCCACTCAATTTCACAAAGCAGAACTGTTTACAGTCTTCGGTTAATATTTAAAGCAGCTTTAACTGGTAGCCATGAATCCTATCCTCCCATTACATTATTAAGCAAAGGACTTGCCTAAAACTAAACAGTGCCAAAATAATTCTCTACAGTACATACAAAGTTAAGTGACTCATTCAAGATGAAAAAGAAGGCACAAAATCTTGATAATTCTTTCAGCTTTTGTCACAAGAAGTGATTACTTTTATTGAGGAATTCTAGTGTATCACTGTCAAAGCCTTAAACACTATTTCTTAAACTGGAGTGCTGGACTTTTTCTAGGAAGCACTGAAAAACACACCATTTTAGTGAATTTTAAGTGGTCAGGCCCTCCAGCTTCTCTGCCCTGGCTATTATTTTACCTGTCATATTATGGGAGACCCCCAAGAAAAAAAAACCAAACTGAATTACTTGGAGACTTGACCCTATTGACAGTGTCTGTAGAGTCTTAGGAGTTTAGAATAAATCACAGTCATTTAACTAGCTCACAATGAATTCTGAGGGCACAACATTCATTCAGGGTAAGAATTTGTTCAGGGAAAAACAACGACAACAAAAAAAACCCACAACAGAAAATGCTGCAACCCTGAAATTACCTGTTCTCCTATCAGTTGCAGCCCACAGACACAAGTTTTCACTGGCACCTTAACAGCAAGCTTTGAATTAGACCCTGGGACTGACAATGCCTTTAAAATAATGCACACACCAAGGTAAAATTGTTCAGCCTAATCAAGGAAAGTAGACTACACCTACACACTATCAGCTAACGACAGAAAGGCCTGACCACCGACGAGAGCAAAATTTATAGCAATTTAAAAAAACCCAACAACAAACCTCATAAGCAGATCTTCACAGAGCTTCAAAAGGGTAACCATAAAACATCACAACCTGTCATTTATTATACTCTACATTACCTGTGCAAGTTCAAACATAATACAACCAAATATTCATATTTAGTAATGGATTATATCATTCAGGATCAGATTTGCTCCAACATACTTTTTTTAAAAAACATTTTCTTGTTTTTTCCTATTCCAAAATTAGAATTCCTAAACATACAGACAGAAAACATTACAATAAAGAGGTTGTCGTACCAATGTTGTCAGGGAATTTCTTTTCATGTAAAGTCTCTCCAAGTACTGCAGCCCCTCATCTTTCAGTAGCTCCAAAGGGAAGTGATGGAGATTTCGGTAATTCAAGAACAAGTTCTTGTGCCTTTCCAGCTTTGCCTCAGAGATTGTTTTACATAGTTCTGATGCCATGACTAATCCTGCTCCCAGCACCACATCTAGTGCACTGCATCTTCTGAAAGCAGACCCATTTCTAAGAGACAAAAAGAGAAAAAAAAAAAAAACCAAAACAGTTATCAAGGTGTATGCCATGAGTTCTTTTACCAAAAAAGCTAGTTACTACATATTCACTGAAAAGTTATCTAAACACACTTGTTGTAGTCATTCCATAAAGAAAGTACCCAGAACATCCACACCATAAGATATGTTAGAAGCAAGTGTTTGACTATTTTCTGGATGAAGTTTCAGCATGTTTTTGGACTGGTAATAACAAGATCTTAAGGTATATGTAATGCTTTGTTTCATCCTTTCCCCATGGAGCTTTCAGGTAATTCTGTCAAAGTTGCCACCACCAGAAAAAGAAAACAAAACCCCGACCTCTCTCTACTAACCATTATTGATGTCCTACATCTATTCTGTGAAGTCTGCTACAAGAAGAACCCACAGATCCCAAGAGAAATGCACAATTTATTAGAGGATTTGTTATCTTCAGATGACTGAAATACTTTGATGTAGCTTTTAATCCAGAATGACAAAAGGCAATGAAAGTTTGTTAAACTTTCCCATGTAAAAGCATCAGAAGAATTTATCAGTTGGAAGAGATATTGGGGATGGACAGCCAGTTAGGACATCTTAAAATAATAAGCTAATACATGAGAAATCTGAAACTTATAATAAGAAAACTTATAGAGAGCTACATGTGAGAGCAGATATTCATCTCTCTTTCCTAAAAAGAAAGCCAGAAAGGACTAAATGTCAAGCTTTAACTGACAAACAGCATTTATTTTTTACTGCCCCATGAGCACTTCTAATCACAACTTAGGTGTAATATCCTGCATACCTTTTCTAGTCTTGAGTTATCCCCAATTCAAGCCCTGCTAAGACCAGTTCTACAAGCAAATGATTACCCTGTTGAAAATGCTGTATGAAATTAGAAAGTCTCAGTCCAGCTTTGGTTAAGCAGCATTTGTATGAGAAGAGCAACCACTGCTGAAACAGCTATCCTAAGGAGACAGGGGATGCACAGTGCTGGCCCTTGGCACTAGCAACATTAAAGCTCCCTTACTTCAGCAGATAAAGGAAATTAAGCCACTACAATTTCAAACTCTGTATCTGTTATCAGCATTAAATAAGACAAAGAAAAGCATTTGAATTTTTAATGCACCTTGTGCGAAAGTATTTGACCATTAACTGCTACGACATAGTACTGAAAAGCCATGAAGACATAAGACACATAAACATCAAATACCCTGCCAGTTTATACAGAGATGCTGTTTAAGGTGTTCTGCACTTGTGGACTTCTCTTTAGAGTTCTGACTCCACACTGGACCACGTTTAGCCACAGCATGTAGACACACACATACATGCCCCCAAGTGCCAAGTCCACTCATAACCTACTCTATTTTGGCTCTTGCTTCAAAGGAAAGCCCTCCTACTCCCTTCCACCACCAGCCAAACTTTTCCTCTCTAAATACATTTTTTTTTCCAGAGATGAGACACGGCACTGCCAAAAAGGAACGGACACAATCGCAGCCTTTAAGAAAAGGAAAGATGAGGGCTGATAACACCCGGCGAGCCTGCGAGAGCCCGCCGTTCCACAGGGACTGGGGAAGACAGAAATAAGCCCGCGCTGTGCCCAGGACAGGCAGCAGAGGCGGCGGGAAGGGGGGTGACTGACACGGGGAGGCTCAGCAGACCCCCAGACCTTGCGGGACTGGGGAGGGGGAAGAGAGGGCACTGAAAACTTGGCGGAGCCGCAGGGCACGAGAGCAAGAGGCTAGGAGGTGGGGCTGCAGGAAGCCGCGCCGCTCGGTGCCCTTCGGGGGCCGGTCTGTCACGGGCGGTGCGGGAGTAGGAGGGGTCGCCACCGTCGGAGGCCTGTGAGGGCGGAGGAGGTGGCGGGAAGCCGCTCCCACAGCTGAAGGGAGGCAGAAGACGGGCAAGGAAGCCGGGGCCTCTGCCCGGGAGAGGCTCACGCCCCCTCACGGAGAAGGCTCCGTGCCCCGCTGGGCAGGTAGCGGGGAGCAGAGCGGCCGGAGGGACCCACACGCTGGCCCAGAACCCGATCCGCCCCGTCCCCTCCCTCCAGCCAGGAGGAGAGTCACTCACCGGCCGCGGTGCCGTCGGCGCGGGGATCGGCCCGGCCCAACCCGACCCTGCTGCTCGCCGCCGCCGGCCCAAGCACCCGCGGGCGGGGCGGAGCGGGCCGCAGCCGCGCGAGACCCCGGCCGCCACACCGCTCTCGCGAGACTCCACGCGCCCCTCCACAAACACCGCCCCCGCACCGCCCACAACCGCCTTTCACCCAATCAGAGGGCGGCTCGCCGCCCGCCAGCCAATCATAAGTTCCCCTTACACCTCCGTCAGCCAATGGGAGGGCGCCCCACCTCAGCGCCTCGCCCGCCTCCTGCTGCGGCCGAGGGACGGGTGTGAGGGTCGGCGTGGTGGTGGCGATGGGAACGGAGACCGGGAGCTTCCTTCCATCCTGGTGGGTCTCCTTGGGCAGCATGTGGGCTCAACTTGCCCTCCCCGGTGTATACACGGTTCCCGGAGTTAACAGCGCCTGTCCCCGCTGAGCAGCGTTTGAAGGGGAATGTCATTGGCAGGTAAAAGTTGTGTTGGCCGCAGACCATCCTCCCGGCCAAGCCTCGGTGCAGCCAGCGCTGCCTTTTATCCCTCTGCTGACAGCAGGCTGCAAACCCTTAGGCAGTCCTGCCTCTACTGCAGCCTGCCCCTCACAGCCGGTTTTATCCGTGATAGTTGTTGGCGTGTTGAAACATGTAACAAATTCATAGAATACCACCTTGGAAGGGATTTCAAGGATCATCTAGTCCAACCTTGTATGATAAACAATATATATATGTAGTTTAAATGAGATAGCCAAACACCCTGTCGAGCTGACTCTTAAAACTGTCCAGTGTGGGGGAATCCACCACTTCCCTGGGAATGTTATTCCAAAGTCTGATTATTCTCATGGTGAAAGGTTCTCTCGAGTCCAATTGGAATATCCTCAGGAGTAACTTGTACCCATTACCCCTTGTCTTCTCCATGTGACTCCTTGTAAAAAGGGAGTCTCCATCTTCTTAGTAGCCACAGAAATATGGAAACTCAATTTACCTCCGTGCTGTTCACCTGATTTTGATCTGATGTGTATTCACGCACACGGAGATGACCCAATACATAAATCAAATACGTAAATCCTGTCCTAGGGAAGGTCGTCTTTGTGTTATGTCAGTACTCTCATGATAACAAATTCCCTCATACTCAGAATATTTGACGTTACTGGGTATTAAAAGTTCTTCTTTGCTGAAGATTAGCCCTACCAGCTGCCTAAAAAGGAATCCTGGCTGCAGAAACCCACTTTCTAGTTCCCACAGACTAATTAACATAAACTTGTCTTAACAAGATGCACAGAGCAGGTCTGCAGGGGAACTAAGAAGCTGAATTTAGAAGATTAATACCTTGCAGAAGGCATTTTTTTCTCTCCTATATATTCACAGAACTTTGACTTGAAGCAAAGAAACATTCAGAAAAAAAGATTTTTTTTCTTGCAGACTCATTCCTCTTTTTCAGTTCTAAATAAAGAATATCAATCCTTAATTGCTCATTTGTCATTTTCCTACGCTTGAAAGACAATAATTGATTTTGAGAAGTACACTTGCTCAGTCTTATGTGCCACTTGCAGGCTTTTTGAAGTAATTTTTTTTTCTTCAGATAAATTGATTGAATTTTGATGAAGTAACTTGAGATTAAATAATTTACCCTTCAAAATTCAACATCCTCCATATTTATTGTATCATACTGCACACAATATTCTTACTGTGGCTGATAGTACTTGCCTGTTTTTCTCAGCTAGATGTCAAATTCCAGGAAGTGGCCTGCTTGTATACCACCATGGTTTTAAACCCAGCAATTACGTCACGCTTCTTAATGCTGCTTTGGTCCCACGTTATAAATATCTGAGAAATTAGAAGTTAAGCATACTTCAGACCAAAGTAGAAGCTGAGTATGAGCACAGTTAGCAACGCATTCCTCAGAGGGAATTCAATGACGTGTCAAACCAAATGTTTTCCAAGATATTAAGTCATTGATCAGGACAGAAACTGTGTTCCTGCCTTCTTCCACTAAAGTGCAGACAGGAATGATGAATTTTTTTTCCTGGGAGACCTGCTCTTAATGGAGCCAGGACACTTAATGTGTTTCTTTACACATATGCTCTCATTTTTTTGGTTGGGAATTTTTTTAGACAGTAGCTACACTCTGTTATTTTCGAGAGCTAACTTTTGTCTGTTTCTTCTCACACCAACAAAAGCACTAGAGATGTGAGAGCAATGCTAAAATGTCTTTGGTTCTGCTCTGTCATGAAAAATAATCAACCCTCAGAGTGTACCTTCAGTGATTATAAAACATACCATACCCGAGGATTCAACGTGAAGTGCAGGAGCAGGTTAGCATCACTGAAGCTATTAGAGATGTTAATATATATAAAGTACTGGGGCTGTCAATATTTCAGTGTTTTAAAACTGGGGATTTGAAAGAGTATTTTTTAAATCTCTCTTTTGTTTTCTGAGTTGAGAGGGTTCCTACTACCAGTATTTAAAATGTCTTTTCCCTACTGACAATAATTTATAGGATTTTTTCCAGACTGCTTTACAGTTGGCTGAAGAGCCTGTAGAACAAGATGAGCTTTTTCTTTGCCAAGACAAACAAACATCCTCACCCACCTCAACTATATTACGATTTTCTTGCTTGTTCCAGAGCTGTATCAGGTTCCTACCAGCTATACTGAGATAAGTGGCAGTTAACTTATAGCTTTATGATATCCACCAGAATTTATAATGTGATTTGAGTATTCACACATCACTTTATCTTGCTTCTTTCCTCCTGAGGCTGTCACTCAGGCTCTTCTATTGTCTTGTGTAGCCTGCAATCATCACCCTCATTCAGTCTCAGTCTTTTCTTGACCGATGCCATCACGATCTCCCAGGCTTGTATCATCAAATCCTACGCAGTGCTTCTAAAAAGTGCTGCTGTCTCAGATCTGAAAGCTGATCTCTGCAGCTCTGATCCTGCCCAGCACAGGTGTGCAGTCTTGCCTGTGTAGTCACAAGGCTAAAAATGATGATGAGCAGAGGAGGGGGCATTGGAATCTGATCTTCCATTAAGGAAAGCACTTGCCCTGTGTTTGCCAAGTCATTCCCATCTAAGAAGTGAGACGAGCGGGACACCCTTTATGTAGATTTCCTTACCCTAGTTTAATTCTTCATTTTGTGCTTGCAAGCATAAGGAACAGAGGGACTTGACTTTACGTATTGCTCAGAAGGATGACTGGTCTTCTCTGTGCCTACATAAAGAAACTAATAACACTTGTTTTAAAGTGTGACTGCAAAGAACCGGATTTACCTGGTTTGTGGTTGCTACTGCAGCTGCAGTAGTTTGAAGACCCACCTTCATCAGTTGTTTTACTGGAACAAATCCAGTAACTGGAGCAAATGGGCACAGCTCCACTGGTGATCCCTTGTTTGTGCCAAACTTACACAAGCCAGATGAAAGTTGTGTGAGTAAAAAGAGATGATGATACATTATCCGATTTATTACATGAGGTAGCTTTGGGAAGATGCAACTGGAAATACTCTTTGTATAGTAAAGCTTTATGCAGCCATTTTATTTTGTTTTGCAAAGTGAAACATGAAGAAATTACTTTTATTGAGGATTTTATGACAAGATTCATACGTCTCAATTTCAAAGATCTGGGAGATCCAAAATGTCTTACTGAGCTTTCACTTTTGAGTTCTGAGGTTCAGCCTCCCTGATAACCCTGGGTGAGTCTTTTTCACCCAGTACTGTGAACACCACTTATATTGAATCATGTGCATTAAATTAGACTTAATAAATTTGGATTATGATCAAAATATCCACTGAGCAATTAAAGGTCAGTTATTAGCAGCAGCAAACTTTAATGTGATTGATGTGTGACAGGAAAAGTGTGTTTCTCCTTTAAGGTAAGATAACCCGCAAATATTTTTATCTCTTCAGTGTGTTAACTAACAGTACAAGATGGGCTTTTGTGGACGTCACAGTATTCTGAGAATGACAGTGAAGCAAAAATCCACCACTAAGCACTAAGCTCATGCAGTTATATCTGGTACAGAGAGGTCCTGTGGGTTGGAGGAATCTTCTAGGTACAAGGAATCAACAGATCATCCAGCGATCCATGGATGCCTTTCAGCTTTAGGTTCTCCTTGCTGAAGGGTTGATGTGTACTGGAGTGTTAGCCTATGGCATGCACAAGGATGGAAAGCTCTGGTAACCCAGGGGACTGTCTGGTAGATCTGCCAGGTCTCACAGCCAGTGAACTTCTTTTCCATGGTCAGACAGGAGAAGAATCTGCTTAACACATACTTAGGATGTTGGGAATGGTCTAGGAAAATGGCAGAGCTCCCCCTTACGTGGCAGAATTCCAGCATGGGGGCTCAATGGTTTGTGCTCTCCTTTTGTCTTCTGCTTATCCCTAGAAAATGGATGTTGCCTAGAATTTTGAAGGGTCTCATGCAGTTGAGTATTCAATTTCATTTTCTTCTAGAATTTCAAATATATTCTACTTACCCTTGTTTTCACTTCACAATGTCTCACGTAATGCTTTTTCAGTGTATACAGCTTTCATATACACAATGACACAAGATCTGGGTTTAAATTTTGAGAATTTAGGATCTGTTCTTTCCACAGGCGGGTTTGTTGCATGACACTTACACTCTGATTTGTCTCTCATACCAGGAAGAAATAAACTTACTAATACGCTCTAGTTTTACTGATGGAGAAAGAATCCATTCTACGGAAAGTCCCGGCTGTTCTTAGGAGGTCTTTCCTAACTTCCAGTTAGTAATGTTAGTGTAGTGACAAAGCTGTCTAATTTGAGTGGGATAAAGTCACAGTGACTCATCACAGAACTGCTAACTTCGATTTCAGAAACCTTTAACTTAAAACGCTGGCTTCTGCAGCAGTACCGAAAACTGGAAGGCAGATGGAGCTCCTGCTTGCCAAGTGCCAACACGCCGGTATTTAATGTTCAGACATCATCCACCTCTGGCTTAAGTCTTTTTACTTTCAGTTTGTAATTGTATTTGTTCAACTTTAACTGACTCCTTTTCAATGGCACAGTAATGCTAATGAAAAAGCTAATTTGAACAACAAAAAAAAAAAGGTTACTTGTACTGCCTGGTATGGTTCAAATCAGCATTGCTCAAAATAGGTTTTAAGACAGTTTATAGCTAATTTGGGCTGAGCTCATTTTTTGAGGGAAATTTCCTGGTAATCACATTGATTATGTTGTGGAATAGATTTCCTAGGAAATAATGGAAAGTACCAGTAATTTGAGCAAACTGCAATTTAAATGGAACAACCCTAACGCACAATAAGCGAGCAGTGGATTTTGGCCCTGATCATGCAGTTTCTGCTCATTCTGAATTCCCACTGATCTAATTAATCTCAACTGGAAAAAGAACAATGCCTCCCTGACTGCCCCAGAAATCAAATTCCTCTGTTAATGTGCTAAGCAAATGTAATAATATGCAGAATCAACATTTCTGCCTCTGCTCCATTGGGAAATCTCAATATGGGATAACCACAAAGGTAACAAATCAGCCAGTTCTCCATGACTTATTCAGTTGTTAGTCCATCCTTAATGACTGTTAAAGGTGCATGTAGCTGATGTGCAGATATTTTGTGCTACCTCTTGCTGACAGGATAATCAAGGCTTTAAAAGCAATTTCAATAAACCAAGTATTATTTTTTGGCTTATCAACATTACTGTATGGCACAAGTGCATTAATGAGTAAAATTTTATTTATCTTTTGGAATCCACATTATGAAACTCCTTAAACTTGACTGATTTGGTTCAGTTAAAGCCACTTAGAATATTATCTCCAGTTTTGCTTCACTTTAAACCAGAGAAGTAGTAAAACTTAAACAGAAAATTTAGGCAGCACATGGGTGTTTATTAGTTTGAGGCAGCAAGTGGCAGGAAATGTTCTTTGGTCTATTTTTATATGACCTCAATAATGCTATTTTTTACCACCGCCTTCGGCTGTCATTGAGACTGTAGGATGGTTATTTCTCCATCTTTCTGCCCGGCCCAAGATCTGCTTTTTCTTCATCTTCACTGCACTTCCCCTCAGTTCAACCTGCGGATTTGCTGAGTTTGCAGTAATTGTCCAAAGACTCTCCTGAGTATTTCTAATGATTCATTGGATCTAATCAGTCCCAAAGTTGTTCACTGAAAACGGTGGTTTTAAGCACCAAACCTCCTCCTATTCTTTAATCTGATATGACTGTTGCTGCCTAATATAATATTATTTCTCCTCTCTTATAGCCATTTATTGTCCTGAAGGAGAAGTGCCGTGCTCTTCTGTGTGTGGGAACAAAGTCCTGTTTTGTAGAGAGGATCCACATGGTGAGTAAAGCTCCATTGTTCTTATAAATTTACTTTAAAACTTTGATAAAATATTAATGCTCTTGTCCACACAGTTCCATAATTTTAGTACACGTCAGCTTGAAATGGAAGTGACTTGCACTTGTGTTTTAGTGACAATGCGCATACTTGAAATAATGTATTTTCATATATTTATGAGATGTTTGCATTTCTCATGGAAAAGTTCCAAGTGAGGTGCCAAAAACCTTGGTTGTGTAAGAGTGACCATTTTTGTAATTTTATGCTGCCATTCATATCAGAAGGGTGTTAATTCTGTGGCCCGTTACGTTATGATAGAAATGAGGCAGGTGGTGAGCTATATTTCATTCCGAGTGAATATAAATAGTGAAGGGGGGAAGCATGGTGTATACACAGCTCTTTGATTTATGCAAGCATATTGTGGAACCTGTTACAGTGAAGTCAGATATAGAAATCTGCTGTTCCTGAGACCAGTGGGAGATTGGCTTTTAGAGAGCTTGCAGCATTTTGACTTTTCCCATAAACCATCCCTCTGGTTACAGCTGAGGTCTGACCTTTCTTTTTATTGAGCACATGAGGAACAGCTTCATATATGCCATGGGTTAGGAAGACACTCAATACACTCCTTCCTGTTAAATGCAGAATGTTTTGTTTTCAAGAACAAACCAGGAAAGTCAAAGATAATTGTTTCTTGTGCGTGGTGTATTCTCTCAGAAATTTTTATTGTGAATTCCCGAGCACTTCGTTACTGAGAAGTGTAACAGTCCAAAATTGACCTAAAACAGGTAAAAAAAGTGAAGACATAATTGGGCTTGAGGAGGATAAGGACCTTTGATAAGGACCTTTCCAGATTTTAAAATCATGGCATAATACTAGCTCCCAGCTCCCATTTTCCTTGATGTAAGGAGCATTTTGGACAATATGGCATTATGTCTGACACCAGCTCTGCTCCTAGGGAACTATTCCAGACCATATGTCTGCAGCAAGTTAACATGTTCTGTCTGACAAAGGGAGCTAATTTAGCCTCCATTGAAAATCAGAAATGGAGACTCAGAGTAACTTCACACTGACTCTAACTAGACCCTCACACTGAAACTATTTTTCATTATTTTACCAATGACAGAGGAAAAAGAGTCATGTGCCTTTTACTCTCTTCCAGGGATTAATACCCCATTATTCTAGGACAGTGAAATAATTAGGTCTATTAAATCCTTTCAGTGACCTAGTGCTTTTAGCACTGAAGTCCTGAGTTCAGTCAATTCAAGTTTCTTAAATACATATTGATATAATAGATATACCTAGAACTGCTGTCCTCTGGTGAGTGATTGCACCTTTATAACGGGAATCCATAGATACACAGAGCTACAAATCAGCAGTAGTCCTACCAATACAGATTGCCAACAAAGCACAGCTGCAACTTTATTATAATCCTTACATTAATACTTGTTTCTTTTGAAAAATAGAAGCCAGCCAACCAAACATGTACAAAGCACAAAAATTGGCTGCAGGAGAATCGGTCCCTGTCAGTGTACCAATACTGCAGTTCTTTGTACAACTGAAAAGGAATTTTCATAGATGGACTTTTGTTTCTGTTGCATTTTATTCTGCCTTGAACTGGTGGATGAGTAAAACAGTGTGTCCTCAAGAGAATTACTGAGGATCTCGTAGAACAATAGGAAAAAAAATCATTTAAAGTATGCTTTGAACCACCCTTTTGTTATTTTGCTGCAAGAATATAATGTTTCTAATTTAATCTGGGCTACAATCTGTAAAGTCAAAAGCAGTATTCCCTTCTATTTCATTGGAGGAAAAAAAGAAACTAAATAAGGATCTGAGTTTACCAATATGTTTGTGAAATATTTTAGAGCATATACTGATTCTATGTGTTTGTATTATCATTATTAAATGTGTGGTGAAAATCTCTCAAAGTTTTTAGTTCTTGCATTAATCAAATAACCTTTTTTGTACTCAGTACCTCAAACACGTGAGTAGTGAATCATTTTGTACTATGCCCTCCATTAAAGACTGACTGCAATAGTAAATGTTTCAAAGAATTGAGATGCAAGTATGTAAATGTCATAGAACAGACTGAATTCTCACTTGAGGGGTTTGGTATTGGTCAGCTTCAGGTGACACATCCACACCACAGCAGAGACTATTTTAACCCAAAACTTGGCACAACACATAAAAATGCTTCTGTTAACCTCTCCATAGAAAGTGCAATAAAAAACCTGTGTATCTTGGAATCTGTTTCTCTGTTGGTCACTTTCTTATAGTTGCTTAAACTGGTGAGATACCAGTGAACCTTGAAACTGCTACAGCTTCATTCATACCTTTGGCACTGTTGAAGATCTGTTCATTTCATGTTTCCCCCTCTAGTGTTCTTTTGGGATACAAAACTTCCAAGATGATGTCATTACTCTTTTGTCTTCTTTTTAAGTACCATTACTACTCTATGACTTGAACGCTCTACTTAACAAAGGGAGTATTCATTTAATCATCTACTCTTTTGGCAGGTTCCAATTACTTTATGGAAACAAAAATAGAAAACTACTTTATTTATTTTCTCTTTGCTTATGTAAAGATCCGCTGACCAAGTCCTGCAGTCTAACATAACCTAGGAAAAGAAAGCAAAAATCAGGAAAAGCAGGAGTATGTAGTTAAACATGGGCTTGCCCTAGATTTGTCAGTTCTCTCGCTGCTCTCTTAGAGTTCCTGAACACTTTGATAAAGCCACTAAATAGCCATCTGACAGGAATTCTATTTCTTAGCTATAAACACAGGACTTTGCAGTCATTACAATAGACAATCTCCACACCTCTGCTTATATTTTAGAGAGGATTTATAAATAAGGGGAATTAGGATAGTGAGAAACTGATCTAACATTGAAATTAGTTCTGCTTTGAGTAGAAGGAGTGGGCCCAATGGCCTCCTGAGTGCCCTTGTGGGGATAGTGCTTTTGCTGCTATTATAACTACTGTGGTCATTGCTATAGCATTAATCAATCCTTGTTAAAGACTGGGAAAAACAGCTTTGCACTGAGTTGATGTGGCATTTAAAGAAGCCTTTCAGGCTTTGCCTCTCTGGTCTTTCAGCCTGGGTGAGGTCTTTGCCTTGGTTGAAACATCAAATGGGTACCCCAGGCAAAATGTTTTCTTCCAGTCCCATGATTGTGTGGGTCTGTGTGTAGACATCCTTAGCACATTGCTATCAGAAAACAAAACCAAACAAGTTAATATTTTACATGGAATTTTATTTGGATTGTGAACAACATCTAAGACCAAAAGGAGAAATTTATACCAGAACCTGGTTTGTGTTTTGTATTTTTGAAAAATGAGCATTCTCTGTGTACATCCTGTCCTTAGAGAATACTAATAAATAATGTTACTCCTGACTTTTCCAGATTTTACTCTGGAATATAGCATGACAGATGTTTTAACATGTGCAACTTGAACGATGTACAGCAAAATATAGGGAAAGATGGAAGAACTAGAAAATGAAGTATGATGATGTAGTCTTCTCCTGAGTATAGCCATAAATGAGATTGGAAATTAGATAGCATGAAAGTAATGTTTTCCCTCATGTCATATCTTTGGTCTGAGTAACTACTACTGCCATTGTCCTTGTGAAAGAGCCGTCGGTTGGGGTGCTACAGTCACTAAGACAGTAATTGTAGCTATTGCACATGCTAAAGATAGCAGCTCGGGTAGTATATGGGTAATAGCTAGTTCAGTATCAGCTCTGACAGACAGTGCTCCCTATTTCACATAGGCAATTTCTTTGCTTCATCTTTTCCCGTGCGGACAGTTACGTTTGAGTGAAAGCAATTCCAGATCTCCTGCGTCTCTCTCCAGGACTGTGCTACCACTAGCAATATCAAGGGACTGCTTTTGCCCAGTGGAGACTTGTTAGATAAAGCTCAGTACCTTTCTAAAAGCAGATTGCCAATGCATTGCTTACAGTAACAGAAGTGTAAAAAATGCATATAGATGAAACCTGCTTTGGTGTGGATTCTGTTGTTGAACCTATATCCATTATATCCAAACAGCTATGACTTGTTTGTTTCTTTTTGAAACAATTTCCTTATTCTAGCTTGAGATAGCCAATGTGGTGTGAAATAGATCAGTCTGGACTTGGAAAACAGGTGGATAAATGCAGTTTGGTCTCTGTGTTTTAAAAAATCAGTCTAAATAGTCTTAATACACCCTTCAAAAAGTGGTGAAAGAGAGGAAACCTATAACATGCTGTGAAATGGAGAAGCACACTTGCATGGAAGATTTATGTGGTACAGTATGACAGCATTCAACAGCATATGTCAAGTTTGTATGGGTTGATGACAGGGTAGTTTTCATTTTGCTGCAGAGGGGACTCAGCTCTCAATGGCTTGGCCATTCCTGATGCAGAGAAAACTGTGTCGGTGAAGCAAATAATTTTTTCCAGCTTCCATTTGCAGGTGTTCCCTCCCTGACCTTTCACCATACATAATTTTCAAAGCAGTACAGGGTGAACGGCAACTCCTTCGTGTTTGAAAAATAGCCAGTCCTTTTTCTGTGGTTCCTTAGGGGAAGGACTGTACTGAAACAACACGAAACCGCTCCTAAAGATACTTATCCTTGCTGAAAGACAAAGTTGAGGATCAATGCACGACAGCAGTACTGAAAGATAAGAGTAAAAAGGGAAAGGAGCAAAGTTAGGTAGATAAAAGCATCACAACACAAGTGCTTAGATGAGTCTCAGTGTTCTGACCTCTGCTGCTGTCAAAGTGTTCGAGTTTGTTCAATACCTGATAGAAAAAGGGTCCAAAACCCACAGAAGGTGTAGTAGGTAAAGGGGAATTTCCTTGTTCAGCAAGGATGGAAGTTATGCCATGATAGACAGCCCTATTCAGAAAGAAGTACCACCTTTCAGAGAACTAGCAATGAGCATTTGTGGTAAGGTGCTGTTAAATTTAGTACTGTGGCTCCACATTAAGACACATAAGTACATTCCTCCTCCAGGTTTTATTTTTCATTCTTTGCTGTAAATTGCAAGGCAATGAGATAAAGGATGTTGGTATGCACAGAACATTGCATTTATAAAGTTTGATTCCCTCAGAAAATATATTCTTACTACTGAGTTGGAGTTTTTTATCCCACAGAAGGCAATCATCTTTGGGTCGTTAAGTCAAATATTTGGACTATTTTAATTTCTTAATTCATTTTACATGGTACTTTTGATGGAAGATTGTTTTTTCTCAGGGTATCTTGGCAGTTTTCTGTGCTATGTATTACTCTGTGCCCTGTCTGTCTAATTCATGCCTTTTATGAGCAGTATCTTAAGTTACCAGATGGAGCTATAGAGAGAGACTTGAAGTAAAGTGAACAGCTACTTTGTAACAGGTCATAAAATAATGATAAGGTTTAGCTTTGTGTAACATCAAACTAACCATAAGCTTGAGTAAATTGCTGGACAACTTTGCTGCAGCTGAAAAACAGACCTCAGGGACAGCACCATCAATTTTTCCCATACCAACTAATGGCTCCTTAGGATTCTTCCAGAAATAACATGTTGTCATGTCTGATTTTTTTTTTAATTATTATTTTCCGTAGGATTTTTCAGTTTTATGTTTCCAGCTTAAACTCTGTCTGTGGCATGGAAGTCACCAATATGCAAATATTGCAAGAAAAAAACATTTCAACACTACTCAAGAACTAGTGGTATTTCTCTATGCTTTTATTTATACAAAACTAGAATAAGGGAGGATCATTTTGCAGAAAGAGACATTACTCAGTAAAACTGAAATTGAAAGATAAGTGCTGAGAACTCTGCAATTTGCTTCCTAATACTGCATTCCACATTACAGCTCCCACTGCAGTAATAGCAAACATCCAGGGGGTTGTACAAACCCTCATCTCTGGAAGTTCCCTGAGAGCAAACTCCAGTGAATGTCAGAGGTAGAAACTACTAGGAATTGGTCTCGAGGAGGAACCAAGGTGAAATAGGGGTTTTGCAGAACCAAGTAAATTACTTTATAATATTTCTAATACATTTGCTGCAGACAGAGGGTTACTCAAAGACAAAGATAGGCCCATATCCTTTAACCTTCCTACATGCACTAGCTATCCAGTTCGAGCAGATCAGTTAAATGCAGTGTGTGGGGAGAAGATGATATTTCCACAGAATGATTTATGCTATTTCATTGGCTTATAAAAGTGCTGCTAGCAAAATACTTTCATGCATATTTTAAAAGGCTATTTCAGGTGACCAGAGAGAGGAAGGCCAGGAAAGATTTGTGGATGGCAAGTTTATAAAAGGAAAATAAATGGAAGGGAAATGAAAACCCTTTCCAGCAGTATTTGACTTTCCAAACCCATGTGATGGACATAAGCAAGCTTGTAGCATTTTATTCATGACACTTAGCCATGTTCCCCACTATGTTCAAACCCCTTGGACTTTTCTTCTTTCCCATCCCTCAATGAAGAGATAAAATATATTCAAAAGGTTTCATATTAAGTCCAATGAAATTAAAGAAGCAGAATTATGTACTAATCAGAAAAGCAAACTTAGTACCATACCTAAGTTCACATTAATCCCACCAGTATTTCATCCAACAAAACATGTTATTTCCCTTGTGCTTTTCAGTGTATTTGCCTTCTTATTTTGACTTAGCCTTTAGATTATTAGGAGTTTTGCTTTCTTGCTTCAAGAACTTCAGAAGAAACACAGAAACATCTTCTAAACAACAACAAAAATCTCAATATTTGCTGAGCACTGCGGTAGAGGAAAGAGCTTTCATTATGTTAGGATGCTATAGGCTTGATTCAGCCCCAAGCTCATGGTAAATGGCACAGCAATATCTTTGTCCCCATTTTTCACACCTAATCTTCTGTTACAGACTAGAGCTTTTCTCTAGTTTTTTTCCTTTTATTTAAACTGGGGCTATCCCCTCATCAGGTAACACCACACCCCTTCATTTTCTGTTCCATTCCAAATCTGCAGTTCTGGACACATGCACCAGGGGTTCTATCTGCATTACATTCCGAAGACAGCTCTAGCTGATGGCTCTGTGTAGCTCTAGCTATTGGTATCCACACAAGCCTCAGGGATAGGGCGTGGGTACAAGTTGTCTTCCATGTCTAATGCTTCCTGCAGAGGCAGGAAGGAGTCCACATGCAGCCAGTGCAGTGATCTGAGTTTGGTCTCCCTGCTAACCTACCAATACAGCTAACCCCTGGGATAGCACTGTATCCCTGCTGGGAGTGGAGAGCTGCTCTGAATCTCCAGTGGGGGAATGGTGATAAGCATTTTTAAATGACACACAATCCAAAGTCAAATTCAGCAGTGCAGCTGGTAAGGTTAACAATATTTGATGGCTATAATACTGTGGAAATTCTAGCTACAGATTACTAGTCAGCTCTTCTCCCAGCAAACTGCAACTGTACGTGTAAATTGTCCACTTGGGATTTTTAAGTGCTTTAATTTCCTGGAGCTATTTACCAATCTTAGAGACCACAGAGAGAACTTCCTTAAAAGGGTAAGAAAAGCCACTGCTCCTATTGCAGCCAGTAAAGTTTCTACAGCCAGATTGTCCTTCTGATGTTAGGGTGATTGAAGAAAGTTGGCCAAAAAAAGAAGATCACAAATGTTTTGGCCTGTGTCCTGAAGCACAGAAGTCCCGTGAACAACCCTTCCCAGAGATGAGAACTTTCTGCAAAGACAGAAAGTCAATTCCAAAGGACAGTCAGTTGTAGATGACATTAAAAGAAATGTCCTGACTTTGTTAATTAATATTGCTGATGAGAAGGGATCACACAGGTAAAGCAGCTCTCAGAACATTCAGGGCTTGTGGAAATGTAATGGAATTGCACCAAAAGCAAAGTGCTAGTGCATGTTCGGGTAGAACACGTTGGCAACTCCACCCAGCCTAGATTTCAGTTCATTTCAAAAGGAGTTGCAATGCTTATGTATGCTTCGGGTGGCTGCTTGCCCTGCCTGCAAGAAGGGCACAGATGTCTACTCTGAGGTCACTTATCAAAGTTCTCAGGTTAGCACTGGGACTATTTTTATTAAAACTTCCTAATACTCCAAAGACATACAGACCACAAATAATCATTCTCCCTAAGCCTTCAGAATATAAGTACATTTTCTCCCAGTTCCACATTTCACATGTATTGGGTAACTGCTCCTGCTGGCTTAGATGACTGTGGAAACAGATGTATCAAACAAATTTTGGTCTTTTTTTTTTTCTCATTTTGTTTTTCATTACAACTCTTCTGGATGCACAACTGATTTGGGGAGGGGAAGTCAATGGACTATAGTCTTGTATTTATTTTCTGCTAAGCTGGCTTGCAAAGTGATGAAAACCTGAGGTGGACTTGCCTTACCAGTGTGGCCAGTGGCAGCTGGTGTCAGACTTCTGTAATAACACTTCTCCCCAGTACTGAAAAGCATTCAAGGCATTTGCCTTTTGTTTATAGCTCTTTCCATAAATGATATTAATGTGAAGTAGCTTGTGAGGCAAAGAGTACTTCAGTGTAAACCTTCAAAGGGTGATATCAAAAACAGAGCTGCACACAGGCAGCCTTGTTTGGAATTGTTTCCCTCTTTGCTTTTCAATGCTTGAGCCCCTTCCAGGCTGTGCTCTTTAAAGAGCATTTGAATGCAGAGTCTGCACAACACAGCAGGCAGCAGGCAGGGAGATGTTTCTTTAACTCTGCTGTTCATCCCCAGGTTGCAGTTGTCACATTTCAGGACAAGGTCAATTGTACTGAATTTCAATAGCAGATTTGGGCCTCGTTTACAGTTACTTTGGAATCAGTTCTATTTGCTGTAAACTCTCCCAATGTATATTTAATGCTTATATATGTCATTCCTTATGCTATGCAAAACACATTAGTTACAATTTACTATGTAAATTATGGTATTACAATTTTATGGCACCTTTTATATGATGATGTAAAAATGTTTCCTAAACGCTACTTTGCCTCATTGAGCTATCGGGTTTCTTTCAACTCATTTCAGATACTGGGATTCACAATAATCATGTCATTTTGCCAAAAATGCTCTGAAAAAGTAAGCAAGGATTTGAGAATAGAACCCAAATTCTTGTTCACACTTCAGTCCTGAAATGTCATTGTATAATACCAGTCTGAGGCAATGATCAGAGGTTTAACATGGATTATGTTCCATGCACTGGTTTTCAACATTAAATCTCTAACATCCAAAGTCATGCATGAAAACTATAAATTCTTTTTCATGAGAGAAGCAGCTATAATGAATTACTTGCTTGTCACTCAATAAAATGTATAGATATGTATTTAAATCAACAAGAGTATAGTGTTTTCAGAGGAAGTGCTTTTATCATCTCCAAACCAGCTCAGTGGTTTAAACACTATGGTGGCTTCACTTGCAGTGTATCTATCTTGCATGTTCACATAATAAAACATTATCCCAGTCTTCAAGTCCTGTATTTGCATTCACAATTTAATTATATGGTCATTTTGTTGAAAAAAAAGAAAAGAAAAGATGTAGATGTACATTCTTTTTCATTACTGGAGAGCTAATAATGCCATTTTAGCACAGACCAACTGTCTATCACTAGGATTTTAGTTCAGAGATGTTCAATGTCCAAATCAATCAAACTGATTTTAATTTAGACATCTAACTCCCTCAGGCCTGGTTGGAAAATGTCAGACTAAAATAGCATGTGCTTGAGTACAACAAACTAGAAAGGCACTTCTAATGTATATATTTGTATGGACAAACAAATGTCACAGAGTATGTGGGACTAGCCACTAACCCCTTCATGGAGCTGAATTGCCAGTCGCAGAATTAAGGCAACTAGAAGGATTTGCAGGAGTAATGCTTCCTTCTGTGTGCACAGTGCCTGAATAAAAAGAGAGAGAGAGCTCCTTATCTTCACCAGGTAGTGACTAGTGATCGTAGGAAAGATTAAAACAGCTACCACTGAGGTACCAGTTACAGACTGGCCCAAATGCCAAGGGTTTAGAAAGCGAGCTAATGCTCTGAACAAGATTATATATAATGGGTAGCTTCTGAGTCAAGAACCGAGCGAGCAGTAACCATCCAATGATTTGCTTTTGAACTGGACCAACTTGAATGTTTCTTACCTTCATTTTCAGTTAGAAAACTAGGGTGTCAGATGTATGTGCACAAATAATTACCAACAGATTTTTGTAATTCAGAAAACAAAGTTACACAGACCTCTTTCAAAGTGTACAAGATCAGTCATTACCTATCTGCTGCCTTAAGCCTTCCCTGCAAGCGAGTGAAAAGTTGTTTAAAGTGTGCTGATAGGTAAATAAAGCATTTAACATATCAGAGAAAACATCCTGTCTCCTCTGAGCACCAGTTCTTAAATGCTTTGGTCATGGTTTCTCTCACAAAAAGCAACTGTGCTGCTGAAAGAAGAGCCAGGACCGAGAATGGCTACATACAGGGATCTTAGCCCAGAAGGAACCAAGACAGAGAGGCGCCTGGAAGCGACAGGGTGGGTAAAAGGGCACTCAGCTACAGCACACATGAAACCTAAGCAGGTACAACCATTAGCTCAAGAGTTGGCAACGTTATAAAGATGCTTTTCAGATACTCAATCTATACCCTGGCAGGTCTTGTTCTGGCTGACTCTTTGTAATGAACCAGGCTTCTTCATCTGGGTAGCAGGAACTTGGCTCATCCAAATCATCCGCAGAACCAGGGAAGTGCAAAAGCAGGCAGTGAAGAGAAGTCCCATATTTGTAGCTGCTGCTGGCTGATTCTGCTGGGGAATCTGACGCTGGCATCTGCACTCAGGAACGCATGGAAAAAGTTACGCTTTTCATCTCTGCCATCTGACAGTAACCTGTATCTAACTTACTCTGTCAGCACTTCTGAAAACTGTGCCATGGCAGGAGGCAGGTTCTCTGCTCCATTAGGGACACTGGACATTATCATGAGCTCTGCTCGCCTCCCTGCTTTGCCCTGCTGTGAATCCTAACATTGTGGCAACAAGAGGGCATTACTTAGGACACCCGTGTACAGGACTGCAAGAGACACCCAGGTTTCTGCTGGAGCAGTATAGAAGGCTGTTCATCTGCTCAGATCCAGAACTCATAGCCAGCTATATGTTTTAAATAGAAATTTAACCATTACCTATTTCAGTCTTAACTGGCACTTACGCTCCTGTCTGTGAACTGGAGGAATTGCACATATCCCCTTCTGTTGTCCTTGATAAAGCACCAGCTAATTGTTGGCAGGTAACTGGGGGCAAAAATCTCCTCCAGTGACAGAGCCCATCTGCCAGAGTCCTCCTGGACTCTTGGGAATTTGGCTGGTGGTTCCCAGGCACTGATAATGGGAGTTCCCTCCCCTCTGCTCTTGCCGGCAGGAAGTGTTTTATTTATGGCATCACAAAATAGCTGCTCTGCTTCAAAACAAGAGTTGTTGCTGCTTGCTTCCCAAAAATAATCCTAATCCTCTGAAAACAAGTCCTAAAAGGGAGCCGCTCGTTTACATCGCTATGGGTTTGATCATCTCCTGCATGAAGTTAATGTCCCGCTTACTATTTACTTTAACTATGTAGGATCAGGGCCCAACTGTCAACCATTCTTTGAAGGCCATACCATATTCAAACAATTGCTAAGAAACATGCTTTTTCTTCTCCCCTGAGCTCCCCCAAGCTGAAAGGTATTTGTGCCGGGATACGAGAGGGATGAGTCAGTCATCAAGGTATTGGATGGCCTGTCAGCAACTGATTTACATGGAACAATTTTACTTGAATTTAGCAACTCAGTGAAGTGATTTTCATAATGAGCATGTCCTTTGTAAGCTTCCAGAAAAGGGAAAACTAACACACTTATTACAGAACACCATGTTTTGCTTTTGAGAGACAATTCTATTGACTTAGGAACGCTATCACAAATTTTACTTATCTTTTTGTTTTTCCTTAGTGTTAATGTACACTTAAAGCAAATTCCCATGCTTCAAATGAAGTTAATCTATTTTCAGCTACAAGTAAGCAAAACCTTATTTGGGGTCACGCAAAATAAACAGCAGATCTCCAATGTAGATTTTACAACATCAGTTTAATCTATTGCTATGCTGTTTACTCTTAATTGAACCATCGTGCAAAATAAGATGCACAGTTATTGAAGGAAGAGAGGGCAGCATTACATTCCCCTTTAAGGAATTAAAATAATGATTTATATTTTGTTTATTTTCTTTCTTTAAAAGACAGCGAGAAATTCGCCTGAGAGTCCTCCCCTCTTTGGTAAATTCAGCATTCAAAGTAGCAATCACTTGTTACAAACATTTCCCAGAAAGAATTAACGTAGCTTGTTGGATTTTTTTGAGCTGAAGTAAAAGACTGCACTTTCCTAAGCATCTATAGCAGTTTAAGAGACATTATGGCTCACTTTGTTTTTTTAAAAAGAATACAGAACACTACAGTAATTTCTTTTTTCCCCTCACATTACATTGCTTAGAAGCTGACCTTTTCCTTCTGCTGGAAAATTCTCCTACTCTACACAGTAATGTGCTGCTACTGGTCTAATTGGAAGAAATTTATTAAACCTCACCGATTTTTAGAGAAAGATTTTTCAATGAGAACTGTGCAAACTGTTCCACTGTAATTCCTAATCTAATACCAAGTAGCAACAGCTAACAAAAAGACAAAACTTGCAAAGCTGAATCCCAGCAACAAAAGTTGCCCGATTCAGGATTCAAAAAGCAAGGCCAGTGGTCTGGCAGCGTAGGCTGGTTTTGGGGACCACTGAAACTGTCCATTCTGCATTATAACAGCAGCTGCAGGTGTTTCCAGCATGGCTGTTTAGAAACCATTTCAAGAGAAGTTTTTCCAGATGTGGGCTTGAGTGTGCCAAATGGTCTGGCTCTTCAGTCTGAAAAGCCAAGTGGAAGTTGAGGCTACGGTGCTTTAGCAGGAAGCAGCTTTAATCAACGCTCGGCTCGAAGAACCTGCCTGCTTGGAAAAATTGTCATGGTTCCACAGGGCTTAATTTGGAAAGTGATATAAAAATGCGTCAGAGCCTTCTTTCCCCCTCCCCTGCCAAGTTTTTCTTGTTTTGTTCCAGTAATACAAACTGTCTGATACTCTATAGAAAGTTAGGAGGATTTCTATTGTGGCTTCAAAAATCGGATTTGACACCCATGTGACATTAAAAAATGCCCACTAATGGTGTATATATAAAATTACTCTCCGACACCAGCAGAGAATAGATTACCAGCTATCCAACGAGGCAAAGGATTTACCGTGTAATGAGATGAGATCTTATGGAATCAGTTCTGCAAAGGTACAACTTGCCTATCTGAAAAGCATCTTTATAACATTGCTAGTTCTGAGGTTATAGGAATTCTAAATTTAGAACTACCCACCCCCCCTTCAAAGAAACACTGATGTTTATCAAAGCTGGATGTCCACGCATTACCTTACACGTATCTCAAGTTATGTTGAGTATAGTCTACCACTGTAGATTATTTTATTACTGTATGTCAACTGTGAAGTACCTGAGCTGTGTTTTGTGTACCACTTCCTACTGCTGAATTAGAGGAGTAGCTTAAAATGACGACTTGAAAAAATGACAGCTTTTCAATTTGCTCATCTAATCTGGGAGTCAAGCTATTTTATTAGAGGAGGATTCACAGGGAGGGGTATATGTGTATTCTCTGGTGTTCTGTAACATATTTTTACACTACCACTTTCTGGGCCTGCCTTGTCCTGCTTTCTCCCTTTCCAAACCACTGCAGGAATACCATGAACAGTCAGTCAGATGATGAAAACCCATCTGATTTTTCAGATGTAGCACCAGTTATCACCTATTAATGTCCATCTCTCAGTTACTGCCACTTGAAGTTACTGGAGGTGTTTGCAAATAATTTCTTTTAAATATCCTGGGTATCAAAATTAAAACTTAATATTTAAAGCCAGCAGGCTGAAAGCATTCAGATTTCCTCCAACTACAGGAACAAGGTCTACCTTTGTATGAAGTATCACTGGAATCTGGAAGATGGATCTCTGAAAACTCCTAAATTTCTATCTAACTGAACAGCAAAATTACAGATTAATACTTGATACTCTTGCATTTAAAACCAACCCTAAAGCAAATTATTAGAAACTAATTTCTTGTGCTGTTTGCTTAAAATTTGGATGAAGCAGGCTCTGCATAAATAGCACCACATTATCTTTGTCTATGGGTATAATACCCAGCACATGCTGAATTCAATGGGACAGTTACCTTGTAAGTGAGAAAACAAATTTATCAGTCCTGCAGGAACAGGACAGAATTCTGTACCTGAAAACATTTGTTTTCTAACTGCATGAGTTGATCTGCAAAAGTTTTGGGTTTTTTTCCTACAGTCTTCAGTTTCAGACTTAGTAAACACAGTCTTAATATAGCGAGTCTCAAAACCCTTTTTCACCCCTCCAAGTCCCTAAGGACTAATACTGTGACCCCAGGTTATTCATTCCCTCTAAACATTCTTGCATTAAATTGCCATGATAAATGAGGGAAAAGGAAAACATCTGCTTATAGATTCAAAGGAAAACCAAACCAAAACAAAACATGGTAGTAAGTAATATTGAAGTAATATTTTAACTTAGTAATTTTCAGTAACACACTAATTTTCAGGGTGTTCTTTTCTGGCTTTGGTTGATAACCTAAGGATTTTAGACTAATTTCTTTTAAAAAATCCTAATGTGGTTGTGCTGCAAGAGCAATTCCCTTCACCCGGAACAAAATCTGTAAGCCTTTGACCATGCTCTCATCAACCCCCCTTGCTAAACAGAACCTGGTCTGCACTATCACTGACAGCTAAGGAACAACCAGTATTTTTATATAAACATTCACCACTGTATAGTCACAGCTATCAACAATACATACACTTCCCAGTAATGTGGCAGTAGATACAAAGTTATCTCAATCACACTCCTGTCTGAATGCCCAGCTCCAGAGGCAATGGCTTTATGAAAGGTGAGAGGTTTAATGAAATTAGCCGTGTCCTTATTTAGTTTGCCTGTCACAGGGTGACCTGGATTACTCAGAGTTACACTATTTCTCAATAAATCTCTATGTACTAGTGGAAAATAGACTGTACCTTCATCTCCAGTGAGAGTCCAAGAAATGTATAGTGTTGAATTATATGTTGTACTACCTTCACTTACAAACCTCACTTGGCACCCACAATAAAAAAGAGGATTGATAGCGATTCCAGAAACTGCTGACACATTCAGAGCGAGTTTTTAATCAGCTCTCTTCTTGGCTGAGCATCTTTTTGCATCTGCTTAGAATCTATGTTCCTTTGCACTTCTCAGAGCTATTTAGGCACAAGAGTCACAAAAATGCCTGATGGAAAAGACAGATGAGTCAAACTGTTGGAGAGTTCCCAGGGCAGCAGTTCAGACTGCTAGGTCTTCAGACTTTCCTCCGCTAAATGTCAGATGTGTCACCGATTTAACAGCCATTGCCTGAAGAGATTTAATTATGTGCCACTACCACCCCTCTTGATTAATCAAAGCAGCAAGTTAAAAACAAGGAGAGATTATGTTCACCTTCAATTTCATTCCTAACTGATAGGAAGAAAATTATTAACCCTCTTGGTTAACTCCTCTGCTAATAATGACAGAGGTGGTCGTACAGCAGAACATTGTTTTCACAGGATGATGCAATGACATCAAGTGAAAGTAAAGCCAAAATTATGAGAAAAATAAGCCAACAGAAAGCAGCAGTTTCCAATTACACAGAGAATTTGCCTTTTTATAGAGTTGTATGAAAGGGCTGAGCATCTTGCAGGCATAGACTCTCTGCAACACAAAATTAAACGGGCAAACAACGCTGATCTGATAATAAACTACCATCTGTATCTCCCTGCCTGTTTTCCAGGGCCACAAAAACACTGACAAAACAAAGATCAAATAAGATAGACCAGCACACTGAATCATCAACCTACCAGGAGTCTCCTTCCAACTATTGTCCCAACATTACTATCAGGAAACAAGGCCACTATGGCAGGCTTTTCATTCTTAAAGATGAATCAATTTGTTCCATTTTCCCTATCCATCATGAACACAGAGTGGGCCTTCTTTGTGTGAAATACTGAAAAAAAAGAAAAATTTTCCTTGAAGACAGATTGGTTATACAGATGAGTACAAGAAAAAAAATTAATACAGATGAGCATATTTCTTACACTCTGCCTTTTCAGACTATTAGTCACTGTCTTTTTATATCCTTTAGTAAAGAACCTCACTGAAATTCAGTACAAAAGACAAAGTTCAGGCAGCCGTATCTGCTTGTGGATTACAAATCAACTTATTCATTTCTTGTATACATCTAGACTATAGTTTTCTAATCTATTCAAGGTAACTTTTTTCCTGTAGAATAAATCACTAAAGTAAAAGGAAAATAGAATTTTTAGCCTGTCAGAGGCATTTTGGTTAAAATATATTGGTATTCCTATCAGTTCTATAGAACCTGGAGCAAATTCTACTTAGCATTAGTATCAAGTTCTACTTAGTATTAGTTCAGCATCTCTTAACTTTCTCATCTGGAAAAAAAAGGGGGTCTGTATTTGAACACATTAGGCTTGATTCTACCTGTAAATTCCTGCCATACTGACTTCATATTGTCATTTGGAAATGAAAACCAATACTAGTGGTTTGTGATAACCAAATAACTGGAAATATATTTCAAAATCCAGTTTTTCATAGCTGAAGAAAAGCTTTTCCTTGTTCATTGGGCACATGTTATTTCACCCAGGTTTGGTTGCAGACATATATCAGGAAAAAAGTTTTACCTTTGAAACTGTCTAAATTTGGAATACAAGCACACTTTTTCCCTATTTAATTTTAAGCACTCCTTTCTAGAATCTGACATTAAGAGACCCCCATTCTTTAACTGCATCTTTAAAATGTTATCAAAACAAGTATGTCAAACCCAGGAAACTGAAATCTTAACAGCACATTAAACACCAACCCCCCTTGAGTCCCATTCCTTACTATTCAGAGACACACGTCAGATTTCAGAGAAATGAGATCCTCGCCACTGACAATTTAAAAAGCAATACTGCTTAGTGGATGAAGGCTGGAAATCTTTTCCTGACAGAGGCAGTTCAGTAGAAACTATTTTGCAGATTGTTTAACCATCTCCAGAATATGCTGTGATTCAGTGAGTAGATTCAGATGAAGAAATGAAGAACTATGTGTTTTTTCTCAGTATATTAAAAGTGGATGATCTCTTTAGAAAGTCTCAATCTTTCATACAAAAAAACCCCCCTCATTATGACCCATTTCTTTAATCAAAAGAAAATTGCATTAAAGGTATATTTTCTTCATTTCAAATACATGTGGTTAAAGAGAAAAATAAACTTAACAGCATAGAGGTATCATTAAAAAAAAAACCCAACAAAAAAACCCCCACCAACCAAAAAAACCCACCCAACATCCTTTGCCATTAAAGGCCTACATGTGTATAGAAAGGTTTGATTTGCTAGAGAAGGGTAAAGGTTAAGACTTACCTTGGTCAAATCCCAGGATTCAAGGCAGACTATGATGCTGGGAAACTCCAGCAGTTCCATATTCTGTGTTTTATACTCGGCCTCTCCCACTACCTGCTGCTGAATCTGAGAACCGCTGCTTGTCCGTCCACCCACGCTGCATGTTGTTGCAATAAAGAATGTGGTATGTTTTGCCATCATTTCTACTAATCAAAGAGGTATGCCTTTGCTGGAATAAAAAAACCATGTTCCTCCTTTGAACTGAAATTAACTCCGCAGTCTGAGAGGCCTTAGAGCAAGAGATTTATACACACAGTCTTTTTTTTTTTTTGACATCATCAGACAGGAAGAAAGAGAAACATCTGCATTGATTTTGATTGTTTAATACTCAAGAGTGAAAAAGTGTAAAATCACAAAGCTTGTACCACCACAAAAATGCAGTTTCATTGCAAATGACCAAAACACAAGCTGCCTGCAAAGTTTCACACAGCTGACATCAACAACCCCAGTTTCAACATTCTTACCCTCTCCTTAAACACCTGCTATTCACAAACATCCATCGATACAGAGTTCTAGGCCCCACACATCTTTCTTTATATTCTAGGCTATAGTTGCTTTCTAGACCAGTGGTTTACACATTTTGGAAAACAGTGCCCCACTTCTGATCTGTATCAGCATATAAATACATAGTTTTTACCCCCTAAATTACTAATTATATTTTTAAAGCATTTTGTTTAATCCAAACTCAGCAGCAAAGTTCTTATTTTTTATTTAATGAAAAGCACAACTTTAAATGAGTAAGCTTCAGAAGTGCATGCTGACTGAGGCTGCATCACCAATCCTTTCAGCTGCAGGTTATATAATCCTTATGCAGACAGTGATAATATAGGGTGAATTAGTACACCAGGCAGCAGGTTACACTTGCTCTTAGTAGCAATGCATGTACCTAAGGCACTGATTCTGCAAATGCAACCATCAGGCCTGCAGGATGCAATTGTCCACCTCACTACATTTTGTTGCCTGAAGGTAATGATAGCTTTTGGGTAATACTATGTCCAAATGTCTCAGGTTAATGAGAACTAGATGGAAAATAGGCTGCTTACACAAACATTTTTAAAACTTACACCCTTTTTAACACCAGACATCTTTGTTTTCACAGCCTCAAAGCATTCATGCAGAAGAACTGTGCATATCTTGAAGTGTTATGCTAATGCACATTTCCAGTTCCCCACAATAAACTAATTTTCCAACAGTTCATTAATATCCTGACCTTAAATAGAATTTAAGTACACAGAACACATTTTTCCCTCCAGGCAATCAAAATAGAAATGTATCTTGGTATAACCTACTGCATCTGACAGTGATGTCTAAAGGAATTTTTAAAGAGCTGTTGTTGCCTCAGTGGAAACAATACTGATTTCTAATTTTTTTTCTCCTTCAATGTTAAGGCCATCTACATTTTATGATTCCCTTACTTGCTCCTTACTGGTTGATTCCTTCACCTGACATTACAATCCTCTGAGCAGGTGAAGATAAACCTAACCAGTGTTGGTACAGCTGTTCCTAAGGAGCTGTCAAAGATCCCACAAAGTATCAATAAATGGATTTGACCTTGCAAGTACCTTTTTGTTGGTTACAAAATACATTTTCTGCAGATACTCATTCTCTGTTTTACAGAGAATGTTTAAGTTTCAGCTCAGAACAAAACTTTGAGAAAAATATGATTCCCCCCCCCATTGTAAGTTCTGTTGCTTATTACAGACCTGATTTCCTCCTTTATGCAGTTATTTAATACTTGAAGAAAATCTTATTGCTTGCAGTTAGGGATCTAGCTGGAAAATTCTGGTTATACACAACTATGAAACAGAGGTGTTACCATCTTTAAAATCATTGGGTCAGTTCAGGAAACAGATGTATAGAAGTATTACAATTAATAACACTATTTATAAATAGAAGCACAAGATCTTTTCTGAGCACATATGAATAATTTTGAAAAAAATAGTATTATCCCTTACACAGTGAACAGTATAAATAAGCTTAGCAAACATGTCTTTAGTGCTTCTACACAATTCAGTGTCCAATTGATTTTCCAGCTGTTGGTTACACTTCCAATGTCAACCAATGATTTCTTAGTACGTGACCGAAAAAACATCCAATCCTGAGTACACTGGTACTCACACTTGGACAAAATGAGAAAAATATATAGAAAATTTTGCAGTGCAGACAAACCTCATGAGTTAATCTTCGGAACATGAATAGCTTTGTACAGTTTCAGACTTAGTTACTAAGGCACACAACCATTAAACTGTCCACGTTCAAAACAGTGCGCTATGTCAGTCAGCATGGAGCTTCTCTTCAGCTTGGCATTTACATTCATATTATAAAGCAGCAGTCAGTTCTGGAAAAAAAAAAAAAATCTAGATTCTGTATTAAGTAAAGAATCTGTAAAGTGACGAGCCATGCCAGACTAAGATAGTTGAACTGGATTCTATTGTGGATTAGCACACGCAAAGCTACGCTTGCATAACCCCAGGAAAAACACCCCACCTCTGTGCCCAGCAGCCTGGCACACCAGCAGCCTGGCACACCAGCAGCCTGGCACACCAGCAGCCTGGCACACCAGCAGCCTCCGGCCAGAGGTGTGTTACTCTGCAGAGAAGGTGAGAGAGTGAGCGAGTGAATCTGCGTGTCTGTGCCTCTAAAAATAGCAGCTTCTCATTTCTCTATCTTCTTTCTCCTGTGTGTCCACTATGGCATCTTCTTACCCTAGAGACAGAAATACTCTGGCTGCTATTTTTGCTTCTGCTAGCACTGCACAGTTTAGTACAGTTCGTGGTGCAGGCTTCTGATCTGGACTTTGAAGTCACTGAATTACAATTGTAAAATGAAATTCTGTCCTTAATTTAACCAATGTGCAATCCAAGTGCAATTAGCTTATTTTCAAATTATTTAAGTAGAAACCAACTTTGGCCTGAGGCTAATGTTGCAATCTAAAAAAAATAAAGGGGAAAAAAAAAAAAAGAAGAAAAAAAAAGCTAAAATCTCAGGTTAGGTTTCCAGGGCTAGTAACTGAAAAGGGCATCTTCTCATTTGTAAACAAAGAAAGGATTATCTGGATATGACACACAATCATCAAAAGTGTCATCAATGCCATTTTTACAAGTTTTCTTCAGAACAGAACACATATTAGCTCATTTCCCTGTGTTCAGCAATTAGGCATTATGTAATAAGGTTTGACACTTCACACTTACCTTTAGCAATACCTAGTGTCAAGGTAACCCATATACTGCAGAGTAAGTCAATGCTATTAATGCATATATTATCCATTATTATCATAGCCACTGAAGCTGTAGAGCTCACTTACTTCAGTAAGGAGAACTCCAGCCTATTTTTTTATTTGGTTTTCTTTTTAAAGATACTAAATGTACTGCTGTCTAACCATAAAAATCACTCTCATTAGGAATACTGTGAGGAATTCCTGCTTCAGTGTTACCTCTTTCTTTTTTGCACTGCACTCTAGCTATAAAAATAATATCATTTTTGTCAATTCTTGATATGCTAAGTTTGATCCTACAGAATTGTATTCATTTTTATAGCTGTAATAACTGTATCTTAAAATGTTTTCATTAGGTATTGCCTGTAAGTACACAGAAGTAGAACTGAAAAATCAGCTACCTACCACCCTCATTAGTCTTATAGTCTGTTATTTTTGTGGTTAGTAGCTTGAGATTTAAATAAAATTGCTGAATATTTTAGTAACCAAGTACAATACAGTATTTTGTAAAAAAAAAAATTGGAAAAGTCCTATTCAAGCACACACCTATTAACTGACCTGTTATAAACCAAACAAAAATATAATCCTTTGAATTCCCCAGTAGCAAATTCCCATCTCTATGAGTGGAAAAATGTGAAATTATTGCGCACAGGTCTCTGAGGAAAACATAGTAATGTCATGATTTCTCCCAAAAATTCACACTTCCAATAAAGTAAAAAGTGTGCTGAACAGGTAAAGGCTTAGAATCAGTAATTCTCAGTCCACTGTTAATAATCTAAATAGTTTGAGTGTTTCTTCATCCCTTTTTTTCTCTTTAAAAAAAAAAAGGATGATCAAAAATATGTATAAACAAATTACTAAGTAGACTTCATTAAAGAGTCCTTTCAGAACCAGTGTCCATTATTATCATCATCATCTTCCTCCTCATGGTCCAGATAGAGAAGAGCGACTTTCTTTTCATCAGAAATGACTGACCTTTGGTCTACCATTCTCTGCAATTGTACAGTTTTATCAAAAAGTGATTTTTCCACTACCTTTTCACCATGATCTTGAGAAACACTGGAGAGAACGTAGCCACCTCTTTTAGTTTGGTTTTCTACAATGTCAGCGCTTTCAACTACAATCTGTGGCCGACTGACACAAGGGTCTTGCTTACTGGATACGAGCACTGTTGCTTGATCTTCTCCACTTTTTACCATAGATATTCCACCCCTATTGGAAACATCCATTTGAAAAGTAAAAGATGCTTCCTTGGATCCTACTTTAACATGCTTCACAGATCTACTGCTTTCAGATGATTCTTCTGTTTGTGAGAGATCTTCCAGCGTTTCAGAAGTAGGTCTTGTAAAGATTATCTGCTCAGCATGAGTTGCTACAGGAGTTATTTTAACCTGCCTGAAAGATCTGTTGCTATCTGAGCTCCCTTCAGTCTCTGAAAGATGTCCTTTGTTAATGAGCTCTGGAGTTTCAGAAATAGAGCCCTGATATATGATTTGTTCAGTGGTTTTAACTCCCACTTGACCTAGCCTAACACGCTTTAGTGAGCCTTCTGAAAGAGTCTGGTCTTCTAGTTCACTGATTTCTGTATGCTCAGAGATGGGTCCGTGGTAGATTATTTTTTCAGCTGTCGTAAACTCTTGGGGACCCAACTGAATGTGTCTGACTGAACTTCCTGTCTGTGAGAAGTTTCTAGTGTCACTGACCTCCACTTTACCAGAAATTGGTCCTTCAAAGATAACATGCTCAGTGTGAATCTCTTTTGGACCTAATCTGAAGTGTCTTACTGATCTGCTGACATCCACAGACCCCTCTGTCTGAGAAAGGCTACCTGAACTATTGAGCTCCAGAGAGTCTGAAACAGGCCCTTCAAAGGAGACTTCTTCAGTTATTTGCCTTGATCCTACTGTGACACGTCTTGTGGACCTATTGAAGTCCCTTGAAAACTGGGAAAGATTTCCAGAATCAATCTCTTCTACAGTTGTAGTAATAGGGCCTGTATAAATTACTTCTTCTGTGGTTTGGATTTCTTTAGGACCCAGTTTAAAATGCTTCACAGATCGGCTAAACTCTGATGATCCTTCTTTTTGGACAAGATCTTCTGTAGCAGTGAGCTCCAGCGTTTCAGAACCAGGCCCTTCATATACAGTCTGCTCAAATCTCTGGACTTCTGCTGGACCAACCTTAATATGCCTTATGGATTTGGTCTCATCAGTTGTTTGTGCTGAGTGAGAGACTTCTCCAAAATCTGCAGTTCCCAAAACAGAACCGTCATAAATCACTTCTTCAGTGGTGTGATACCCTGTGCCACCACTCCTCCTCACTGTGGAGGAGTTATAGATTTCTTCATCAGCCAAAGAAACGTATTTATCACCGTGGGAAGAAACATCTACTTCTATATTGCTTCTCCCATTGGCAACTCTTTCAGAGCTCGCTTTTTTCAGGGACTGCAATGTTGCCTTCTCCTTCTCACTTGCAATTACTTCACCAAGCTGAGCTACATCAAATTCATCAGTATTAAGGGTCTGTGACAGATTGACTTCGGCAACAATTGTCACCAAGCCACCCTCCTCCTTTTGATCAACTTTTTTGATATCAAATGCTAAGCTACTAACATCAGCTTGATTTTCTTTTGTTAATGCAGACAGCTCCTCTTTTACGCTGTCTGGGAGACTGCCCTCCAACTGTTCCAAAGCCTCCTTCAACTGATGTTTAGGGTCCTTTGTTTCCTTTGATAAAAGCCCTTTTATCGAAGTCTGAAATTCTTGGGGAATTTTAATTTCTTTTTCAATAACCACAGATTCAACATGGGATGTTTCAGCTTCAGGATGCTCTTTTAAAATATGGGCACTTGATTCCTCCCCTACCACTTGGTATGTTTCTTCTGGAGAGCTTACACCTTCATCTCTCTTACTTTGCGTGCCTTGCAAAAACTCATCTTGCCAAGAATATTTAATAGTTGATTCTTCTTCTATATGTATTTGCCCATATACTGAGTCATCGTCTTTTTCATTAACAACCGGATGATCATCAGGAACGGATACAAAATATTTTTGTTCAATAGGTGAGTCATCTTCCTCAGTTACTTCTTCCACGTGAGTGAAACCCTCATGCCGCTGTTTCTTCTTTTTAACATCTTCATAGGTGAGCGTTATGTGTTCCTCCTCATCACCGTAACGCCTCTCTCTCTCGGGAAATGTATCTTCCACTTCCTCTACTTCAAAAGGTGTTGAAAAATCAGTCCTTTCATCAGTGGCATAATCTAATAGCTCCTCTACGATCTCAACGTTAACAGAGACGTTCTTTCCACCCTCACTTCCTTTCAGGCCATGATGTACTATATCTTCTATCTCCTCTTTGGAAGGAGCTCCCTCAACACTCTCCCGAACCACTTTTCTAATGTCCTGGCTTGACAGACCTGCGTCAGCTTCATCTGAAATATCTATGTTTTCTTGAACTTGAGATTGCACTGTGATCTCAGTCTTTATTTTCCCATCATCTGGTTGTTCTTTCTTATTAAAATAGGTCACTTTCGTGTCTGTGGATATTTGTGAACTAGATGACTGAGTAAAACTTTTAAGAATGTCAGCAACAATATTCTCTGCTATGTTTTCAGTTGACGGAGTTCCCATTTGATGACTTCTGTCACTAATTTGCTCTTCATCTTTCAGACCGGACTCTGCTTCTGAAACACTCACTTTGGGAATTTCGGCAGGCTTGGTTACACGCTCATCTCTTTCTCTTCCTATGGAAGTTACAGAAGCTCGTACCCTTACTTCTTTATTACTCTGAGATGCCTTGTCAGGAGCAGGCTTTTCAAGAGTGATAGGTATCTCAATGACTTCTTGGCTTCTTGAGTCCAAAGATACATTTTTATCTTTTTTGTTTGATTCACTACTCCAAGTTCTTGCATTCGAAATACCACTCCCTGTTAGCTTCTGGTTAATGACTTCTTCATGGATATATTTTTTCTGCTCGGTCCTCCTTCCAAAACCAGCACTTCTTTCTTCTATAAAAGGTTTTTCATCTGTTTTCTTTTTCTCCTCCTTTGCTTGTTTCTCTAGCATATCCTCTTCTTTCAGCAGAGATTTTTTCTCTTCAGTTGGTTTGCTGACTCCTCTTTTTTCTCTTAGTGTGGTCTGAGTTTCAGTTATGGTTTCTTCATATTTAGATGGTTTAAAATTGGTATTCAGCTCATAAGTTGGAAATCTAGTGAAGCTTGGTTTTGTTCTTGTATTTTCATAAATCCCTGGCTTTGTGTCAGGCTTGTGGTCCTTGTCCGATCTGTCAGCTGATTCTTTTGAAAAAGATACTGTGGATGAAGCTGTAACTTCAATTTTCTTTCTTTCTGGAATTGTCTTTTGCTGGATTTCAGTGTTTTTCCAACTACTGTAGGCTGGAGTGAATGTTCTTATTTCTTTGTGGTCTGTTGCAATCCTTTCATTCTTTGTAACAGTGGTTGAAGGGCGATACACAGAACCAAGTCCATCTCTTCCAGAAGCTCTTCCACTAGCTGTTTTCTGTGATCCAGCCTGTGTTGACTGAGCTGAATAATGTGCAGAGCTGCTAGTATTTGTCACTGGCATCCTACGCCTGGTATCAGTGACCCTGATAGCCGGTGAAGCTTTGTTTCTATTTCTTTCTTGATAAGTAGAGTAAGTATCAGTGTAGTTATATGAAGTGTTTATAATATCTGCAGAAAAAACCACAGGTAACCAAACATTAAAATAATGGCTTGTATCTAAAATAATATAAGGGCATGAACTAAGAAATTTTATACTAAATTCTTGAAAGAAATAATGGCCCCATTTTCAGTAGAGCTTGGTAAAGGCATTCCTGCAGGTTTGGCATTTTAATTAAGTCTAAGCATAAATTATGTTAAAACTGAAAGCAAAGCTTTTTACTAAGTTGCAAGTTCTTGCTAATTTTACCTGTTGTGAGCTACTGGGTATTATGTCATTTGCTTAAGAATTACACATTTCATGTTTCTAGTAATGTTTATTTACATTTACTACTACTACTTATTAAATCATGTATGACAATATCCTAGGTTTGATTTTTGCTTCATTAGTCAAAGTGGCCTGAAATTCTTCAGTTCCTATTGAGGATTAACGGCATACCTGCCACTACATACTGGAAATGGAAAACACAAATACAAACCTTCATAGCCACAAGATAAAACAAGGGAGAGAAATAAAGAACCTTTTAGGCTATATTTATACAATTTAATAAAATGTACCAGGAATCACCATCTGGCTCTAAAACCAATCAGCATTGCACAACTCAAATCTCTACTCCTAAGAAGCCAGACACATCTCCTCTGGCTTTGGGTGGTGTTTCCTGGCCTGTGGTAACCACTGAATACACCTGAGCATTGTCTGCACAAGCCCTGGCTAGTCCAGGTCAGAACTGTGGCAGGCACAGGGCTAACAGTTTAACGGCATAGGCAACTCTACGTCAGCCTTCCAACCTAGTCTAATTTACTGCTACAGACACAGCTTTTAGATCTCTTCTGGGACTACTGCTTATCATAGTTTGATGATTTTAAGACCACACATTGTTAAACTCAGGAGTATTATGGAGAATAATTCTGTTATTAATAACAATGGCCATAGCAGTCAGATCGAAGGTCCACCTCATCTAGTATCCTGTTTACAGTGACCAACAGTAGATACATAGGGAATAGTCTGAAAACAGGGCAAGTAAATAGTGATACTTCCCTGGTATACTCTCACAGCCTCCAGAGATTTGCAGCTCCTAAGATAGAAATGGTATCTTTATGTTTAATAGGTCTTTGATTTTTTCTTTCATTACTTGCTAAAATTTCTCTTTAAACCCACGTAAACTTTTTAACACTCACAATGCCTCATGATTCCATGGTTTCTACTACATGTTTTGTTAAATACCTCTTGCTTTATACTTCAAAACTCTCTTAAGATCTATGGGCATCCAAAAGTTCTTGCACTATCAGAGCTATGAAACATCACTCCCTGCTTATCTTCTCCACTTGAGTCATGATTTTATAAATTACCTCCTATAGAATAGCACTGTGTTGATTTAAAATATTAGCACTCAAAACCAATTCAGTATTCTCTTTGCAATACGCTTGTACAAAGCATTATTCAGGAATATTATAACATAATAGTTTCCAGTTTTATTTAATTTCATTCAATATTCATTTTTTTAATATTCAGTTTTTACCTCGAGGCAATTTCCCTTTATACTGATCTCTCCACGTAATAATCCACTGGTTGCTCTCCCCTTCTAACAAAGCTCTGCAAAACATAAAAAAAAGGCATTCCATTAAAATACTGGGAAGAATAATCATAATATATAACATTTCTGTGTCTTAGAAACAGAAACAATTATCCTGAAGTTGGGTCAGATCCAGAGTGGGTTTCACCCCCCCCCATTTTTAACACTGCAAATGAGAAATCCTCAGCATCTTCCAGACTTTTAGTTTGCAGAATCCAGTTTGTAAGAACAATGCAATAACCTTAAAGAGGTGACAGCAGCAGACAGAGCACAATTTTAGAGCTAATCTAAATACACTGCTTCCTGAGATGGACAAGATCCACTGATCTCCACTATGGAATCATACACGCTAGCAAATTTTTCCAGAGCGATGATCTTATAACAGAGCCATGAGAAAACAAAGCCACACAAAACTTAACACATATTGAAGTTAAGGCTTCTCAGAGAAACACATGGAGATGTTTTAAGAACAAAAGGCAAAAATGAAAAAAATATATTTACGAGCAAATAATCAACAGCTTTCCTGCTGGTAACAGTACTAAAGCTGGTGTTGCAGTGTGATACAGGAGGGAAGGGGTACAGACAGGATCTGTAAGTTCTGTCCTTTTCAACTGAAAACTGAAAGAAAGTATTAGTTCTACTGTTAAACACTGGCTAGTGCTGGAGAAAACAACTTACAGTATTAACCTAACTGTCTTTTGCTCCTATTCAATTGGAAATCAACAGGTCTAGGACTAGGAAAGTCCTTTGTGACAGAAACCACTTGGTTTCTTTTAATGACATCTCTGTTTGTCCCCTCTGTTCCTCAGCCTTCCATTCATTCTGTTTTGCAGTGACTCTCTAATAGCAGTGGTGGAAAGCACTCCACAGGTCCATTTCCCACAGAGATTAGCACAACGGAGGGGTGTCACATTTTCAGGAGCAATTGCTCTGCTTTAAAAAAATCCTCATAGACACACAGCATACTTTTGTCCTCTCAGGAGGGAGGGGAAGAGACTAAGTGCATTCTTTAGAATTACCCAAGTGCTCTAAAAAACTAAACCCTAACTGCTGGCTTCTTCCATATACCAAATATGAAAAGTAAACATTAGGCTGCTCTTCCTCACTCATAGAAATTTTAGATACAGTTATCCAGTACGACAGGGTCTCAGAATTCCAGATACATTCTCTGGAAACCTTTGTGTCTATATATCCCGCTGTCTATATATTTGTACTATCTGACATAAAATAGACCAACCACTTTCCAAAAACTAAAATAATAATAATAAAAAAAAAGCAGTTTGTCCCTTTTCTGGTTTTGCATGGCCACGAGCTATGCTGTCCCCAAAAACATGCTCAACTGCAGCATTCTGGTGCAACAGCCTAGAAATTCTATGGCAGGTTCCTTCAATGTGCAACAGAAAGCTATGATCAGTATGGTAACTTTGGTGGGGTTATAGTCACTTCTACTAGTGAGATACCCATTTCAGCCTTTCCACTTCTGGAAATACCAGATGTTTTGCACTGATAACATCCAGCTGCAACGTGCAAGTTGTCAAGAGTAAGGCTGGAGGATGATGATAGCCCAGGCTTCTTACTCCCCAGGGGAGGAGCTGAACGCAATTTAGGATTGTGCTATAAACACATTTGTTGGCATTTCTGTCAAAATTAGCAAAGCAAATCTTTTAAATGTAACCTGGAGATTTCACACGCCTGATAACTTTCAGTATTTCATATTTCCTTTGGTTTCTGATTGCCTCTGAATTCAGTAGGACAATGCTACATCAGCAAAATATCATTAGTAAGGTGTTCTTTGCAATCATGGATTTGCCTAGAATCAGGAGGAAAGTCAGGTTACAACTACCTAACACATTTACGGGTCACTATCCCCCTTAAAACAGGCTCAGGTAGACACCTTCACTTCTATTTTGTTACTCAAAGAAAACAAAGTAAAAGCAATTCCTATTCTTCTATGTTAAGAGAGGCTTTATAGGAATTAGATGACTCCAACACATATAGAGAATGTTCCCCAGATCAAACATAGGATCTGCCGAAGCTGGTGAGTGCAAATTGCTCTGACAGACACGGAGAGGCTGGTGGTGACACTGCAGAAACTTATCAAGGAGCTGGCAGTGAAAGCGTTAACCATGACGAGGGAAACAAGGAATGTCGGTAGTTTAACTAAGCATTTCTGGCTGCTGTTAAAACAACAGTTGTTCAGTTGCTGCAGCAACGTATGAAGTCACTAAAAATAAGTTCCAAGAGGTAACTGTATATGGCAAAGGGCAACGGCACACAGAAAAGCTGCATCTGAAATATTACTACTGAAAATATGTTGGATTTGAAAATGAAAGGCAAAGCTTCATGAAACCTTTATGAAACTGGACAGTGAATCAGTGTTTTACAGTACACACAGTTCATAGTGTGTATGTCCTCCAGCTTATCAGATAAAAAAGAAAATGTGAAATTGGCTTTGGCTTAATAAACTAGCATGAGAAACTGTAGGGTTAGACACTGAGCAGTGGCCTGGAAGCCAGCACACTCAGGTTATGTTCCTCAGCTTAACCATAGGTTCAGTGTATGCGAGTCATCTGCTTCTCTGTTCTTCTGCATCCTTTCCTAATACTAATCATTTCAACTATAATCTTTTCATGGTGAGAACTCCTTTAAAACTTAAACTACTTGAAGAATAGAGTGCTAATGTCAACTGTATGAACTCTTAGGTATACAGAGTAATAACAAAAAACATTCCTCTAAGCAGTGTTCTTCTAAAAAATAACCATGCCAGCTACTTCCTGGAAGTCAGATCCCAAATGACATATACACACGTTGTGTTAATACTTAAAGTGTTGCCAGAAAATACTCCAGCTGCACCTTTAACTCATTTCATTATTAATGTCATTTATCTAAAGTTAGCAGTGACATACTAGTCAGGCTGGAGCCCTGCAGTGTGCTGGATGACAACAGAAATAACTACTCCATGAAAGCAGGTGGATGAGATAAACTGGTTGGGGGGGGGGGGGGGGGGGGGAAGGTACCCCAACACAAAGGAGGGCAGG